>OZ021729.1:50849414-52049414 GCA_963978545.1 Linyphia triangularis | reverse complement strand
CTTGATTAAGAAGCTGGAGAGCAGAACATCGGTTGTTAACTTGTGCGAAGAGTACGGATTGGGAAAATCTACTGTTTACGATATTAAAAAGCAGAAACAAGAACTGTTTGAGTTCTTCGCCGATTCGGACTCGCCTGTTGCAATGTGCCAGAGAAAAATAATCAGTCACGCTAAAAGTGAAGAGCATGACAAAGTTATGATCGAATGGATTCGACAACGAAGGAGTGAAGGAGTGCCATTGTCCGGACCACTTGTGATGGAACAAGCCAAAGTATTCCATAAATCAATGGAATTGTCAACCGACTGTATCTATTCAACAGGTTGGCTTGATAAATTCAAGCTGAGGCATGGATTGCGGCATCTGAAGATTTCCGGAGAAAGAGCCTCAGCCGACACGGAAGCTGCTGAAGAATTCGTGAGTGAATTTTTGAAGCTTGTGGATGACGAAAGTCTGTCGCCAGAACAAATCTACAACGCCGATGAAACTGGCTTGTTCTGGCGATATGTACCTCGAGACACATTAACGACGGCGGACGAAAAGAACCCTACCGGATTAAAAGATTCGAAAGAAAGGATAACAATTCTGGCATGCGGTAATGCGGCTGGAACCCATAAGACAAGACTTTTTGTCATCGGGAAGTCGGCAAAACCAAGGGCGTTCAAAGGTGTTAAAGTGTTTCCCGTGATTTATCGAGCGAACAAAAAAGCTTGGATGACGCAAGTTCTTATGAATGAATGGTTTGAAAACCATTTCATTCCTGAAGCCCGCCAACACTTATTTTCCGTTGGTTTTCCTGATGATGCGAAGATAGTGCTCATACTGGATAATTGTACCGCGCATCTCTCTCCGGAACTATTGGTGAAAGATAACGTTTCGGTGTTATTTCTCCCTCCCAACTGTACATCAATCCTTCAACCAATGGACATGGGAATAATTCGCGCATTGAAATGCCGATACAAGTCGGACTTTTTGAGGAATATGCTGAACTGTCTGAACGGAAAAGAGACGATGCAGGATTTTTTGAAATCCTACAACCTTAAAATGGCTGTGTGGAACGCAGCAAAATCCTGGGATACCATGCCAGCAACAACGCTAAGGAATGCATGGCACAATTTGTGGCCGGCAACGCTGTTTGCCGACGACGATCAAGAGGAAAATGATTTCGAAGGATTTCGAATCAATAAAGACAAGAAAGAAATTTCTGAGCTGATGGAGTACGTGAAATCACAGGGTACGAAATTGGCCGAAGAAGACATTTTGGATGTTTTCCATTGTGACAATGACGCTCCAACCGTGTGCTCCCTTACGGATGACGAAATCCGCGATATGGTGCTAATGCCGGGAAGTGCAACCATATCCGAGAGTGAGGACAGTGAAGAAGAAGAAATCGAAGAAAAAATCCCTATTGATCACTTAGTAGACATTTTGGGCACTGCCATTAAAGGACTAGAGCAAAGAGATTTTGTTTCAGAATCTGAAATAATGGCTATCCACAAAATCAGAGAAAAGCTGATTAGCCAAAAGCCAAAATTATTAAAACAACTCACCATTAAGCAAATGTTTTTCAAAAACAAATAAAATTGCATGTTTCATAATTAATTGTATTTAGTTATATATTTTTATTTTATTTATGAATAATATAATATGTAAAAAAACGTGAATAATCGAAATCCGGAATTTTCCGAAATCGGGAATTTTCCAAAATCGGAAATGTTCCGAAATCCGGAATTTTCCGAAATCCGGAATCGCCGAAGTCCCGACGATTCCGGATTTGGGATGTTCTACTGTAGTTTAAAACCTACTTAAAAAAAAAAAAAATAATAATAAAAAAAAAATTTGAATCAGAAATATAATTTAAAAATTATTGCAGGGAAAACAACTGTATAATTTCGCCCATTCCCTTGACGCTCAGAGAGTTAATACCACAATTTAGCTTGGTGTATAAAAGGAAATATAAAATAACAAAAATACTCCTGGATTTTTAGAAAATATATGTAAAAGAAATCACTAGCTTTATTTCCTAAATTTCAAAAATATCAGAAAATCCAAAGCAGAAATTGACTTTGTTACAAACTTTTATTGATTTCAAATACTTCGTGCATAAAATTAGAAGAATTTAAAAATTATTGAATGAATTTTTACTACTATAATATCAACTAAAAATAAAATATGAATATTTAGGTGGGAATTCTTAATAATTCAAAATTTGGCTCAATAAAGGATAATTTAGCTTTTTATATTGTTTTGCTGCCTGACCATAACTTTTTATATTTCAAAGCCTTTGATAATTGTATTACAGTTAAACCTTATTAACGTGAAATTACTTAACATGAAATCCTGTTTATCGTGATTTATAAGCATTTTCCGGTACAATGAAGCTTAAACTTAACGTTAATTTATTTGTTTAACATGAAATCCCGCTTAAGACAACAACAAAAAAATCCCCAAAGTTGAAACCTTATGAAACAGGTTGGTTGGTTGTTTTCAGATTATCTGGCGCCGTCAGCAACACGAGGGCTATAATGAGCCGAAACATTCGTCATTAGACAAGCCAACATACATTTACAAACACCCATGCCTAACACGGGACTCGAACCCGCAACCTCGTGGTCTAGAAGCTAGCACGCTAACCACACATCGTTTGGTTCTTTTGAAACAGGAAAAATGATTGAATTATCAAATTTCAGGAGTGAAATAAGCTGATTTCGAACTTGAATTTAGATGGCATCCCTCTGTAAACTGGTTTAGTGATGTCACATACTCTTTCTGTACCCAACAGTAAATTTAGAAACTAAATTTGCATGTTGAATCTTGTCAATATGTGTTGAAAGCAGAAATGGCAATCATTAGACATAAAACAAAACATTTTAAATGAAGCATATGAGTATATGATAAATTTTTTCCAGAAAAGAAAAAAAGAAAGAAAAAAAACAGAAATTGTGTCCAAATATGAAATTACCAACATCAAAATTTGAAAAAAAAAATCAGCCAAAGATGGAAACGACTTATGCTGTGAATTAATTTTATTCTGCAAGGAAAAGGATGCAGAATGGCAAAAAAAAAAAAAAAAAATCTGAATTCAAAGCAACAATATGAAATACACATACAGGGTGACACAAAATTCAGGAAAAAAAGTTCCCTGACAGATTTCTAAAAAATTTCCTGATTTTAGGCCAAACTTTTTTTTTTAATTTCTCCAATTTTCTTAGGTTTTCCAGATGTCTAGATACCCTGATCAAATAGAACATGTGTGCTAAAGAGATAATATGCAATTTTTAAAAAAATAGTTTTGCTGGTAATGAAAAGTTTAAATTATTCCGTAACATTAAACTTCTAATGATTTCCACAACAAATCTCCATGTAAACAGCACCAAAATATGGATGAACGTACCTTAAACCATTCAAAATTTCCATGATTTTTATGAAATTTTAAAAAGTTCCCAGACATTTCCCAGAATCAGAAAGATCCCCGACATTTCCCTGATTTCCAGGTTTTCCCGGTTCTGTGGCCACTCTGTACTATAACTAGAACTTTAATTCTGTCTTAATCGGATTAACAAGTTTTTAGACTGTTAAATAAAATAGAGCTAGTGTGTAAAATTTCGGCAACCTCATCGATTTTGTGTTAACAGGGTTTGACTGTATCTTATTTCGATAGAATATGCACTAACACCGTCAATATACTGCACAAATATACACAACCTGATTAATGAACCCATGGTAGAAGAGTGAGTTTCATTCTTCTTTCTGTAAAGTTCAAGACATGACAATAGTGATTGCAGAAATTATTTATTGGGAGGTGCATATAATGCAAACATACAAGGTTTTTTATTGTTTTGCTTATTCAAAATTTATATTGCTTCAAATAATCTTTTTGGTATTTTAACATTCTATAAAATAATAGCCAAATAAAATAATACAAGCCTACATCTTTTTCTTTTATTATGAACATTCTTTCTACTTGGGAACTAAGTGATTTGGGTAATTAGCACTTAACACGTTTCAATCCCTGAAAAGCAATTGATAGCAACCTCTGTAGCATACTTTATCATAGAAGGAAAAAAAATCTATAAGTATTCTAGCATAATTTTGCAATGCACTCCAGGGATCAAATAGGTTTTCTCTTATTTAACACACAAACTGGCATACTTATCTTTTGGAAAACTTCTTAAAATCGTTGTCACCCTCTTAAAATTATCATTACTCTCTTTTGTCCAGTTGTTATAAGTAGCTGCACCAGAAAAGTTTTTTTTTATTAATGTTGCTTCAAATTGTGAAACAACTCACCACTGTTTGAAAAGCTTCAAAATTTCAAATAGCAGTTTGTCGGCAATCTTGCAACAGAGTTTGAAAACATGCTATTGTGTAACACCTTAATAAGTTATTTTACACTTCAAACAGACAATTAAGTACAAAATGCACTTTTAAAACTAATCAAACACTAATTAAATCTTACCTTAATTTTTTCAACAAACACATTTCATAGTATATGAAATAAAAACCAGGGGGATATAAAATTTAAATTGTATTCCCTTTTTGAGTCACATTTTTTGCAGAAAATCCTTTTATTGGACGTCCTGAGCAAAATGTTGTGCGATGGTAGTTTGATAATTGAATTTTGGTTTATTCTTTTAATTGATCACAATTGCAGATATAATTTGTCCGCTTTGTCCTTTTAACATTCAATATAAAGGACAAGCACAAAATTCGCATATCCCTTTGTTTATTTACCTTTAAACGAATACAAGTTGTTGCCATTATCTGCTATTTGATATACAAATGTTAAAAAAAAAATAGCTATAATCCATATGAATTTGACGTCACTCTCCTTCATCTCTCAATGGGTGTGACGTTCCCGTGTCGGCATGCAGTACACAGTCATACATTTCTAGTGGCCTCGGAGCATTCTCACCGTGACTGGGCAGTGGCTACACACGACACGCCACTTGTTCCTTATAAACACGGCCTTCGGCTTTTGCTGGCAGTTTCTTAGACAGCACTAAAAGCCATAGACCAAAGAATAAAGCAGACTGATCGTAAACCTCCAAATCCTTGACCGAGACGCGCGAGGAATTGTGGGGCACAGATCTCCAAAACATAAACGCATTTTGTATAGACAATGGCTGCTTGCTCCGTATTTGGATGCACAAATCACCCGTCAAAAATAGTATGTACAGCTCCAAAATTTTTATTTTAGAGGTAAGTTCTTTTCTAACACTGTCTAATTATAGTTTGCATTGATTTTAGTTTCTAAAACTATTTATTTGTGTTTGAATGACTTCAAAATGAAAGCTCGTGTGGGTACTCGTTTCGTTTTCCTTCATTATTGTGTGTATCGCGGAATTTTCGATTAAATTTCAATTAGCCTACAGACTGCCATTTAATAATTAATTAATAACTACCACTTTAGAAGAGGCAATTGAGGTATCTGAATTTTTAAGAATTGTTTTTGTGAAGTCGGTATTTTCTGGAGAAGAAGGATGAGTCATGTTAGGTGATCAAGTTTTGAATGAAAGCAAGTGTGCTCTTCTCTCCGGAAATGGAAAAACATAGTTGATTCTCTACTTTGGTTTCAATGTTAAGGCTCTTCGCTACCGTCCATCTTGATTCTCCCCCCTAATGTTAAGTCTATGGGAAAATCTCTATATGCCTATTCGGTTTGTTTTGTTGGATCGACGTAACTTCTATCCGTGTTTTGCTATGTTGTTTTTGGCCTAAAATGTTGTTAAGTTTATTAAAATATCAATTGTTTACTTTAACATCATATTAAAAAAAGTTGAAAAGAGTTATTGAAAATATAACATTGCAATGACAAAGATTAAACTTTTTTCTATCCAGATCATATTTTAAAATTATTTTCGTGTTTCTTAAACAGTCAAATTTAGAGAAACATTAAAGCTATATTTTGAAAAAAAAACCTCTTCGCAAGAAGACACCACCTCCAAAGGGGGACATAGATATTTCCCCCCCTCAAGAGCGAGGAGGGTCAAGTGATTTATTATCTTGGCTGGACCTGTTTTGCTGTATAAAGCGGTTCTTTATAAGCGGTAGTTAAGATGGTCTTATCCAAGCGGTCTTTAGCGTTAATTTCAGAAAACGTGCTTTACTGATGTATTTGAAGTTGCATCAAGGCGCGTTCTCAGGGGGGGGGGGGGGGGAAGGAAGTTTCACTGTCATAATCCACATAAAACCCCCGACATCCCGATGTTTTCTGACGAATGAATTACAAACACTAAAAGTAATCATAAATAATTTCAAAAAAATACTTTTTTAATTTACCATCATTCCGATAGGGTTAGCTTACCGTATCGCATTTAAACAAATAAAACATTTGTAACTCTCATTACATCAAAAAATCGTCATACTTTATTTTTTATCTACTTAGATTTAATATAAACCACATATTCAGGGTTATTCAGACTTCCTTCCTGGGTTTCGAAGCAAGGACTGGACTTATCGGCAGGAACTGGACTATCGCATTGATGTATGCCGTGTGACCAAGGGTCCACACATAGAACACCTGTAAGCTATGTAAATAAAACTTGAATTGTTTCTGTATTCTTTCAAATATTCTTATTTTCTGTATTAGTCTTAGTTTTTTTTACTATAGTGCTTCGAAACCTAGGAGGGAATTCTGAATAACCGTTTATATATATAAAAAAGGAAATGTTTAAAATATATAGATGTTTTCCAAATGTAATTATAACATTTCAGTGCTACATGGCCTTTGTATTTCAATCACCATAAATATGTAATAAAATCAGTCTGATATGATATTAGTGTATGTCCGTTTGCCTAAATATACTGCTCCTTCTCAGTGAATATAAACAAACAACATTTTTTTATTAAACTATATATAATCTAGATAATATTATTATACGTTTTCTAAGTAAGATGTAGTCTCATGTTGAGGTATTTAATATAACTCGAATACTGGACTAGTTGCATATATAGGTGGCAGATTAAAAAACTGAAAAAATATTATGATAGGGGACAAATATGGGATGTTTTAAAATCGTATTTGTAGAGAAATACAGCAGCAAATTAATTGTTTACTTGAAAACCCCTCCCACAGAAATTTTCTGGTTGTACCCCTGTTTAATGTAACATAATGATAAGTAAAGTATCACAGATGTAAAATAAAATGCAAAATGTACATGGGTCATATGCAATAGAGTACCATTATTATACAGTTATACAGTTTTATCCATATTAAAAGTTACGCAACTCAAAGAGATATGAACTCCCCTGTCATCAGTGTTTACTTCCAGGGGCGGACTTAGAGGTCAATCAAGGAGGGTGCGATTATGACCTTGAGTGTTTACAGTGGTGGTGATAGTTTGCGAACTTGGGGGACAGGGGGGAGGGTTATCATCAATTAGTATGATACTACTAGTGTTCAATGAAAGATAAAAATTAGAGGGTTTAACTATCCTCTTTTACGCCCATATAAGAAATTACCCCGAAAATGTAATACACTTTAATTCAATTAAATTATAAATTTTAGTATTTATTATTAGATAAAAACTATTTAAGAGCACAAAAAAATATCCCATGCAGATCAGGTGAAGTGTAAAAAGTTTAACAACCCTGAAAATTCAACTTTTTTATACAAGTTAATTTACCAATATATTCAACATCACAAATCATTTAATGCAGAAAAAGGCGGCGGATCTTTTAACAACTTTAGACAACACTGCAGGTACGTAAAGTTCTATATTTATAAGGTTTTACTAATTTCCAAAGTTAAATAATGCTTTTCAACTCGGTTTGACATCACATTAGTAAATTAAAATATAAGTTATATAAACTTGAGACTACACTATAATATTGATCATTGTATTCAAATATGGTATTATTTTCTGTTTCCATATTTTCATTTAAATGAAAATGGAGAATTTGGCGATATTTTTGGCAATAACTTTTACATGGGAATCCCCCCCCCCCCCCCAAAAAAAATCCGCGTCTGTTTACTTCGAACAGTATTCTCATACTTAAAATGAGAATTTTTATAATTTCCAATCGATTAATTGCTCGTACTACCTTCAGAACTGTTTTAAAGTTATGGAAAGTTCTTAATACATTATCACTTTCCAAAAACGCATATCGTGGAAGCGTCCCACACAGAGGAGCTGCAGGAAGGTAGGAACGATATTGTGGTAAATGCCAATTCAAGACGACGATATGGTGGGGAAAGAGTTTTGGTCTTCAGAATGCAATATGTCGGATTGCTTTGTAAACTTCACAGGAGCGCAAAGATAATTAAATTCGACTTTTTTTACTGTAATTACGATAACTTGATCTAGGCAAATCTGTAATGGGGAAATATGGGTTTCTAAATCGTATTTATTGATCCCAAAGGCGCCGCTAAACAATTTTGCTAGTGCAGGGATGGGGGAGCAGTGCTATTATATATTTTGAGGCGGGAATGACATTTAAAAAAATTAAGAGCCAGAAAACGTGTTCGTGCATGAAAGTAAGATTATGGATATATACCAATAATCACCATAGGATGAAGAAATAAGTAGACAAAAAAATCAGTGCCACGGATATTTACTAAATGAACACAACACAAACTACTTACTACACATTCTTTTAACAAAAATTAAGTTCTCCTTTTTTCTTTGGCAAACAAACCAATGGACTTTTGCATAAATTCTTTTAGGTTTCTATCAAAAATTTTCTCCAAATTTCAGTGGCATTAAGCATACTTTTCTTTTCAGCTTCTGCCAACGTGTTCAGTGTCGGTAAATTCAAAAGGACAGCAAACAGCGTGGGACAATCCCCCCAAAAGAAACGTTTGCCACAGGGTTGAAACAGGGGACAATGCTACTATGTCTATGTCCTACTACTACCCCCATCATCAAAATCTTTAGTCAGGGCCCGGGTAGCCATACACTCATTGTGTCACAAGTCGGAATTTTAAAAGCAAAGGGTTTACTGATTACACATTCCTAGAACGGCTTCAAAAAGAATAAGGGGCCTTTTCTTCTTTTTTACATCCAGACTCCAAACCTTGCTTCAGGGTGTTTCACATGGGAACTGCGATACTTTGTGAACAAGGCGACAAATAGATGAAACGCCGATGGAAGTTACATGGATGTGGTCTGGTTATAAGAGGACAAAAACAAACTAGCCAGTCTACACTTTTGATAGTGGCTGCATTGGAGCTGGACTGAATACGCTATACGTGGTTCTGCGATAATTTGTTTTGTTTTTTTAATTTTTATTTGAGTTAATTCCTACTCTGCGGTATGATCAGGATTTAGCAATATTGACGATAATTGGTAAGTGATAAAATTAAGCTTTTTTGTAAATATTTTTGGCTACCGTTAATTCTGTTCAGAGGCGTACTGTCCATTGGGCTGTCCGGTGCAATTAATGAGCCGGTCAGTGTCCGTAAAAATAAACCGGTCCGGAAGTTATTATTACTATTTTTTTTCCTAAAGTCTAATGCAAACATTGATGGATCATAAATCCATTACTATAATTGGATTGTCAAAAGAAATTGACAAATAAGCAAATTCAATCATTTTACATAAAGAAATCACATTTGTTTTTATAGATTACGCTGTGTTTATAAAATAAATGCACTAAGATTTATGTATTATCGTACAACGACTTTTTACTTTATTACAACTTTAAAACAACTTACAACTTTACAACTTTTAAAGTGAAATGCATATTATAATTTTTTATGCAATTTTCTGGTAAACATACTAGTTATATATTTGGACATTAATTAATATACAATTCAGATTTCTTTGTTTTAGTTTAGCAACGATCTATGGTTGGTTTTGAAAACCAAATTCACTCAAACGAGGTATAAGAAATAGATAAATGATTTTTGATGTATTAAATTAATTATTGAAACAATTTATCTAATAAAATTAATTAGTAAAAGTAACTATTCAATTATTGAAATTAATTATTAAACATAAGTATTTAAATAATAAAGCACATTAAATATTAAAACTATATAATTATTAAAACTATACAATTATTAAAACTATATAATTATTAAAACTATATAATTATTAAAACTATATAATAATTAAATTATTAAATTGATCACTGAAATTATTTTATTATTAACAACAATTGGGGTTTTAATTTAATTGATGATTGTATTGAAAATTTGGGTCGGCATAAATCTAAAAACACCTGAACTCTCGATAGTACTTGCCCCTTGAAAGATATGACATAAAAAACAGTTGTAGCGTGCATTGGGATTTTTTCATCTAGAAATTAATTGAATATCACACTTTCATTGGATTTTTTGGATCTTCTAAACTGTTCCAAACAATTTACAACAGGTGGTTCCCAAAACTGTTCGTGAACTTACTAATTTCAATTAAATACTGCATTATCTATATCAAAAATTAATATTTGAAAATAAGATTTGTTTAATAATATCTCTAATTTCATCTTAATAAAACTACGTAAAATATTTTTAAAGCATTAGCAAAACTTTTTTTTAGAAAATCATTAAACTATAAGTAACGTATAAAATATCTCCCAAAAGTTTTCGTAAACTTAAATTTTTTCTTACATATTGGTATTTGCTGCAATATTCTAGTAAATTACGAAGACTTTTAGAGCCACTTTACATACAGATCAAATTGACGTATAGAAGTCGCAATACATTTGAAGAAAAAGTTTCTCATTTAAAAAAATTATAATTCCCTATTTTTAGTGCCAGAAAAGAAAAGATACATCGTAGTTTTCAAATTTATTTGTTGTAGAATAAATAATTGCAAACATTTCAAATGTAGAACATAAGAAAATGACTAGTGACTTCACTTTTGGAAAAACAACAACATTAAGATTGTTTATTCTTCAGTTGTGAAATAATGGAGATGAATCAACTTAAAGTTAATAAGAAGATATGAGTGTAAAACATGCTATTTATTTCCTTTTTTTTTTTAAATAGTAATAATAATAATATTCTATTACAATGACCAGTGTGTCCCCCCCCCCCCCTCCTTCTCCCTTTTTTTTATATATATAGAGCCGAGGTTTTTATTCGATTCATATTCTTTCAGACATTCATTATTCGAAAATTCATCACGTTCAATATTCGAAAATATGTGAAGTGTTCTTATTTAAATTATTGTGAGTATTATCAAAAGTATTTTGCTGCGTGGAATGCTACCTCGCTCTTGTTTGATTTGATTAGATAATAAACGGTAAATTTTTCCAAACCATTTCCCCCGTACATGTCCTTGTGGCAAGTAACTAAAAACACCCCTCTCTTTTCTGGGAGCAATAGTGAAGACCCAACTTTTTCCAAGTTAATTATCGGGGGGACAACTCACTATAACGATCAACAAAAGAAAACCATGACCCCCTCTGAATTTTGGACCCCTTTTCCCCTGCTGTCAAACTGTCAATCCCCATGTTCTCCTCGAATCAGATTCATTACCTCGTGGAGCAAGACACGCCTTAACTGTTGCCAACAATATCTGGTATTCTCGCAGATAAAATAACTCTAGGGTAAAGAAGCGCCTTAAGAAACCAGTCAATGATATGATGCAGTGCATTCAATAAATAAAAGTCACAGTTCATAAAGAACTCGTTGTGTAAAAGAATTAGTTTCCCATACGATGAAAAAGTGAAACCGAAAGTTATATTTACATGTTTACCTAACAATACAAAAATTTTCAGCTATGTAATTGTGAATGTGTAATTATGTTATACATCTGTCCAATTCCTAAAATATAGTTATTATAACATACATTAAAGTTATGTGCTAAATATTATGCATTAACAAAATATGTTAAATTTTTGGAAAGATAATGAAAAAATTTAATTTCTTGAACATTTGTTAATTGTTAAATGGGATTTCCGTTTTATGAAATTGCTATTATCAATTTTTATCAATTATCATTAATTTTAGTCGTATGCAAAATAAGAGATGACATTTTTCTTTACACTTTTTCAAAGCCATGATATTCTACTGTGTTTAAGCTTCAACAAAAAAACTTGGTCTTGGAAGGAAGATTTAAAAAAAAAAAAATTAAATCAGTATTTAAAAAAAAATGTTAAACCAATTATTTGAATAAGCATTATGATACTTAAATAATGAGATTTTCATTATTAAATATTTTTCCATTTTTCGTTATCTAGTAATAAATAGTTTTTTTATTTGTAATTATTGAAAGGTGAACTTAGGAAGAATAGGTTCGCCTGTAAAATAACATTTTAAAGATGTTAAAGTTCTTTTTAATAAAAGTGTACATTCATGCTAATGGGTTATTTGTAGGGATGGAACGGATGTGAGTTTTGCCGGATACCGGATTTCGGATATCCGGGGTACCATGTCTACCGGATACGGATATCCGAAACGGATTTCACCGGATATCCGGCCGGATATTCGGTCTATATACTAAAAACGATAGTTATACGATATGCTATACGAAAAAAATGGTCATGATATGAAGTATCAAGTAAATTATAATTAGTGGTTAGCGCACCGCACTGCATGCCAACAGGTCCATGGTTTGATTCGCGGACTGGGCAAGGTTGACTTAGCCGTTTATACCTGAAAGAAATAAACTAAGGAGGAGCATGTATGCTTGAGAACTAAACACTGGGGTTTGGCGTCAGAATAACCATCTGACCGGAACATCTGCTATGTGACACACAAATGAAACAGTCAAGAAAGCTGAGCTGGGCCCAGCAGGCCTTGGTCCACACGGGCTGTCGCGCCACTGAGTTAATTTTTTTTATTTAAACTTTAGTTGATGAAACGATGTTTTAGTGATGCCAATACCTACACTTGCTGAACAATTTTGAAATTTCATCACCATTCTGTTTGTGTGTTACTTAAAATTGTACCAAACATTCTGCAATGTGATGAAAATATTTCAGAAATACGTTTGTAAATTGATTCAATATCAATTTACTTCATGCATTGTTTATAATTGATAAATGATTACAAAATTATACCGGATGCATTTGTTAATAACAAAAGATTTATTTTAAATATTTTATGAAATTGAAGTCTATTTTTTTTTGTAATGCACCTAAAACATTACGGATTTAAAGAAATCTCATAGAAAACATAAATTGAATCTATCGGAATATCCCGTCTTTAAATATAAACTTAAAAAATTTCGAACCCAAAATTCATCAACATTATGTTATACCATATTTAAAATATATATTTAATATAAACAAACAAAATTAGTACTTACATATTTTTGTGGTTAAGGCTTTTGTTTTAGGATCATCTAAACTCCACAATTTTGATACAAATAATGTCGATTCCAATGTTGTCTGCGTGCATTTCTTGTTTTGATGAATTGTTTTTTCTTGTTCATCAATATTTGATGCATTTAGTGAGTCTTTTAAGCTTCGTGAATTTCCTTATGCACACTCATTAAATGGTTCCATAAGGGTTTTGTGGAAAAGGATTTTGGGCTTCTGCCTCGCACAATATATTTTTTAAACGATTCTGTGGAGCAAGTAACACATAGGGCTTAGCTTTCGCCATTTCCATTAATTTTAAAATACTTCCAAATGGGTGATTTTAAATGAGCCATTATTAAAAATTATAAATTGGATTGTAATTGGAGAAAACTATGATACAAGACATTCTAGAGAGCTAAATATAATTCCACATTGTGGCGCTACGTTAAAGACCTAAAAATTACAATACTTCATTTTACGTCAGAAAAAATATACCAGCTTTCAACTTCTGCCAATGAAAAATCAGAAATTAGACCATACCATTCACAGCATAAAGGGGTAGGGTATTATCGTCGATAGAACAAAAAAAAAAAAAAAAGCATAGAGGAGTGCGCATTGGCTATTTATTGCTTTTTACTCGCTAGCAAATGTCAGAAAAAAAGGAGGAAGTAAGAATAACTAAAATTCTTAACAAGTAACTTATGTTATGGTAAAAAAGTACTATTTATTAGTATTTCGGTTCGTATTTTACGGAGAAGCATTCAAATATAACATCTGGAATTAATCAGATCATAAACTAGGAATGAAAAGAACATATTGCAAAAAACGTATGAGGGATGTGTATGGAAAAAGATTGGAGGAATTGTTTATGCTTAGAAAGCATAGTTCTCACGAAGGAACTTTTTCGTTTTCTAACTTAACTGCAATTTATGTCCAAGAAAAAAAAATTAAAAAAAAAAAAAGTGTAGGATACGGTGTCCCCTTTGTCCGAAAAATATCATTATTTTTTGCAAAAAATTATTTCTTGTAGATACCTGGTGGCCGGATATATAGCCGGATATCCGAATTAAATTATCGGATGTCCGGTATTTCAAATCGGATATCCGACGGGGTTTCGGATATTGAAAAATCAGCCGGATATGCCGGATATCCGTTCCATTCCTAGTTATTTGTTCTTTCATAACTAAACTAAATACCTTTTAAAATATTTAAAAAACAAATAAAAATATGATACGTTTGTTTGCATCATGAAGACAGTTCGAGATTGTATTTTATGTGTTTTGTTGCCATTGTTGTTGTTTTTTAAAGAATTTTAATAAAGAATATTTTGTAATGCTATTACTTTTTGAATTTCTTAAATATTATTCAAAAACATAAAATTACTATTCTTTGTTATTTTAATGAATAGTTAGAAATAAATAAACCTGTTGAGCCGAAACTTTTTCCTTTATTCAAATTTATAATTTCACCGGTAATTGTATGGCGAATGATGCGGCCACGATCCGTCACGGATGCGGGAAGAATGTGTTGGAAGAACCCCACACTTTCCCGTCGACGGACAAATAGGTGAACTTCTTGAAGTCAAATTTAATAAAATTATCCGAAACTTTCTTCTTAATGCAGCATAATGTATACATTCTAAGGAAAATATGTGAATTTTTTCATAAGATTTTTTCATATATTAGTGGATAAAACGCTATTTTTAAAATGCGAAATTTTACACAGTACGCAAGGCGTTTGCTGTTTCTTTTGGAATTATGTTACCCATGATGCCTCAAAACATGTAATGTTTTTCTCCAATGAAGGTCAATGGGAAACGCCGCCTCTGCTCCTATTCTTTGCTCTATGGTAAAAGCAGCTATGCTGCTAGGTCCGCCTAATTATCATTTTCGACTATTTTGCAAGCAGCTCAACCGTTGTTTTTCGTGAGTTTCCAGTTTTGGAGAAAGGGCTCTAGTTGCGTGTGTTTGAGTTTAAACTACAAAATCTGACGTTTTGCTAATTGCTGGTTTGCTAATCGTTTCGTGAATCTGAATCTCTTATTTATGATGCCCTGCGAAGCCTCTGAAGTATTGCCATTTGCTCCAACATGAGAGATCTACATTAAAGCCTCACTAATCAAGGCCATACCTAGGATTTTATTTGGGGAGGGGGCTTCGCTGGAGTGAATGAAAAATTTGAGAAGGGGTTCTGGGGAAGTATCCCATGGCGGGGACTGGGATGGAGGCCCGGAATTCGACGTAATTTTAAAATTATAAAACAATTTCTCAACATGTTCTCGTAAACTAGCCTGCACACCTTTAAATCTTCATTTCATTGAGACTGCTACCGGTCTTCGTACGGGTTAATGAATAAGGTATAAACACAATATAAATATATAAAACACTATATAAATTCAATTTTTTACAAGACCCGTGAAACAGTATCGAGAGGTATGTATTTCACGGCAGACGCGCACTAGGAGGAGGATTTTTAGGGGTCAGAGCCTCCCTAATATCCACATGCTTTGTTATCAATAAATAAGAAACACTTAGCAATTGTAAACAATTTCATAAGAATACTACCATATCTACTACAATCCAGACTGATTTTTCCTACAGTATCGCATTAAAGTAGCTAAGAGGTCAAAGAACATGAAATAAGTAACAGATTTGTAAATATTATAACATTAAAAAAAAAAAAAATCATACTCTTGTATTTTAAGACTCATAACTCTATAGTATAATCAGTCAGCTATCGGCATTTGTCTATTTACATAACACTATAACTCCTTCTGTAATTGAATAAGAAAAATTTCGTATTAATTTATAATCATGATAATATGTATAAAATGTTGTTCCATATTGGGTTGTTTTGTAAGAACTCAAAAACTGGACAAAAACCATTTTAATATTTTGACATATGTAGGTAACAGATTAAGAAGAAATAAAAATATTGACGGACATGTGACAAATATGGGATGAAAAAGTACTGCATAGAAGTTCGATTAGAAGTTCTTTTATATCGAAGTAAAATCCTTCCCCATAGAAATCTTCTGGTTGCACCTCCAATATTACATTTCAATTTTGAAAGTGTTTTTTTTTTTTTTTTTTTTTTTTTTTTGCATTTTTCTATGTTTTGTAACAAGCTGATTTCAAAAAAGTTGTTTAGAAAAAATTTCTGTCTGTGTACGTGGTCAGCATAACTCCCGAACAAATTGACCTACGATATTCACATTTGATGTACGGATTAGTGGTGGCCATGGGAACTAAAGTTTTCGTCAAAATCGCGCAAGCGCATATAAGGTTGAAATCATGAAAAAATCATGTTTTTCTACAATTGCTAAAAAACATCTCTAACGATTTTGATTAAAATCTCTGTGATAATGCCTGTTAAGTTGCTCTAATCGTCCCCACCTTCGAAATTCCAATACGAATGCGGTAAAAGAGTAAACAGTTGAAAAACGTGTGCCCTTTAACAAAGAGCAAAGGCAATGTAATGTCTATCGAATAAAATCCCCAATTTTGTCATTTTGGCGTGTTTTTTTTTTTCATGTAAAAATTACTGCCAAAAATATAGCCAAACAAGCCATTTTTATTTAAATGAGAAAAAATATGAAAATGGTAAGTAACATGTTACTGCAATGACCAATATTGTATAGTGTAATTGAAAGTTGAGCGATGTTACACACCCCTAGCTTAAATAATTATTCATAACTCTTTTAACAGCTTATTTTTTCATTTCTTCCTAAAAAAAATATATCTTGTAAGTCTTTGCTGGTCGAATTTTGTGTGCGAGTCCTCCCTCGGTAAAAGCAGCAAATATTTAGATAATTTCTAACCGACGCTGGCGTTACATTAATTTTAAATATGAGTCTTATTGGTATACAAATTTGCGGCTTTTACAGAGTGAGGACTCGCACACAAAATCCGACTAGCAAGGACATTTTTTTCCCTGCAGGTTTAATAGAAGAAAAAAAAAAAAAAAAAAAAGAAGAAAAAAAACCGCGTAAGAAAGCGGTGAAATTCATAGGAAACTAGGGATGTGGAACATCGCATAACTTTCTATTACACTATAATACTGACGTGGATTTGTGTCATTTACTGTTTTTATATTTTCATTCATTTAGAGGAAATGGTCAGTTTGGCGATATTTTTGCGAGGCCTAAGTAAAGGAATAAAAAAAAAAAAAACTTCGCCAAAATCACCATTTTGGCAATATACTTTTAGATAATCCTTTGTTATAAGCGAAACTGAGGTGAGAAGAAAAAACGATCCTTGATGAAGTATGCTTAAGGCAAGAGAACTCTGTGTTGAAAGCATTCGTTCTTCAACTTTTTACGTCACTAAAACATTTTTACGGGAATTTCGGAGGTGGGGTTGTTTAGAACACCTTAAGAGGCATTACCAAAGCGATTTTTATCAGAATCGTTGGAGCTGGGTTTTTTTGCAATAATTGAAAAACATGATTTTTTCAATGGCAGCTACCTTATGCGCAAGCGCGATTTTGACGAAAACCTTAATGGAAGGTCCCATGGCCACCACTAAACCTCATCCCAAATTTGAACATAGTAAGTCAATTTGTTCAGGAGTTATGCTGACCACAGACACACATACATAAACACATACAGACATTTTTTCTAGATCACTTTTTTGAAATCAGGATGTTCCAAAACGTGGAGAAATGCAAAGAAATCGAATTTTTTTTATGACCGAATTCTACACTTTCATTACCCTATGTATACATATGGGTAATTGAAAATAAAAATAAGCTGTTATAAAAGTTATGGATAGTTATTTAAACTAGAGGTGTGTAACATCACACAACTTTCAATTGCACTATATTGCCTATTAGTGGAATCAATGATCTGGGACTGGCAGTTTGGTCACTTATTTTTTTTACTAATTGGGGAAGGGTAGTGGAAGGGGGGGGGGGGGGGCACCACAACTCATCTGTCTTTTTAAAGGATATTTAAAAAAAAAAAAAAAGAAAAAATTTTGTATTACATATTTTGAATTTTTTTATAATATATAGCTACTTAAAGGGCTTAATTAACAATATATTACAAAAAAAAAAAAAAAAGTTGTGCAGTAAGTTCAAGAAAAATGAAAACCTGGAATTTAACAAATTTGATTTAAGTCTCAAAAGCGGTCACTTGACCCAACTGGTAGGTTTAGTGTTAATGCAATTACCAATATTATAGTGTAATTGAAAGTTGTGTGATGTACCAAATCCTTAATTTGAACACAGCATGTTTCAAAACATGTAGAAACGCAGAAAATAGAAATTTTTTGTTACTGAATCCAATACTTTACGCACGAAGTGTTGCGGGAAGGTGTTTATGGAACTTTTTCTAAAGTTGGAATTGAATAGTTTTTCAGGGAATTTTCAAACAGTGCATTAGGGCTACTGGTGACAGGAATATGAAAGAAGCGCACAGATATTTCTACCTCTAGGGACTGCGTGGAAAGAAACACCCTTTTTCACAAACTTTAAATTTTCTCAAAATATTTTTCCACAGTATTTGTGCTGAAAGATATTTTTTTTTAATGCTACAAAGAACGCTACAAAGAACGCATTAGTGCTACCTTGTCAAGATATAAAATAAACATCCATTGCTAATTGAAAGAAAGTTAAAGGCAGTTTATAAAATTTAAATGTAACCTGTTAAAAACAACAAATAAAAAAAAAATTGTGATCTGTGTACTCAACAACTCTTTTGTACACAATCATGATGTTAAACTGCCCAGAACTTTTAGGCTAACTTGGATTCTGTAACACAATGAACATCCAAAGTTTCAAAACACAACTTTATCCATTTGAGACAAGGCTAACTCCTCACTGAAAGGTGGTTCACAAACAATAAATAATATACAACTATTGATATATTAATAAAATATTTAAATTTATTTTTACAGTATGATTACATAAACACACAATGATTTGGGAAAGAAATGACACAGTCAGGTATCCTTTCAACTGGTCAAACAGATTAAGATATCTGAAAACCTATTTGACATATCACAGTTTTTGAAAAGCATAGCTCAATAATAAAATATCTTTTCCTCAATAAAAAACTATTGAGAATATATATTAAGAAAACCTACAATAGTTGGATAACCTTATTAAAGACTGAATGCATATTATCCCTCCTTTCAATAAATAGCAACATATATCTGAAAATCACCAAAGAAAACATTAATGAGAATTACTCATATAAAATAGAAAAGTACCAAAAAGTAACAGACTGCTTACAACACCAACATTTAGAGAGGTGTGGTAATTTAATTTTGATTCCCAATCTTCTGCAAGTTGATTGGTCATTTTTCTGAAATTTGAATCTAAGTAAAAATCATCAATAACTTCATGGTCAACCAATACATCATTACTTAATAATGACTGAAGAGTCCTGACATTGTCATGAAACAGTTCTTGTTGAGATTTCATCTGCAATAAAATTTTGTCTTGGTCTTTTGGATCACGTTCATCAGATACAAACTCAGAATTCAGTCTCTCAACGTCTTTTTCTAATGCAATAACTTGGTCAGAAATATTTTTTGCAAATAATTTAATTTCTCTTCTAAGACGCCAGTTATTGATACTCGATTCAAGAAAGCCCAATAGACCACCTGCCACACCAGTTAAAAGGCATAAGTACTTGGTGTTTCCTCTATGGGTATTCTCATGGTCTTGACTGTCATTTATAGCAACAGCTAAAGTTTCCTGAAGCTCTCTCTCTGTTTGATCATGTGTTGAAAAACTTTCTTGAAGACGTCCTTGCTCTTTTATAAGTTCATGAACCTAAAGATATTGCAACAGTGTTTACTAAACTTCATAAATACTACTCTCAAAAGAAAAAGAACCTTAAAAAAATATAATTCTCTTAAAATGTGCTAAAAAATATTAATTTATACCTGAGACATGTTTTGGCACGCAAGAAATAATCTGAATTGGCTACTTTTCATTGCATAAAAGCAATTCCACATGTGTGTTTTAAAATTAAAATTTTATGTCTGGATTTAAATCTATTCCATTATCTCATAACCAATCTGCAATAGTTGTTTGAATAACTATGAAGAGTTAAATAACTTAAGAATAAATATTTTGTTTAAAATTTTCTCAGCTGTAGATAATCGAGAACTTAACCATCAATTTATCTTCCTAAAATTTAAGTAATAAATTATTTAAAGAAGTAAAAAAGTTTTTTCTGACATTTTTTTTTAATAATGTCAGAAAACTATTAAGTTTAATAATTTTTAATTCAAAGCAGATACACACTTTTCAATATGCTACAGGGTCCATTAACTAATATCTCCAATCTAAATTGTTTATTGAATTATAATGAGAACTGAAAACACTACTGGAAACATGGGAAAGTATAATATATGGTCTCGATAAATGTATTTTATAGACTTCATTTGAGGAGGCCTCACCTATATTACCATTTTTTAGCTGTACTCTTAACTTAGAGAAATATTTGGGCCTGCAAATACTGCTTTTAAAACCATTAGATTATCAAACCTATAAAATAATTTAAGTTATAAATCGTGGATAGGGTAAAATTCTGTTACAGAAGCTCCCCACTAATAGTTATCAGCAGATAATAGACATGATAATAGACCATAAATCACAAGTACTACCACAAGCAAAGCAAATCAATGCTTGAAATCAATGCGAGTATAACACTCGGAATTGTTCTGAAAATAAAATAAAAAGTGTAAAAATATTACCTGTATTACAACAGAGATGTACATACTATCATCTATGGGAATTTTGTGTAATATATTTCGACTTTCTTGTAACTTTTTCTGAGCGATAAATAAATCTTCCTGAATTTTTCTTCTGTTCTCTTGCACTTCTTGTATACGCTTTTGAGTCTAGGCGAGGAAATTACATCGATAAAACAGTAAATTAAAAAATTTCTACAGTGTTTTAGAGCAAGGAAAACATAGCAGACAATTCCAAAGACTTACCGACTATATATAACATACTCAACACTCTCTGTGCATTACATATATTTATAAAATAAGGCCAATGGGTCATTCTTCCGAAACAGGCAACTTTTTAGTATTAAAAGATTTTTGGCAGCTTGTGCACTACAGACGGGCTGCATCTAAATTTATTAGTTAAAAACTAAAATTATTTATTTTACAATTTTCTAAAATGAATATCTATTTTTACAGTAAGTGAAAAAAAAATCCATCTTCTTGCCTGAATTATGTACGAGAAAAAACTGCTTCTAATCAAAGTGATCTTCCTAGGAACACAGCAGCTGTGTTTCCTGAAACATGTTTCGGGCCATGTTGCCATGATAACCAATGGAAAGCAATAGAAGCCTTACCTCTACGCAATGTAATAGCGGTGCTGCCGATCAAGTATTATTTTTAACTTTGGCTGCCCTTGAGAATTGGATAAGCTGATTGGCTCAGCATATGAAAATCTGCGTGGGTGGGCCGAGTGTGTTACCAAAACAAAGCCATTTTATGACTACATCATTGACTGATTCGCAAGTTTAAAAAAAAGGAGGATTGATTTTGTTTTAAAAAAATAAGTGTTTTTTTTATCATCTTATTCATTTTATAGAAATTGAAAGGAAACTTTGATTTGAGTTTGAGGAGTATTAAAGATCATTAAGATTAAAGACTTAGCATTCATAAATTATTGTGAAAAGTGTGTGGTTTGGGGGGGGGAGACACTTGTTTCTGGCTGCACTAGCATTTTTGATCATAGGCCGCCACTGAAAAGGATAATTTTTAAAAAAGGACAATGAGAATAATCATTCACACAGCTTACTAAAGAATTAAAAGTTCTTGGAGTAAGCACAAAAAATAGAATGCAGTTGCCTTTTGTAGTGAAAATATTGAGTGTAATGCAATATGCCAAGACAATGATGCTTTGTTCAGTGACACATTCAGGTGGAGAACAATCTTAGTAATTTTTAAATAAGAAAAAATAATGAAATTATTTTCCACTGTATAAAACACTTTAGGGTGGATCTTAGCACAGCCCACCTCTTGGCATCTTTTGGAATTCTGGCCAAACGAGTGGCGATAACGTCGCCAATGTGGCAACCTAGACGGATTATGGAGGAGAATAGTATAGAATCTTACGAAGCGCACTGTTAGAACATGCGATCGCAACGGCGTTTCGGAACCAAAACTATTCGAAATGCGCAACGAAATTCTGAAATCTGATTGGTTAATTAATATGTATTCATTTTTTCCCCCTTCATTTATGCTTCTGGTCTCTTGGGAGAAGGTTTTTATGATTTTACGAGATTCTTTATTCTGCAAATTATTAACACGTACCCTCAGCCGGCAAAGGATTAGCAAACACATTTATGGTAAGTCTTAATTTTTTTTATAAAATATTATTTCTGGCCTTTAAGTATCGTTTTTTAATTGAAAAATAATAATAATAACAAATATTCAATTAGTAGTCAACTTGGCGAGATTTGAAATAAGTCGCCAAGAGGTGGGCCCATCTAAGATTTTACCAACACTTTATTATAGATGCTTTAAATTAATTGTAGTTGGAAAATTAGTTTTATTATTAATTTAATTAACATTTATAACAGCATAGATGGCTCTAGTGACAACCCAGGATAATGATTTTTGGACGTTTGATACATATTTTTAAATACATTTATGTAAGAAAATTTGTGTTATGTTTTTGATGCGAAAGTTAGTTTAGAACATGGGAAACTAATTTAAACATAATTCATTGGTTCAAATGTGTTACATGGTGGCAAAGATAATTCGCCAATCCTAGGAAACTGGCAAAATTTGTTGTTTCGTTGTCGTCAGCGGTATTTGGGAGTCGTGATTGGTTAGAATTACTGCTGCTTTGGATTAACGCCAAATACATCCTCTTTTCGCCAAAAAACGCTTAATTTTGTCTGGTGCCGATTGATTTAGTTACAAATATGGTAAACTGTGTGATTTTTGTTTCTCTCTTCATTTCAGTGTGTTTTTTTTTGTTGGAAGCTGACCTGTTGGAAATATATTGTCTTTATTCCGTTTACGTCATGAATTCGAGTTGTATTTGTGGGTATTATTAGTTGTGGGAATGCAGAAACAATGTTTTTAGGTGTAGACTCTTAAGGATGGCGATTATTTTAAAATGTTTGAAATTATTGAGCGCGAAATATTTAAGAATTTTTGAAATATTTGAGATTTAAGCGCAAGTAAAGTAGAGGCGGGCTTACAATATTACCTGGCCGAGTACATCTGACGAAAAAAGCAACAGGCAAGGAGGGTTAAAAATTTATTTAACGCGTTTTTGGATGACGTTATCAAGGTTTACCCTCCGGGAGAAGAGAAAGAGGATTGAGGTATTTATATTGCATTAAATATAACTCTTGATTTATAGCGATTTTTATCTTAGGAATAAAACTGGTATGCTATGACTATACTTTGGTGGCCGCCACCAAAGTGTAGTTTATAAAATATAAGGCGTTAAAATGGATTTTGTTTGTTTTATAACAGCAAAGTGATTAAAAATGTCATTTTTGGAATGTTGAACTCTTTTCCTTTTAGAGAGCGAAGCGCGCGCACACCTCACTTTTTAGACATTTTTACAGTACCGAGTAATTAAAAAAAAATTGATTTAGGGGGTGAAATGGAAAAATCGACTGCCCGAATTAGGTAGGGGTATTTTTTTTAGGTTTAATTGGCCGCAAGGCCAACGAAATAGGTTGCAATTTTTCCTTTTAGAGCGCGAAGCGCGCGCACACCTCACTTTTTAGACATTTTTACAGTACCGAGTAATTAAAAAAAAAATTGATTTAAGGGGTGAAGTGCCAAAAACGACTGCCCGAATTAGGTAGGGGTATTTTTTTTAGGTTTAATTGGCCGTAAGGCCAACGAAATAGGTTGAAATTTTTCCTTTTAGAGCGCGAAGCGCGCGCACACTTGACTTTTTAGACATTTTTACAGTACCGAGTAATTAAAAAAAAATTGATTTTGGGGGTGAAATGCCACAAACGACTGCCCGAATTAGGTAGGGGTATTTTTTTAGGTTTAATTGGCCGTAAGGCCAACGAAATAGGGTGAAATTTTTCCTTTTAGAGCGCGAAGCGCGCGCACACTTGACTTTTTAGACATTTTTACAGTACCGAGTAATTAAAAAAAAATTGATTTTGGGGGTGAAATGCCACAAACGACTGCCCGAATTAGGTAGGGGTATTTTTTTTAGGTTTAATTGGCCGTAAGGCCAACGAAATAGGTTGAAATTTTTCCTTTTAGAGCGCGAAGCGCGCGCACACTTGACTTTTTAGACATTTTTACAGTACCGAGTAATTAAAAAAAAATTGATTTTGGGGGTGAAATGCCACAAACGACTGCCCGAATTAGGTAGGGGTATTTTTTTTAGGTTTAATTGGCCGTAAGGCCAACGAAATAGGTTGCAATTTTTCCTTTTAGAGCGCGAAGCGCGCGCACACCTTTCTTTTAGTAAGCAATTAAAAATATAAATATTCTGGAAGGGATTAAATATTTGTCATTGATGTAAAAATTTAATCCCTTATAAACTATTTGTAATTAAATTTTAAATGCTAAAACTATTTTTCAATTATCCTTTACATTTAAATTGTTTAACCATTTAATTTTTTTTTTCTTTCAAATATCGTTTGCAATTTTATTACATTTGAATTTTCGCCGATTTCGAATATATTTACGCAATTCATTTGAATTTCTTCCCGGGATGTACGTTTTTAATATAAATGTAATCGATATGAATAGTGAAAACACTTAATTTTGCTACAACTGGCATCGCAACCATAGCCTAACGGCTTTGGCATTGGACTTCAACCTTCCTATACCATCCACAATTCATGGAGCAGGTTCGATTCTCAATTTTTCACTTTCCGCTATTGTTTTGGGTTTGCCAGTTCACTTGGAAACATCGTGTTTTTCGCCGTTTTGGGTTTGCTGTAGCGTCGGAGTTCGCCATTGTTTACGTTTTGCGGAGAAGTTCAAAAAACGCCAAGTGCCACCATATAGCACATTTTAACCTGACTCTACAGCTCCTATTAAAAAAAAAAAAAAAAAAAGCTGAGCTTGAAGCAAAAAGTTATGAAAACCGCCAATACAAAAGTTAATAATGGCAACAGATGCCATGGAAAAAGTGTCTTACATCGGCAGTTTTGGGAAATCTAAACGTGAACCCCTCTCCTCTAATAAAAATTAAATATGGATTTGCACATATCTCAGAAATGATCGAAAATTCTGTCAAACAAGGTGAAGTCCTCGTATCCACTTAACTGCACCATCTCGTAACATATCAATAAACATTTTAATCTCAACGTTTCAGGTGAAGAATAATCTTAATTCAAAATATTATAAATTATTTGAAATTAGCAAGTTACTGCACATATAAATTTAACAAAAACTATAACATTACTACCACAATATATTTAAGACATAAGATTTGAAAAAACTTACTTCTAAAACTGTTTCATGCATTTCAGAAAGTTTCGTTATACCGAATAAATCTAAGTATTTTCGCAACCAATATTTAATTTTATCTTCCCATCCAACTTGAGGTAACTTTGCGACAATTTGGGTGTTTTGAAAATTAAAAACAGATGAATGAACCCTTCGCATGGGAAACTTTAAACCATGTCTTAATGTTTGTAGCATTTTTGCTTATATATCCGAAAAGCTAACCGAAACAACACATGTTAACGGAGGGAATGAAAGTAGAAGTGTTTTTATTTCAAGAATTTTGCAAGTTTATTGAGAGGCATAATACTAAAGACAAAAATAATTATTCTCAAGAGTTTTTAGATTATTTTTGCAAACAATACATATTTTTTTTTCAAATAAAGTAATAGTGTATTGAATAAACCTTATGCTTGGTGGCATTTTAGTCAACTACTCAACAAAAATAAGCATTTGTGATTGGCTGAGTATTTCAATTTATTTTTTTTATGATTAGCGAAAGTGTTTGTTGTAGTATAGGCGATGCCCATGTTTACCAACAAAGCAACTCCGGAGGGGAAAAAAACCGGTTCCTAGACATTTTGGTTGGTAGAAAGCTGGCTTGTAAAGCACAGGATTCAATGGGAATTTGTGACTGTATTGCAATAAAACTGTAAATAATCAAGTTTCA
This sequence comes from Linyphia triangularis, assembly GCA_963978545.1. Lineage (NCBI taxonomy): Eukaryota > Metazoa > Arthropoda > Arachnida > Araneae > Linyphiidae > Linyphia > Linyphia triangularis. Next base: position 52,023,127 of record OZ021729.1, on the reverse strand, counting down.
ATTGAGTAAATCATTAAACAGACGTTCTAAATGGATTTTAGACATTCTGAAATATATTTTTACTTAGTTAAAATTGCAGTTTTTATTTATTAATGGCTCTTAATGATCGAATTTCGGTGAAATCGCAGTGAAAAGAGCTGATTTCGGCGTGATTTTGGTTGGCGGCGTAACGAATTACCGGTCGTATGATGTCACATGCCCCTCGAGTATTGCCAAATGATCAAATAATATTTCTGGAATAAATTCTCAACTCAACACAAATCGTAATTTTTCAGATGGCTTTGGCAATAGCAATACTCATCTGCCAAACCAAAATCAAAATATTTATACCGTTTCGCTACCTAGTTACTAACTGTTTTTAGGATTTGGATTATTTACATGATATTTGTAGAAAATTTAGTCTAACTTTATAATAAGGCTTGTGTTATACAATGGACACCGAAAACCTAAACATTGCTTGGAACGTCATTACGAAAGTTCTAAAGCGCCCAAGTGATGAGGTAAAGGTGAATGCTATTTAAAACTGTAAAACGTTTAATATTTCGTTGGGCACGCGAGTGTTTATCAGATTCAATTATTCTAAATTCTCATTATATATTTTTTAATGTTCCTGATGGAATATTTAACAAATAGTTTTTGATGCATTCTTGGAACGCAGTGATTTTTGCAACTTTTTTGGCGCTAATGCATAGAGCAAAGCTATGCTTACCATTCTTATTACTCCCTATTTGAGTTAGTGACATCTTTTATAAGCATCTCCCCCCCCCCCCTTTTCTACTTTATGTTAACATTAGTTTGTAGTTTTATTGAAATGAGAGAGAAATGTAGATTATTTAGTTTCAATCAAGTGAGGAAGGTATCTACGCAACACCATTCCTTCAAAAAAGTTGGCAACTTTTCAAACTACAGTCAGACATTAAAAAACAGTTTGTGAAATAAATTATAAAACATAACCCTTTCCACACATCAGTTAAATAGTTTGAATTTTAGCATATTAAGAAAAAAACTTTGCTATTTTTTTAAATTTTCACTAATAAAATTATTTAAAAAAAAGTTTAAATAATATGACGCTGATAAATAAATAAAAAAACCTCTCTTACAAAAAAGTCCAACACATCATTTCCTAACAAAGATAGCAAGAGAAAAGACTGATTTTGTAAAACATTGCATTTTAAAACTCTTGGTTATAGATAGTTCTAAAAGAATTCAATAATAAATTAATAACTCATCATCCCAAACCTTCAGTATTATTAATTTAAAAAAAAAAATGAAAAACAATATAAACTGTGTGATATGTTTATAAAAGTAATATGCTCTACATGGAAACAAATATATATAATCTGTGCTAAGCATCCATTGGTAATGCAAGTTGAGCTATTACTATATGATAGTTGCAAATATTGTGGAGTATAATAAGAAAACAGAATGGTTTTTATATTTTCTTAGAAATTTGCTGAATTTTTGAAATATTGCCACATTTCTAAAGTGCGTCTGTAACAATATATAATAACACTTAAGTGAGGTATAAAAACTTCTTTCATTTTCAAGATGTTGAACTACACTTGCAACCTACCTTCTTATTTTACCTTCGTATTGCTTAAGTAATGTAAACATTTCATATTGTTAATTTTTTTCCAACTCTCTCTCTAGCTATCTCCGGCCCCCACACGAGAAGAATTTTCATCTGCCATTTCTGTCCTTCATCATCATGGCATGTCTCACATAATCCGAGAATGGTTTCTAAATTCTTTCCAAGATGACATGCACAACCACATCATCCCTGAATTCTGGAACCGCTTCAATAATTTTGAGGAAGGGAGTTATTTCAAGTTCCCTGAGTCGTTCGGTTTCCTGACACAAACCTTGCTTTCGTATTTCCCGGCTCTAGAAGAACTCCAGTCCCTGCAAGACAACCTCCTAAATCAGATGCACACCATGCCTCCAGAGGGGCAGATCAGTGTAAAGAACTGCCAGAAGACCTTGAAGGACGAGTTTCTTTTTATGGCACGTGGACTCTTGTTTGCAAAGTGGCCTGTGGATTTCAGGGCTGTTCTGGTAGATTTTTTTGCAAAGGCCTTCAAGGCTTGGATGTCAGAGTTTCGGTTTGAAAAAGGTAATATTTGTGATATAAAATGTTAGAGTTTTAATGAGAGGGTGTCTGGTAACAGTAAAAGTATGGGGATATCAACTAAATATCAGAGAAATTGGAAATTCTGGAAATATCAGCGATTTATCTGGGTGATTATTGGAAAATCACAAAAAAGGTTTTTTTAGCCCTGAATGAATGATTTGATCTTTGAATGAATATAGTCAATATATTTCCAACTACTTTTATAGTGGGAAATTATTATTTATTCTAGATAAAAAGTATGTGTAAAATTACTGAATGGCCTTCTGTTCTAAATACCAGGATGTTACAGAAGTCAAATTTAAACTGTTTGTACTTCAGACTTTCATCCAGAGTACAAATTATTATTGCCACGGGTGGTAACTTTTTAAAAGCTAGCACATTAAAAAGGAAACAAAAATGATTGTTTGCATATTATACATAAAAAACTGAAAATTATAATTTCCGCATTGCTTTAGCTATTATAAATCAGACTGAACTGAAGTACAAACTATGGACTCAAAGGCTCAGTTTGTAGTGCAAATTGCACCCTTGCATTTATAGTGAACTCCCGATTATCCATGGAGTTGGGTGGCGCTGCAACTGCTTATAATTGAATTCCTCTGATAATCCGCAAAATAGTCAAAAAATTCTATCAATACAAAAATGCATTAGAACAATTGAATTTATAATATCTGCCCTGTATATACAATTATATGACTTAATAAACATTTGGGTAATTGCCTATTATCCCGTCAACCGTTGGCGAGATAAAGAGTCCACCAAACTGATTCCTTTTCTCCTTCGAAGCCGTCGGTCAGGATAATTGAGCAGCCTATAGCGAAGCCGAGTCCTTCCTCGTTAGGCCCAATGCTGGTCAAGTTAAAGTGAACTTCCGAGGAGGCCTGATGATTCCATCTTTTTGCATCATCAAAAAGTTTGCCAACGGTCGACTGGATAATACATATGTAGCAACATGTGCTTACAATTTCACAAAAAAGTCTGTCAGTTTTTATTTTTTTGTATTGAAACTTCTCTTTTTTATTTGTGATTGAATTTTTTTCAACAACATTTTATCACAAAGAGATGTGTCATCTTGTTCCTCCAGATATTGGATAAGTCCTTCAATATGTAAAAGAGCTGTGTCATGGCTAACTTGCTTGAGTGTATTTTCCTCTTCTTCTTCCTTGCTCTCCACCAAAACCATACCCATTGCTCCTCCTACGATTTGTTCATCTGTCAGGTGTTCGAACCCTGGATCATTGGCATCACAATTGATCCACTCAACAATGTTTTCCTCATCAACATCAATTCCTCCAGCAACAGATTTTGCTAAGTTAGCTAAATCGTAAGCAGTAACTTCTTCTTCCTCAGCTGAATCTAACAAAATTTCTTCCACATTAGGTAAAATTTTCCTCCAGGACTTTACTAAAGTTGATTGTTTTGACCGACTCCCAAGCAGTATTTATATCGTAAATGCTGTCAAGAATCGAGTAATCTTTAAAAAAACTCTTCAGATCATTCCCTTCCTCAATCCTTTTTTTCAGTAGGCTGGTGCGGTACTTTTTCTTAAATTGACACAATTAAGCCTTGGTCTATGGGCTAAATAAGTGTGACTTTGGGTTGCAAAAACTTGACGAAAAAATTTCCATCTTCCGATTTTAGAATGCTTTTCCCTGGATGGGACAGGGCATTGTCAATCAGCAGTACAGCTTTCTGGGGTATGTTTTGCGATTTTAGATGCTCTCTAACTTGAGGAACGAACTTCTTTTCAAACCACTCCTTAAATATGGATTGGTCCATCCATGCTTTCTTTTGGTTGAAATAGTGTACAGGGAGGTTTTCAGCCCTTGTTCCTTTAAAAGATCTAGGTGTTTTTGATTTTTTGAGCACTACCAGTTTAAGTTTATGAGAGCCTGTTGCATTACTACACGTCATTATTGTTATGCGTTCTTTGCTGGCCTTATGTCCTGGATCTTGCTTCTCGCTTTCAAATGCTAGTGTTCGTGTCAGCAAACATTTCCAATAGAGCCCTGACTCATCAGCGTTATAAATTTGTTCGTGGGATATTTTCTCTAACTGAAGAAACGATTCGAAATCAGTTTTGAAATCTTCAGCTGCCTGTTTATCACCACTTAGTTTCTCGCTGTAAAGGTCGATTTCTCTTATCCCGTGTCCTAGTTTAAGCCTCGTCAACCAGCCTGATGATGCATCAAATGCTCCTTGTAATCCAAGCATTTCAAAAAACTGCTTTGCTTTTGCTGCAATAATTGGTCCTGAAATAGGAGTTCTCTCACTTGACTCACCCACTTTAAAAGTGCTGCATCTAATTCTTCGTAGGTGCTGGTTTTCATTGTCTTTCTTTTTTTCATCGATGACGAGTTATCTGATGAGGATGCAAACTGCATTAATTTGTCCTTTTGTTTAAAAATGTCTCACAGTAGTTTCTCCAATTCCATACTGCAAGCTCATTTGTTTTTTCGATGCACCGTTTCAAATTTTTTTAATCAATTCTAGTTTCTCTTGAATTGATAAAACTACTTTTTTCTTCTTTTCAGACATTTTTCAGTAACGTTGAAACACCAAAATAAAATGATGCACAACAGTTTAAACTCGTACAAATACACAATTATCCTCAAGTACACACAGTTTGACAAAAATGCACAAACTGATGTGTCCTAAATTGTTGGGAAGTGGGGAGATAAGGGGATGACCTTGGCTGATTGACTCCCACTGTGACCTTTGACTTCCTCTTCATGGTCACTCCCCCGTGATCTAAAAATAGATTCCGCACCGTGATTCTTTTCTAAAATGTGTGCTTCCATTTCAATACGTTTCGTTATTTTTGGGGAAAAGAAGAAAACGGTGACCGCGGATAAGCCGCTAAACGAATAATCCGCCCGCGGATAATCGGGAGTTTACTGTAATTATTCCGTCCCTTGATGTTAACAAAAGATGGTTGTTTTAGTAGAATTGATTATAAGTATATTTTGCAAACTGGATAAAGAAATATTTGTTCACTAAATAAATTTAATATAATCATATTATTTATTTTTTAATATTTTGATTACTGGTATTAAAATTTTGGTACTTTTCCATTTCGCGGATTCAAATCTTCCCAAGCAGACTTTATTGGCGAAAACACACAGTATACACATAAAAAAAATGTTAATAATGCTGTATATCTTACCAAGCAGATTATATTTATTAATTTAATTTATTTTAGAAATGGCCGTGATTTGTTTTAAAATGTGCCGGTAGAAGCTTACGAGTGAGGATATTCTGTTTGGCGTTGGTTGTATCATTTTTGGTGACTATATCGCCTGCTCCTGCAAAATGGAAAACTACCAAATTTTCTTTCACTAGCAGATAATTTTTTTTATATTTCATTTTAATATTTTTATGTTCTTTTTGAGAGTTTCTCATGGTAGGTAGATGTGTAATTTATGAGCTTGAATCTAGAATGGACAGCAGTACAAATATATAATTTCCATTGCTTCTATTACTTATTGGAAAATATGGTTAAGTTTTATTCTGTGGTGTATTATTATGGATCAAATAAAAAGGTATCTATGATGGATTATTTTAAATAATTTGCATATTTAATTCTATATTGTGCCTCCTAAAGAATGAAATAATAACATATTATAGAAGTTTTAAATATTCATAATGAAAAATACCAAGAAATGAATGTATTGTTATGAAATATTTTATGTCTTGCCTTAGGGGAATCTGATGTACAATGTGGCAACTGTGAAAACAATTTAGATAGATGCATTTGTACCAGACGGGCAGTAACATTTTATGGTACAAACCGAGATCTGTAAGTGTTTTAAATGTAATTTTCTTCTTTTATTAAATTTCTTCAAGCCACATAAACTATATGTGAGTGCGTAGAGGTTGAACTGATATGTTTGCTAGATTTTGAAGTTCTTTGTCCAGTGAATTTGAATATTCCTTGACCAAAATAAATAAGAAGTGGAAAGAAAAAAAGAAATTCTATTTGCTCAAAAATGTTTAAAATTTCTTTTTGGAATATATTTGCAATAAAATATTACAAAATTGTGCCATTTTACTATACAAGCTGTGTGGCCAGGTATTGCTTAGTTACTCACTGAGAAATATATTACCCAATCCTATTTTTTTCTCTTGCTGTTAAAATTTCTTTTTGTGTCATTTTTTAACTCATTTATTACCATCTTGCACATTAATGGAAAACTTTTATATGTGGTCGAACTTTTTCTTGGAAACATTCACAAATGTTGTATTTGGATAATTCTTAAATTTAGAAGTCAAGCTAAGTGAAAATTTTTACAATAATTTAGAAACTCACTTCCGAAGCCAAATATTATAAATTTCAACATTTTTTTAAGCTTTTTCATTTAAAATTAATATGGGAAATTTTGTATGTTAAACATTTCTTTATTCTTTTAAGCAACATTAAAACTTATTTTTGTAATAAACTGTATCTTCCATTAAAAAAAATACCTTCAACTATCCTTACTATTTTTGAGCATTTTATCAATAAGACTATCTACAAAAAATTTCTGGGGATTTTTTGGGAAAAAAACTGTAATTTTTTGAAAATGTCAGAATCACTAAAAGTTTTTTTTTTAAATGGATGAGGCATCTGACATATCCTTCAGTCTAATGACTGCCACTTACTTGATGTAATAATGGAGTGTTTTAATAATTAGTTAATTAATTAATAAAACAAGTTTTATTTTATTTTTAATTGAAACATGCTTTTTTTTTTCTTTTCCTCTTTTATTATTTTTATCATGGTCAAAAATCCCACCAGAATTTTTTCATTCCATTTTTACTTTTGGTTCTCAATATTTTAACAAAAATATAAAAAAAGCTCATTTTAAGAGAGTGTGTAATAGATTACGTCTAGAAACAACCGTCTAGAAACAACCGTCTAGCAAACGTTCAGTTCTGCCCAACTTTAATGAGATATACCCTAAAGATTAGTCAAAACATTTTTGCTTATAAGTGGCATATTTCTCAACATAATGATTTGATATTTGGGGTAAACGAAGTATTCTAAATTGAATGAAAACATAAACAATAGGGGTTCGTATTGAAATGTTCAAAGATAGAGTTAAATTTACTTAGTAAACAGCCCCCTAACCAAAAAAATTTTATCAGACATATTGAAAATCGTAAACAAAACATTTTGGTGCAAACCGCAAGATTCTTTGATAATTAGAACCGAAGATATAGTCATCATTCAGATTTTTTTTTTGCCCACTGTACAATACACATCTCTAGTCGTTGTACTTGTCTGAGTTATTATCTCTGAAACATGTCGAGCCATAATTTTAAAATGTTTTTTATTAAAAATCAGTATTCTTTTGTACTCAACATTTATAGGTATATTATTTTTTCTTTTTAGGAATCAACTGCAGTTCTTCCAGACTATTGTGGGTGATGTGCCTATAAATGTAGCGCAAGACATTGTTGAAACCCATGTCCAGGATTTTTGTCGAGGGAATTTTAATGATCATTTGCTGAAAAAATTGTCTACTGTAAGTATGATTGTAGGTTGGACAACTAGTCATAAATTGTGTAAGAATCTATAAAATTGTACAAATACTTTTTCTGCTTGCCCAGTAGCAGAAAATGTGAGACGAGAGACGGACATCGCAGATTTTTCAGCAACCTACAGATCATTTTGTAAATCTAACTTTTAAAAAAATAATTTTTTTTTAGTCCGATTTGTAAGTTGGGTGATTTGAGCCAATGTGCGTGCGTGATACTTCATTTCATGAAAGAGGAATCGGAATGCTCTCCGTGTGCGATTTCAAGGAGATTGTATAGAAACGTAATGAGTTCTATTTGCTTTCGCGCGTTGGTTTGTAGTAGTTAGTTTTGCTAAAAGTTACGCTGATGTAAGGACCGTTATTACAGGGAATCGCTCTGCTAAGACAGGGGATATCGCATATATATATGCCGTTGCGATGTTCCTTTTCGCCGAGTGTTACGCCAATACAATAGTTGTCAGCATCGCCGAGATTTACGTGCTTGTGATAGTCAGTTTCTTATAGTGTTATGTCGATAGTGTAATCGTCTCTAATGCATAAATTTCCACATTTCTACCGATATATTGGGCGCTAACGCCGATATTTACGTTGGTATAACGGTCATTTTTGCTGATTGTTTTTTGATGTAATTGCCGATATTTGGGCTGGTAAGGTGGCCGATATTTGCGTTGGAGTAGTGGTAATTTTCACCTAAGTTTAAGCCGTTTTAATAGCAACTATCTGTAAGAATTGCGATGCCGTTTTGGTGTCATTTGTCTAGGCTTGTGCTGATGTGACAGCCGTTATGTCCATGATTAGTGTGAAGATCGCTTTCGCCGTTTGGTTTGAATTTATATAGAATGATTAGAATTTTAATTTAAGATACAATAATTTTAAATTCTTTTTTAATATTTAATTTATTTTGCCAAATTTTTATGTTCATGTAAAACAGAAATTTTTGATAAAATTGACGATTATGGAGCTTATGTATGTTATGCAAACTTAAAAAAATTAATCTGCAGATTATTTTCTAAAACCCAAATTAGTGTTGCAGACTGGCAGAAAAGTTTCTGCTACTGGGTCTGCTTGTATAAATATTGTTCATTCTAAATTTCGACCGTTTTTTTTAATTGTAGAAATTTGTTTTTATTTAACTTAATAAGTAGGTTTTGTTGAATATATCTATTTATTGATTAATTTAACACTATTAGATTTCATTGACAACATTTTAAAGATAATTGTGTCTGACAAAAAAAATAAGCTATATAAAAATAAATTTTTGATCTTTATTTAAATGATGAAAAATTTAGAGCCAATATCCTCTACATAAAAAATAGGTTGGATATTTAAATAATATATCTAGATAATCTTGTATTAATGCAAGTAAAGAACTCATATTTCTTATTTTATTTTTCACATTGGAGTGGGATAAGATGGCTTTTCAATGTTATGTTTATTTTCTATAGCTAAGTAGTTTATTTTATATATTGGCATATATTTGTTCAAACACTGATCTTATTTCTTTATTTAATTTAATAATTTTTAAAAACGTTTTATTGCAGTGGGTTGAAGAAAATGTTGTAGGCTGGTTGAAATCTTTTTATACTGAGGAATATAATAAGGACCATGAAGAGATTACGTCCGAATACCAAGTTATTATACTTTTCTTTATCTATATTTATTTTCCTTACAAAAATTATTAAATGTGAGAATATACTTATTTTGGAATCAACCAGATTATTAGAAAAACAATCCTATTGTAATGGTAACAAGTTTACAATAGATCGTTTGTGTACTCTCTACTTAGAATATTAAGCATCCAAATCCATTTTAAATTATAAATGAATTGGATCTATACTCAAAATATACAGTCCAACTTTGTTGATAAGATCACTAAACTCATTGATTGTTTATGAATTCTCTAGAACTAGTCTCAGTGGTTAATTAGTGTGCAGTTTAGTTTACATACAGCTTCTTTTTACTAACTAAAGGTTGTATCAGATAAAATATATTCTTTAACAAACAACATTATCATTTTTTTTTAGCAGAGATTCTATTTTAGAATAAATTATTCATTTTTATGTTTACAATATTATATAGCTTTTCAAAAACTATATGCTATATGAATAAATTCCAGTGTGTTGTAAAAATGTGAGGTGATTTATTAAACTATACATGAAAAGTTTTGCGTTCAAGAAAATGAATCGCAATCAAGCGATTTTTTTTAGAATAAGACACGATCGATTTGAAAATAATATTTATAGCTACTTGATAAAGATTTTGCTTTTTGATAAAAGTATGTTATAAACACTTGTTATTGCAGGCTTCATTTCTAGTTGTATATTTTATTTTGATATTACCAGTTTTTTGTTTCTTTTTTTCTATAGAAAAGGTTAATGAACATCCTCTATGAGTCTTTTGCTCATGTACGGACGGAACAGCTCTTTGATATTATAATTGAGTATCCAGAATCTCAATCGGCCTTAGAAGACTTGAAAGAAGTACTGAAGATAACTAATTTAAGGCCTAAATTAATCAAATCACTTAGATCTTCCCTCGAATCCCGGTTGTTGCACCCTGGTAATTATGCCCATGTTATATCTTCTGTAACTTTATGCTTATGTAAGCTGTGAAATTTCACATATTTAATTTTATAAATACTAAAAATATTAAATTTTACTTGAAGAAAGCAAAAGCTCATTTATAAGTTTTGTAGAATTGTTTATAACTTTCTTTTTTATAACACTCAAACACAGATTTTGAAGTTTTTGAGCTACACAATTTACTATGTAATGCGTGCCTATCACATTTGTTGTTCAAACTGTGAGGAGTGCATATAAACTTAGTTAAAAATTCTATTTAAATTTTCCATGGGGATTTGCTTTACCATGACCTGTAATTTGATATATAACCCTAAGGGGCTTTACCCCTGCTTACTAACGCTCGCCAACCCCTGGGATTGCTACGCAGTGGACAATTCCCGCATTTTTTTATTATTTTTTTATTCTCAAAAAATGAAAATAATAAATGTCTCGAAATGACCATTAACACGAAAATTTCTATTCTCCACGCTTTTTTTTCCAAAAAATTTGCATTTTAAGTTTGCCTGTCAGGTTTTTCTGGGAAAACGGACCTTTTTTTTGCGACTCTATTGTGACTTCATCGTTTCCTAAATATCTCCATAGGTCATGTGGCGGTTGCGGCTGTTAAAACGTTGTTATCACGGAAATTTCAAATACTTGTCTTCTCGTCCTTTTGTTTTCATATTATTTGATTGATTTTTTCTTAAAATGTCAAAATTTTCTACAAATATTGTATCGTGCCAATATGCAAAAGCACAACTATAACAACTCCTGACAAAATTTTCATTTACGTACCACGGAATAAAAATACTCGAAAAAAGTGGTGCCAAGCGTTGAAGAGGGACATTGAAAAGTATATGCCACTGTCGACAAAGACTGTGCGTTATGTTTGTGAAGATCATTTTGAAATAAGTTACATTTATGATAATTTTTATATTAGGAAAATTAAAGAATGTTTTCCTTTTAAGTTTAAAACAAGCTATTTGTTAGGAAAGCTATTCTAAATTTTTGTAAACATCAAGTGCAAAGTAATGGGTCAAAATTGAAAGTCCAGTACTGATTCTGTGCCAAGAATTGTTTACATAAAACCATGCCAAATTATGTTCACTTGTCATTAAAAAAAAAAATGGCGGGGCAGCCATTTTTTGGCAAAAATTACCTTGCCGCAGAATCCCTACTGGACTTGGAAGTTGACAACGGCCCCCTTCAACGAAAAAATATCGATATTTTCCCACCAAACTTTTTATTCCAAGCACAACAAAACCATTCAAGTTAATTAAAGCAGGGAATCTTGCCTATTGGCTTTTACGCCACAGGTTTCTGCTGTTAAAAAATCCATATTCTTCCTGAAATAGACAGCCATCATTGTCGAGTCAATTTTTGGCAAATTGTCCAGTTGGCCTCTTACAAAACCAGGTTCCATTTTTGCAATTAAGTAAAAAACAAATACCTACAAAATAGACGATCAAAAATATTTGTGAAACGGCAACTACTAAGTAAAAACTACTGAGTATATAGCTGACATTTTGTGGTAGAAACCTCACCATAACAAACGAAACGAAGGGATTACGTCACCGAACCTTTCGAGACTCTTGACGTCATACTCAAAATCAGCCCGTTTTGAGCAATTTGAGGGGTTTTTGCGCATTTTATTTTCTTAATATTTATATAACTAATTTTTTTAAAGAACTTTTATTGGAATATTTAGAATCGGAAAGAAATTCTTTATAAATATAAATCAACTTCATTCGTTTTTAAAAAATGCGGGAATTGTACATTCTCTTAAAATCAAGTTTGGCAAGGATAATTTTAATTACATTTGAAATTTCGAAGTTGAGGAGGGTTTTTATTCTTTATTTTGATAATTTTTAAGTAATGTAATTGCGTAATGGCTGAATTTGCACTGACTAGAAATAAATGTAGGCTCAAATTTATTATTCGGTGACTTTTTGAAAGTTTGTGATTTGGTGCTGAATGTGGCAACCCCTTGACTTGGTTTTCCGGGAACCCTAGTGACGGCAAAGATTCTACGCCAAGAATTGTTTACATAAAACCGCACCAAATTATGGCAACTATAGGCAATTCACTTGTTAAAAATTCGTTGGCTGACATTCGTTGGCTGACATAATTCTTGGCGCAGAATCCATACCTGACTTGGAATTTCAACCGACAATTTTTCAGAAAAACCTGGTTTATATAGAATTTTAATCCAAAAGAAATGTATACGTCTTGCATCTATTTGTTCCGGCATCAACGTAAATATTAAATCAATACGGTTTAAATAGTTAAAAATTTGTGAAAACAAAATATAACAAATTCAAATTGTTGGCTATTGCCAGAAGTCGAATTTCAAGAGATATATTGTGATTGGCTGGATTGCTGAATTTGGAAACTCGTGCATAAAGCACATTTAGAAATTTTTTTATTGGTTGTTTGAAGTCGTTGCCATTCTGCTCACAGAAATACAGCCGAATTTGGGCGGCACACAAGAGAATTATGTATAGAGATATTATTGGGAATAAGTTAACAATTAGTTATATCACTCTTTGGCAAAATGAAGATAATTTGCTTTTAATAGTAATCAGGATTGTTTGTAAACTTCTTACATCTCATTTTTGTCACTTCCCTGATTTCTTCTTTACTTGATTTCTCAATATAGTATTCAAAACATATTTGATCAATTTAGGACAATCTGCCCTAGATATTCCCTTCTGGTCCTCGACTTTCAGTAGTAATTGTCCAGAGAGGATTAAAAGAAACATTATTAAGTATAATTGAAACATGTGTGTTTAAAAAGATAATGCTTTCTGTGTCAGTATATGCCTTTCTCTTTCTTCCGATAGTTACTTCTACTGATAATTAGAATTCATTTCTTTTCTGTTGTTTGCAAATTAAATTGTTTTTCAATTCATGTAATTCTCTTATGTCTTCAAAAGCTATATTTTTCTAAAAAAGAGGGTTTTTTTTTCAGGTGTAAACACAAGTGATATTTTGACAGCTTATATATCTGCTATAAAAGCACTTCGAGTTTTAGATAGTACAGGCATTATCTTGCAAGTAGTAAGTGAGCCTGTCTGTAAATATTTGAGGTAAATGTTTTAAAAAAAATTTTTTGTTTAGATAGGTAATTTTAGTGAACGCTAAAATGTATTATTGTGTGATGAAAATACTTTTTTTTGTGTGATATATTAAGATTTCACTTCAAAATGTCACATCAGAGACTCAATATAATGATCATAAACTCCATCACTTAAATTAATGTTAATTTTTTACCATCATGTAAGATTTAAGACAAATAACAAAAATAATCTTATATTCTTTTTAAATAGTAATATGAGGCTTTTGATGAGTTAATAGCAGTTTGAGAATATCTTATTCCATGTTGGAATAATTTTCTTTCTACTAAAAATTTGAAGTTAATTCATTTGCTATACATGGATCATTGTAGTTTTTATGAATTTGATCATGTCTTTATATTGACATGCTAAACATTTAATCATATCAAGTGTTTATCCTATTGAGTGTTTAAAAAATCAGAACTTGAATTATAAACATCAAAAAATTTGCATCCCAGGTCGAGAGAAGATACTGTCCGGTGCATTATATACAGTCTTAGAGAGGATAACTGCGGAGAGTTAGCCTGTGAGTTATTAAAGGGTTTACCTATGAAATTGGAAGATACGTTTCCAAATGAAGAAGAAGGGGATGATTGGGAAAAATGGTGTCCTGATCCCATGGATGCTGATCCTGGTAAAACTTTTTTTTAAATTTATCTAATTAATTAAAACATATGAACACAAAACATTATTTTTTATGTGCTTATTAAAATAATTCTTATGTATGTAAGGGACGTTTCTTAAATGATATTACAAGTCTCATTTCATGAGTAAAATTTCATGTATTATTGAATTCCATCTGAAAATGAAAAAAAAAAAAAAAAAAAATGTTTCACTTTAATTTAACCTGTATATAATTCTTGCCATCTAGAATATTACTATTTGAGCTAAACATAGTTTTGCAATTTAGATTTCTGAGAATAGTCTAATTATCAAGGAAGAGAATAGTGTTTTAAGGGAATAGTTTATCGCTTTTGTATGTGGAATGGAGAAAAACCTGTACAATTTTAAAGAGAGTTCATACTTTATTGTTTCTATATTAACCATTATGGTATATTACATTAGCACACCTTGTGCAGCACACTGTAATCAGGGCGGCAATACCATTGAAAATTAGTTTAGTTAACTATTTCATAATCATATTAGTTCAGATGATATTTACACTTCACTACAAAGGGGCTACATTTTGAATTAGACATGCATATTAAACTGTAGTGGGAAAAGTGCTAGTTCAAGTAGCTTGACCAATTAGCACTTAGCATAAGTTTAAATGGATATGGGGGGGGGGGGGGGGCGGGAGTGAATAACTTTTAGTCTTCTCCAATAGTGTGATAGAATATGTCAAGCGTAAATCAGTAATGAATAAATTTGTTATTTCATATGTTTTTGTTGGTTGTAGAAACTATAAGCATAATTTATATATGTACTTATTTCTTCAGCCAAAACAACTGAAAGCCAGAGGTCATCGGACATTATTGGAATTTTGGTGAATATCTATGGAAGCAAAGAACTTTTTGTGAATGAGTATCGAAGTCTACTTGCAGATAGAATTCTGACAACATTCTCGTACAGTGCAGATAGAGAGCTACGCTACTTAGAAATGCTGAAATTGCGCTTTGGTGAATCACAGCTTCACTACTGTGAAGTAATGCTTAAAGATATTGCAGATTCAAAACGTCTAAATTCACACCTAAGTGCTGGTGAAGTAAAGACCTATGAGCAAGGAGTAAGAAATTAGTTTTTTTATTAGTGTAAATTTATAGACATCTTCTTGATATAACCTGATTTATTCTTTGTTATTACTGATCCATAACCACCGTTGGCTTTGAGTTTCCAAAGAAATGCATTCGGTAACCCAAATATTCTATTATGTTGCCAAATCATGTTTTCTTTATCTGTTTTACTGATACTTTGTTCAAATAATCTTAAATATGAAATATTTTTACAGTTATGTTTGTGTGACTTGATCACTTATTTTGTGATATTGATAAATACAAATAATATTTCAATTTTGTCTCAGTTTGAAATATCAAATTGAACCCTGTGTTTTTATTGATTTTATCGACAGGATTTTCCAATTAATACCATGATTCTCTCTGCTCAATTTTGGCCTTCCTTCAAAGAAGAAAACCTTAGATTGCCAGAATATATTTGGGGACATCTGAAGAAATTCACTAAAGCTTTTGAAGCTCTAAAAGGGAATAGAACATTGGTATGGAAACCTCATTTAGGATCTGTCGATATAGATATTGAACTTAAAGGAAGGACAGTTAATATTACTACTAGTCCAGTACATGTAACAATTCTTTGGCATTTCCAGGATAAGCGTAAGTTTTATTTTATTTGTTTTACTTATAACTTTTTTTAAATTTAATACACTAGTTTTTATAGAAAATTTATAATAGAAATTTACTGAAAATTTTAATAACGAATGATAAAGTAGAATATGATTGCATTTCAGTTATGTAATTTTTCAGAGATATAAAAAAAATGCAATCACTGTGTCTGTAATCATAATATTATTATCTAGTTTTTTGGTTGATTTCGACATCTGTTGCAAGAGCTACACTAGGGATAAAAATATTTGAAACCATGGAATATATATATATATCAAGGATAACTGCTTTCTGGAAGGTCTTTCAGAGAAACTGCCATGCATTTATATTTCAAATGGAGAAAATCCGGAAAATTTGTACTAAATGGTTTGGAGAGGGATTTTTTTTTCCTGTCAGAATCACTACCATGCCTACTTTTTTTTAAGTAGAGATTGCTGAGCCACCGGTCTGATCAGGATTTGATATCTGGCCAATTTGTTGTATGTCAAACCAATTATCAGCACCATGTGTTAGCTAAATTAGTTTTCTACATGTTTTAAATTTAGTTGAAATGAAAAAGAAGAGGGGGAAAAAAAAAAACGCCATAAAAAAGCAAGATGTAAGAAAAATAATATTAAAATAAAAAAATCTAAACAGACTTGGAGGGTTTTTCTCGATATTTCAAAAAGTATTTATCAAAAACACATGTATGGGTAAACAAATGTTGAAATTTTGTATTCATATTTGTAAAAGTTAATGTAAAATATAATATTTAAAAATAAAAAAAAAATTGTCTTATAGCCTTGACTGCTATGATTTAAGAAAAGTTAATTAAAATTTAGTTTTGTGATCATAGGCCTAGCAATAGTGAAACACACACAAAAAATCAGAACGATGGCCCTATATTTTCGGTTCTAATTAAAGTAGAATCTTGCGGTTTGCATCAAAATGTTTTGTTTGCGATTTTCTATAAGTCTGGTGCAAATTTTTTTTCTTAGGTGGCTGTATACTAAGTAAATTTAACTTTATCTTTAAAAATTTCAATACAAACCTCTATTTTAATGTTTTTCTTCGATATAGAATACTTTGTTTATCCTAGATACCAAATTTCAGTTCATTATGTTGAGAAACATGTCACTTATGAGCGAAAATGTTTTGGCCGATCTTAAGGGCAAATTTCTTTATCATGGAAAAAAAGCAAATGTTTTGCGTGCTTCAAGACGTTATCTATTATACGGTCCTTTACAGTGAGCTTTTTAACATTTTTGCTAAAATATTGATAACCAAAAGTCAAAATGGAATGAAAAAAATTCTGAAGGGGTTTTCGACCATGATAATTCTAATAAAAGCACAAAAAAAATACATGCATCTAAAAAAAAAATTTAATTTGTTTTAATAATTATTTATTAAAAAACTGTTTAATACAAAAGTTGCATGTTATTTATGTTTGACCTTTTGCAAACTATTGTTTGAAACAAAAATTGCTAAAATATATTAACTATTTAAGAATATATGGCTGAATAAACAAATGTTATTTTTTACATTAATTTGCCATTTTTTTTACATTTAAATTACTGACCACTAGGCTTGGGCAATGTATCGATACATCGTCCAAAACCGGTGTGAAATCAACATCGTTAAACCGGTTTCACTTTATTCCCCAAACCGATACATCACGATCTTCTTTGACGAGTGCGCCATACTTGCCTAGTACTTCAAGGACGAAGAACTGTTGCCACGATTCATGCACTGTGTTTCTAAAATACTATAGAAACATACTGAAACCGTCGATACCGCGCCGTTTGATATACGATACTTCACCACATCGCAGTTAATCCTCCCTGCATATGCGCGGTGTATCTAAGACTGTATATAAACGTAGTGTAACAGCTACACGCGCCTTTGCAGACGATTTCCATTCGCTTTTGCTGGGGCGATACTCGGCATCGTGATAATCGTATCCACCTTTGGTATGTGCGATGTTTCCATTTTAGGTCTCACTTTTATTTCCTATTTCGTTTTTACAGCTGAGTATTGAAATTGCTTGGTGGTTTTTAGGTGCCAGTAGTCTAGTAATATTGGAGATTCGATGAAAGAAGTATTCTTTTTATTGTTTGAACATTTTTTTTTTTTTCTTGTAACTCTTGGAAAACGTTTTGATATTTATTTAATTTGTCATGAGATATAAGACCTTGATATTCTATTTTTGGAATTCAATTGGAGTATTTCCCAAAATTTATGTGTTTCATTTTTGATTTTTTTTTTTTTTTTCCTTATTTTTTCTCTAACTTGGAAGAAATAAAATATAACATTTTTGTATTTTTAAATCTTTTACTTCAGGATTTTTTTTTTATCTAACAACCTTGAAAACCTTGTAACCTTGAGAGCTTTGCTTTATTTATTAACTCAAGGGGATTGCGGTATTCTAGCGCGGTAATTTCAGTCTAGTTCCTACCTAGTTAAGATAATCAGGTTATTTATTACTATGATGGTTTGTTATATCTGTGCCGAAGTCAATATGAACCAGCTCATGGACTGATCACAGCTGTTTCTCTAGTTTAATTGCTTAAACACTTATAAACAATTTTTTTCCCATTTACATTGAAGGATTTTCTCTTCTGATTCGTAAGTAAATTAATGTTTTATAATTTTTTTTTCAGTTTGTTCAATTTGAATGAAGTTTATTTCCATAAGATTAATTACTCAATCCACCATTGCTTCTTAAAAATGCTGAAATGCATATTTTTTTGGCACAAAATAAAGATTATTAGAATTTTAAATGTTATGCATTAATTTTATTTTTATTGTTTAATAGTTATATTGTATATAGTAAGTAATAAAATATTCATTATAAAGTATGTTTTTAATTTAATAATTAAGAATTCCATAAGATTATTTCCATATTATTTCCAATTTATTTCCATAAGATTAATTACTCAATCCACCATTGCTTCTTAAAAATGCTGAAATGCATATTTTTTTGGCACAAAATAAAGATTATTAGAATTTTAAATGTTATGCATTAATTTTATTTTTATTGTTTAATAGTTATATTGTATATAGTAAGTAATAAAATATTCATTATAAAGTATGTTTTTAATTTAATAATTAAGAATATCCAATAACTAAAGTAACATGTGCACCTCCAGGAAGTGCACTTGTCCTCTCTCTCTCCCCCCCCCCCCCCCTTCTCCTTCCCTGGATAATAACAAAGTAAAATTTCATTAAGATAGAGAAATTAAAAAAATCCGGATTAAACCAAAAAAATAAAAAATTACCGGCTTACACCCCCTTGGGTGCTTTATGTATCCCCCTGAAAGTAATTCGGTCGCTGCTCATGTTATTTAAAATAAACTTCTATACATGAATTCAATAAAATTTTACAAAGCTAAGCAAGCATAACTTTCGGCTACATAGCGTGTTATGAAAACGTTGTTTTATAGTATTTTGTAAAAAAAATATAGTTAACATCGTGATGTATTGTGACATCGTGATGTTTGCTTCCCGATATATCGCGATGCAGAAATGTTAACATCGCCCAGGCCTACTAACTACTCATTGGAAAGTTATGAAATTTGATGTTTAGACTTCTTTTGGATTCTATTTCTAAATATGGTATAATATTATGGGGTTGCCATTGAATTTTTAAAATTTAGTTTTAGTTTTAATATGTAGATGACCCCTCATGATCAATAAAATTATATACAATTAATAAAGACCTTCCATAATTTATAACAGTTCTTAACTTTTGTTATTTCATCTATTAGAATACAAGACGATAACCATCGTTCAAATTTTGTTTTTTTGTGTACTGTACCTAGCAATGTTTTTATAAACTTTCAAAAACTGATTTTACTTTTATTGCATTTTTTAATTAATTTTATACTTGCAAGTTTCATTATTCCATTTGAAAATTCTTTATAATTGTTAAGTCACCAATAGTTACTTCTATGTAATTTATACTATTATTACAATAATACATCAATTTAAGTAACCTATGAGTAGAAAAAGCTCTTAATTGTCATGTTTTATACAGGGTGTCACAAAAGGTCATGTCCAAACGGCACACATGGTTGTGTCAGGTCATGAGGAAGCAGAATTACATAGGAAAGGGGGGTCAGAAACGCAATTTTGACAGTGAAATTTCATCGTAACCGTCACGCAAAGAAAAGATAACAAACGGTGTAAAAAATCTTTATTTTACAACAAAACAGTACCAAATAAAAAAGAAAAATGCTACAAATCATAGTAAGTGCTCAAAATTGGCCCCATCAGCTGCGATGCATGCTTCACATCTGCGACGCATGGAATCGCGAACTCGTTCGAATTGGCCAGTAGTCTCCCGGACACGTGCAGCCGCTTCAACGATACGTGCGATGAAGTCCATGTCCAATGGAACGGGTGTCTCGTACACCAGACACTTCAGGTATCCCCAGAGGTAAAAATCCAAGGGGGTTAGGTCCGGGGATCGTGGTGGCCACGTACTGTGCCGGCTCTCTGCAACGTCCGCGCTTCGATTAATCCGACTGCCCGCGCTTTCGTCTGCTAGAGCTTATTGCCCTCTAGCGGATTACAATCGCGTTTCCGACCCCCCCTTTCCTATGTAATTCTGCTTCCTCATGACCTGACACAACCATGTGTGCCGTTTGGACATGACCTTTTGTGACACCCTGTATATAACTAGCTGAATACCTGTGCTTCGTTACGAAATTTTACCATGTGCAAAATTTTAGCTGCTGTGAGGCGTCGTGTTGCTGAAATCCATCATTGGTATATAGGTCTCAGTTTTTGGCACTTCGTTTGCAGAAAGGTTCATCGGTACGCAAAATCGAGCTTGTTTCGCTCGCTGAAACTTAATCAGAGGCTTACTTCACTCGTTGAAAGATTCATTGCTGCGTTAGCATAAGCTCGCTTCACTCTCTAAAATCAAATTCATTTAGATTTTAGTGAGTGGAACAAAAACTGGACTACGTAAAACCTTACTATTAAAAGCCTCTCCCCTGTCGAGAAACGAAAAAAATTCCCCCCTTAATACAATACAACACCCCTTTAAGGTTATTTTAACATGTGTTTGTTATAAAGCAAAATTAAGAGGCCAAAATTAGTTATGTTGGAACTTTTAGAACTCTTGGCATATTAGAAGTTGCTTTTTGTGAAAATAATTATGAAAAAATCTGATTAAAAAACAATTTAAAATTTTAACATTCTGATTTTCAAAAGTCCAATTAGAAGGTTAAAACTACCAATTTTAAGTAACTTTCTATAGATCCACAGATACACAGACAGACAGCTTGTTTTATTATTATAGACTATAAAGTATCAAACCAAATAATTACACTTTAGCTGACAACTTATTTATATCCCTTGTTCATATTTCACCCTAGGGGTTCCATAAAATAAAAATAGTAAATTTTTTTGTTGATTTATTTTAAGCTATAACCTAAACACCTATAACATATTGTTCAAATTAATTTCTATTAAATTAAAATGATTAATGGGTAACTTTTTTTTTTCCAAAAAATTATCATTGTCCAAAGTTTTTTAAAAATTCTTTTGACAAATTTTAAGGATATGGGCATGGCTTTTACAACATATGTTATACTTTTAATACCTTTTTAAAGCTTTCATTCATTTAGTAACCTCAAAAACTTAAAAATATTAGCAAATTTTTTCTTGAGTGATTAATTTAATTTTGAAAAATTTCTTAAGTTAACACTTTTGTGTATATTGCTGCTATAGTGGAACAATGATGAAACTGTGGAAAAGTGGAATTATCAGGAAACCAAAATGATTTCCTTATAAATTTATTGATGTTTATCAACTTGGAACTGGCATATTATTGTTACAGTTCTATTTTTGTTCTCCTTGATGTGCTAGGTATTCTTTGAGATAATAGAGATTTTAACTCTGTATTGACAAATTTAAAGCTGCACCATTGATTCACCATGGTTGTGATTTATGTAATTTAGGTATATTAAATTTATTAACTGTTCCTTTTCAAGATATTTATTTTTTAAAGTTTTGTATCAACAAATAATAATTGTTATAAAAGTATTATTTTTGTGTGTGGGTGTGGGTGGGTGGGTGCGTGCGTGTGTGTGTGTTGAGAATAGCATCAAAGTTAATTTAAAAGGAAATAATACATTTAAAAGTTAACTGTATTTCTCATGCATATGATCATTTCTAATCAATTTGCTTGTTAAATTCAGCTAGGTGGACTATAACTGAATTAAGTAACGAAATGCAGCTTACACCTTCAGTGCTGAGAAGAAAAATTATTTTCTGGCAAGGTCATGGTATTCTTCATGAAGCTGAACCTGATGTTTTTCTTTTGATCGAGGAACAGAAAGCACAGAATAAAGAACCTATAGTTTTGATCGAGGAAGAACGGGAGTCTGTCACTGCGTCCTCTCAAGATATGAAGGAAGAAGAATTACAGGTAGGTAGAGCTATGATTTAAAATACTACACATTAACTGCTCCTTTAATAAATCAATTACTGCTGCCTTTAAAAAGCAGCTCAGAGCCCAGGAAAGTGGATTCCCCCTTTTTCGACCCTTAACATATTTAAAATAAATTTTAATTAGACTTTTGGCATTCTTACAGTTAGTGACTTGTCAGAAATGTATTTAAAAGTGTATTTCCTTCCCATTATTAACCCTTGAACTTACAGTTCATAAAAACAGAATCCTACTTCCATTCGAATCTCTGCTTAGAACTGTTATACTACTTCTCTCTAAATGTCTTAAATTTGTTTTTAGTCAGTTGTGATGCTATGGTTTGATAAAATTAAGTCATAATCTGTAATAAAATAAAAATTGGCAAATTTTGACTTGCTCTGGCGCATAGAGATATTTATGATAATTGTTTGTATAAAAGTATCTCTTTCCTGCTTCACATCATGCCAATTGATTTGACGTTTTCTTTAAACTGATTTTAGTAATGCTTTGTGGATATTAAACAAGTGTTTAATTCTTTCGGATCAGTAGAATTCAAATTTGATCTTTCAATTGTCCCTGATGGGATAAAAATGTATTCTTATACATGTATTTTTTCTTTGTTATATTTATTCCAGATTGCTACATCACTAGATAACGGATTCTTCCTTCAGTTTTCATTAATGTAATAGAAATGTATTTTTATACTGTAACTTTTTTTTTAAATTATGTATTAAGTTTTCAAATAGATTTGCAGGTGATTATACTTTTTTTTTTTCAGACATTTTGGTCCTTTATCGTTGGCATGCTTACTAACATGGAGTCTTTACCACTTGAACGTATACACAGCATGTTACGAATGTTTGCTGTTCAAGGCAGCAGTTCGCACGAATGTTCTATTCAAGACATGAAACAGTTCCTAGAGAAGAAAGTCAGAGATCGTCAACTTGTTTATACAGCTGGAATGTTCAAATTACCAAAATTTGACCCTTGATAAAACCCTGTGATTGTGTAAATAGTCTACTTTTGTATATATAATGTTGCATATTCTAATAAAGTTAATGTTTCAATTTTGTGTTCCGAAAATTGTTTTAATTTTTTTCTCTTCATTTCACACCCGAGAAAAAAAGTTGCTACTTTTTATAGCTTTCTGCAAAGATATGATTTTAATGCAAGTTAATGGAACATACAACTTAAAATCACTCTTCATTTATCATAAGTCTTTCCCTGTCTAGTGCTGGATCTGCCTAGAACAAAGTTCAATAAGGAACCCTCTTTTAGTTTTTAACTGAAAACTTATTTAATATCGTATGTATTCAGGAATGTGGTGCAAAGGAGAAAAGCAGAGGAAGGTGTTTTCACTACTATTTTTTATTTTACATTACACTACGCTTTGTGCAATTACAGTTATTTTTTTTATTACATATTGTTTTAGGTATTCTTTAATATTTATCAGAGAAAGATTTTTTAATTTCATATTATTTGACATGTACTTTAACTCTGAACTGTAATATGTTTTGTTTAGCATAAAATATAATACATATTTGAGGGGGAAAAACTGTTATGCTTTAAATTAACAGATTTTAGAAAGTTAGTTGGATGGATTTGAATGACACAAGAGACAAGATTGACTAAGCTGCACCAAATAAATTTTGACTTACAAAATTATACCTTAAGAGAATAATTTATTTAGCACTATTCATTTGAAGGTAAATATATCAATTAAAATTAAAATAAACCATTAAGAAATGAAAACAAATTTGGATGTGGTTCATCATTAAGTAAAATCAATAAGGTTTAGTCTCGCAGCATGAAAATTTTGACTTGTAAAATATGATTAACAGACAAAATGCAGTCCTACTGTGAACCATTTTAAGGGACTTGGTGCCCTTAAAACTATATATATATATATATTTTTTTTAAATTCAAGCCTTTAAAATTATGTTCATATATTTGAAAGTATTACTAGCTAAAAACTAAATTTTATTTTAAAAAAAGTTCACACAGTTCTCTAAATTTGCAAATTTTTTTAAAAAAATATATAAAATTTTATCTTTCTAATTTTTCCTGATTTTTTTTTTAAAAATGCTCCTAGTAATTATACTCAATATCAGCATTGGACACTAACTTTTAAAGATGGGCCATATGACTTATGTTGGAGCTTTTCGCGGGCTGGATACACCAAAATACATATGTACCTTTAATTATTATCGATTTAACAATATAGCACTTCTGAAAACTGGAAAAAATATTAATTCCTTTACCTTAATCAAATACAATTTTTTTTTTTTCTTCAAATAATTAAAGAAATTGTTTTCATTATTATAGTAAATCAAAGTCTAAAAAAGAAGTGAATCTATTGGTTTTATGTGACAATGCGACTTGACCCAACTTTTAATAAAAGTACTTTAACTGTACTTCCAGATTACTATATTTTAGTCGCTTTCAATTGCGGTCAACAATGGCGGTTGAAATCGTTCAGTTTATTTTGTGATAAGAGTCGATATCGTTCAGGATATTTTTTGCGATCAATTTTAATAAATTCTCCAAATGAGATTCAGTTAAGTTATTCCTATATTTATTCTTGATGAAGACCACCTTGCTGAAATCTTCAGTTTCTTCTGGCACTTTGAAGAGAACAGTTGTACATAGTTAACACATTATTTTGGATTAATTAAAATTATGTAAAAAAAAGTCCATACTGTGAAATTTGATTTTTTGTTATTTTCTATGGTGCCGGCGGGCAGCAGAAAAATCTATCGCGGGCCGCGTAGTGGCTAATGCTGTTCTAAGCTTTTAGGCATTGGATTTTGAATAAGAAAAATGGTTTTGAGGAAAAACAATACTGTACCTATAGGTAAAAAAATTGTAAAAAAGGATATTTTCAAAATAAAATTTGTAAAAAAAAGTTTACATTTTATTCAAAAACCCATGCCTATTTTTGTCAAATAGATCTTTAAAATAAAATAAAATTCAAGTTATTTCATTTATATTTGCTGGAGTTATGTCATTTTTAGTAAGGTGGGAAATCCCAAACTGAGAGAAATGCATTTGAAAAATCGGAGCTATTGCATTTATGCTAAATTCTCCATAAAAACATAATTTTAATGCAATTGCAGTTATCGGGTTAGCTCAAAATTTTGCCAGAAAAAGGAGAAGGTTTTAAAGATCATAAACACGTAAAAAATAGAAAATCGATACTTTTATAAACTTTGTGAAAAATGGGAAAAAAAATTCTTATTTTTGAGGCTCAATTATTCCCACTTGCTCAGGGTCATTATGAATATAAATAAAATCCTAGCCCAATAGTGCCCCGCTATATTTTATTGCTCTCAGCATACATTAAAATATTGCAAGAACACATAAGACTACTATGAGATATGACAAGGGTTGAAGCTAAATCAGAAGTGCTTCCTCTACATTTTTATAAAAGCACAAATAAAAATTTGTAGTTAAATTTGGAGTAATTTCCCCCACTATAATTTACACTAACTCCACTAGATATAATAATGGTAAAGCATTTAATTTTTTAATTTATTCATTAATCCATTTAAAAAAATAAAAATGGCAGGTTAGTTTCGAATTTTCTCTATCAAGTGAAATCACTGATACAAGGTAAAAAAAATTTTTTTTTTAGTTTTATTAAACTTAATCTTTCTTCAAATGTCATAAAATAGTTCTTACTAAATTCAATGATAGGAAGTAATTTCAGCAGTTATTATCGATAGGACTTAATAGAAAAAGGTGGACACAATGGACCTACCACAATGCAACAGATCTATGTCTGTTGAATGTTAACAGACGCATATCAGTTTCATTTTGTTAAAAGAACATGTTCAGCTTATGAAGATGAACATGGTCAGTTTATGAAGATCAAATTGGTTTTGACATGTTTGAAAATGAATATTATCTGATAAACATTAAAAATCATGCTAGCAATTTAAAAAAGATGTGTATATAGAAAAGAGACCATTGTTCAGCTATTAGAGGCTTGTGTGACGATGTTTTACAAATGACTGTGGAAACTTAAATAAATCTCTTAAAGTATAAAAAAAAGTCAATTTATTCAACTATTTACAATCCATTTCAAACTGCCAAATAAGTTATTTCTTCCTCCTCTTATTATCGTTCCTTCTCCTTTCAGTTATTGGGTTCCTTGGATCCGACAAATCATAACGGTCTGCTGATGGTAAGTTTGCATCTTTGGCCAAAACAATCTTTTGGTCTTCAGCTCGCAAACAGTGAGCTAACCTATGTGAATGATAAAAAACAACTCATTTAACATAACTTAAATTCATTTTACATTACATAACTAAAAAAAAAAAAGACTATACTTAATTAAGTAATTTTTATCAATTTAAAAAAACATTACAAACATATACTGGATAGTTCAAGGAGAACACAGAACCTAGAATTTACAGAATTACAGTTTGTCAAGACGAATATTACAATTATATGAAAAGGTAATTTTAAGATGTTGCTTCAAAGTCAAAATGCTAATTCTCAATTAACCAAATTAGTTTACCAAGATTCATTATCGTCTTCTTCAGATGATTGGATGTCATCTTTTTCGGTGACTGTTTCTTTAGCTTTTTCCAAAGTAGATTTAAACTTTTCTAAAAATTGCAAAGTCTGGAAGAAATAGCAAATTTGTAATTTTTCTAAAATATATCTGCATATTTAAAGCATAGTTTCTCAAAAATGTGAAAATTTAGGCATGTACAAAAACATTTGTGAAACAACAACATACTAGAAATAAATCATGTATTTATTTCATACTTTTAAAACTCAACTGATATAAAACAAATTTCAAATCTGACATTCTTAAAAAAACATTATGAGTGAAATAAGATACTAAGCGTGATTTCTAAATTTTCTTTTTACCTTTGAAAACTATAAGAATACAATGAAATTTGCTTCTCAATCTTAAATCAGACAGAGGTAAGACGTCTAACAATCCTCTATATTAAGATAATTATTTTATAAGAGATATTTGACATTGAACATTTCTACACAAACTTCAATGCAAACAATTGAAATTGGGTTGAGATAGCCATTGTCTTTAAATAGGACTCTTCTACACATATATATTACAGTGCATCAGGTCTAGGTACCATGTAAAATTTGGAGACATAATAACATAAATTGTCCCCTGTTAAGGCTGATATAACAAATAACCAATCAATTTGCAAGTTTTTGTAGGAATAAATGTGCCTAAGTTGACGAGTTCGGCAACAAACTTGTGATCGATTATCCAAGTTCCAATCTGATATCTCTATTTGCAGTCAAGATGTGACTTTCAATAAAGTTAGAATGGAAACATTCCTTATCAAACTTTCAAGCACTTCCAGTTTCATTTTATATAATTTTACTAACTTTCTTGAGACTTTCAAACAGATGTAGGAATCACTTGTTGCATTAATAGTTTAAGATTAAAAACAATTTTCTAAACTTCCAGTTGAATTTTGGTACAGAAACTTGTGTTGGTGAGACTTTTCATTTGACATATTGTACTTGTATAAAGAATTTGCAAGTTTGTTTGGCAAAGTTGATCTCGTACAGATGAACTTAGCCTTTGTATATTTGGCTCTCTACATCTGTACAGCATACTAGCAAAACCTAAACTTTTTATGATTTGTTAACATAACAATATTTGGAAAATAAATAATCAAAATTAATTTTTAACAATCTATAATTATAAAACAAGCTGTCTGTCTGTGGATCGATAGAAAGCTATTTAAAATTGGAGTAGAGCTCTGAAATTTTCAAAACAGGTAGTTTTGATCGTTTAATTGTGTCTATGATAAACAGAATGATAAAATTTTAAATAGTTCTTCTTTAATTAATATTTTTTTACAAAGTGACTTCAGATAGAGGTACAGCTCTGAAATTTTCAACATAAGTAATTTTACCCTTCTAAATGGACTTTTGAAAAACAAAATGTTCAAATTTTAATTAGTTATTTTTTAATTAACTTTCTTAATTAACAATTTTTTTTACAAAATAACTTCTAACAGGGCTAGAGCTCAGAAATTTTCGACTTAAAAAGTTTTAGCCTTTTAATTGACCTTTTGAAAAATAGAAAGTTAAAATTTTTATTAGTTATTTTTAAATTAATTAATAAGTACAAAAATACAAAATTATTTCTAATAGGGCTATGGCACTGAAATTTTCAACATAAGTAGTCTTGACCTTTTAAATGGACATTAAAAAAACTGAATATTAAAATTTTGATTAGTTTTTTTAATTAATTAATAAATATTTCATAAAACAATATATAATAGGGATACAGCTCTGAAATTTTCACCATAAGTAGTTTTGGCTTTCTAATTGAATTTTTGAAAAACAGAATTTTAAAATATTGATTAACTTTTTATTAATTAATAAATATTTTACCAAACTATTTCTAATAGGCTTATAGCTTTGAAATTTTCAACAAAAGTAGTTTTGGCCAACTAATTGGACTTTTGACACAAAGAATGTTAAAATTTTAATTCAGTTTTAATTAATTTAATCAATTAATATTTTCACAAAAAGCAACTTTTAATAGGCCTAGAGGTCTGAAAATTTCAACACAAGTAGTTTCGGCCTTCTAATTTTACTTTTCACAAACATGTTAAAATATTCTCAAAGGGGTGTTGAATATTTGTACTAACAGGATTTTTTTTTTGTTTCAGCAGGCGAGGGGCTTCTAATATTAAGGGTTTACGCAGCAATTAGTTTTTAAAGAGCGAAGCGAGCTCATGCATGCATAGCAATGAATCTTTCAACGAGTGAAGTAAACTTGTGCTTATTATGAACGTTTTAGCAAGCAAAGCGAGCTTGGTCTAGCGTAATAACGAACCTTCCTGTGAGCGAAACGCCGAAATCTGGGACCTATACATCAATTATGGATATCCACAAAGCAGGGCCATGCAGCTAGCTAAAAAATTGCATATGGAAAATTTTGTAGTGACTTTGGGTATTCAGCTAGTTTAAAATATTACGAACTCTCTGCATAACATGAACATGTTGGTTGGAACCCCACAACAAAAATATTTTCAGGCAGCTAATATTTTATTATTTTTTAAATTAAGAATTGAACTAAGAGTTAAGTTTTTTTCTGCAATAGGGCTTTGAATAAAAAATGTTTTGAAATTGTGTTAAAATATGGTCGTCTCTGGTGTTTAGAAAATATTTATTTTTCAGATTAAAAGGTTCATTACGAGTTAAAAAAAAATTCATTTATTTAATTTATAAGAAACTGTTATGTTTATACACTCTATGATTATTTGTCTAAAAATATTTATCAATTTACACACATTCATTTACATTTCGCGAAAGTAAACGCATCATTCCACCTTGCTTTTTTATGGAAAATTTTCTTCTAGTTTATGTTTACAGGGCAATCCTTCAATAGTAACTAGGCTACACTATATTGGTACATTATTACAATTCAAGCGTACTCTACAAAATTGAATCATTCAAACAAACGATCTAAAATAAAAAGAAATTAATCTTTGGCTATAATGTTCAAATAAAAAATTTAACTTAAATAAGACCTAAACAGTCCAACCAAGAATTATTCAAGAGAAATACCTTTTCTTTTCAATTATTGGGCTAATAATAACAATGATTTAACCTGTTTCCAAAAAGAACGTCTGAAATAATGAATTGTGAAATATAATTTTACTGTTGTTGTTTGAAGCTACTGGAATTTTTTTTTTCTACTTTTCTTAGAGTAGTTTAATTTTATTCCTTGAATCGCTTTGTCTCCTGTAACTCTCCCTGCATTACGATTCCTGCGGGCCCTTAATTTATGACACTGAACAAGACATATTTATAGACTTTGAATTATCTATACAATTATAAACATAAAGGAACAATGCTATAGAATTAAAATGTAAGAGACAAGTATAAAATAATACTAGGCCCATAAATTGATTTTTATTATATAAAATTATGGATTAATATCTTTTCAAAATAAGAAAATAAATTGGTTTTCATTTATCACTAAATCTATAAACATATTGTATTAGTGCAACAACTGTTTTAAACTGTAAGACAACCACAGTTAAGCAAATAGTTATATAGAGGAAAATGGTAAAGAATTAAGTAGTTGAATTGTGATTAAATGCACAATTATACAACAAACCTTGGACTATCAAAACTTTTTATTATTAAACATAAAAAACACAATTTTCTAAATGAAAAAAATAGTAATTAAATTGATTAACATTTACAAAGCAGAAAAAAAAATTAGAGACATAAAACTAGATTTGAAAATTGCATGCATAATGAAATATTTTCAACCTGCTTTTCCCTTTCTGAAGTTCCTTTACGTGATATTATTTTAGATTTATTGTCATATTTGACCAATTGCTTGTGATATTCGGCCAGGACATCATTTTCTTCTTTTTCGGGTTCTAAGGAGTAAAAAAGAAACCACCAATCTTTTAAATTTAAAATATCTATTTTATTTACAGCTAATTGCAAGAATCTTTGTGATGTAAACTCTAAATACTTTCCAAATAATCAACTGTGGCTTTAATCATTGTAAGTTTATAATAAATAAAACTAAATTAACTTCAGCTAAATGTTTTCAAATACTAAACATAAACTAAGATTAAAAAAAAATCTTAATATTTTATTCAGAAAAAAATAAAAAGTAGACAAATGAAAGCTTTTTGCAGCAATAGAAAAGCAGGCAATAATAATAATAAAAAATATCTTACCTTTTTCTATGATTTCTTCTGGTAAAATCAACTCTTCTTTCTTCTTTTTACTTAGTTCCCGTTTTAAGTCTTTTATTTGCCTTTGAATTTCTTTTCTAAAACATTTTAGAACTGAAATTAAAATGTAAACTATTCCAAGAATTTTAAAATAAAATAAAAGCCTGTCTTGTATTAAAACTAATAACAAATATGTTTTATCGAATAAAAAAAAAATTATTTATTGTTTTAATATCATAAAATATATTCAATTAATTTTTCTAAAAATTATTTTTTCTAGTAATAAATCTTTCAATTTAATCTTAAATCAATTACTGAACTTTATTAATTATCTTCTTACTAAGCACTATCTTGATTCTTTCATGATAGTTCTTTCGAATGACACAGTAATATATTTTAACACATTCGCTGGAGCGTCAGCATGGCGCTACCTCCCATGCCGGCGACGCTCTGGGACGACGATCGAGTATGATAAGTAAACTGCTTTATTTTTAGTTCGGATTTGGAGGTTGAACGATGAGGTTTTTGAGGCACATTAGTGAAGCATTATTTTTATATTTTTAGTGCTTGGTTTTTAAATTTTGTGTTTAAATTTTTTTATGTACATTTTTAAAAATGGCGGACAGTACAAGTATTGCAGGACCTTCACAGCCCAAGAAAAGGAAAGTAAATAAAAAACTGACTGATGCCGAAATATTAGAATTACTAGAAAAGAATGATCTTTCTGATTAGGACAGCGTAGACGATGAAGATTACAGTTGGGATTCTACAAGCCAATCGGAAAGAGATAGTGATGTCACTGTGTCACTTTTTTTAAATTCGGCTTCTGAGGATGGATATATAAATTTTGGTGGCAGCGAATGTGTTAATAATTAACCCATTATAAATAAATTAAATACTTAAAAAAATTATTGCTTTTTTAAATTTATTTCTAGAGTTTCATATCACAAGGTCAAAAATAAAACACACAGAATCACTTTGAGACGGTTGTTTGTCTGAAACGTTTAAAACTTAAATAAAACAGAAACCTGTAAGATGATTGAAATGAAATTTGACACTCACCAAGTCCATATATACCCAACCCTAAACAAATAGGAAACAAATAAACCTAAACAAACACAAATTTGGGAGAATAAAAAAAAAAAGTAAGAATTTGCCCCTTTAATAAAATTGTGTTTGACACCGAATGAAAGCTAAAATTGAGAGAACAAATTTTTAACATGTGTTGTCAACAAAATATCCAATTAATTGTCAAAAACTACTAGCACCCCACTTTTAATTCGAAATCTGTAATAAAATAATTAATTTAGAATGAATTGATACTGTGGCAGTATACCTAAGTTCAAAGTGTAGCTATGTAACACTAATCCCTCAGTGGAGGACATATGCTAGTATAAATTACTAACAAAATCACTATTTTCCTTGACATAAACTGTAAAATCACTCAATCTATTTGAGGTTCGACAACATGAAGCTAAACATAATTGAGTTTCAGAATCAGATATCTATATTTTCAGACAAAACTATAACATTAATGTATTTAAAGTAGGAATTTAATAAACATTTAAGTTCTTCAAATTTTGCTTTTAAGCTTCAAATATTGCAAAGTTACATGAGAAAACGATCTAAATATAAATAGTTTATTTTAGGCGAGGAAAAACAAAAACTTTCAAATTGGTCCAAATTGTCATTTGTTAAGGAATCACATACAATATCAGATATGTCATTTGGAAATATTTAACAGATTAAGTCTGTAGTTATTCTTGAAATTTTGGACCCTTCACTTTGACAAATAAAAAATTTTGAGTTTCCTCATTTTCGATTTTTTAGATTAGAAATTTCAACATTAAATCTTCTGGAATATTGCTACAATTCAGTAATCTCTTTCTTCATATTTAACATTTGAATCTTCAGGAACTTATTTTCTTCTACCAGATGATGATTTTGCTTCTAAATTTCTAGTAGTTCCTCTTGCATGAGTTTGTAAGATTTCTTTACTTCTTCCAAAACATTAGAATTAAAATCCAATCTATTTTGAATTTCTTTTAGTTGTTCAAGAATTTTCTTTTGAAAGTCATGAGAATCAGGCTTAGCTAATTCCCTAACTTTTAAAGACCTCTTTCAGATGTTGCATGTCAAGATATTCTTTGCTTCTTTAGATAATCCTCTGAAGCTTGTTTCATGGAACCCACCACAGTAAAAATGTAACATCTTTTTACACATTTTGCAGGTTATAGAATCAGATTTTTCTATTTACTCTTCACAACTTGAACACCTGGAAGCCATTTTTTATTTACTGTGAGCTAATTCTCTAACATTATGTTATCGAATCGTATTTTACACTTTTAGTTACTTTTAATTACACTAAAAATCTCATTTCTACCTCACATACTGAACAAAAAATATAAACAAATCCAAAAAATTTCGGAGCAAAAATTTCGTACGAGTTCTCTGTATCAGACCGTTGCCAGATTCAGATATAATATTTACAAGATGAAAGAGTGTTATACTATCCTAAATTGTTTATGTGTTCTGCATATACATTTAACTAATTGTGGCATTGGGCATCATACGACAAACTGAAACATCAAGAAAAAAAACTCCCAATTTAATCCTTTATTGTTTTTTTTATGATTTTCTATGAAGTTTTATCAAATTTTAGATTGTGTGATAATGTCACTGGAGTTTTGGACAGAAATTGTCGCTAGACATAAAGTTTGGTAAATTTAATATTTTTTATTGATAAAACCTACCTTAGATTATCCTTGAGATAAAGATTTGCCATAATATTTTTTCTAATGCAAGATACAGGAAGCCTCATAATAACATTAGTTTAAGATTACTGATAGAGTGATTATGTCTTCCAGAAGTTATTCAAAGAGAAACTGCAGTGCATTTGAATTTCAAATGGGAGCAACCATAAAAAAATCTCCCAGCAAAAAGTTCTGTGAGATAAGGGGGAAGGGATCTAATCAAGCACAGAACATACCAGGGTTCCCACTCAAATCACAGAATGAAAATCAATGACTTTTAAGGACCTAATCAATGTTTTTAAGGACCTTTGAAAATTTGTTTTCAAGCATCATGTCAATAAATTTTTAATAAAGTATATTCTACCAAAAGAGTTACAAATTGGTGGATGCGTAATACAAATATGTCGGAAAATTTCGATACGGTGCAAATACGTGACAGTCACGCAGGAATAGCAAGTCCGAGTTGTATTTTTATAAATTTTGCAGCTGGCCACACAACATCTGCAAAAATTAAGGACTTTTAAGGACCTCTAAGTATTTTCAAGGACTTTTAAGCACCTCAAAGCATTTTCAAGCACTTTCAAGGCTTTGAAAACAAGTTCAAAAATATTAAGCACTTTTAATGACTTTCAATGGCCATGGGAACCCTGCATAACCTTCTTGAGGTAACAAGGTCAAAGTGTCAAGTTAATGAAAGGAAAATGTTAAATAATTTAAAAAGAAAATTTAATAAGTTATTAGATTATAAAAAAAATACTGTTAGGCAATAAATTGGATGACATACAGGACATTTTGTGTGCTTTTTTCTACTCGTAAACAAATTAGAATTGCAAAACTATGATGAATCTAGTAGTTATGTTTTTGTTTACAGAATTTTAGTTGGTGGCAGCTATAAGAAAAATAATTAATTTAGCTAGGTCAATATACATTTATAAGTCACAGTCAAACATTAGAAATGTAGATTTGACCTAGTTAAAATAATTATTTTCCCATAGTAAAACATAACTATTAGATTCATCATAACTTTACAATTATAATCTATTTTCGAGTAAAAAAAAGTGCCAAAATGTCTTGTGCATGATCCAGAGAATTGCCATTTTTATTTGACATAAGAATTAAGTTTTGTTAAAAATAATAATAAAAACAAAACTGCACCTTTTGTCAAGTGATTCATCCTTCTCTTCTTCTTTCACAGGATCTTCTTCTTTAGGCTGTATTTTATTAGCACTCGCTTTCTCAAACTTTTTTCGTATTTTATCCAGTTCAATCCCATCTGAAGCAAAATTGTCCTCATTTTGGTTTATAGCTGGAACTGAACTTAATTTGGGATCATCAGTTAAATCATGACTGCTTTTACTTTGGCCTTTACCAAGATTAAGTACCTAGAATAAAGTACTAAAAGATAGAAAGTAGTCAAAAATAAAGTTCTATTATAACCAGAAAATATTTTCACAGCAGAACTTCACTTATTAAAGAAAATCAGAGGAATAATGACTTTAAAGGGTAACTTAAGAACAAATGTGAAGATAGGAGTTGATGTGTGTTTTCTTCAGGGTAAAAGTTTTATACAGGCATAAAGAAATGGCATTACCTTTAATTTTTGGTGAGCCAAATGTGATATCTTAACTTATTCTACATGACTATATATAAAAAGAAAGAAGTACTATAATTTCAAGAATTCACAGTAGACACAATATTGGAGAAAAGATATTACCCCGACGTTCATGCTTTTGTATATAACACCAAAAATAAAGAATTAAACCCTAAGGAAAAGAAACACTAAAATTTCTAAAAAAAAATAATTATTGGTTATTTAAATAAGTAATCAAATTAGAAGCAAAAATTCTTTGACGCGAAACACTGAAATAGTCTACTTGAAGTAATTTGATTTCTTGATATGGTTGAATTTGTTTTTCATGTATTATTAACTTTTGAAATGAAGAAGTCTGAATTTTCAAATTTATTATTTTTTTCACATATGTAATGATAAATCTCCGATATTTTCAGAATTGCAAATTTCCTTGATAATTTCAAGTTTTTTTTTTTTTTTTTTTTTTTGTTATTCTAAATCATGACATATAGTATTTCATATTTTTGATAGTAAAAAAAAAGGTAAATTAATTAAAAAAAAAAAAAAAATATTTCCATGGCAAATTCTTTTGTCAATTTAGAAACCACCCATATTATTATTTAGCTTGGTAAACTTGGGCAAAACTGTTCAATAAAGTTAAATGCAATTTACAGCATTTAGAGTACTTTGTAAAGTTGTTTAGTTTCTATAATCATAAAAGCAGGACTATATGAATCAATAAATTAAGAATGTCAATGCATAATCCATGAAGAAAGTATTAAGCAGATAAAAGAAATCTTAAGTGTGTTACAAAATACCAGATTCCTAAACATTCATTATGAATTAGAGGTTTTCATAGCAATTTCAATGTTATTTTAGTCATGTTTATACTATTGCGTTAAGGAAAAGGTTATATCTTCAAAGACTGTTCGTTGAAATCTGAGGTATAAATCACGCCAAAGTAATAATTGTCAAAACATGGAGGAATGAACTATTATAAAAACTTTTAACTTAATTTACAATGGGAATAAGTATTTCGAATTGGCTTTCAGCCAAATTTAATTTTCCCCAACATTAATAAAACTTATTATTTTATATTTAAATGTAACTCAAAAGTAAAGTGTGTTGATTTATTATGATACACATGTTCAAACATGTTCTACTTAAATATGTTTTGTAGGGAGTCAAAACTACACTCAAGTTGGCCAAACATTCTTTTAAAAAAAAAAAAAAAAAAAAAATCTTAGATAATTCAAAACTATTATATTAATGAATTTTTTTTAATCATTACTGTTGTTAAAATGTTCACTACTCTTACATACTTGCTTATTTTTACCCCTCCCCCTTTTCTTAAAATGAAGGAATTAAAATAAAAATTATAAAACGACAAACTTTACCTCATTAGCTTTATTTGTTTCTACTTCATCTTCTTCAGCCTCTTCTCCAAAAGACAGCAATTTAAAATTCCTTTCAATCAAAAAGCCTTTGTATAAGTTATAATATATCTTTATTTAAACAGTACTCATTTGATAATAAAATAGTTAATAGATTGAAAAACAATAACATGGCATTAAAAACATTTATAACCAGCAGTTAATTAGTAACTTATGTGAAAAATAAGACAATTCATCCTTTATTTACAACATAGTTATTTTGTACTCAAAATTAGGTAAAGTATTTCTTATGTAAAACAAGAAAAATTGCAAAAATATTAATATTTTTGATTTACTGTTGCAGAAGGAATAAAATAAAAATCAACCAATAGAATTAAAAAAGAAAACTACCTTGCAATATTGTTTTAGTATCATATTACAATTTCCTGCCATATATGAAACATTTTTGCTACTTAACTCAATTTCCACAAACAAAGAAATAAAGCATGTTGCAACCTTTTTTAGACATATATGTTTAGTACAAATATCCCATAAGGAGAAACTTTTTTGCTTTGTATTACAGCTTCTCTGAAACCAATAGCGCAGACAATAGTGAAAAACGTGGTCATTGAAGTTGAATTTTGAATAATGTGACCAGATTTTTCTGACTAAAAATTAGGACACGTCTCTGCCAAAAGGGAAGGGGACATTGTTTTTCATATTATATTCATGGGGTTTGGAACACACAATTCTAAAATCTTCTACGTGCAAGGTTTTTCTGAAGGTATACAATATACATTGTAATTCCATACATTTATTTAACTTTATTATTAACTTTCAGCCATACTTTACATATACTTCTCGTTTGAAGGTATTGAGTTTCAAAAATTTTCATTTGATTTTAGGAAATCCAGACACTCTTTGCAAGAATATGAAATGTTAATTTTAGTTATTAACAAAAATTTCAGAGTATCCACAATAAGTTGCTTTTTTTCAAAACTGCAAATTTTATTAACAATAGAAAAGTCTTTTTAAAAGCAGCAGTTGTTCCCGGT
The DNA here is from genome assembly GCA_963978545.1 of Linyphia triangularis. NCBI lineage: Eukaryota > Metazoa > Arthropoda > Arachnida > Araneae > Linyphiidae > Linyphia > Linyphia triangularis. The sequence goes on along the minus strand of OZ021729.1, from coordinate 51,985,584 downwards.
GAAATAAAATGAATTCTAAAATTATCATTCCTATCAGCAATTTCAACTGAGTGCTGGTATCACCTCCACACAATGCTTATTGCCTGAAACTTCATCAGTTACCCACTCTGTTAGTTTTCTTAAAGAAATTCTGAAGAAGAACATTTTTGTTTTGTTTAGAAGGACTTTGGCAGGACTCTGTAACGGGAAAGTAGGACAATTTAGCGGGACATTCGGTAAATGGGACAGCAAATTGAATAGCAGGACGGTCACGCCAAAATCGGGACATCCGGTCACATTAATTTTGAATAATTAAAAAACATGCCTTAAATTTTAAAATAGTTTATGATATATTAAAATAATTCATTGTTGTTTCAGAATTTTTGTGAAGATAATAAAAATAACTGGAATTTGATATTGAAGATTAAAAATTAAAAAAAATTCTCAAGATGGAAATGAATGTTGGGAGTGAATTGAGAGCACGGAGTGAAGTAATTATTTGATGATAAATATATTAATTAGTGATATTCTAACATTTTCAATGAAATTACTATAAAGTCATTTAAAATGGGTTCAGGGGCCTCCAGACATTACTTACAAGTCATTTCATTAATTAAATTAAATCAAAATTTATGATTCTGAAACACATTTTAAAAATAAATATTCTATTAAGGAATAGTATATACTTAATAGTTGATTCCTAATGATTGAAGCAAGTTGCACTTTGATAATGAAATACACTTTCGAAAACTAATGATAAAATTAAAATACTACTATCTATTGCAACTGGCTACAACTTTTTTTACTACATATGGTGTTAAATTTGAAGATTTGTTTATATTTTCTTTGCAGACTTTTTGTTTTTTCTGCCGAAAAAAAATTGGTGAGCCTCTGATTTTTAACCACGACACCTCTTATTTGCAATTATAATGCTATGGGAATTATGCATGCTTTATGACTCTTCACATTTTGGCTTTTTGATCAAGAATTGTAGCATAGTTTTTTTAAAACAAACATTGGTTTATGTAAAATGGTATAAAATAGTTGAAACAATATAATTTTTTTAGAAAGTTTACATATATTAAGAATGCTGCCCTCTTCAGATTTAAAAAAAAAAATCTGTTAGCTGACCGCCAAAGCAATATACATTAGAAATAATTTTAGAAAGAACACATAATGTGACATCAGAAATATATGTTAGCACTATACTGTAAAAATAGATAGGCAACAGGGAGAACGAGCTTGTATGTAGAGAGAGAGATATTTAGGAGTTCTATAGATTTTTAACAGTGAAAAAAACCTGGTATGCTGCTGTCTTTGAATGGCTCATCATTTTCAGAAACAAAAATATTTTCCTTCCAGTAATTTAAACAGGATTTACAAGAAAATCCGCACATAAATAAAAATGAAACAATTTGCAAAAAATTCAACTGGGTTTATAAATGAAAGAAATTTTTAAATGAGTATAGACAGATATTTTATAAACATAAGAAACAAATATTTTTTAAGAAATAAAATTTTCATATTTTTTAATCTTTTTTAAAATAAAGAGCAAAAACTATAAACTAAAGGGCTACATACTTTTTAACTTTTTCTTTGGGCTTTTCTGGAACACTTTCTTTGACTTCTTGGGAAATTCTCGGCTCAATGTCTGGAAAGGGATTTGACAACACCTATTAAACAAACATTTAATTATACAATTTAAAGTATGTATCTTTGTAAATTACATAAAAACATACATATATCAAGCATTTAAAATACTTTATTACTTACTATGTAACTAACACTATCTTCAAAAATAATTTTTCCACTATTGCTGAAAAAATCATTCTATTACCACTTCTGATTTGTAAGATAATTTTTTTTCTGAGCCAATGGATATTGCTTACTGTCAAAGAGGTGGAGCATCTAATAGTTTCCTGACACCCCATTACTCAGTCGAGGGTATCTTAATATTATCCTCAGTGCATTGTTATTAGCCCATTGCGAGGGACGCATTAATCTGGTAGATAAGTTTCCTCTAATTATATAAGTAATTGGGAACAATAAAAGTTTTATCGGGCAAACTGTTTTGAGTAGTAAATATTTTTTTTTAAATATATTTACCGATATTAAATGACCTAAATGGGATGGAATAGCATTAGTTAGGATGGAAAATTGCCAACAAAAGACTGAGAATGTTGCAAATTACTATATTATCACATTGTAGATGTTTCCTCAGAAATTGTTTTATTTCAAAGAAATTAAACATTTTATTGACGTTTTAATTTAAAAACATAAATATAACCATGGCGGAACAATAAACAAAGTTTGATAAATTTTTCCTCAAGTCAAAGCAAAATAATTTTTTTTTAATAATCTCTAAGAGATTTATTAGGATTTGAATTGCACCCAACCAAGAGATAAAAATGTGTCGCACAAAAAGAGCAACAATACTTTCAAATATTTCAAAAATTAAGATTACAAAAAATTTAAATCAGACTTTTCTGTATTACTAAACTACTGGCAGAGCATCACACAGCTGGCACCGGATACTTTTATTCAATGCGACGTACATATGCATATGGTGTCTTCTTCTTCATCAAGTGACATTTGCATACACTGAGTTCCTTTTATCTCAGAAACTCACAATGTTTAAATGTTAAAGAAGTGGGCATTCCAAATGTGCTAGTCATTGTGTTTTCTTTTAGACTATGCATTGTGTGATGAAAATTGTTTGTTTTACGAAGTACTAACACCTCTTAAAGTTTATCCCATCTTTCTTTAAATACCCAGAACATCAACATCAATTTTAAAATATGATAAATCAGCTTTGTTTCAATGAAACTTAAAAACAAAAAGAAATCACAGCAATTAGGGACAAAGTGAGATTTTTTTAATGGCGAATTTTTTTTTACTAGCAAGATTTTTAAATTAATTCATACAGAGAACATTCCAGCTATTAGTTAATAAGTAATCCAACTTAATCAAAGTTTAAGCTGAAGTGCAAAATTTCTTTAGCAAAAAAGCTAAAATTAGATATTTCTTTTTAGCTTATGAGTTGCATCACTGTCAATCTTTATTTAAAAAATAAAGACACTATTTTATATAAAATAAAATCATGATAAACTTGAAATAAAAAGCAATTTTAACTTGCAATTTTAAACAAGATATATATATGTATATATATTATTACATTTTAGCTTTTTTTTTTTTGACTAACTTTAAGATTGCAAAAAATAATGATTTTGCAAATTTCCAGATTAAATATTAGCAAAAAAAGGTAAATTGCATTTTTTAATTTCAGTATTCAAGTAAGTGTTTAGAATTTTGCTAAAATAGCACTTGCAGTTTACTAACCGATTTTAATTATCTTATAGAGAGATATTTGATTCCATATTTTAGGATAGATGAACATACAAAATGTAGTTTAGAAACAATGGTTATAGAAATGTTTACAAGAGTTTAAGGTATCTATAGAAGACTTTTAGAATGGTTTACTTTACCTTTGTTGAAATAATTTTGTGAGGATATATAGGTCTATCATTTCTGTCCACAAGACCATCTTCAAGTTTTAACATGTTGTACAAAGTATTTCCTGTGACCTAAAATTAATTGGAATGATGTTAATTTTTTTTTTTTTTTTTTTTTTAGAAGAAGACTCAATCAAGTATACTATGGGAAAATATAATCAGAAAATTTACAAAATCTAAGCATATATAAATACAATAATTAAAACAGAGACTTCTAGCCGAATATTTCTATAAAATGTAAGTTACCTTTCCAAATATTGTGTTTTTATTCTGCAGTTCAGGCGTTGCACCAAGGGTGAAAAAGAATTGACAAGTATTATCATCCTTCCCAGAATTTGCCATCGCAACCAATCCGCGTCGAACAAACCGCAAACGAGTATGGAATTCATCCTGGTGGTTAAAAAAAAAATTTTTGGTGAAAAGATATCAGAATAAGTTTAAAATAAAAAAAAAAGTTAATAGTAAATAAACATGTTTATTTAGAAATGAGCTTGTTTTTTTACCTTAAAAGGATGCCCATATATGGAATCACCTCCTGTTCCATCTCCAGCAGGATCACCACCCTGTACTATGAAGCCTTTAATGAGACGATGAAAAATTGTACCATTGTAATAATTCTCAAGGCACAACTGGACGAAATTGCGACAAGACTTTGGGGCTTCCTTCGACCATAATTCAATATCGATATCTCCAACAGTTGTTTGTAACAAAACCTAAAGAGGCAAAAATATTTTATTTAGCATGAGAAAAAAATGAAAAATTTATAAATTTTTTACATAAAAAATAAAACATCTTCCTAAAAAAAAGAAAATAAAACTGATTAAGAATATTTTTTTCCAAACTACCATTATTATTTTTTTTAATTTGTAAAAATTAAAAAGACATAAAATTATTTCTAAATTATTTAAGACTACAGTAAAAATCTAAAGTTGTTCCAAAATTATATTATACTTTACATAACAAGAAAAATATGGATTAAAACTCTTTTTACATTTGAAGAAACAAACAAAAAAGTTATTAGTACACGGTTTGAAAATTTTCGAGCATATAAAAATAAAACACATGGTTCTGTGTCATTGTTTGAAAAGCTTAGTATAAATTACACATTTGTATACACCACGAATCTTTAACAAAATATTTTTTGGGATTCTTAATTCTAGGCCACTTTTTTTTTCTTTTTTTTTACTAATATGGTGCTTTTGTTTCTTAGTAATAAGTTAATTAAGACTTAATTTTGGCTAAAAATATGAATTTTAATCTGATCATCATATTTGAAACTCTTGTTGCTAATTACTATTTTAAAGTTAAATAAGCTATTTATTGCAAATAAATGTTTAAAGAAAGTATAAATGAATAGAAAGTACAATGGCATTGATAATTTTTTTAACAGGCGAGTGTGCTGTTTTTAAATGGTAAGGTGTTCTTAAATTTTATTAAAATTCAATACAGTTTTCATACAATTTTATTAAAATTTAATACAGGCATTTACACAATAATGAAAATGAAATACTAAACATGTACTTCTTAAACATTGACATTTAAAACAAATCATAGTATTTATACATAAATAAGATAATAACTGTAAAAATAAAATCTGCACTAAATGGAATTTCTGTACCACTTAAATATATTAGGTAATGTATCCCATAAATATACTAATAATATTTTACCTTTGATATTACTTATAATACAAGATGTTTATTTTTTACTTAAAAAGTTTTCTATGATTACATCATACAGTTTGTTTGAAGAAAGATTGTCACAATTCATAATTTTAGCTTTAGAAATGCTTGAAATCATGTCACCTATTACGAGATAATGAACTAATTTTATTTCTAAAATTAGATGCAAATTAAGGAGAGATTAAGAATTGGAATGGTCTTTCTTGAATATTAGGGACTTTCGTTTTGCAACTTTTTTTTCAGACGAAGGATATATGGTGCATGTAATATTTGTTATAACCAAGCAGAACTCACATAATTTATGTACTCTTCTGTGAGACGGGCACCAAAACCCCAAAGTCTGAAAGTTGGTGCAACAATCGCCAAGCTGAAATGTAAAGCCCTAAAATATTTTAATCTTGTAGACTTTTTGTATTAGTTATGTATTGCTACAATATTATGATGGATTGAAAAGTAAATAGTTTGAATGAGTTATTGCTGCAATTTGGCAATTTTTATCTGGAACCTGTCTAACGGAAGAGTACCTCTATACAATAATCGAAAAAATCCTTATCAATTGGGAATACACAAGAATAGATCAAGATTTGCTCATAAAAATAATATTAAATTGTATCAGTAAATTTACATGTATAGTCGGCTCTTTTTTGTATACTCCTCCCTACAGGAAAATTGTATCAGATTGTCACTAGCTCTTATGCATTAAACTTTGCTAAAATACCTTGACCGATGAGAGTAGCCTGAATTTCTATAACTTCCAAGTAGTCTATTGAGGGGAAACTTTGGTTGTTTTGGAATCATAAATGGTTTGGTTTTGGATTTACTGGCGCTAGAGCAACAACTAGGCTATACTGCGCCGAAACCATAAAAGCATTAAAAATAAACGTTATATAAAAAAGATTATAAAAACATTTCAATTAATACATTAAATGAGGTGGTAAAATCCAATTTCTTGTAAAGAATCATAAATGGAAAACCCTTCATCAGTCATGCTGATAATCGATATGACCACTGTCACAATGTGTGTGTTTTTTGTGTGTGCTTTAAATCGAATAATTAGTAGTTTAAAAAACTAAAAAATACGCTTTAATAGAAAAGTGAACTAAAAAGTAGAAAATAATTTTAAATAAGTTTGAAATAAGAATAGAGTGATTAACAAGAAATATTTATTTTATCGTAAAAAAGCGTGGGGTGCTTGATGTCAATTGTTGAAAATATTTAATGGCAGATATTGGTAAAAGTAGAGCCATTATGAAAATATCTTAAAAAACACCCCACGCTTTTTTACGATAAAATAAATATTTCTTGTTAATAATCTATTCTTATTTCAAACTTATTTAAAATTATTTTCTACTTTTTAGTTCACTTTTCTATTAAACCGTATTTTTTAGTTTTTTAAACTATTAATTATTTTCTACTTTTTAGTTTGGTTTTCTATTAAAGCGTGTTTTTTTAGTTTTTAAACTATTGATTATATTTTTTGTAAAGTATAATTTTTTTTTAGTTAGTGTACAAAACTCTCCAGTTGTTTCTGCCAATAGTCACATGCTTGTCTCAAATTTAAGTCATGTGTATGCCTTAGTATACACAGTGGTAGAAGTGTGGGTAGACGCGTCCCCTCACTTTTCAAGAAAATACCCATGCGTCTCCCTACTTCTAAAACCACTGAAATTCATCCCCCCACTTTTAAAAACACTCAATCTGTCTAAAAACTACCAAAGAATAATAACATTAACCTTTAAATGTAGTGACACTGAGAAAAAGTGATTTAAAGTTTTCAAATTAAAATTTAAATCTATTTATGATATATATCATACTACTATAAAAATGTATTTACTACTTTGTATAAAGATATAAGTATTTTTATTGACGAATGCTGTTATGCCTCTTCAACTTTTAGCTTTGGAGAAACTTTAAGTTAAATTTCTATTCTTTTATATAGAGACAAGCTATTTAAAAAGCAAAAACATTTTAAAGATCTCTATTAATTTAATATGAACGTATGCACATTTAGAAGCATAATTTGGTCTATTCCTAGTTGACGTTAAAATATCGCCAAGCCGATTTGGCGCTGTTTTGTAGGCGATACAGTTCTAAATTTGGCAATCCCATTTTTTTTATTGACGCGCTTTGGCTTCAACCTTCCTATACTACAAATCATGGAGCTGGTTCGTTTCTCAATTTTTCATATTGGAATTCCGAATTGGTGACATTCTGGCTTTGTCGCCAACTTTTCAAAAGTGCGCCAACCCATAAACGTGAACTAGGAATTTACCCATAATTTAAATCTAAATAAACAGTTATGCATGTAATTTTGAGTTATTACTTCACTTTATCTCTTACTTCCAAGTAAAAAAAACTAAGTCGCAGAATATTTATTAAAATAAGAGTAAATTTTCCAACCCTTGTTCAATGTTAGAGTTAGAAAGTACAAATTATTTCCTTCCTAGCTAATATTTTTAATATAAGACAGGAAATTATAACATTTATTGTTGGGGGGGGGGGGGGCTTGCACTTGTCACCAACTTTTGGGCATCCCCCCACTTTTTTCCTCCTCACTTCTACCACTGAGTTATACACTGTATTACTTGGCACAAAACACTACCGTGTCTCTGAATATGAAAAATCACTAATCGTGAAGATCCTGGTAAGGATAATGCGACTAAAAAAACACGCTTTGTATAACCGTCGTTCAAATGACAAATCTTTCAATCAGCACACCAGGGTTCGATTCCGGAGAAGGTTGGTTGGTTGGAATTTAACGGCGCAAAGGCAACACGAGCTAATCCTTGTGATAAAGCGACAAACTTATTGAATTGTCATCGGTCCTTAATAAGTATGCCAAATTTCGAGTTAATCCGACGTTTTGAAGGGGGTCAAAATCATGTTCAAAGATTCCGTTACATACTAACATACATACGTCTGAAGCTAATAAAAGCGTATTAAAAATGTGCGAATTTAACTCGAATAAAATTCAAAGAAAAGCCTAATCTTAAAATCTTCTTAAACACATGCAGAGTATTATTTCTAAAAAGTTAAATGTTTGAACAGCTTGCAAAAGAAAAAATTTCATGAAAAAATTCGCTATCACTTGAGAAACAATGGAAAAATTCCATAATTTTTTAAATATTTGCTATTCTTGTAAATGAAATTATATATTTGTTTACTTTTCCATTTGTAGGAGGTTCTTGAATATAGATATTACTCATTTTCAAATATTTTTGTTAACTTCAAAAGGCACAAGCTACAATTTTCAAACAGCAAAACGCAACTGACAAGATCAACAACAAAACAACAACAAACAATTTGGATTGCCAAAAAAAAAAAAAAAATCAAGGACATTTCACGAATTTTTTCATCATTTATTTTTTCATCAAAATTTTTCTTATTAAATATAAATTGTTATAAATTCTTTCAAAGATTAGTAAAAAAAAATTAGGTGGTTGAATATATAACTCTGAGAAATAAAAATGTAGGAATTGTGACGTTTAAAAAACTACTTAAGAAAAAAATAAAAACTTATTTTTAATTGGTGAAAAAATAATTTCTTGAATAAAATTCATTCAAAGATATATTATGATTAGATAATTTGATAGAGATAAAGTTGTTAGATGCTATTTGTTTCTTTCTAAAATAGAAACAAACCACTTTATGAACTATGAATGGCATTAGTCATTAAGCTCAGTAAGCAAGCAGAAAAACAATCATTTTCATTGCAGAACTTAAATAAACGGTGATAATTGTGCATTATTCTCTCGTCTCGTGAGATATCGACCAATTTCTCGATATTATGATAATGTTTATAATTGGATAGTCCGACATTTTTTAGAAGTGTGTTGCAGTTACTCTCTGTTAAATTGTCTCGGTAATCAGTTTTTAAATTATTTCATTTCGCTAACTCCTGTTTTTATGCTTTGGAATAAAAACATTTTACCTTAGTTGTAAAATTACCTCGTATAATCAGATAATTAGGGAGTTTACAGTGTATTCTTATTTTAAATCCTACAGGATCTTTAAAACACAGCTTCATGTGCTGATTTACTTAACGCACTTGGTGATTTTAAATATTGGTTTAATTCCAAGAGTTTGAACATTTCATAGAGATCAGTCTTAACTTTTGAGATTTAAAAGTTGGCAGTATACATTAACATTTCTCAATCTATAATTTTTATAAATCATCCGCTCCATTGTATATGTTTGGCGACTTTAAAGTAGATTAGTAATAACTTTTTCGCCCCCAATGCTCAAAATTGCATTCTACTTAGACAACAAATGCTAAAAGATTATGTCTAGGAAAGTTAATTTAGTTGTTTGCTATAATTTTGGCTTTGGGACTGCTTTATTTTCCCCTTGTTTAAACATACAATAGTATTTACTTTGAAAGTAAGTTTTAAGAAGTTATTTTCAAATAATCTTACATATAGGGATTGCAGTAATGTGCAACTTGCTTTTATGCACAGATTTTCAAAAGGACATACCATTGCATTGTGACAGACAGGGGTTTACAATCAATCAATAAGTGTACAGGGTTCCCACTGTCATTGAAAATCGTTAAAATTGCTTAATAATTTTTAACTTTTTTTCAAGGCCTTAAAAGTACTTGAAAATGCTTAAATGTCCTTAAAAGTGTTTGAAAATACTTAGAGGTCCTTAAAAGTCCTTGAAAATGCTTTAGAGTAGGGGATGTTGTATACCCAACGGCAATAATTAAAAAAATTCAACTTTTATTTGATTATTCGCTCGAGACCGCCACTCATCCACGCTGCTCAGGAATTGTCTGGTATTTTTGTATTCCGCATACAAGTACTATTCTCAGAAAGTGCACATTTAATGTGCTACGACCCAAGCGTATGAAAAATGGATTGCATCATCATCAAAGTCTGTTCATACGGCAAAATGCAAATTGTGCGTAAAAGATTTTGATATTAGCGCTAGTTGCAAAGCAGCTGTAAAATCACACGTTAAAGACATGCCTGAAAACAAATTTTTGAAGGTCCTGAAACGTCATTGATTTTCATTCTGTGTTTTCAGTGGGAACCCTGGGGTATTTCTCTAGAATAATGTCTATTCGAAACTTTCTTATTCCATATTTGTCTTATGTCATTAATATTTTTGCAGTTTATTTGTCTGTCAACGTGAGCCAAAATATTAAAATGACCTTTGTCAATATTTATGTTATATAAAAAATATCCCAATGTGACACTATGTTTTATCTAGATCCTATATTATGTAGATTGTAGGTTATTCTGAAATTTTTCTTTTTTGTTCAAATTCATTTAGAGAAAGAGTAATATTTTAAAGTAAATGGATAAACAACATTATCATATTAGACTGATTTTATTAGATGTTTATGGCTCTTGAAGTACAAAGGCCATGCAGCACTGAAAAACAAAAACATCCATATTTTTACATTTTTTAAATGACAGTTTATATTTTACCAAAAAAGACAAAAAAATAATGTTTTTATGTTGCGAGATTTACAAATTTATTATTAGTTTCAATGTTCTTGGACTATTAAAACATATTGTTTTTAATTTCTAAGTGTTTGTTATTCATTCATAAGAAAACATTGGGATGTTGGGGTCCTAGGGTTTCTAATTTTCACATTTGTTGGTTTATCATTTTATAGTAAAAATATGAACTAGTAAGGAAATAATTTAACTTATTAGCATTGAACAATGGTCCAAAAACCTATTGATATTTGAATAAATATTCTGTGACTTACATGGGCGCCCGCAGGATTATTTGCAGGGGGGTGCAAGACTGATAGAATTTGGTTTAAATCGTTAATTTTTCAGAAATGTGGATTGCAATTTTTAATGAATTGTCAATTAACAATATATGCAATAATTTTCACTTTGATAATAAAAAAAATCACGGTATATATTTTTGAAATCCTCTCTGCAGATTTTATTTGGTAACCAACGCAACCATGTTAAAAAAAAATCTTGTGCAAGAAAAAAAAAATAATAATAATAATTAAAGTTTATCTTATTTTTTTTTTCTTTTTCTTCTTCTAAGTAGTTCTTGTGGTATTCAAAAGATAGTGTTTGTAACAGAACCGGAAGACACAAAATGTAACGTATTAAATATAAAGTTTTTAATATAAATCCTTTATACTATGCATTGTCAATTTTTAAGTTATTGAGCTCAAATCGAGATTTCATAGTTTTTGACCACTATGAAGAAAGCATCCATTTCGGACTATTTACTAATTTTTTTTATGCCAAAAACTTAACTGAATAGATTGTCACCCACAACGAGACTCTCTACTAAGTTTTAACTCGATTGGATGACAGCAAGCGAGTTAATTAGACCTACGAAGTGATAATATAGTAAAGTGTGCAAAAGCGGCCTTTTTGTGACAAACCCAAAAACGTGATAGAATACATTCTCATCGTCCACGAATCTATGTGTCAAGTTTCAGCCCAATTGAATTACGGTAATCGGGTTAATTAGCCATGCGCAGATTTGCTGGCCATACATAAATAAACAAATAAGTTCAAAGTCATAGCTGCCAACTCTTAAATGGCTAAAATCGCCTACAGCCCATTACAAAATCTAAAGTTTAAAAAAATCTCTTGAAAAGGAAATATATTATCAAACAGTAATCTCTCTTAGAAATATATATTTTTATCAATAGTGTAATGTATGTATGGCTGCTTTCGGTGAAAACCTTCTCTCTTTCTTGTGTAATTGCCCTGTCACCAGTCCTTGAGTAAAAACAATTCCTACAAGTTGAATTTATTTGTATATGGACCGGATGTATCCACACCGGTGGCATAACGTAGTTGGCCAGGGTCCTCTCACACTAATTATTTTTCGAGCCCTCTACCTACTCAATTTTTTTGTCAAAATAAGAAAAAAAGTACTCTCATGCTTAGCAACTTAGGAATACTAAAAAATAGGAAATCAAATGTTGAATTGTGCAATGCAACTTAGAGGGGAAATGAACTTTATTTAAATTGTACTATAAATACCTTAAAACAATTATACATTTTGTTTACTTAGCAGTCAGCAGAGAAAATTATTCAACGAAAATGGAAAAAAAACAATCATTTATAAGCTATAAATACTGAAACGAATGTTATCAGTTCCTGCCTTAGTTCCTATTGACTTTGACAGAAGTATTATAATGTAGCTCGGAGTAATAAATAACCAGACTTATCTAAACTTAAACAAAATAAATAATTTCAATCTTGAGTTCAATCATTTTGTTTGAAAAAGGGTAATAATTTGCAATTAGCTGTCAGAATGATGTGATTTACCCATAGGATTTACCATAATCTCCAAAGGAAGCCTACCCTGAGGTTAATATCAAAGATTTAAAAATACAGAAGTGTAATATTTTGTTTCTTCCAAGTTAGAAAAATAATTAAAAAAAAAATCAAAAATGTTACATAAAGGAAATGCTCCAGGGGCGTAGCCAAGATTTTTTTTCGGGGGGGGGGGGGGGGGGCTGAGAAATTATAAATGTCAACTTCGGAAACAATAATTATCATTCAATAATTTACAAATCAAACTAAAAAACAAATAAACACTTTTTGGGATTGTAATACTTTTAGCACATATAGCATTCATTGTAAAGAAAATTTATTCGTTAAATGTAGTGATAATCAAATGACCCTTTCTTTTCACAATCGTGACATTAAGTATTAATATGCATGAATAATATTTGATTAAGAATGCTTTAATGAAACACAATAAAAATGCTTTTTAAAATAAGGAAATGAGAAGAAATATCACATTTAAAATAAAGTTTAATAATGGGACAATTGTATTTAAGAGGCATTACAAAGTTAAATTGAATTTTCTAACAGTTCCACTGCTGGCAAATTTATTGAGGAGCATCTCGTCTGAAACTGAGCATTGCCTATGGATATTCAGCAAAGCCAGTCCAGTTAAGCGATTTTCGCTTGTCGTACTTCTAAGATAAGTTTTCAATCTCCGAAGAGTAGGAAAACTTCTCTCAGCTGTGGCTGCTGACACTGGCAGAACGGATAGGATTTTGAGCAAAACATATATGCTGGGGAAGATGTTTTGGTCGCATTCATACAGCGACCCAATCGCTGAGTTTGGTAACATTTTGACCGACATCCACTTTCTTTTCCACAGCTCCCATTCACCTTCAATCACATCTTTGTAAGTAGGAAGATCATCTTCATAAAAGGAGATGCATGGCTCCAGGGGCGTAGCCAGGATTTTTTTCGGGGGGGGGGGGGGGGGCTGAGAAATTATAAATGTCAACTTCGGAAACAATAATTATCATTCAATAATTTACAAATCAAAATTAATCAAACTAAAAAACAAATAAACACTTTTTGGGATTGTAATACTTTTAGCACATATAGCATTCACTGGAAAGAAAATGTATTCGTTAAATGTAGTAATAATCAAATGACCCTTTCTTTTCACAATCGTGACATTAAGTATTAATATGCATAAATAATATTTGATTAAAAATGCTTTAATGAAACACAATAAAAATGCTTTTTAAAATAAGGAAATGAGAAGAAATATCACATTTAAAATAAAGTTTAATAATGGGACAATTGTATTTAATTAAGAGACATTACAAAGTTAAATTGAATTTTCTAACAGTTCCACTGCTGAAAAATTTGTTGAGGACCATCTCGTCTGAAACTCAGCATTGCCTATGGATATTCAGCAAAGCCAGTCCAGTTAAGCGATTTTCGCTTGTCGTACTTCTAAGTTTACAAAGTACTTCTAAGTACTTCATAAGTTTTCAATCTCCGAAGAGTAGAAAAACTTCTCTCAGCTGTGGCTACTGACACTGGCAGAATGAATAGGATTTTGAGCAAAACGTATATGCTGGGGAAGATGTCTTGGTGGCATTCATACAGCTACCCAATCGCTGAGTTTGGTAACATTTAGACCGACATCCACGTTCTTTTCCACAGCTCCCATTCGCCTTCAATCACATCTTTGTAAATAGGAAGATCATCTTCATAAAAGGAGATGCATGGTTCAATATCTTGAAAACTCTTCCCAGCAGCGTGTTGCGGAATAAGGTTTTGCAAGGAAGAAATTGTTTCTTTATGAGGCAAAAAGCGCTCATTTAATGAAGATATCATATCATATAAGTAGGGTGTAAAATTTTTTATTCTATAGTATTCTTCAGTTGTTTTGTAGGCTATATTTGGGTGATTCTTTTGGATTTTACACACTCTTGGTGTTTTGACTTCTATATTATGTTTTTCAGCTAAGGTTTCAGCTTCATTATATATAGAATTAAACTTATCCACATGGTTGTTTCTCATTTCTTGCAACATCGTCGTTATGTTGCTGACTTCACCCAAAGCACTGGCCAAGTCAATGTTGGTACTTTGCAGATACTCGGATAGGTTGTATGTGCAACCGAGCAGTTTACTGGCGATTCACAAACATACTAGAAAAGAAAACTGGCATGTGCTTTGCAACAAAATGTGTGGCTTTTTGGACGAATCGTCTGTTGCGAGGCCCTCGATTTCCTCTAACAAAGCGATGATTGGCTCTAAAAACTCCTTGAACATTAAAATGGCTTCATGATGTAAAGTCCAACGAGTTTCACATAACGTCTTAAGTGTCGTCTGTTTTGTGTTAGGTTTCAAGTCTTTGATATTCTTTTTCAGAATATCTGTTCGTTTTGCAGATTGATGAAAGAAACTGCAAATTTCTGAAATTACACCAAAGGCATTTCGGATGCCCTGAACTTTCGTTGCGTCAGATATGCAGAGATTGAGAGAGTGAGATACGCAATGGGTATATACAGATTTTGGGTATTTTTCTCTCAACGTAGCTTATTACCACCATTATCCAAGCATAAATAGATCTATTTCTGACTTTCAAAGTTTGAAAATTTCGGGGAGGGCTGCAGCCCCATCAGCCACCTCCTGGCTACGCGCCTGCATGACTCAATATCTTGAAAACTCTTCCCAACAGCGTGTTGCGGAATAAGGTTTTGCAAGGAAGAAATTGTTTATTTATGAGGCAAAAAGAACTCATTTAATGAAGATATCATATCATCTAAGTAGGGCGTAAAAATTGTTATTCTATAGTATTTTTCAGTTGTTTTGTAGGCTTTTGTAGGTTGTCTGGTAGGAGAATTCTGAAGTGTTTAACAACGTGGGATCCGAGCAATGTTGAATATGTATACAATGCTACTCTTGGAGGTTGGAGATGGCTGCTAAGAAAGAGCCGGTTTGTGGCTTTCTGGACACCCCTTGTCACCTATTGTACTAGTGAACCAGAGTCCCTGGGGGGGGGGGGAGGGATCATGGACTAGACAAGTACAAGATCCCCCCCCTCCCATCCCCAGGACTCTGAAAGCCTTTTGTCGGACGAAAGTCAGCGCCAACGAGACTAGACATCGCGTATCACGTCGACTAGTCATCACGCCTGAAGTCTGGAGTGCTATATTCAGGGCAGATTCAACTTAATTCGATTCGTTAATAATTCCAGTGCTTTGTCTGACCAATTTCAAAAAATTAGAAAATAACGAAAACTTGTGTTAATTTCCAATTTTAATCATCCAAGCATAAATAGATCTATTTCTGACTTTTGAGGTTTGAAAATTTCGGGGGATGGCTCAGCCCCATCAGCTACCCCCTGGCTACGCGCCTGAAATGCTCAATTGAAATCTAAAAACTTACTACGTCTTATATCTGATGTACCCAATTTCCAATCCTCAGTATTTCTAAACAATTAGCGCCTTAAAACCTCCTCGCAATGATCGATGCTTGCATTTCAAATTTGTGCTTCACCCCCCCCCCCCTTTGGAATTTACACTTTTTTTGCCAATTTTAGTTTAATTTTTAAAAGCCAGGGGGTGCAAATGCACCCCCTTGCATCCTTCCAGGGGCGCCCATGGTGACTTAATTTTTTTTACTTGGAAATAAAAGTTAAAGTGAAGTAATAATTCAACATTACATATGTAACTGTTTATTTAGATTTAAATTATGCTTCTAAATGTGCATACTTTCATGAAATTAAATTAGTAGAGAGCTTTAATGTTTTTGTTTTTTTTCAATAGCTTGTCTTAATATGAAACAAGAATAGAAATTTCTTTTAAAAGAAAGTTCTTCCAAAATTAAAAGTTGACCAAGTATAACAGTATTTGCTAAATAAAAATACTTATATCTTTCAGGGCTGGCTTTAGCAGTTTCGCCGCCCCGGGCCAAAAGGTAAAATGCCCCCCCCCCCCTTCATAACAAAAATTAAAAGAGATAACCTAAACCCTTCCCCCCTTAGTAGTAAAATAAAACACGAGCAAAAAATATGGTATTAAGAATTTAAAAGTTTTGATTCGTCAAAATACAAATTTCTTGATTTATGATTTTAGCACTAAATTGAAATTGTAAAAAAAAAAAAAAATTATAGCATTTTGTATGTGCGTCCACTTATTTAAATAATAATAAAAAGGGTGATTTTTTACTTTATACATTTTTAAGTAGGAGTTTATTATGTTTGTGAGCGGTTTCCTTGAAAAATATTTTAATATTTTATCTATATTACTCTGTATTTTTGGTTCAGTTTTGGATTTGGTCTTTAATACACGAAAACTCTCTACTCATCTATCAAAACGTATTATTATTTAAAAACTACATGCCTCAACCTTCTTGTATCGTTCTTATGCTTGAGGATTTTTAAAGTGAGTGGGTACCTATACTTAAAAGTTCGTAAAACATATTAAAATTCATTCATTATAAAAATTCCACCTAGCTATTTATCATAAGTATTCAAATGAATCTTGGTTTAATCATTCTCTTCATAAACTAGTTAATTTTACTGCCCATTTGCTGCCTCCTAAGGTTGCTTTGACAGATACTGAGAGAAACAATAACATAAGTTATCCCTTCAGTATAGGCGAGGTTGCGGGTTCGAGTCCCGTGTTGGCATGGGTGTTTGTAAGTGTATGTTGGCTTGTCTAATGACGAATGTTTCGGCGCATTATAGCCCTCGTGTTGCTGACGGCGCCAGATAATCTGAATACAACCAATACAACCAACCTTCAGTATAGTAATGAGTTATATACCTTGAAGCTATTAATCATTATTAGGTAATAATCTTATAGCTCTTTTATTAATCTTTTGATAAAATTTCTCATCATAGTAAAAAAGTTTGCAGATGATTTTTCAGTCAAAAGAAGAATTATGATTTTGATAATATTTATTAGAAATAAACTTAAAATTTTTTGAAATGATATACTGCCAACTCTTTTGAAATCCTAAGTATTATAGGTTTAAAAATAAATTAGCAAAATTTATGATTAAATATTATTTTATCTGAAAATATTTTATAGGATTATTACAAAAAACCTGATTGAATAGTCTTTCAACAAAGGCTCGTAATTTCCCCCTTTGCTGTTTTTATTTCCCTTTTTATTTTTTTCTACAATTTTAATAACCCACTAGTAAAACATTGCAGTATCATTTTCACCAAACTCATGAAATTGAATTTTAGTTTCCTTTTAATGCATGTTCTTTCAAGGCAATGTTGTAAAGTTTCCTACATTTTTAAGTCTTTTGAAGTGTACCTATTATCATTCAAAGCTTTGCTTCTTATCAATTTTTCCATTTCCGAATTCCTGTTTTTTAGAAAATTATTTTGTTCCATCCTGTCCGCGGACATATTTTTTTCTCCTTTTTTTATGTTCAAAATTATTTTTTAAGTTTATATCACTTATTTAGAGTCTAATTTGCTTTGAAATATATTCCATAGTCAACTGAAAAATTATTTAAGTACATAATAGTAAAAATACTACTGCAGTATGCTTTTTCATACTTTTTGGAGAATTATCCGACCCCTGGTTACGTGCTTCCATTGTGACAAAGGTAGCATTTAAACAGTGGATGCTATGCCCAAATAGGCTCTTCATGTTGAAGCTGAAACTATACATTTATATTAAATGGCGATTATATAGTGAGCCTGAATGCAATTCAAAACCTATAGTTATTAACAACTGGTTTTTTCCCCCTAATATTAGTGAAAGTGAGACTACCAGCATGCAGCACCAAAGATGCAGCATATTCCTGTGAAGAGCATATAGAATAACTCTGAAGCCATTGAAATGGTTTTTGCATTAAAAAACAAATTGCAAAATTGCTTCATGTATTTATTGTTTCTTTACTCATATTAACTTAACAATGACAACAAGAGTAATTTTGACTTTCATGTAATACTTGGAACCATTCCATGACATTTAATTTTAGTTTCAAATTATTCATGGTTACTAATGACGTATGATATACTTAATTTCAATGGAGTTTTTAATCTCGAAATTGATTAAGACGCGTTGTACACTTGTCATGTTGTTAAGTTAACCCAACCCTTGACTTTAAAACTTTAAACAATCAATTTGTATTTTTTATCCATGAAAGTTTGAGCTAAATTTGTGCTGTAAATATTTATAATGCATCTGTACTCTATAATAATTTTGTTTGATATTTTTGCTGTTTTTTGTCTTTTATATTTTAAAAATAGTATTCATTCTTATAGCAGATTTTTAATTATGATTGTCTAGGTATATTTGCTCAATTGTGGATTTGGTGGTAACTCTTTTTGAATTAATTATGCATTTTATTTTGACAGCCTATAGTTTTAAACTATTCCTGAAATGATTGTACTCTCATATTATTCATGAAAATGAATTACTTATCTTAAGTAAAATTAATAGTAGGACTTCCAACTCGGGTGCAAATTCCGAGTCGAGAGTTTTTACATAACTCCAGTGTTAAGTTAAGTAAACATAGGTTTTAATAGTATAGTTAAAATCAAAACGGTCACTGTTACCATTTCTTGGGGTTAATTGCCTTGGAACAGGATTTGCACTGGAGTTGAAATTTCAGCAAGATTAATTATTACATTTTAAACAAGACTGACAATTTTTATATCATTTGAAGATCATAGAAGTATCCAAAGATTTTTTGAGTTAATTACCTTTATTATACTTATGAACTCATTCAATGAATTCAAAATATTATTTTATGTATTTTTTTTTTTTTTTCAGATGCATAAGTCAAAAGAGAAGAGTGATCGACCTAGTCAGAATGATTCCGCTCTAAATTTACTACATTTATTAGAAACTTCTGATTGTGATTTTGTATTGACAATCACAAGTCTCATTCATGAAAATCTTAGCAATAGTAAGTTTTGGTGAAATTCATTATAAATTTAAAATTTTACTCATGGTCCACATGCAATAGTTCAAAGTTGTGCATCATTTCATTTGAACCGAATTTTTTTTGTGAATTAAAAAAGAAAATGCTATTTTATGGATTTATGTTTGATTTTTGTACTTTTTATAAGTACCGTAAGATATATTCACTTTTGCAAACTTATAAA
Organism: Linyphia triangularis; assembly: GCA_963978545.1. Classification (NCBI taxonomy): domain Eukaryota; kingdom Metazoa; phylum Arthropoda; class Arachnida; order Araneae; family Linyphiidae; genus Linyphia; species Linyphia triangularis. Next base: position 51,966,071 of record OZ021729.1, on the reverse strand, counting down.
ATGTAATGACCATTTCAGTGCCTTTTATTGGTCAACATTATCTTTAGTTTCAGTTAATATAGGTCTTATAGTGAAGCATTTGCCTGAAGTAAATCAAAATGGTTACCAAACGTAGATATAAGGTGCCAGCTATTATTTAAGAACCAAAATTCAGAAACTAATACTGAGTAATATTATATACCTAAACATTCAGTGTGTAAATAATCTCAATTGTCCAACTTTTAGAAGTTAAGATAAATTTCTTAATGGCCGACTATAAACAGGTTATCTTTTAGCTATTTTTAAGTTTTAAAAAAAATTAAAAGTCTAGTATAACCAGGTGTTGCATTATTTACTTTCAATAGAGAATTTTTTTTTAAATGGAATAAAGTAAGTTTGTGAAATTTGGTAATTTCAATTTATTTGAAGGTCCATAAAAATTCAAAGTCATATAAATTATTCTCTGTATATTAAATATATATATATATATTTTGCAATTTACAAAAAGGCATTTTGTTTTATTGAGGTTTTAGTTTTAGTCAGCCTTAATTTCTCACACAAAATTTTAATTCTGAATTATTTTAATTGTTATCTCTCTATATTAATACTATTAAAAAAACTAAACTCAGTGGCATAACAGCCCCGTGGAGGGCTTGGCCTGCTGTGGACAATCCGGCTTACTTGACCATGGGCCCTGGAGTGCCATACAACAATGTTCCGGATCGATGATCAGTCTGGCACGTAACCCCCCAGTGTTTAGTTCCCAAGCATGCTTGGTTCTCATTTAATCGATCCACTTAAGGGATGAAAGGCTGAGTCAATTTGTCCCAATCCGGGGATCCAACCGCAGACCTCTGATGTGGCAGCGCAATGCGGTACCACTCTGCTACTGGGCTTCATTATTACACTATATCGAATGTTTTTTTGAAATTAACTGTAATCCTTTTCATATTTTTTAAAAAATCAACTTATCCATGTTTTGATCTCAAAAAAGAATTATACAACTTAAATATGTTTATTTTTAATTTATAGCTAAAGATTGTCGATTACTATATGGCCTGGTGGATTATTATATGGCAGTGGAATCGCAAAGAACTTTGGATATCCTTCTACGTTTAAAAGAACCACATGATAAGGTTATTTGCAGTACCTTTTACTGTCTGTTCTGTTATGGAAAATGAAACTTTTCTTTAAGTACTTTTCTACAGCTTTCTATTTCTAATCTGTATGGTGAAGGTATGCTTACAATATAACTCCTGCTAACTTTTTGTTTAGTTTACATGGTTCTGGCTGTCTATTTCTGCCACTGAAGTGTTTATCACAGCCAAATGCATCTCATAATTTTGCATAAGATTAGAAGGTCGAGACCTTATCTCCAACCGTACCACACCAACAAAAAGACATTAAGCCATGACCTATTTAACGTGCATTATCTCTGATTATCGTACGCACCAGCATTTGGTAAAGCCAGAACCAAACCAATGATTTCATTAGTGCATGTGCTGTTTTTTAGTGTTAAAAAGGCGAATAACCATTGCTGTTTAGTCTTGCTCCCTCGCACATCACGTTTGTCTTGGTGGCCTTTAGTGTTGTTGTATACTGTTCTTTAACTGCCGGCCCACAGGAACCACTTGCTAACTTTTAAATATTTCTGAAAGTAAATAATAAACAAATTAAGAAATTCTTCAATATACTTACTTATTATATCCTGTTGACCAGTGGGAGGCAAAAAAATTGCTTATACTCATCTGGATAATGCATAAGTACCCCTTCTTCTTATGATTGTAGCTTTCCATTCACTATTAATTTGCTTTATTGATTGGCAAATAGAAATTTCTAATATCTTATAATGCTAAGAAAATTGTTCTATCAAATTAGTGAAATTCAATGAATTTTAATTCTTGATTTTTTAAGGTAATTATTATACTCTATCTAATATTTCTTTCATCTTTAATCTACCCTCTTCCTTTTTTATCTTTAATTTATTATATGTTTCTATAATGTTGTTTGCATAATCATTCTGAGTATTTCATATCATGTGTTTGACTCATTTAAAAAAAAAAGTGAGAAATGTGTTCATTGTTGAAGTAACTTGTTATTATTATTCATTAACAGTTGCTCATTTTAATAACTTTCCATATTTTGGATTAACTGGTTGTGTCAGAGTGCCATCAGGTCCCTTGTTTCTGTATGAAAAAGCAAACTTGGATTAGTGTTCATTAGTGCATTCGCTGTTTTTTATTGTTAAAAAGAAGATTAACCATTGCTGTTTAGTCTTGCTCTCTCACACATCACGTTTGTCTTGGTGGCCTTTGGTGTTGTGCAGGCAAATCCAGCTAGTGTTTATACATAGGAATGTGATAGAAATTAAATGTTATCAACTTTTTATTGTCAATAAATGTTATATAATGAAGCAATAATAAATAATAAAACTATTATTTGCAAGTTGTACTGAATCTTATTTAATTTTCAGCACCTTAGATAGTTGTTTTCATATGAAAAAGTTTCCTTTAGACATGGAGCATGTTTTCTTTAAGGAATTAAATTTGGATTTTTCACAAAATTGTTGTTTGTGAAAATTTAATTTTAAAATTTAATTTTTTTGACATTTACAAAAACAGGGACCTGCAAAAAAATCTTACTTAGAACAGTATATATATTTATAAACTTTTTTAAAAATATATTTAATAAATAAGTATTTTATTTAATTTTCAGCACCTATTTGATAGAATTTCTGAATTGATGAGAGTTGAAAAATATAGATATAAATCTCTACAACTGCTCTGCAATCTTGTGTATAAACAGCCTTCTTGGTTACATAAAATTGTGAATCATCGTATAATGAATACTTTACTGAACTTGCTCAAAGTAAGTTAAAATTACTTTATTGTATTCTTAGTTTATTTCCATTAAACTTTCTCATAATTATAATTTAATACAATTTGACTCATAATAATAATTTAATACATGTTACTCATAATTGTAATTTAATACATGTTACTCATAATTGCAATTTAATACAACTTTACTCATTATTAAAATTTAATACAAATTTACTCATTATAATTTAATACAAATTTACTCATTATAATTTAATACAACTTTACTGAATGTTCTCAGACAACTTTACTGAATGTGAATTATGTTCTCAGAAGAAAACTTTTTAACTTTAATTTAGACCTTTAAAATCGTCAGAAAATTATAGTTCTTAAATAACCGAGTAACATGCAAATAACAACTTTAAATTGTCTTTCACTATCTATCCTCAAAATAAAAGAATATTAAAAAAAAATAAAAACTTTCTTAGCTACATAGTACATATTTACAGTTTTCTGCTGTAATATTTGTGGTTTTATTTTTTAAAGAAATTAACTGCCTTGATCTTTAAAAAAAGTTGCAATAAAAATTCAACACTTCACTTTTGCTTTTTTTTTTTTTTTTTTTTTTTTTTTAAATCTTGTTTGCAGCTCTGATATTTAAGTGATGTGTTGCTTTTAAATTTAAATTTAATTTCTGTTTATCTCAATAGTTTAGATGATATGGATCATTGTTATTTATCAAGAATTTAATTGTAGCATACAAATGGTTAAGCTGTATGCCATCAAGAAAAATTGTATGCTAAAGTTAACAGTGTTGAAAATGAATAAGATGCAATTTGGCATGTCCATAAATTCTTATTTTGTCATTTTTTTGGCTCACATTTCGGGGACGGGAAGAGGGGGGTCTTTTTTATTTTATTTTATTTTATTTTAATATATATATTTTTTAAGTACTTGTACCTTTTCAGATTATATACACATTTTTGTATTATTAATTCTACTCAGAAAGAGACTAGATGAATAAGTCATATCATTAAATTACAAATGTTGCATGGGATACTCCAGTAGAATTCATTTTTAAACCCATATAATATATTTTTTGCTCTTATTATAGTTAATATTTCACAAATTTTCTTTATTTTTGATTAAATTGAAATGAAATGTAAAATAAAATTCGCATAAAGTATGAGAGTTCAAACAAAAAATACTTTGATGCTTTGCTTCACTAGATTTAATTATAGAGATTGATTGTTTTTGTACCTTTTTAGACTGACTCAAGTTCTCCTAATTTGATGAGTGGCTGTTTCATTCTTATATGTCTTTTGCCTATGATACCCTCTCAATTCGGTCCTTTTCTAGGGGATACATTCGAGATATTTTCTAGACTAGCAGCTTGGAATGTTAAAAAGCCCAGTAAGCTACTTTTAATGATATTTAATTTTTTGATGCATTTTGTTACACAAATGCTCAATTTTGCTCGTTATTATATTTTAAAGTTCTAAAATGCAGTATGACATATGCTACTTATTAATTTTTCTTTCATCCAAATGAGTAAACAGTAAAGCTTTACTCAGACAAGAACTCACACACTACATGCACATTTAAAATTGCTTAAAGGAATTACTTTTTTTAGAAGTTCATCAGAGTTGATATTGTACTTTATTGCTAAGGGATACGATTCCTTGTGCTTTAATTATGATTTTTCTCTTTTCTACAGTGCTTTACTGTATACTATCATAAGTTCATAAAAAAATTGGACTATTTCTAAATTTTGTTAATTTTAATAACTCAGTGTGCGATTGTGTCAATTTTGAATTTGTATTAAGGAAGAAAAAGGGATCGTCGCAAAAAAACCTTTCTAGAAATAATGTACTTACATAAAAAATTTAATTTTCCATAAAAAAGTGTTTGCTAAAAGTTTGTTCTAGAAAGCCACAAAAAGTTATGTTACAAGAATGAATTGGACGATCATGATCGACACATTTTGTTTGAAAAATTACGAACTCAATTTTTAAGTTTTTTCCAAATTGTATAAATTGAAAATAATTTAATCATTATTCAGTTTAGTTTTGTGCTTGTTTATTTAAAATATTGCACTTTCAACAAATTATTTTGAATTTTGTTGTCATTGAAAAATAATTTAATCTGTTATAGGCTTTATAGTAGATGTTTATATGCGACATCTGCAAATAGTAATCTACTCCTTATTCCATCGACTGTATGGCATGTTTCCTTGCAACTTTCTTGCTTATCTTCGGTCTTTTTATGGAGGACGAGATTGTAAAGAAGAAAATTACAAAGTTTTCTCTTTGGTTATCAAAGTAAGTGTTTTCAGTTTTTGCTTTTTATCCTACTGCTTTTTTTCCTAGGAGAGTACCTCTGCATTGTAGTGCCCTTACCTTGATGGGCAGTGACTGTACAAAAAAATTGCTGTGGTAATGGCGGAACAGCGTCCCAAGCAGTTCCTAGGCTATAAATAATGTCTCGCTATACAATATTTTAGTTTTAACCCTCTCGTTGCGCCTCCTGTGATATTCGCGGGCAACGTAGAAGTAGCAAAATTTACAGCTCGTGATTACCGCGAGGATGCATTTTTCCGTCTATTTAATTGTGCAATCTGCTCTTTCTCCATTCATAGTTTCATTTTGGCTTTTCTGTGATGTTTTATTGTTTATTCAAATCTAGGTTAACAGATGGCGTTAGATGTCCACATTTCTGCAAAACATACAACCATTTTTTTGCAGCATTTTGCGTGCACTTTTCAAAGCTCAAAGATGTCTGTCAGGAAGCATTTTGCTTAGTGAGAGGGTTAATTTTTTTTGTTATCTATGTAATAAATATATATTTTAAGAATATGAAGCTCATTTTTATCTAGGTTGTACCAAAGCTCAGTTTGTTTAGTTAAATGTATTTTTCAGAAAACTAGTGAATCGATTCGATAGTTCAATTTTCAATATCAAAGTTAATTTTTTATCCAAGTTGTATCAAAGGTCCATTTGTTAAATAATTTTTTTTTTCAAGCATTCTAGTAAATCAAGTCAATAACCCAATTTTCGGTATTCAAGATAATTTTTTATTTTACAATTTGTATGAAAGCTTTAATGTTTAGTTATAACATATTTTTCAGCAAAATTGTGCAGTCAATATTTCAAATTTTGACTACTAAACAGAAACATTTTTATAATTCCAATATAAATCATGAAGTTACATTTGCTAAATTTCAATGGTTATTTTTGCATATTATAATTACTTTTTATGGAGTTGGTTCGCCTTAACTCTCAATGGCCAAAATATTCTCTAAGAATCAAAGTAAACTATTATGACTTATTTCAATGTGTCTAAAAAATGTGGATAACACAAGCCCTACTACTAATACTCCTTAAAAACTTACCTAGTGCTTTTTCTGTTTTGAAACAGTATGAAATGCAAGCCAATACTTTGTTTATGTTTGTTACCTAAGTTCTGATTGCCTATTACTGCCATTATCAAGTGCTTAATGCAGCCAAGTATGTCTCATGATTGAACAATTGGGAAGGCTATAAGATCAAAGCGTTTTCATGTAAACTTCTTTCTCCAAACCCAACACTTCAACGGTAGGACATTGGGCCAGAACATATTTAAAGTGCACCAGCCCCTATTATTGTATACACTGGTCTTAGGTGGTCTTCAGAACCGAACTTCTCCCGATCTTGAGCTCGTTACCTTAGCCACCAGGATTCATTTATGTTTATTCAAGATTGTAATTGAGCCAACCCTTAAGTGCACTTTTTCAATAACCATAGATAATGCCAAATCATAAAGTTGAGCTATTGAACCTTGATATTAGTTTTAAAGGCAATAACAAATTGAGAATATGTTTATTTAAAACATTAACTTAATAATACAGCTTTAAAAATATACTCCATTAAAATTTTTATTGCCGTTTTCATTTTCATAAAATGGAAAAATAAACAATTTCCATTTTAATATATTCTGAAGTAGTTGCTTAATACATTGAAATGTCTAAAGTGTGTGTTTGCTAAAAAGAAAGTTTCAATCTCATTTGTTTTCATTCGACCAATTAAACTAAAGCGTTTTTTTCTAAACTTTTTTCGGATGTTGTTTGGGGCTAAACAATTCTAACATGAGACTCGCACTCTAAAATGTGTCCCAAATTAAACAAAAAACCCCATGAATTATTACAAATGCCCTAATTCATAAGTATTACTTCCATTTGCCTAAAGAGCAAATTTAAGTGCAGCAGCATTGAATTTACCAAAAGAGGTTTTTTTTTTTGTTATCTGTTTCTTAGCTAATTAGTATTCTTATAAGTAGGGGTTAATACATTCAGTTTTGTTTCTATTTTTATGTAGTTTAATTAGTAAAAAAATTTAAAGTAAAATACTTAAATTATCTAAATAAAGTGGAAAGCTTAAATCAGTTTGAATAGTTTTCTCGTGTTTTGCTAGGTAAATGAAAATTTTGATGCAAACAAGTCTTTTATCAGGCTTGAAATTTTAATACCAAGTAAAACTATTCTTACATAACACCAAAACTGTGTGTGGATTTATAAATAGTCAACTTCCAAAATAAAATTGTGTTTAAATTGTTTATTTTTTAGATAATAACTTTAGAAAGATAACTTTAAAAACATTTAGAATAAAAATATATATATTTTCACAATTTCAAATGAAAATTTTCAATCGTTAGGTTAAATTTTGCCATAAAACGTTTTGAGAATTCCATAAAAGCGAATTTCTATGCATGTTCATTTGTGTAAATGACTGTGAACTATTTGAGTTTAATATACCCTCTCTTAGGACAAAGATGTTTTTGTAATATTTGTGTAGAAAGTAGATAATTTATCTCATTGTATTCTAGGTTTAACATAGTAAGTACGCTTTGAAAATTCTTGGGCTATGAGTTCCTGAGTGAACTTGTATGTGTGTTTTGTCCTGTTTACGTAAGTGATAATGAAGTTTTTAGTTTATTAAATGTAATATTTATCTCTGTTCCTAGCCAATGCTAGAACGAGTTAGATTACACCCACTTCTTGTCACTGCTTCAAAAGAAACTGAACTTAGTACAAACAGGTAAAAATGAAATTACATTTTTATGCTTTTATGTGTGAAATATATCAGTTTCAAGCAGGTTTTTAGTGTGGTATGCGTTTTTTCACTTTGACATTTAATACTTGTATAAATTTGTTAAAAGTGCTTTTTGTAAGCACTTGTCGATTTATGAGTTTTTAAAATATTTTTTCCCAGTATTATTTTGTTTTAAAAAGTAATATTGCTCTGAAATTATGTAATTAACTTACCAAAAGTGTCTATGGTTTTTAACCATGCATTTCATTCTCTGTATTCATGTATGTGTTGTAGTATGTGAATTTGAACCAACTAGAAATAGTTGGTTAGAAATATGTACTTAAACATAAAATTCTTTATGAATACAATATAATCTTTGATGAATATGATAGATACGATATAATCTTTGATGAATATGATAGAATTTTCTTGACTTCTAAATTTATTTTTTGTTAAAGTAACATTATAAAAATAACATTACCTACTTAATTAATCAGTAAATGTAAAAAGAGGTCGTAGTCTATCGATTTTCAATAAGGCCATGACCCCTTTTTACATTTAGTGATTGAAATAATATTTGTATAGTTTTATTTCTCTATTCACAAATCAAATATACAACTTTTTTTTAATAAATGTGTTATGCTCTTTTATTTAGATGGAAAAAGATGTCGTACCATGATATTATGGTGGAATGTGCTTCTATTTCTCTAGATGCGATCGAAGGAACGGCAGAATGTTTTATAAGAAAAACCGACTACTCTCTTACTTCCATTGAACCAAATGTTTGCAGTTATGGTAAGTCATATTTTTACTTCTATTTTGTAAAATTTATGAAGTAAAAACTAGTTAAAGATTATTGAGTTGTCAAATTACAAAATCAGCTAAGTACATAAATAAAAAATAAAAAAACTTACTTAAGGCCACTATTTTGTTATAAATTTCTCTTTGACAACCTTATCACAAACCAATTTGTATAGCAAAATTTTGCTTTATGATGTCTTAAAAGACTTGAATCCTTAAATTGTTTAGTTGATTGACAATTTTCTGTTTAAACAACTACACGAGGACCATATTACACTAGAACATTTTTAGATCAAAATATGTGGAAAGGAGCATCTACTTAGTAGGTCATTCCTACTAAAAGGCACTCCTTTCCTACCAAAAAAGAAAGGAAAACTACCCTTTATTTATGTCTTGAGTGGGGTAAACCCTGTGTATCTTTAAGGACCCAACAATGAAGAAACTGTGTTTGATCTCTTCTGCAAAATCATTAAATTAAAATAGATAATCAGAGTGTGGTACATGCAGCAAATATATATATATATATATTCCCAAATATCTGTTATGCAGTCCCGATGCAGAAACCCTGCAACATTATCAAAGCAAATGAAAGTGAGGTGGCTGTAAACAATCAACGATTATGCCATGGCTAATCAGAAGCTTTACAAAGAATATGAGAGAAGAATCCTCTAAAGAAAATACCAAGTGCAGTAATAAAATAACTTATTGTATTGTGGTTTCATGTTATAAATTTAGTTTTTAAAGCCTGCTTCGTTGCAGAACATGGATCCTTTGATTTATCGAGAATAAAGTAAATTATTATGTTCTTTAACAGAAGTAATTTAGTAGTATTACTAAATTAGTATTAGTATTTTCTTAAATAGGGTTTTAAAAACATTACTTTTATTTAATTCAAGTAACAAAATTGCTTGTGATTACTAGGACTAGAATATTGATTTGCGGAACTGGAAGCAGTTTTATCATCTTTAAGTTATTTCGTCAAAAATGTTTGTAAGACCCTCAGTTAACACCTTTACCCTGAATAAATTAACATCAATCTAAATAAATTAGCATCCCTGAACTGCTGTTAGATGACAACTATGCATTTTTATTTGACTCCTTATGTTTGATTTATCAAAATTTTAACCTCCAATTAAAACTTTTGTTACCTTAGCTACCAGGATATCAGGATCCATCTATGTTTATTCAAGATTGTAATTCAGCCAATCCTTAAATGCACTTTTTCAACTACCATAGATGATGCCTTTACAAATTCTGAAACACCAATCATTGAATCCGCAAGTGATTTGATGTTATGTTATTTTGATTTCTCTACAATTAACTTGTGGTGGTCACGTGTACAAATGACTGATCATCTGGGCACTAGTAATCACTTTTGCCTAGTGGTTAATGCGCCTGTCTTCCAATCTAGGAGTTCCGAGTTCGACTCTCCTTTAGCACACGTCGCTACATTAGTGATTTGAATATTCAAACACATCAGTGGTGCCATTTACTGCTCGACTTCCACACTACCACCTCAGCATCTCTGGCGACTCACTGCCACGTGCAACGCACTCAACTTGCATGCAAGCAACTTAATCATTTGCCCCTTCGCGACTCTCTGGAAAGGGATTATGTGATGGTCTCGTATACAAATGATATACAATATCTAGGCACCAGTGATCACTTTTGCCCAGTGGTTAACACACCTATCTTCCAATCTAGGAGTTCCAAATTTGACTCCCGGTTAGCACACATCGCTACAAATTTCATTTCTGATTTTTTGATTACAATGTTTCTATTACTGTTATGGCAATATAAAAAACAACTTTATATTTTTTTATATAATATCTTTTCAAAGAAAAAAAACATATCTGGAAACAACCACAGATGTCCGAGAAGGAATGATAAGTTATCCCTATCTTCATAGATTTTAAAACTGACTGGCTGAAATATTTTACTGTTTAAAAAATGAATTGAATATCTTTTGTAAAAATAATTTGACATTGTAGGAATTTTTATCAAACCCTTGCAATTTTTTCAGAAAGTGCCCAATACATCAGCTACAGCAGTCAAAGCAGCTGTTCTACCAACTTTGATTTAGAATCAGCTTTGCATGACAGCACACCTTCAGCTGAACTGCTATGGACTCCACTTCAAGCTGTTTCTCTTCCTTCAACTAGTACTACTCCTCAATTATCAGGAAAAAGTAAGTACTTTATTTTACAAAATAAATCCGATCAATCTCTATTAATGGCCTTAGTTTACTGATGCCTTTTAAGAGCAATTAAAGGCTATTTTGAAAATGTGGCAAATTTCTTAAAAAAAAAAATAGTACATTGTGGTAACCATTACCATCTACAACATCAGTTAGCAACCATTCATACAGAAATTACTCTACTTCTATGGCCACAAAGGACATGCTCAATACAGACTTTGATGAATTTATTGTGGGCAGAGCATATATGTTTTAGTTTTTTCTAATTTTCATTTGTTAATCCAGAACATTTCAGTCGATGAGTCATTAATATATATATCTGGAATCTTCCAGAACTCTTGAAAAAAGTTTTAAAATGTAAGATTTTTTATTGGTGTTTTTTCTTTTAATCTTTGCTTGAAACGGATATGCTTTTAATCTACAACAGGAAATACTGGCTTTTTTCTGGAATATTTCATCTCGTTTTTATCTTAATTAATTTAACATAATGTTAGAGTTAGAGTATATTCAGACTTTTATGGTTAGAATAATTTTTATTTTATTTCGGTTTCTTAAATTTTATTTTATTTTAAATAGCTATTTTTTTTAGGTATATTGTCAATTCATGACGTAGTATATTTAAAAATATTTTACAGGACCGTGAGAAGAAGAATTTCTTATGAATCGTTAATTAGCTGTTTTTAATCGTCTGATTGCAGTTTTAGTGTCAGCTATATTTATGAATGAATGGTGTAGTGTAGATGGCTTCCATGGTTTAAGCTAAATTATTTTCATTTCTTTCATTTATATACTAACAAAGCCAAATACTATACAGTGAGACAAGCTTACTTGAACTCATTGAAGTACGCTACAACGATGAGTGAACTGGCTTTACTACGCCCTTATTGGCTGATTGGAATGATGTGTAGCCGATTTGTTAAAACTCTTATAGTATCTGTGGTTAAAAAAGTAAAATATAAATCCAAATGTAAACTTAAAAGCACTTATTTTCCTTGTAATATCAACTTATATTTAAGTTTAATACAAAACTATGTGCGCAGGTTATCAATATTGCAATAAAAATTGTGGTTTTACTTGGAAGGATCCATCCTACAGCGTATTTAATGGGGTCTAGTAGGTCTGTCTTTTAGTATAGTATTATTTATAGACTGAGAGGCGACTGCAATTTTTGAACCCTGTCGAACATCATTCTGAATTTTTTATAGAAATTAGAGAAAAGTGAGTAGATTACGAATCCACTGGTCTGCCGTGGCAAAAATGGCCAAAACTAGTCAAAAATCGACTTTTAATAAATTGAACTAAATCCAATTGCCAAATGTGCCATAACTTGCCAAATAATGAGCATTCTTTTTTATTTGGTAACCCTCACTCTTTAATTTTCAATTAAGAAGGTTGCAGACGGTTCAGATATCTGGCGACAGGCTACTTGCATCTATTAAAAGGGAGCCAAATTGGCAAAATATATTACGTCACTTATGACGTAACAGATGTCGCCAATTTGGCTTACTTTTAAAAGATATAAGTTTTCCGAGCCAAAGATCAAAAATCGTTTGCACTTTTTCTCATTGAAAATCAAAATAAAGTGGATTACCAGTCGAATAAGTTTGTTCTATTTTTGGCAAGTTATGACATATTTGGCAATTGGTTTTTAGTTCAACAAATTCCAAGTCGATTATTGATCAGTTTCGGCCATTTTTGCCACGGCAGACCAGTGGATTCCTAATCTACTCACTTTTCTCCGATTTCTATAAAAAATTCAGAATGATGTTCGATGGGGTCCAAAAATTGCAGTCGCCTTTCGGACTATTATAGTAGTAATTTAAAAATGCTGGAATTTTTTTTTCCAACTTAGTAGTATGGAGCAGAAAGAACTGTCCATGTTTCACACTGCTAGTTTGTAATTCTGTTCCTACTGCAACTTTTGAATTTAGATCCCATTTAAAGTAATAATATACTTCCATAATCCTCTTTTAATGATTTGCTTTGCAGATAAATAGACCTGTAAGTTTTGTTTCTTAATTCACTTAAAAGTTTTAATGTAATTTAATTTTTTTTTTAAATTAATCTAGACACTCAAGATCTGACATTGGATTTTGCTGTTGAAGCCAAACCTGAGGTAAGAAGTTTTATTTAAACTATATAATATTTTATTTATTGTGGTTCCAAATGTGGGACATCCCAATGCCATACTTCCAATCTAGTCACAACTTTAAAATTTGGTACAAATGTCAACAAAGACAAACGCAGGAAACATAAACTATTTTGGTCTCTTAAACCCACTTTCAAAGGTCATTTCTCATTAATCCAGGTCACTGAAAATTAGTACGATGATCCCAAAGCAGGATACAATAAAACAAAGCTTTCAAATCGCAACCCTTTAGAGTAAAAAAAAAAAGTTCAAAATTTAAAATATCCCTTTGTCCTATTTACTGTGTCATATAAAAAAAAAGATGTATTTTTGCAAATTTAATGGGTTTTCAATAATTGAGGAGGTCCCAATATTTTTATATGCAAAAGAAATCATTGTTGTTTGGAGATAATTATTACTTGAAGAAATTTGTTTCAAATTTGAAAGGTTTTGAGATAGCAAAAAAAAAATTTTTAAAAATGCTTTAACTATTTTTTATGGATCTATATTGAAGATTAAAAAGGTGTATAGCAAAAAGTAACATTACAACAAATAAATTATCACTTTTCCACACTACAAAATACATATTTATGCATGTTCTATAAATGTCAACTTACAGTGGCTCAACTTTTTAGTGTGGCACTTCTTTTTTGTGATGAAACTTCAGTATTTTTATAAATATTTGGTTTTGTAATACAGATTTTTAATCATTATGTTTATTAACCTTTATATGTACTTCCATAATTAAACTTGTGAAGTTTAAATTCATACAAAAGGTAATGCATAATTTTTATAAGGCAATATTCATAATTTTTTAGCTCTTGAAAATGGAATTAGATCACACATATATGGAAGCAACTTCATCCAAAGGTATGTAGATTATTCATAAGACATTTAATTAATTTAATTTTTCTTACTTAATTACTCAAAATGCTTTAAAAATTGGAATTCAAAGGCATGCTGTTTTCTTCTTAAAGGTTCCAAATCTTCAGATGTGAGTAGAAGAGAATGCATTCAAGAGTCTGGAAAAATAGAAATCACTTCTGATCATACAAATTTTGATGTAGATAAAACAGTTCTCCAAGCCATTGAAGCAAAGGAAGATGGTTTGTTCATTATGTTATGGATATTGAGTGTTAATATGCAAAAATTATAATTTTTGAACAATTTAGAACTGTTCATTTACATTGTATAAATAGTATGAGTTACAGAGCATTACATCTGCCTTTAAACTATTTTTCACCCAAATAAAATAGGAATATTGACAATTTATTGCAGATAAAACACCAAAATGTGTTTTTATTATGTGATGAAATTATTTTTAATGATTATGAAATGAAATTATTTTTAATGATTATGAAATGAAATTATTTTTAATGATTATGAAATGAAATTATTTTTAAAGGCTTTATGCAATTTCTTTGCTAGGATTTTAAAATAATTTGCCCATTATTGCAAACAGTTTAACTTTTTGGAAAAAGAATTTTAAATTTTCTTATTAAACTAAAAAATTTACCTTAAATATATATTGACCACAATTAAAATATTTCAATAGTCTAATTTAAAATATGCATTTCCTAAGATATATCCTATATCAAATAACAAATGGATTATTTGTGTTGTTTCATTAATGAAATCCTATATTTCCCTTCATTCATTTAATTTCTAGGCATTTATAATGATATCCAATTTATTTGTCAAAAGTTTGAAAATCCTTTGTAAAAAGTAGCCATTGTTTGACCATTCCACTATACACAAATTTAACAATAACTTTATATTGCTCCATTATTTCTCGAACGATTTGTCACTAAAATTATCTTTGTATTTAAAAAAAGTACTAATTAAAGCAAGATATTATGCTACCCAGTTTTTTTTTTTTTTTAAATTTATTTTTCGTTTTTGCAGATATCGATAAAGAAGTCTCAGAACTAACCTCCGGCCAAAACTCTAACTCAAAAGTGTCTGCAGCAGACGTCCGACACGACACCCCTTTTTGTTCTACGACTCAAAACCTAACTGACGAACCAGGAGAGTTGCCACTGAAGCCTTCATCTACCCAACGATCCGACAGTCTGCCGAAAGGCAATGAAGAAGAATCGGAAGACATGTTCAACAGTGTTCAAGAGGCTGATATGGAGACATTCATGCCAACATACAACCGTTATCGTTACTTCAGTCACTGTGGACCACCGCCTGTGATACCAACTGGATACACTAAGAAACCCAAAGTCATTCGTTCACTGTCATGCCCTGCAAAGTTGTACCCTTCCAGCAAGAATGAAGTGTTTGATATGCCGAGTTCTCACGATGGTATTCTTGCACCTGATAATGTAGTAGTTACATGCAGTGGTAGTACAATAACCTCTGCTAGTGCCTTTGTTCCTATTCCAGCCAGCAGTACTATTGCATCAGACGAGAGACTGGCGACTTACGAGCAGCTGATACCTATTGCTTTGAACCCTTTGCCTGATTTAAGGCAGCCTGCTTCTGGGGATTACGAGTCCAATTTTCTGCAATCAAACTCTTTCTTAAATAGCTTGTCACCACCAGAGTTGCTGGACCGCTATATTCAGCTTGGAAATTTGGCAACTGTTGGACAATTGAGCACAATTCCTATAATCGAAACTAAGTCTACTGACTGGACCCACTTTGGTGGTTAGTATGAAGTATTCAGTTTAATTTATGTTTGATGAATTATTAGTATCTTCAGTAAATGTTTAATATTTTTAATTGTCATATATTGCATCTAGTTTTAGCTTCTATACTGCAGTGAGAAGCTTGCGTAACCTGTCCAATCATTTATCTATCATTGTCCATCGTTATCGTGACCGAGAAATGTCAGGAATATTTAAAAATCTGTCGAATTCTGAAATAGTTAGGGTCAGGAAATATTCTTTTTTCAGTATTTTTCATATGTCAAACTATAGTCACAACAACTATACTTTTATCATAAGTTCTAAAAAATAAAGACTATTTTATAGTTCGTAGAGGGTTTACCTCTTTTCTAAATGCACCTTTATATTACTCATTTTGATTTTCATGCTGCCTAATGTAAGTTTTCTAGGTTTTATTCTACTTATAGTTCAAAAAAGATAGTTACTTCTAAATGACCTGACCAAAATGTTCCCTTTTGAAATTTCGATTTTGACTTCTTTCAACAGTTTAGATGTTGTTATGGTGAAGTAGAGCCTTTGTCTAGCCACTATAAAAATCCAATAAAATCAACTGTGATATATATTTGTGATCTTGTAGTTATGCTTTCAATTTATCATTTTAGCATTTATGGCTCATTGATTTGGGAATATTAAGAAAAATTATTATTGTATTTTATTAAAGTACTTAGTATTTATAGAGTTATTAAAAACTTTGTTGTAACTTAAATTTTCAATGTCTTATATTTCATTAAGTTTTTTAATTTTTACTTATGAATTTGCCTAACTAAGAAAAATTCAATAATTTTATTTCTGAAATTTTCTTTCAGATTTTGTAGTTTGTTCTTAAAGTCCAGAATAAAATTTATTTGGATTTAATTTGAATAAATCAGTTCAACTTATTAATTGTGCTTTAAATCTTGAAGAGATAGAATTCCATTAATTTTATATCTATCTATATATATATATATAAGAAACTTTGCCATTATATGGACCTCTAGCGGTTATTCCTCTTAACAGATCGAGATATTTCAGGTATAGTTATTAAAGGATGTTAGTTCACGGTTTTGTGAATAGCAATGTCCATTTTTATCGTATTTTTGTTGACCATTCACAGAGCAGTTTTTTGTGTGTGCATAACTGGTCAGTTTTTCATGGTACACATACCATTCCGCATGCATGGTTTTTGTACACTCTGAGCATTTTTGGACAGGAAAAAGTGGCCGTTGCCATTCAAAAATTTCGAGTTTTTGCACCTGTAACTGTGAGTGTCATTTTGAAATCTATCACAGAATCTTGTGCTCATACCTCTAAATAACTATACCTGAAATCTTATCTCGATCTAGCGAAACGACCGCTAGAGGTCCATATATCGGCAAAGTTTCCTTAGTCACCATGTATATATATATATATAAACTCTTATCTAAGAAAAGTTTGCTCTAAAAACATTGCTATTGTTTTAACTGTATAACTTCCTTTTTAGGGAAACCTCCTCCAGATGAGATTACAATTTTAAGAAATCAGGTTTTATTGTTGCACAATCAACTATTATTTGAAAGGCATAGAAAAGATGTGCACAGCGAAAGAAATAGGAGAATTTTAGGAAGAGCCAAAAGGTTTAGAATGCAAGAGGAGCACATTGTGGCTTTGGTAAGTTAACTTAGTCTGAACTATTATTATAAACCATTTTTATTCTACCTTAAATCAGTGTTAAATTACAGATATTGTATGTTATTCAATCATGTATTTAAAAAAAAAATTGATGAAATTAAAATTTAGTTTCTGCATTTATTTGCACGCCTTCACACCTAAAAATTCTGATAATTTTGTATCAGCTTTAATTGTAATTATAGTCGAACCCAGTTAACGCAAATTTACTTACCACGAAATCCTGTTGAACGCGAAATATAAGTAGTTTCCATTATGATGAAACTTAAAATGGATTAATTCGCAGATTTCGATTTATTTTTAACACAAAATCGCATAACATGATATCCTGTTCAAAACGACCTTCCTGCGAGCGAAGCTCCAAAAACTGGGACCTATACACAAATGACAGATTTCCACAACGCAAGGTCTCACAGCTAGCTAAAATATTGCACATGTTAAGATTTCGTAGCGAAGCACGAGTATTCAGCTAGTAATTCTTGAAACATAAAAAATTTACATTACAAAATTTTTTTAGAGAAATTGATTTTTTAAATTTTTATTAAAATTTCAAGTATTCAGAAAACAAAAAATATTTAATATAATATATAGAGTATTTGTTTAATGTTTCATCTACTTGGACATGATTTATGGTTTGTCTTTATTTTTAAAATTTTACTTAGAAAACAGCTTATTAAATCTGAAATTTAATACTAGAGTCCTCTTTTCTTGAGATTAAACTGTAATAAAAAAAAAGTGTGATTTTAAAGTATAATAGCACATGCACAGTACAGGTACACTGTACATACACTACACTAAATGAAGCAATTTGGTATTTGTGTCATGAAGGTGTAAAGATAAACAGTACCTGCATTGTAATTTTCTTTATGGTGGTGAGTTTGAATATTCTTTTACTTGAAAGTATGTTATTTATATATATTTTGTCGATAACTTATAATCATTGAAAAAATTGGGTGTTACGGGGAATTTCAAAATAACTTTTCTGTGAACACCCTGCAACTGGATAGACTGCTAAACGCTGGGAAAACAAAGCCGTTGCCAGATCGTTGGGTCGACAAAAAATACGGATTGCTGAGGATTGAAAATAAAATCTTGGGTTGTACTCAACAGAGCTGTTAATTATAGACCTTAATTAGTAATAATGTGCAAAAAAATATTTACTCTAGCACTTTACAAGGTTTCTTGCATTCCTACCTGTGATTGGTTGATTGTCCACCCATCATCATCAACCAATGGTGCACTTTTTTCCTTGCATTTCCATAAGAGCAGGCCATCCAGTTGTTTATCTATATCAATGCTATATACAAGCTTTTTCTCTACTTGTTGCCAATCCATTTTAACAGAATAGTGCTGACATATATTGCTGATGTCAATATTTTCATTCATTGGTGTACGAGATATATTTCTTATACATTGTTGTACAAGATATATTTTTTATTCATTATTGTATGTAATATATTCCATTTGTTGTTGTATAGGATATATTTCATTTATTATCTTACGTGATATATTTTATTCATATTTCATTTTTGTTGAGGGATATATAATCAGAAAAAGTAGAAAATGTATATTTATAATAATATTCTTTGTTTCAGAGAGAACAGATTTCACTGCTAGAACAGGATAATAGAGATCTTAAAAATCAAATTGATAAAAAATTAAAATTGCACAACCAACTTCAGATGGAAAAAGAACTGATAGAAAAGGATTTACTTAACAAAATTGCGTAAGTTTCTTTTTTTTTTAAGTATTTTCATTGTTTTCCTTGCTGCTTTTATTTCATATTTATTAATATTATTTTATTGGTGAAAAATTATTAAAAATTAACTTCTGCATGTCTGCTATAAATTTCAGTGTTTTTTAAATATTAGAAAAAATGTTCCTTTGTCATGATTAAATACTATTACTATTAACAAAGTAATACTAGTTTTGTTATTTAAAATGAAATAATAACTGAAAATCTTTATATTCTCTTTTCAAATTTCACTATTCTACAAATTTCAATATTCTCTTCAATAATCCCAATTTGCCAAAGAAATAATCATTATGCTTTTTTTTTTCTTTTTTGCAGTAAAGCTGAACAAGAAAGCAGTCAGTTGTTATTTAGTAATAAAAATCTTCAAAATCTTCTAGTGTCACAAAAGAAAGAAAATGATGAGATTAGAGATGTAAGAAATATTTTTTTTATATTCACTGATGTTTTTCTTGTTTTGTTAATTAAATAGGAAGCAGAACAGCGTGTTCTTTTTCTTTTTTTTTCTTGTCTCAATATGTTCTCAAGTAGCTTTTCCTGGAGGGACTAAAATATTTTTTTTCCCTTTTTGCATTGGGAAAAGTTTAATAGTTTTGAAGCTTTGTAGTTTCCAAACAAAACTTCTTATCAAAATACTTTTTCTTACAATTTTCAAAAACTATTGTAATAAAAATTATGGTTTTGATTAGGTTAATTTTTAATGGGTTTTCGGTTTACCATATTGATATAATGTATAAAAATTCTAAACATAGATGACAAAAATAGATAGCTTAAATGTTGCAAATTGTGAACATACATGCAAAGTTATGTGATGAAGTTTTAAAATGAAAGTTTTTATCTCCGCCCCCTTCATCTTCAAAATGAGAAAAAGTAATAAAAAAATATTCAATATAAATTTTGTAACGAAATTTCGTTACTGTGAAGGTTTGAACCTTCACCTTTTTATCAATATAGTATAATAGTTTAACCCTTTAAAGAGAACTTTTAAATGTATAAACAGTCATTGTTTTTAACTTTTACCTTGTTTATTTAGATTATTTGAGGTATATTTTGAATTTTTCAGATGTTTTGGAAAATTATTTTTATGATTTTTATAAAACACTAAGTGGAACTACAATCACAATTTATTAGCAAAGAAAAAACTGAAAGGTAAATTCCTAGTTTACGTTTATGGGTTGGCGCTCTTTTGAAAAGTTGGCAACGCAAAACGTAAACAACTGCGAATTCTGATGCTAAAGCAAACCCAAAATGGCGAATAACTCCATGATTTCAACTGAACTAGCAAACCCAAAACAGTGGAAAAAGAAAAATTGAGAATCGAACCTGCTCCATGATTTGTGGTATAGGAAGGTTGAAGTCCAATGCCAAATCCGTTATGCTACGGGTACGATGCAAGTTGTAGTAAGATTAAGTGTTTTTGCTTTTCATTTCAATTACATTTATATTAAAAACGCACATCCCGGGAAGAAATTAAAATGATTTGCATAAGTTTATACGATATCGGCAAAAATTCAAAGGCAATGAAGTTGCAAACGATAATTGAAAAAAAAAAAGGTAAAGGAATTTAAATTTAATTTTAAACGATAATTGAAACTAGTTTAAGCAATTAAAATTTAATTTCAAATAATTTGTAAAGGGTAAAATTTTATTAAACTTTTACATCAATGACTTTCTGAATTCTTTTTGAATTTTTTTTTTAATCACTTTCTAAAAACTAAAGTGTGCACTCGCTTCGCGCTCTAAAAAGAAAAATTGCAACCTATTTCGTTGGCCTTACGGCCAATTAAACCTAAAAAAATATCCCTACCTATTTCGGGCAGTCGTTTGTGGCATCTCACCCCCAAAATCACTTTTTTTTAGTTACTTGGTATTGTAAAACCTTCTAAAAAGTAATGTGTGTGCCCTTCGTGCTCTAAAAGGAAAAGAGTTCAACATTCCAAAAATTACATTTTTAATCACTTTGCTGTTATAAAATTATAAAACTAATTGCAACTTATAATACAAAAGAACGTAATCACAATCCATTTTAACGCCTTATATTTCATAAACTATACTTTGGTGGCTTGACGGCCTCCAAAATATAGTCATACCATACCCGTTTTAATTCTAAGGTTAAAATCGCTATAAATTAAAAGTTATGCTTAATGCAATATATACTTCTATCTCTTCTGTCACATTAAAAATTTTAAATCAACTATTGAATCATACATCGCATACACACTTCCTTTCTTTTCTTACTTACCTCAGAATTAGCCATCATCATTCACAAATTGGTGCTCAGCAAACTAAAAAAAAAGCAGTGGAGTGCAGAAAAAAAAACCGAATTTTTCATAAATAATCAAACTCTTATCAGAACAATTCTAACTTGCCCAAAAATACAAAATTTAATCCTTTCATAGTATTAAAGTTCTACGGTTAATAACAGTTAACAGGCAAAATCGTAAAATTAGCAAACGACTATTCAATTTCATATGTATTTCAATAAAAGAATTGTTTCATTCCAAATATTCACTTTTGGTTCAGTCTCCCAAAGTAGCCTTCACGATCGCAGTTTAACGCATTTATCTTCAAACATTGTGAAATAACCGCCAACGTTAAGAGTCTATGCCTAAAATCATTGTTTCTGCATTTCCACAACTAATAATACCCACAAATATAACCCAAATTCCAGGGCTGCCACAGGCGACTAAAAAGGCTACTAAAGCGACTATTTTAGTGGCCAGGTGACTATGGCAACTATTTCAATGAAAAAAGGGCCCAAAACGACTATTTTGAACAAAACCTTCAACTTTTTTTGGGCTCAGGCGACTATTTTTTTAGAAATTGGATACTGTCCGATGGTAGGACGAAAAAAAATCGGCACTAAGGTACTAACTCAAAATGGTGATTTCTTTTAAGGGTTGCGGGAGAGCAAACACTACCGAACAGGTGTTCATATTCGCAGGTAGAGCGGTCACTTAGTTAGTCCGATGATAGTAACCTCACGCAAGATTGTTGTTTTTGATGGCAACCACTGTCATTTTCACCTACTTGTTGGGTTCCAATGTTTTTATCTTTCGCCGTGTAACGTGCAAGGCAACAGCATACACAATTATATTCCCAAATATCAAATTATTTCGCTTTATTTACTCTAAACAAAAATGAATTTGTGGAATTTGCCTTGAACTTCGGAAGAAAGTGCCATCAGTATGAACAGTATTTATGTTATTAGACGTTATGTCGGAGATTTGTGCCGGTGTGATGAACGATTTCGCCGTGTAGGTCAATCGATATAGAATGATTAGAATTTCAATGTTGTAGCTAAATTTGTAAATAAAATAATTTACATTTTTAAGCAATTTATTTAATTACTTTGAACGTAGCTGAAACAGGGTGGCGACAGAACCAGGAATTCAGGGAAATGTCAAAGAGTTTCGTAAAATTACTCTTTAATCAGAGAATTTTGAAATTTTCGAGTTTCCCTTCTCGCGTACCCCGTATGGGTGCGGACATCTATCCCGACTTGCGTCACGCGATATATATGTAGTTTTTATAGTTGATCGATTTAGGTGTTCTAAGTTTCCGAACTTTTTCTACTCTCAGCAGCTAAATCAAACCGACCGATCCCCCCACCTCGGCCCACAACCACATGTTCCTTGGTTGTTTTTTAATATTTTTTTTTTAATTTCTGAAATCATTGTTATGCTTAGAACAATTATTTACACATTATTTCTGTAAGATTTTTGGTTATCCTATAACTTTGCGTCCACCGGCGTCTTATTGTTAAAAAAATCTCCAAACTTCAATCTGTCTGCATCCTTTACAGACATGATTATTTTTCTACTTGCCTTGCGTTTTTTGTCAACATTATGTATTAGAACCCTAATTATTTACGTATTATTTCTGTTAGATTTTTAGTAATCCTGTTATTTAGAAGCACGACCACCAGTAGATTTATTGTTTTAAAAAATCCTCCAATTTAAATCTGACTGCATCCTTTACAGATATGATTATTTTCTTCTTGTCTTGCGTTTTTTGTCAATAGAATATATTGAAACCCTAAATTCCTTAATATTTCAAATTGATTCCATCATATTTTTTAGTTTTTATTAACCCTTTACAGCACTGTGCAACAAATCTATAAGCATTCATAAGCAAAATGGGTTAGATAGTGTACTTCATTTTTTTTTTTTTTTACTTTAATTTTGACATTATATCTAACGTAATTAACTGAAAGTGATATGTGTTTTTGGTTTATATGTTTAATAAAAATCAAACAAAGAATTGAAGTATCCTCCTCCTCCAAATAATAATAATAAAAAAATAAAAAATCTGAATGCTCTACTGCATACATTGCAAAGGGTTATGGAATTTTTTAAAAGAATCCTCCCCCCCCCCCCCCTGCCAAATGCTGTGCTTGTCATGTTTTATGAAAACTATTTTTTGTCTCATTTAATATGTACTTTTGTGGTTTAAGATAGTATTTTTGTTGTATCAAATTTTATTTCTATATATCTATGAGTAATTTTTACAAGAGGCTGTTAATTTCAAGACTTTCTTTCAAGCATTATGTGTCATTATCTTTTCTCAACTTCAAAATCCAAAACACATAATTTTTCATGAAATATAAGTACCTTGTGAAATTTGTGACTGAATAGCAAAAGGCTGATTATTTAAGTTTCATGCTCATGCATGCCCAAGTTTAGTAAATATTTATACTGCCTATGACATATATTAAAGAAAATAACATTTCATTTTTTTTAATTAAAAAGAAAAATATTGTACTAGTTTTGCTTTTCCTTGAAGTTAGCAAGCATGGGTGTAGTTTGTAAATTGGTTTATGTGAATTTTGTATTTTTTTTATTAATGTTTTCCATTCTTTTTTTCATGCTCTAAAGACGTTTATTTTGATTTTTAGCCTAAATTTATATTTTTTTGCAATTATACTTTGATAAGTAAATGTAATTCAAAATAGTGAAATGTATATATTTTTATTTGGCCATTATTTTTTTTTTTTTTTAAATGATAACATCGACAGATATGAACATCAGGGAATTTTCTGGAAATCGGGGAAATGTCAGAGAATTTTGTTTGGCAAATTCTGTAACCATTCTGTTAAAAATTTAAAACTACCCTTACTGAAATTTGATTGTCATTGTCAATATTTAGTATAATTGTTTAAAAATGTACTTGTTTTTCTAAAAAAAGTTGTTTGACTTTGGAAGTAATAAAAAAAAAAAAAAATTGCCGATCGATTTTTACCGTTGCTTTTGCGTAAAGTTTATCCTTTTGCTTTTTTTTTTGCTTAGTTTGCTGTCTGGGAGTAAGGTTGAGTTGCCAACTTCCATCGCAGTATATAAATATGATAGCGCCTCCCCTAAGACACATGCCTTTTACCGTATGGGATGTAATGTTTTAGACACTATTTTGAATCAAAAGAAGAGTGTTTCTGGGTTTTCGTTTTTTTATGTAAATCTACTGTTTTATTCCGATCTTATTAAAAGTTATGAAAAGTGAGGCTACTATTTTCAACGTCTGAGACTACTATTTTCATTGTGTGAGACTACTATTTTGGCTACTATTTTTAACATCTGAGGCTACTAAAGCAACTATTTTCAAAGCTTACAGTCAGTGGCAGCCATGAAATTCATGACGTAACAAGAATAAAGACGGTATATTTCCAACAGATCAGCTTCCAACAAAAAATGAACTTTGAAATGAAGAGAGAAACATAAATCATTCAGTTTACCATATTTGTAACTATATCAATCGACACCAGACGAAATTAAGCGTTTTTTGATGAAAAGAGGATGTATGTTGCTAAATTTAGAACTTCGTCGCCTACAAAAAAGCGCCAAATCGGCTTGGCGATATTTTAACGTCAACTAGGAATAGACCAACTGAAATTTCGATTGACAAGTTTTTTTGCCAGCTGTGATTAATAGGTTAAAGTTGTTTGATTTATAAAATTTTTTGAAAATGTATTGTTTATTTGTTGGGGAACTGTACCATGTCTGTGTGTTTTAATTGATATATTATCACAACAAGAAGTTCACTACACTTTTATTTTTTTAAGTATATATATTTTTAAATATGCAGTAAAATACTTAGCCCAGAATACTGGTCATTATTTCTATCAATCAGTCTAATTTTATGAATATTATACTAATTCGTAATATAATTTTTATTTTAGGTATGCAAGAAAAGCCAAGCAGAGAACACTATTCTGAAACATCAAGTCGAACGTGCAAGTAAAAAAGCATTGCACTGTCAATATATTGAAAAAAATTCAATGTTCTTATCAAAACAATTAATTCTATTGCAAGAATTAATAAGTCACTATAAAGAAAAGATTGAGTCATTAAAAGAAAATCGGCAACCTAACATTGGAGCTGATATTTTAAACAAAGCAGCAGTTGCAGAAATTAATGGTTTGTAGCAAATGTAATTTTCAGTAAATGATTCTATATGCTTTGCAGTTTGAGCTGCTTATTTATTAAGTAATGAAAAATCTATTTTTTAAAAGATTTAAAGTGCTTTTACTTTCTTTCTTTGCTTAATAATTTACATAATTTAACCCACTGACGGTTATGCACCTATATATACGTCATTTGATCCACAGTTTTTCCAGCAATACACAACATTTTTAAATTTATAAATAAAATTTAAAATAAAATATTTTTAAATATTTTTATTATGATGATAGTTTATAACCTATCTAAAACAAAATAAATAAAAATATAATTAAAAAAAAAAAAATATGTATTTGAATTAGAAATATAATTTAAAAATTATTGCAGGGAAAACAACTGTAGAATTTCGTCCATTCCCATGACCGTCAATGGGTTAAGCTGCATATTTCATTAGTCACATTACAACTGATTTTCTGTCATTCAACAACTTTAAAGCAATCTTGAGATATGTGTCAACCAAAATACACTTTTATGCCATTTAATAATTATTACAAATGATTTATATCTAAAATGTGTGCTTTTTACTATATTTTACTCTCCCCATTTGTTTATTAGGAATATAAAATAAAATTGTGTCTCAGAAATTACCCCTAGACATATATATTCATTGAATGAGCTTGTTTGGTTATGATTTTTTAATTTGATATTTGATTGAAATTAAAAAAATATCTGCGATCTGCGAAAATTAAATTTTTTCTCGGATTGCAGATAGAAATTAGATATCAAATTTAGAAACGGAACTCAGATTGTTAATTTTAAAAAATTGTTGTCAAATTTAATTTTTTATAAAGTGCTTTATTTATTAGTTTTTAGAGTTCCTTGCCATTATAAGAGAAGAGGGGCCAATTTTATTAAAGTTAAATAGCATTTAAATAATTGAGCTAATTCAATAAATTTGGTGTTAGATAAATTCAGAAATATCAAATGATGGACAAATATATTTTTAAAAACATTCATTTTTAATTTTTTCAGTCAAATTTGAGACAAAAAATACTTTTAATATATTCTGATATAAAATGAAGTCTACTTATAGGATCTTTAAAAATATTGTGCACATAAAAATTGCTGCAAATTAGTTAAAAAAAACACCTAAAAAATGTTTCAAAAACCCTTTTTCCTCAAGCATGTTAGTTAAAAAATACCACGGGGAAAAGCATAAACATAGAAATTTATAAAGAGTTTTTTTTACTGATTTTGAATAGAAATTACTTGAAATATGCTTAATATTAAATTTTATTCTAAAGTTTATCCTATCCATTTAAAAAATAGTGATGTATAACCTTTCAGCTTGTGAGTATAGAAAATCAGTTTTTTTTTTAAAGTGATAGCTTGCCTTTCAAACATAGTTTGCATTAAAAATAATTTCGAATGGACATCCTGTGTTTGTGTGTAGAACTCTCTGTATGTAAGTTCTCTGTCTAGTAATTTTTCCCATGTTCAGATAATTACAGGACTAAATTAATATCTACTAAAGTATCAAATAGTATATTCATGTTACACAATAATAACTAATTTTAAATTTGACTCAACATTATAACACAAATTATAATCATTAAATTCCTGAATATATAATTTCATACAAAAAGTGTCTTATTTAATGTTTTAAAATTAAAATGTCTTTTTTATAGATTTAAAGCAAAAGTTGGAAACAAAGACTGCCCTTTTCACCACTGCCAAGACCAAAATAACAGATTTAGAACAGTCATTATCTGAAATGGTAAACATATTATTATCAGTGTTTTAGTTAGCTTCCTTAAATTGTGTTCTCTATCTGTTCCTTTTTCCGATGTAATGCTGAAATCAGTTCAGTGTTTTGTACAAATTTATTAAACTTGCACTTTGGCTCAAACTAGGGATGTGAAACATCACACAACTTTTAATTACACTATAGCTCTTGTCACTGCATATGAAATTGACATGGATTGATGAAATTTACTGTTTTTGCTTTCACATTTTCATTAATTTAAAAAAAAAATACCACCAAATCAATGATATGTACATTTTGGCTGTTAATAGTTTAGAATAAATCTGAACTTATGTGTTGTGTTTTTTAAATCACGAGATATGTATTCAATAGCAAACAAATTGCATGGATTTTAAATGATTTGGCTTTGAAATCTTGTTATACAATTTATTGCATGCTGGTATCAGTTGTTTCTTTTTTTTACTCAGACAATGATTTTCTTAATGGTACATTTAAATCGCTTATTGCAGAAACGCCATAACTGCAAAATGTCTAGTTTTTAGATAATTAAAAAAACTATCTCACACTTTTAGAAGTTTCTTTCTAAGAAAAAGAAACGATTGAATATAGGAGACGGCCTGTGAACTTGCAGGAGTGAAAATGTTCTGTGCTCATACAGATTTGCGATTTTTTTTATGGTTATGGATTAACCTCTCTACTTTCAAAGGAAAATTTTATTGTTTTTTGATGACTTTATAGGGCTTTATCAGGCTTGACTTGCCTAAAACCCCTCCTCAGAAAAAAAAAAATTGCACTATTGTTCTTTGCACACATTAGTACACAAATATATTCTTATTCAGCTATTTTTGTGGTTCAAAATAATGCTACATATATTTTCCTCTTTTTTACATTTTGACTGTTTTTACCCCTGAACTTCAACGTTTAAGTTTCATGGAGATGGTGAAATATATTTTTTACCTCTACAGTTAAGGAGTTTCTGCAACAAATTCCCTTTCACAACAATTCGTTTTATCAATAATTACGAAGTCAAATTAAAGGCAAAAATAAGAAACATTAACCCACAACTTTATTTTTAATGATTTAAAAACATTAGTGGTTTTGTTTTAATTATCTTTCCTATCAGAAAAAAAAAGTTAAACAAAAATTAGTGCTCTTAACAAACGATCAAAATTAGTCTTTTTGACTTCATAACGTTCAATGTGCTGTTCAATTTGAACAACAATTTCACCTGGATGGCATTCAGATTCCCAATTCTTTCCTCTTTGTTCTTCTAATTTTGTATTTTGACTGAGAAGATTACAAAGTCTCCATACATGGTCTACTGATATACCATGTGCTTTTATACAACGTTCTTGCAAATAGGTTGAAGCACACCTCTAATGTATGACTTTCTTTCTTTTGAAATGTTTTGGTTTCATGGTGATTAATAAAAAAAATTACTTTGTCATCTACTAAGTTTAAAGCTTCAATCTGAACCATGGACACAGAACTATACCTATGCTATATCTCTTTACATTCAATTAAGGTCTGGATATGTGTATCTTGTATATTTTTACTTCCCATCAATTAAAAACTTCCAAATTCCATTAAAAAACATCTTTGGTGGCAAGCAAATAACACTTGGAGTATATGCATAGGATTTGGGCTGGAATAGTTTTGGGACAAATTCCTTACTTTTATAGCTCACATAGATCTTTCCATGTCAAATCAACATGGCTCCCAATCTGACCCTATCAGAATTTAATAAAATTTTGCTCACTTGTTGGATTTATAGAGAAAAGAAAAAATAGACAATATTAGGTTTGAATATTGTTTGGTTTTTGAAATACAGAGCTTCAAAAATGTACCAAAAAGTCAAAATTTTGCATTTCTTGCTTTACAGATTTGCACATAATTTTGCTCCTAATTTTCATAAAACATTGCTTTTGGTGTAAAAAAAAAAAAGCTGAATATTTGGGCTTTCTTATGATGTAGCACTTGCACCTATTTTTAAAAATTTAATTGAATAATTAGAATTGTTCTAACTAATATTGCTTGAGGGGTTTCTGCACTAAACGAATATTTTAAGACCAGTAAATGATAAAAAATAAAGTGTTAATTTAGTTGGTTTCTCTACTTAACAAAGAGTATTCCAATACTCTATACAAAAGCAGTGTTATCTCATTTTCAAATATTTTATTGGTTATGAGTTTCTGCAATAATCGATTAATTTATTGTGTAAAATATTAATGATTTATTGCTAAAATTATTTTTTCTTTTAAGGAATCCAATTTACCATAAAATAATATTATTTAACTTTCCCTTCTACGTATACAAAGGATTCAAGTTTCTATAGCGGGTTATATTTTAACTATAAATATTTAAGACTATGAGCTTGACATATTTACCTATCAATTTCCCTGATTAGAAAATTTAAACTTTGTTTTTACGAATTGTAACAAAATGATTTTTCTCATTGCAGAAATCAAGGGAAAAGGAGAAAATGCAAATGCTTGAAACAATAAAAACTCTTCACCAGGATGAAATATCGGTATGTTTGAATTTGTAACAAATCCTTAAAAATTTAAGATGTAATAAAGATCTTTATTTCAACTTAAAAGAACTTGCAATGCCTTTATAATGTCTGCCAAATTATATGAAGAATCTGTACAATGTTGTATACAGATTTGAGCTGTTTTCTGCAGTTGAACAAACAGCTCATTAAGTTTTGCAATTATTGTTTAACAGATTGTGTACATACTTAACCCTTTATCTGTAGAGGAAAATTTACGAGAACTTTCACCAAGTGCCATTATTTTTCAAACTGTCATGCATACTTACGCGGAAATTAAAAAATTTGAATTTTTTTTACAGTATGCAAATTTAAGTAAGAAAATGTTATTTTTAATACCAAATAATGACCAAAATCATCGTAGGAAATAGTTAGAGCTATTTTAAGTGTAAATGTTTTGAAAATTGAAAAATTGCAATGCAAAGGATCGTAACTCTTGAAAGGCACATTTATTGGACCGGGCCGAAAAAGTCGAAGTATCTTGGATCTCTTAGCGGTAGTGTGGAAAAGTTGTGGATTCTCCTCATTAAAAAGTATGGAAAATCTTAAAACACTGGAATTGATATCTTCTGTCGCCTCAATGAATCGAAAGTTGTGAAAATTGGACTAGAAATGCTTAAAATTCAAAAATTAATAAATAATCACAGATTTCGTTGATCATTTTGCAGTAATGTTTTTTATTAACAACACCTGTAAAAAATTTTACAATTATCTGTTAATATCTTCTGCCGCCTCCGCACGTGACCTCCGATATTAAGAAGGCCATCCAACTATATGATGACGTCACCTGTGGTGGATACACTTTTCCATTCAGTTAGTGAGGAAAGACATTATTTTTGTGTGACGAAATATTTTATCTTCCTTATTTTACGTTTTGAAAAGATATTTCAAGTAATTGGATTATTTTATTTCTTTGACAATGTAAAAAATAAGATTATCCCTACATTTTAAAACACTGATTTTTTACAACTTGAGGTTTTAAACTTTGTTCATTCCCGTATAAGTATGATCAAGTATAATTTCTGTTCGTTTATAAGTTTTTTTTTTTTTTTCAAAAGTAAATTTTAAAATATTTCTAAATGTTTGAAATGTGAAAGGAAACAAAAAAAAATATCAATTCAAAACATTGATCTATACAATTGTAAAACATAACAAATATACACAATAAACAAAACACAGATAATATAACAGCTTAAATACCACAACTACATTCAAGGCTCATATTTTCAGAGAAAACCTACATTTGGAGAAAATATATACAGTTTACATTTTTGTTTTCTTCTTTAAAATTCACAATGTTTGCCAAGACAAGCATGTACTGTCACCTTACAAAAACTAATCTTATCCAGTCTTCTTATCAAATGCTTCTTTTGAATGTACAAAATCATTTGGATGAAAATGCAGCTCGCATACCTTAAATAGAAGACACAAATTTCTAAACAACTCTATTGAATTTTTAACAAAACTTTATATTGAAATAAGAAAAAGTTTCCACGTTAAATTTTTATTTTTTGTTGTTCATTTTGAAGGGATAGTAAAGATTGGATAAAACTTCCAAGTACGATACGAATTCTGCACCAAGAATTTTTTTCATAAAACAGCATCAAATGATGTCAACCATAGGTTGTTTACTTGTTATTTAAAAAAAAAATGATGGCTGCTGCCATTGTTGGCGAAAATCACTTTCACATAGAATTCGTACCGTACTGGAAATTTTAACCAGATTGTTTTCTAAATTTTCATTTGAAAAATAAAACAAAAAAGTTGAAACCTATAAAAAGTTATCACTATTGTAAATAGTCAGCATTTCTTTTCTGCACTTTAAAAAACTTCTCAAAAATTGTACACTTGCATTTAAAAAAAACATTAAAGATTTTATTAAAAAGTTAGCACTCATGTAGCTGTATTTCGTTGGGACAAAAAAATTTCGATGTATCGCATACCACCATTTTTTTAACACTGTGTTCGGAAGGGAATTTGAACATAGAAATCTTAGCAATAGTTCTAGAGTTCCCGCTGTACTTTAGAACGGAACAAGATCTCGGCATTTTGTAAAATTTACACAAATATTAAACTTATAAATAATCCATAATAACCATCGAACGACTAATAAAAGCAGAATTTGAAGATCAGTGTATCCACTTCTAAATAAATTTTAGCTCGAGATAGCTTAAACTTGTATCCACTGCTGATGACGTAGAAAGAAAACCATGGCAGAGTTGTTTGGCCTTCTACATATCAATGGTCATGATCCGCACCAAATTTTGAAAATTGAAGGCATTTTTTTTTAAATAAAAACACATTACACTTTCCTCATTGTAGTACAAAAATAAACTTTATTCCAAATTTCAGACTTGCAAATTACAAAAGCATTATTCAGGGTTCCCACGGTCATTGAAATTCATTAAAAGTGCTTAATATTTTTAAACTTGTTTTCAAGGCCTTGAAAATGCTTAGAGGTGCTTAAAAGTCCTTTGAAATGCTTACAGGTCATTGAAAGTACTTAATTTTTACAGATGTTGTCCAACTGCAAAATTTATAAAAATACAACTTGGACTTGCTATTCCCGCTTGACCGCCACTTATCTGCACTGTATAGGAATTTTCCAACATATTTGTACTTCGCATCCACCAACTTGTAACTTTTTTGGTAGAATAAACTTTATTAAAAATTTAAATACAGACATGATGCCTGAAAACAAATTTTCATAGGTCCTTAAAAACATTAATCGGGTCCTTAAAAGTCATTGATTTTCATTATGTGATTTGAGTGGGAACCCTGTTATTGATTGTAATCTTTTGCAGACTGTTTTTCTGGCTTTTTTTTTGTGCTAAATTTCTAGCATTTGGTTTCTGGATTCTAGGGTTTCTCCATCCTTATTCTGCGGTCCAACTGCTTTTCCGGTGGCTTCAGTGTTTAGTTTTACAATTTGTTCGACTGCTTGTGTGTGTGTGAAGGCAATTTAATACTAAAATCCTAGCCATCCAAATGGACCTAAGTATTGCTTGTGTTCATTTTAACTGATAAGAGGAGCCATATTAGGACCCTTACAGCTATATTGTAAAGCTAAACACTGAAGCCTCCGGAAAAGCAGTTTGACAGCAGATTAGGGATGGAGCAACCCTAGAATCCAGAAATTACTTGCTAGAATTTTTAGTAAAAAAAAAAAAACAGAAAAACTGTGCTAAAGGGATTACAATCAATAATAATTTTGTTATTTGTATGTTTGAAATCTGGAATCAAGTTTATTTTCGCATTACAACAAGGAAATTGTTATGTGTTTTTATTTTAAAAAATGCCTTTTATTTCCAAAATTCGGTGCCCTCAAAGCGGCAGAAGATATTAACTAATAATTCTAAAATTTTTTACAGGTGTTGTTGTTGAAGAACAATAACTTTTAAGCATTATCGCAAAATGATCAACGATATATGTGATTATTTATTAATTTTTTAATTTTAAACATTTCGAGTCCAATTTTCACAACTTTCGACCCATTGAGGCGACAGAAGGTATCAATTCAGAGTTTTTAAGTTTTTGCATACTTTTTAATAATGAGAGTTCACAATTTTTCCGCACTACCGCTAAAAGATCCAAGATACTTCGACTTTTTCGTCCCAGCCTAATATATATACACCTGAGGCAGTTAACTCATTGGCTTAGTGAGGCATGTATGTTATACACCCTCAACAGGCAAAGGTTCAATAATATTGAAATGCTCCTCTAATCATCTTTCCTGTTTTTGTTTGGCCAAATTTGAAAATATATTACCACATGTTTTGGATAAACAAGCAGAAAAAATTGGTTTCAAGATGTGTTTTAGCCAGGATGAGCACAGTGGGACAAAATCCCTAAACAAAGTAAAAACAAATTATTCTTATCTTTGAGTGTAAATTTCCACTTCATCTATTTTAAGACTGATACATTTTTCTAATATTTAATGTAGTTGGCAATTTCTTTATTCCTAGCTTAAAATTTTTTCTGTTCCATATCAATATAAACTTAAATAAAATCTTCATGGCTTTAAATCCATATAGTGTCATAGATTAATTTTTTTTTTTTTTTTTTTAAACAGATTCGAGAAGAAAGGTTAAAAGGCATCAAGAAAATATCAATTCAAAAGGATGCTCATATCTTAAACCTTTTTAAGGACATTGAAACATTAACAGAAGAAAAAAGTAATGTATTCTTAAAATTAATTTTTATTTCTATTAGATTTAATACTCAATATTAATAATAAAAATTATTTTTCGTTTATTACTGTGTAGTATGCATCCAACTTGATTAATTTTACTGGGATGTATGTTAAGACATTTTATCATCTAAGCCGACTCCAGCACGCTGTTTTAAAAGAGGACATAAAGTAATTCAAAATTTACTATTTATCAATGGGTTAAATTTAAAATAGTGCATTATGACACTATAGTACACTTATCTGTTTATACTTTAAAATGTAGCATAATTTTTAAAGAAAAGTTCAACTGAAAAATAGGTGGAGGGAGATTTAATGTCCAGGTTTTTACTTTCATTTAATTCAATGTTCAGTAGCTCTGATTATTTAGATCAATTGGAAATCAATTTAATCCAGATAATTAGACAATTCCTGGTAGTAGTTTGTCAAGTTAAACTTATTGAGCTTTTTATAATCTTTGTAACTCTGATAAAAGGATCTTGAAATAAAGAACACTTTTATTTTTTATCATTCACCATTAAGAAATTTTTCAAATGTGGATTTTGTCGATTTAAATTCTTTCTCAAACCAATCCAGATAACTGGAGTACTGTCATTAGAGTTCAACTGTGTATTTTTTTTTTTTTTTTTTTTTTTTTTTTTTAATATTTAAAAGGTTAAAAAATACTCCTAATTTTTTTTGGAATAGTCTTTCTTAAATTTATCAAATAAAAATTTCAGATAAACTTTAAATTATGTCAAAGTTTAGCATTCACTCTATTCTCAATTTAATTATAAGTGAATAATTCACCTAACTGTAGAATTAACAGATCTATGATACAAATATTTGAAATTGCTCCAGACACATATGTATCTGCAGAGTTCATCCTAGAAATGAAAAAGGGCAGGGTGCTATTTTCCAAAAAAAGGGCACTTCCTGTTTACGAGGGCACTTTTATGGCAAATTGCAGAAATACGCGTTTTCTGCCACAATTTCAATATTGTTATACTTTTCTACTACAATAAATAATTTTCAATATTCTGAAAAAAAAAATTATAATGCAAAAATCCGTGAATCAAAAACTCGCTCAGAAACTTAAAAGATATCAAAATACTGATAAAATGCTTCAATCCTAATTCTGCTGGAATGAGACTGAGAAAATTATTAAAATTAAAGTGCAATATACACAGTAAAATTTTCATCAAATAGTAATTTTTATAAAATTATCAATTTATAATACAGTAAAATTAAGATAAGAATGTTTTAGTATAATGAAAATGTGTTAAGATAAGAACTTTTCACTCTTTCACAATTTTCTAAAATTTGAATGAATCAACCTTAAACTTCATCTCTTAGGTTTGCTATTGTCCAGATAGAGAATAGAGTTTCTCCAAATGGTAACATTATTCATTGTGGGATATCACAAGGAGTATTCCGACTAAAGAACTTGGACTATGTCCTGATAAAATGTTTGCATTTTTTTTATTTTCAAAATCGGATCAAATTTAGCTTCAAAACGGCGATTTTTTTGCCTTGCATGCCGCTATTATGTAAGCTATAATAGAAGTTTTATTTTTTTAAAAATCGGAAATAATCTGGGGATTTTGGTTGCATTCCTGTTATGCTTAATTTTAAATATGAAACGGATGTTTAGAAATTAATTGGTAACAGGCAAATTACCAAAAATACCCCCTAAATTTAACAGGAGGACGTCGAGATTACGCGTTTCTAAATGGAAATATTCTTTTTAAATTCTTAGTGTAAACATTTGATAGTTATAAACCTTTAACTAAGTTATTCAAGTCTTTCAAATTCCTTTCTTCACTATTTTGAAGGAGGCATGGTAAAAATCCAGCGAAATACACTTAATCAAAACACGTACGGAAATGGCCATCGGAGTTTACTAATGTGCACTTGGGAAATTGTAAGGCGGCGCCCTACAATACACCTACTAGTGAAGCACGTTATATGGACATCTACTCAATGGTTTCAGTCCCTGATATATAAGTTGCGCGTTTGAACATGAATGCGCATGCGCGACAGCCGATTTCAGTAGGGGTGATCCACATATTGCGTACTGTTGGGAGGGAAAAAACAAAAGTTTTCGAATTCTTTCAGGATGAAATTTTTTCTGAAAAAGGGCAGGAAGGGCGCTATTTTTATAGAGAAGGGGCAAGAAGGGCGCTATTTTAATAGAAAAAGGGCAGGCAGGGCGCGCCGCCCCTCAAAAAATGCCTAGGATGAACTCTGGTATCTGGATACTTTTGATAAGTATTTTATAAATTAGTCGAAAGCTTAACGACTGCTCTTTTTATCATAATTCTGAATAACGCTCTACTTTTCAAATGTATCAAAAAATCAAGAATCGCTGGTTAACCATTTCTAAAGGATTGGTTATTACTGAAAAACACTTTTACTTAAAATATTTATAATGAAATATTTTTCTGTATAAAAAGGGTTTATTGTTTCTTACAATTTTATGTAGCTCATATTATTAAGTTGAACTTTAATGTTGTGAATTTAAATTGCAGGAATATTAGAACAGCAGACAAATGGTGGTTTGATTTCCTCAAAGCAATCAAGTGATGCGGCATGTCATTTTGTTCACGACGTTGCGGGATATAATAGTCAGCTGTCTTTAACAACAGACACAAAGTTAAGCACCAAAACCTCAGACGAAGAAGCGTTTTAAAAATATCTTCTGGTGCTTTTTCCAAGTGTACAAATATTCTATGGATATCAATTGTTGAGATTTTAAAATCATTTTATATTTTAGTCATATCAAAAGTTAAAATTTGTATATATATTTACCAGTGTTTATTCTTTGCCAATAAAATATTTTTCCAGTGTAGCTGTTTCAATTTAAAATTTGCGATTTCAGCCTCATTTTAAGTTCCTAAAATGATAGTGTTGCGATTAAAATTTTTTATTGAAGTTCTTACAATAACAAACCCTGTAAACAGCTAAAGTCCTTACGAGAGCTTTTTAGTTTCAATCACCCATATGCATACATTGGGTAATGAAAGTATAGTAATAAGTATAAAAAAAAATTTTAAAAAATTTAATTTTTTTTTGCATTTCTCCACATTTTAGAACATGCTGATTTTAAAAAAGTGATCTAGAAAATTGTCTGTCTGTGGTCGGCGTAACTCCTGAACAAATTGACATAAGATGTTCATATTTGGTGTGCTGGTTGCTAATGCACAGGGACCTACCATTAAGGTTTTCGTCAAAATCATGCATGTACATAAAGTAGCTGCCATTGAAAAAAATCATATTTTTCAGTAATTGTTAAAAACGGTTCTAACAATGGTAATGCCTCTTAAGCTGTTCTAAACATCTCCATCTCCGAAACTCTTAAAAATACGATAAAAGCACAATTAGTTGAAAAACGAGTACCTTTAACACAGAGCCCTCTGCCTCCGAGCATCGCTTATCAACGATTGATTTTTATACGTATTACACACAAAGAATGACAATGCAAAGTCTATTGATCAATTTCATCATTTTGTCGAGGGGGTTTTGCCAAAAATATCGCCAAATTGGATATTTTTATTTAAATGAGTGAAAATATGAAACAGTAACACCATGTCAATCGTAAACGACGAATATTATAATGAAATTGAAAGTTGTGCAATGTTCCACATCCCTATTTTTTTATAATTTCATTTATGTTCCAATGAATTTTGTATTCTCTGGTACATTGCTGGAAATATTTTTTAATCTGCATTTTAAATTTTCTTTAGCTTTTCTGTATCACAGAGGACAAAAAAGCACTTGTAGAAGTACTTTGATGTGCGAGTTCAAAACATTAAAAATAGAAAATTACAGCAAGGGTTAAAACAATTTATTGATATTGTACTTTTACATCTGTACAACAGGAAGCACAACCATGCCGACTTAAATTACAGGATTCTTAACATTTAAGAATGCTACAAATTTTGGACAGAGTACAAACTTTTCTTTTCACTACTACATAATGCAAATCAACATTTTCCTAAGCATAGGAAGCAAAACATTTATATCTGTATATCTATAACAAGTTCAAATATCCATTGAATACTAAAAACTTCTCATGAGTAAGCAATGAAAATGTGAAAATGCAGATGAATGTTTTATAAGGGGTAAATACATGTTATATCAATTAATCATTCATTGGACCCGTATACCAGCTGACTCTGCTTATTAGAACACCACTTCCACACATTAATGAATTTCCAGATCTTGAGACACATTCTCACCTTTAGCTTTAAAAAAGTTGTATTCAAGAAAGTGACACAAATTTCAGTGACCAATTAAATAAATAGTGCAAATAAACAAAAGGATTGGACAAGAAATGCAGTTTCACATTTCGAATGCTTATCATCGTTTAAAACATTAAACAATTTGAATAAATGGAATGAATCAGTAAATAATACTGAATGAATATTTCCAGTTGGAAATTATAAAGTTTAAATTTATTAAAATGGCTATCATATAATGTGGATGATTTATAAAACATTCAAAAGCAATGTGTCATTTCTAGACAATAATATTAAAGAATTGATTATTAATAAGATTTTAATTTGTTTAACTTTAACTAATTGAACGTACAAATATGAGAGTACTAAAAATGAAAAAGAATTTTCAAAAAAAAAAATATATATATATATAGTTTTGTTTTAATAAGCATTAATGCTTCCCTTAAAAAATCTACTTGATCAAAATAAGTTTTTTTGTACCATTTCTGAGAAGAAAATTGATGCACTTGAATTTTAAAGATAATTGCATTTCAGCTTGTTAATTTACAAAGCAGTTAATAAACTATTTCTATTTTGCATACTATTATTGACATTTTAAACATCATGCACATGATCTTTGCAAACAACAAAAGTGCAGCTATTAACTATACTTCAGAAATAAAACATCAACATTTATAATATGGCTTGATTGAAACAATGCAGATTAATTTGCTGCATTGTTCAAGGTTGACTAGAATTCACATTTTACCTATTTATATAAATATCCATATAAAATTTTAATTTACACAAATATAAATTTGTGTAATAATATATATATTAATATACAACTATAAATAAGAAAAAAATAATTTGTAAAAGTTTGAAGTAAAATAAAACTAATTTCAGAAAAATAATCTCATCAATAAATATAGTGATAATTAACATGAAATCTTAATTTTAGACGCAAACTAAAAAATAAGAATTTATTTAATAAGAATAAAATTTTAAAGAGCTTGATAATCAACTAAATAGACATACAATTTATTAATAGGTAATCAATACTCTAAATCATAATTAGATAATGTGTTTAAGTTAGATAGTTAACTAGTTAACATAAAAAAATTTGTCTTTTAAAATGCTTTTTTTATTGGTGCTTTGAATATAAAATAAATCACTATTTTTGCAGAATCTCGTTAAAAATTGTAAATATGTATATTGGAAAAAAATTTCACAAACATTTAGACTAAAAATTTTGTCTTTGTACATGTTCATAAAATAGACAAAATGTTAATACAAAAAAACAAACAGAAAAAGCATTTGGAAAAAAAAAAAGTTAAAATTAAAACTCGATACCTAGACAGTTAAAATCTAAAAGTAATTCAAAAATTGTTTCTCTCGGGACATTTGTAAGATATTTATTTTGGCTACTTAAGTTCAATGTACAAATACTATTTGCTCAAAATTTTAATAACAATACTTATTTAACAATAAAAGCAATAAGTAACAAAAATAATAAATGCGAGTTAAAAATCAGAATAAGTACTACAATAGTTATCAAAATAAAAACTTGATTTACATTTTACTAAAAGTACAAATTTCTAAACCATGAGTGAATATCATACTTTATTTGACTTGTTCCAGTTAAAATAATGTAACTTCACTCATTACCTAAGAGATCATCTGAGACTAGAATATATTGTGCACTGGATGAGTGAGCTGTACATTATAATTACAGAATAAATTTATAATGCAATTATAATAAAACCAATTTATAATGTTAAATCATTCAAGGACTTAATAAGAATGTACTGTTCTTAAAGATGTGCACACATGTGACTAGCATTTGCTTTAGAGATTTGTATATCGTGTAAGCAGTTAACATCGCAAAATACTTGCCAAATAAATATCTTTGTGTTGCTAGACAGAAGGAAAACAAATTAAACTAGTTAGCATCTTACAATGATATATGAATCCGTAATGTTGTACTAAAACCAAAATATTTGTATACTAAATATATATTCTATTTATTTCATAACTACATATGTGAATTTTCACTACACGGACAATTGCATAGATGACTAGCCTTAGTAAGATTCAACCACTTATAAAAAAAAAGTCAAGAGAAGTTGAAAGAATTTCTACTCTTACATCATTATAAATCATAATAATTATATACTTTTGCTACAAAACAATAAAAATATATCATGAAACTTGAATTTACTTCTAAAATATTGCAACCTGTTTCACAATAATAAAAAAAATCCCCTAGTGTGCTAAATTAACTGTAACAATCTATTTTAAATAGGTTGAAATTTATAAAGGAAACCATTAAAAAATGCTTTTTCATAAAACAAATGAGTCTAAAATATGAAATTTGAATTTACTTTTGCAATATTTTAGTCTCTCTGATATTTATTTATTATTTTTTTTTTTTCGTTAGTATGCTCAAGTTTTAATAAATTATAACAAACAATTTTATTTAAATTTATTGAAAAAATAAATTTTTTCATAAAATGAATGAACCTATAATATTTTTAATTTACTTTTGCAAAATTTTCATTTCCTTTATTACTAATTGCTAAAGTAATTGTAAGGAACTATTTTCAATAATTAAATACAAAAAAAAAATTGCTAAACTTTCAAACTCTTACTGTTTGTATTTTTAAACTTGAGTGGAACCATCCCATTAAAATGATAATTGAAATATATACATATAAATACACCAAACAATAACGAAACTTTGTCTCACTATACTTGAATTTATTCAACTGCGACTTATTTTAATAGTGGGTGAATCTTGCTAAGTAGTAAAAGGTATACTCTGAGCACTGGGGGAAATGCAAAGGTTGAATCAGAAGAATTCTGAGCAAGGGCATTGTGGTGGATGGATGCGGAGTTCAGTTGCTTTGGATGTCAGATTTAGTTGGGATTACAGGGGGGGAGACGGGTGTGGAATCATCGTGAAACAATGGATTCTTCACTTCCATTTCACCAGTCTGAAAGAAATAAAAAAAGTTACCTTTTAAAGTCTGAAAATTTTAAATTGCTATTTAAATTTAAAAAGTTATAAAGTTTCAGTCACGAAAAGACTGCTTTTACATGTTTCTCATTACTTCAAATTGTAACTTTCACTGAACTTTGTTTGCGATGGATTTTTCACAGAAAATATAAAAAATACAAGAATTATAAAAATTTAAAGCAGCCCACTTAGTAAACCAATGGTACAGTACCCCCAAAAAAAATCAGAAAGATGGCTATATCTTGTGCTCTAATTCTTGAAATAACAAACAAAAGGTACCGTTGTAAATCGTGGAAGGTTTTTAATAATTGCATGTAATTTTTTTTTGCCATGAGGGGTCATCTACATATTAAAACAGAACCAAACTTTAAAAAGTTCAATAGCAACCTTATAATATTATCACATATTTGGATTCAGCATCCAAAAAAATTTTGAAATACAAAAATTCGTAATTTTCTAATGAATGGTTTATAATTTAAATGATAAAAAGAAAATGATAAATTAATGTTAAATAAAAAAATTGGTTTTTTGGTCATAAATAATTAATATATTTCAGTATTTTTTTTTTTTTTTTTTTTTTTCAAAAGATAGTTTGTAAATGACCAAACATAAATAGCAAGCAACTTTTGCATCATTTCTTTTTTAATAATTAATTAATAAAACAATTTAAATTTTTTTTTAATAGAAACATATATTTTTTTTTTGCTTTCATTAGATTCACTATGGTCTGAAACCCCACCACAATTTTTTTCTTTTCATTTTGACTTTTAGTTCTTGATTTTTTAGCGAAAATATCAAAAACGCTCACTTTAAGGGACCGTATAGTAGACGACTTTTGAAAACTATCAAAGATTAATTCAAGATAAACTAGAGGTGTGGAAAATAGCACAACGTTCAGTTATCGTAAAATGGTGTGAATAGGAACAGAATTTTTTGAGATTACAAAAAAAAAGTATATTATTTTATACAAACAAAGCAGTTTTATTTTTTGTATATATATTTTTAATCTGTCTAACATGTTTGGAACAGTGGAACATATGTTTTTTGAGGTTTTCAACAGTGTCCTTTTTTAAAAAAAATTTACTTCCTTAAATTACATTTATTTAAAACAAAATTTTTTAAGCAATTTCAATAAGTTATCCTTTAAAAATTTTACTGAATCATGTAATTTTTTCATTTTATAAATAATTTGAATGATCATGTTACATTTGTGTTTACAGTGAAATGTTTCTGTAAAATAATCACGCTTTGCTGAATACTGTTTACTAATGCCTACATTTTATATTTATTAATTTTCTAATCATCAGTAGTATACGTTATACTTCGGCAATTACAGTTTTCGATATTTTATTTATTTCGTGTGAAGAATGCACATCTTTAACGTTGTAAATAAATTATCTTACTTTTGCGTTTACTAGCTATTTTTGTATTAATCTTAAATATGACACTATAAATCCAAGTAGTTTCTATGTAATTTTAGACTAATATTTGTATTTTTTAACGTCGTGAAATGCCGCACTGACCGTTTGATTTCTTCCGCTGTGAAGTAGAACCTTAAAAATACCTTTCGTTTTATGGAAATTCTCCCTGAAGATCGGTAAAAAAATGGTCAAAACATTTTCGAAGTGACGTGTTTTTCAACATAATGCATTGAAATTTGGTATATAGAGTAAATGATGTATTCTGAATTGAATAAAATGATAAAAAATAAGGGTTCGTATTGAAATTTTCGAAGATAGCGTTACTTTTACTTAGTAAACGGTCCCTCAAGAAGAAAAAATTGCATCAAATATATAGAAAATTGTAAGCAAAACATTTTGGTGCAAGCCTTAAGATTCTACGATAATTAGAACCCAAGATATAGCCATCATTCCGATTTTTTTGGGGGGGTACTGTACAAGTTAACAACAAGAGAGTTACCACAGTCAAATCCTTGGAGAAAATGTTATGTATCATGCTAATGTTCGATATTTGGCTGGGATGCATATAACAAAAGGCAAAATTCTCTGCAAAGCTTCACAAATTCTATCTAATATCTTTTAAACTAGTGACAATACATGTCACATCCAATCAGTGAGTAAAATGTCTTTTTTTTTTTTATGATCACTTGATCATGCTGTGCATAAGGTTTTCTTTATTCATTTTGAAGAGTTCCTATATTAATTTGATTCTTGTAAACATGGCATAAAAAAAGCAAAAAATTGAAGAAAAACATATAGGTTTTTAATCTGATAGAACTTGATCATTTAAAGGTGTAACAAATACTTATCTGGCTTCTCGTATTTGTAATGAAATCATAACAAATTGGCCGAGAAAGTGCAAATGAAAAATACATATTAAGGGACCAGAGCAAATATTTTGTTATTATTATAGACCAATTAAAATACTCTAAACAATTATCTTTCCTACCTTTAAGTGGATTGCCTCAACATGATATCTTAACAAAGAATTCACAATTTCAAAGAATACATTTTTTTAAGTTGTTTAATCAGGGTGGCCACAAAATTCAGGAAAACAAGTTCCCTGATTTCCCTGACAGATTACTAAAATATTTCCTGATTTCAAGACAAACTTTTTTTTCAAATTTACCCAAAGTTTTCCAGAAGTGTAGATACCCTGATCAAATAGAGAAAGTATGTTAAAGAGATAACATGCCATTTTTTTAAAAACAGTTTTGGTGGTAAAGAAAAATTTTAACTATTCTGTAACATTAAACTTCAAATGATTATTGCCGAAATACGGCTGAACGGGAAAACATGCCTAAAAATTTCCCTGACTTTCGTGAAATTTTAAAAAATTCCCCGATATTTTCCAGAGTCAGAAAGCTCCCTAACATTTCCCTGATTTCCAGGTTTTATGGCTACTTTGTTAATTCCACCAGCACCAGCAGATCACTTTTCCTTAAAAGTAGTATTTCATAAGTTAAATTTTCGATTATTAAAAGCTGTCTTTGTAAAAGTAAGACACTATTTATGAATATGTATATATTAAACAGTATTCT
Organism: Linyphia triangularis; assembly: GCA_963978545.1. Classification (NCBI taxonomy): domain Eukaryota; kingdom Metazoa; phylum Arthropoda; class Arachnida; order Araneae; family Linyphiidae; genus Linyphia; species Linyphia triangularis. Next base: position 51,921,893 of record OZ021729.1, on the reverse strand, counting down.
TAACCTTAAATATTGTAGAGTTTATTGATAGCCAATCTAGCTCATATGGTAATCAATATTTCTGTGATTTTAAAATGATTGTATTTTAATTCTAGAATTTGCTTTATTTCACAGGCAATTAAAAGAATCTCTTATAAAATATGTTCAGAACAAGCATTACTTATCAACAAAGATGCTTGTTCTCAAAGGGCTTTTTTTTAAAATGAGTGGACAATATTGCATTGATTATTGGGCTACCTGGTAGGAGTTCTTTCTTTCTATACAAATATAGAACTTCAAAAATTTACTGGAAGGCGATTTTTCTGATATTATACAGTTTCAACGATGTTTCGATACAGCATAATCCTAATATAGCTTTTAGGTTTGATAATGTTTAAATCCAATCAAGCCTACAACCAACCAAATATTTCCAATTACAACAGGTATGGGTTTGTATAGCAAATGATATTTTCTATTTTTACTATTCTACAACGGTAATCTAAAAGGGAATAGAATAAATATACTTAGTCGACTAATTTTGAGGTTTGCGAGCAAAAAGCTTTTCCAATAAGAAAAGTAACAGTCTTATTTTGTATTTTTAACTTAAATTTTGTTTAAACATCTCAATTTTGTCAATGAAAATTTACACAAGCATCATCTGGGAGAGAATACTTTAAAATAAAAAATAATTTTTGATTAGAAACTTTAAATTCCATTTATAGAGAAAAACAACTATTTTGAGTAAAATCAATTTTTAGGACAGGAAATATTTTGAGTCACTCCCTTCGACAGTGAATAAAATGTTCGATATTGAATTTTTTGGCATTTCGCAAAAAAAAGGTTGTTGACCATTCGGTTAGACTGTGGGAGCTTTTCATTGACTTCTGGTTGGATTGAATTATCTTGTTCAAATTTTTAATTTTATGTACAGCACATATCTGTTGTTAATTGTGAACGCTCTCACCTAAGATGAAAAGATAAACTATAAAAAAAAAAATTGTTTTTCAAAATTAAGCTTGTAAGCCCATTCAAGATTTATAATGTAGCTGTCTCATGTTCTGGGCCATCTCTCGCTGCCTGGTGTGCGAGCTGGTTTCCATCTTGACCCGATTTGCAGACTGTAGAGGCTCGCCACTATGACGTTTAAACTAAGAAAAGGAGGCTGAAACAGGAACCGCCCTCCTTGATCTTTCCCGAGGCAGCAAAGACTATATATATTATGAGAGTGACATGTGGGTGCGGTTGTTGTAATTTTACCTGAACTTAACATGTTTTAAAGTTTTATTAAACTTCAATTAATTATTTAAAAAGCAAGTTTTTATTGAGTTTGGTGAGTGCGAGTTCAGTATTCTGAGGAGTTGAAAGCGCTTGTGACAGCGGAACAATTTGGAACATTAAAATATAAAATTGTCTGCATCTGAACAGTAAATATTCTTTAAAACTCAATGGAAAATATTACCTCTTAAATGCTTATTTTTACAAACCAGAAATCCCCTTTCACAGTAAAATATATCCACAATACAAAAATATAAAAATAGAAACTTTACATACTGGAGCTAAGCCCGGACATTCATACACAGTGTAATCACCTTCTTCATTTTCTTCCTCAGAGTCAACATCAGAGGCCGAAGTATTTTTTGTAGAACCAGCCCTAAAAATTAATAGTTACACAAAAATTACAAATTATAATTTTTCCATAAATATTTCATCATAATTTCTAAACTAAAATAAGTGAAACATGAGAAAACATAAGAAAGAACAACCGAAAACCAAAAATAATGTCAAATTTGATTTATTTTTGGATTTTCCATTTTCATGAAAATATTTTTTAAATAAAAAATTCTACAAAGTGGAAAAGAATTATAATGCAATTACTTATGTACTTATCATGATAATGCTTTCTTCAGTTACTCATTCAGAGATACGATACATTTATAATTTAATATTACTCTCACTTTTCAACAGCAATCATTTGCTGTTTTTGATGTTGATAATGATACATCTGAGCGCTTTGGGCTAGCTTTCGGTCACCGTTGGGCGATGTCACATCTTTGCAAGGTCCAGTCACACCATACGCTGGATAATCAACATCAGCTGCAGCTTTCCTACTTTTCTGTAATCTAAAGTGAAAAAATATTTTGCTTTAATTCAGAAAAGGGTAATTAAATTACAGTTTTTATTGGCATTCTTTGGTAATATCAATGTATTTGAAGACAAATTACTTTTTCAACTGCTTGATTCTCAATGGAAATTTAAAAGTAGTAATATAAATTGGCAATAAAAATCTTTCCAAAAAGTACTTGGACCATTCTGAAATTCAGAGGAAATCAATTTCTACGCATTTTATTGCTGTATAAACTATACGATTTTTATTTGAATTTAAAGCATCATAATTTAATTAAGGCTATATTTACTAAATATTGTCAAATATATAGATAAGTGCATACTTATACTTTAAAAAATATTTCTAATTGTATACATGAATACTACCGACATTTCTTAAAATTAAAACATAATTGAAAATTAAAAATTGTAAAAATTATCTTATTTACTATTTCAACAGTTTCACTGCCACATATTTCAAAGTAGATAATTATACTTCTGATTAAATAAAACTATAAAAAAGTAAAAGTCAATTTCTAGTTTTGACTGGGAAAATTTAACCTGAATTGCCAAAAGAACATCCTTGATCCTTGTATAGACCAAACTATTTTTAGACAAATACAGCGTTCATTTTTTAACTTTACACACAAATTTAGATCGTGGGAATATCTAGAACATCTGAAAAGGCATTAACAGAATGAATTTGGATTAAAACACAGCTGGTTTGTTTGTTTTTTCCTTCTTTTTATGGCAATGGAGAAGTTGCATATTTTTTAAAAATGGTAAAAAGCAATAAATTCTAATAAAGAAAGCAAAGCTGATTCCGAATATGTAAGTTATATAGCGGTTAGAAATTTATTTAACTAAATATCGAAAAAAGAAAAATCGTAAAAACAGTGGAATTGTGACGTAACTTCAAAACGTTCCATCATTGGCTGGTTAGATTTGACGCCACAATCCGATGAAAATGTGTCTCCTTCATTTGTTTACCTACGACGACCTACGATCACTGCCTTCCTGCTACGTTTTACTATCTAGTATTATCATTATACCCAAACTGTTCGTTCTTATAGAAATCAATGCCTATTTAATTGTAAAAGGGCAATCCGATAACCCGCCGAAAATAGATTCGTTAGTAATGTTTCACTTCTTTGGAACAAATCACGATTTCATTGGAGCTGAAATTCGTGGTGTAAAATCTGAAAAGTATGTACCCATTTTACAAACAGTCTTTTATTTGTCTTTAATTTGATTGAATATGATATATTTTTATTGTAGGTTTTTATTTTCAATTATCATTCCATCCAGTTAAACTGTAGAACATTACAGTTCGTAATTTTCGTAACTCAAAATTTTACATATTTTATGAAATATTCGAAGCGAAACACATATTTACCAAGAAACTGTATAATCAATTAAAATTCACGTTCAAGAATCTTCATTTTACTCTTGTACAAGTCATTCTTATACAAGTTAATTTTATTCTTGTACAAGAACCAAATGACTTTTTCCTTGTTCGTAAATTTTTTGGTGCTATTTCGAAAACTTTTTCAACATCTCTTCACTCCTAAGAAAGTTATAAAAACACTAGTTTTCCATAGAACAGTTGTATAAAGTATCATTTTTAAAATCCAATTTTCAAATTGTGGGATTCAAATAGTAGAAGTTACCACATTTTTTACTAATAAGTGAAATGTCTGTAACTTGGCGTGCTATGTAAGCAACTGTCATTAAAATCCAATAGATTAAAAAAAAAAGTATGCCATTATTTGCCAAAAAATAATTCTATTACAGAGAATTTATCAGAAAATGTTAAGTCGAACAAACACCATTATGGTATTTTTTTCTTTAGCTCTATGAATTTATATTTTTATAAAAATAAAACGATTCAATACTTTTTATAAGTATAATGTTTCATTCAGAATTAATATAAAAAAATATATGAATTAATATTCAAATTCAATTCCAAACTGAAGAACTACTTTTCTACACATTTTTAAACTATACGAACCCTTTTGGGAACCATAGTATATCATAAAATTTTAAAATAATTAGGTCATTATATAAAAACAAGAGTAATAGGTGTGCTATAATCACATCAAAATGATCTTCACAAACGCGTCGAGAACTTTTTGCAGAAACATTGTCTCATTTCATGACTTTACACCACTTCTTGCGGATATCTGCGCATTTAGCAAAACTGATAAATAATTTAACAGCGTTGGAAATTGAAGAATTCTTACAATTCGGGATGAGGCAATGTTTGTACGCTGAATTTGAGGACATAATTTTTAATCGTTTAAATTCATGATAGTTTCCAAGACCGCACGAAGCAAAAGTCGGAATATGATGTAGGAGGACGTCACAGCTAAGCTAGTCTCGTTTTTGCAGAGCTTTTAAAAGTAGGAGGTATAACTCAAGAAATATAGAACGGATTTCAAAAAAATTTCTTGTTCTGTTGCCTTTTGTCACTCTTAATAAAATAAAAAATTAAAAAAAAAAAATTAAAAAAAAAATGCTCAACTTGTCCATTAAAAACCAAAATTTCTAGTAGGTAAAAGTGCAAAATTTTTCAAGGAATCCTTATTATCACAACTGATTTATATGCTCTTAACAAACAAACATACCGCTTTCCAAACAACATCCTTTTGGACTCTGGGCCTTCCAGAAAATGGAGATCATAAAAAAAATCAACAACTATATTTCAACCATAATATGAAATACTTTCATTTTCCCACATTACATAAAACTATTTTAATCCAACTTTTTTATTCCTGGTTATTATTCAGCCTCAACTGGATATAAAATTTTGCAAGCATCTCTAGAGTCTTTTTAAGATGGAAAACTTCTTTGAGATCAATCCACCTAATTCATGGGATGAGATAAACTCTGAGCTTAATTATGATGTCCTAAAGGCCATTAAAACTAGTAATGTTTTTTAAAAAATTAAACATGTCTTTTTTGCATTAAATAACATGAACTCTCTGTTAAAAACATTTCATTTTACGCCTTTTTCGCATTCCTACGGGAATTTCAGAGGTGAGATACTTAGAACCCCTAAAAAGGCACAGCGATACGATGCCCATAGCGATTTTAATCAAAATCGGCGTTAGAGCTGTTTTCTGGTAATTGCAAATTTTTTTTTTCAATGGCAGCTACTTTGTGCGCATGCGTAATTTTGACGAAAGCCTTAATGGCAGGTCCCATGGCCACAACTAAGCTTTATACAATAGTTGGCCATCGTAGGTCGATCCGTTCGGGAGTAATGTTGACCAGAGACAGACAGACACATAGATATTTTTCCTGTACCATTGTTTCGCAGTCAGCACGTTCCAAAACGTTTAAAAATGCACACACGAAAAATATATATATACCGAATGCAATACTTTCATTACTCTTTGTTAAACATTGAAATAATAAATATTTCAAAGAATCAAAGCATCAGCTGCAATTTTGGATCGATAATTGATTTCTGTACATGCACCTTTTCAAAGCACGTTGTTTCCTTGCTGAGAAACAAACTTTAAGTAGTCATTTAATCCCTCACCATCACTTGCGACCACTATTTGAGTTTCATCTGATTGTTTCCTTTATAAACATTACTTAAGTGCAAATCTACTCCTATCTCAGAAGAGGTGACGCTTCGAAAGTTGTCTGATACGTTTAATTATGAAATTACGACTGGATGGCTAGACAGTTCAGAATCTGGAAGCGGGAAACACAGTTCCAAGTTGGTCATAAGTAATCCAAACGTTCTTAATTTTTAATCATACTTTATTATATTTGTTCGATTGCATGAAGGGATCTTCAGTAAAAAGATAATAACGTTGTATTTTTAAAGGGCTTAAAGTAGATGAATAACGGTAAACTAACTGAAATTACTATAATATACAATTGAAAACACTAATTAGCTGGGAAAACCAATATAATTAGACCGACCAGTATAATTATTAGAAACCAATATAATTATTTAAATGAAACAGTACTTCATCCGTAATATAGAATTGTTTTAGAAAAAAAATTGGCATCAACCTAGTGAAACTCTGAACTTTCTTATCTTAGGATTTAGTGATAGAACGACAAAAAAAAAAAAAAAAATTAAGTTGATTTAGCCTTACGGTGATGTTTAAAAACAATATTATTTAAAAAAAATATTCAACAAGTTGGTGAATTTGGCAATAATATTTACAATAAACTTGGCGAAGGATGCTGATATTGTGTATGACAGAGCTAATCATAGCCTTTGTATAAGCTTATTTTTACATTATGGGGTCGAAGCTAAAACTAAAAAATATAACTTTAAATTAATTTTTCGCTGTTTATTGAATATAAAATACGTTTTGGCCAAATACAATAAAATTAAAACTGAAGATTGTCGCTCATTCTGCATAGACCCCCGACTACACTATGTTAACATATGGGTAATTGAAAGTAAAACTTACACAGAATATTAAATTTTTTTAACTATTTTAGGGAGAATGCTAATTTTTTTCTTTTTCTTTTTTTTCTTTCTAGTAATGCGCGGTAGGATCCGGTGATTATTAAAACGAGTGATTATCTTAAGATCCGTTTGAGAAATTGAGGTTAGTATTTTGAGCAATACTTAGATATATGCCATTTCGAAATTTCTACACGTTCAGCATAAGAAATCTGATAAGAGAATGAGATTACAAGCATAGGCGTAACGAGGAGGGAGGGGTCCCTATTAAATTGAGAAAATTTAAGCAAATATACTGCGTTTTTTGTCCCAACCAACTATTTGTTGATTATTACTCAAATTATCCATTAAATTTCGTTATGGGGAGAGATTCAGTGATCGGAGTTTTACTAAAGTTATCAAAAGCTATACCAAACTGAAGAATATAAAACTAATGCAATGAACGTCTTGCAAAGTGTAGGTACAGTATTCGCAGACAACTACGCTGGAGAAATCGACTATCGGGAAACATAAGCCATGAGTGGACAAACACTAAACAAACCCAATAGCAAACCCAAACACAAAACAATAACCGAATGAAAATTAAAATGTGTACATGTAGCAAACGCAAACATCACAGTGACACACAGTTTTCATTTTTAAAAGAAGAATAGATGAAGAATGTATGGTGAATGTTGAGAAAGAATCAACAGTCAGCGTAGTGCGTAGTTGATAAAGGAGAAAAAATAACAATTTTACCCGGCAGGATTTACTGACACGGACGATATTAGTGTCATTATGAAAAGAAAAAAAAAAAGGGGGGGGGGGGAGGTAAATTTACTTTTCCTAAAAGAAACGGCAAATTCAATCGATGAAATCAGAATTACTTCATTTTGCTAAAATTTTCAACATATAAAATCGATTTACAAAATAATTTTTTTTTTTTTTTTTTTTTTTTTTTTTTTTTTTTTTTAGGTTCAGGGTAAGTCTTACATGGGCCGGCAATCTCGTGGAGAGCAACCAGTAAAGAATACTTACGGTGTTCGGAAGATTAATTTTTTTTTTTTTTTTTTTAAATGTTATATTAACCCTTTGCATTCCAGTGGCGCCTCTCAGGCGCCACACGATTGGATGCCAAACCACGAGAGGACCATTAGGTGTGATGCGGAAATTCGATGCAAGGCCAATGACTGTGTTTAGTTTCTATGAAGCAAATCCATAAACACCAGCCGAACCTAAAATGTCTCGAGTTGCTGATTCCTCCGCGCGAAAAAGGCCTGGAGTGCAAAGGTTTAATAATAAATAATGATAATAATTTTAAGAAAGAAACAATGGGTCTGTATTTGATGTTATGGCAGTGGCAAATTCAGAAAGAAAAACATGGAAGAGTGCAATATAATGATCAAGGAACACGTTTATTTAGAAAAAAATATATTTCAATGTTTATGGAAGTTTCTTGAATGTTTACTTTTGGCAGTTAATGTTACAAATATTTTGAGGGATTCGCAATTAGCTCTATCTTGTTTACTGCGGCTGGAAAAGTTTCTTTGAAAAATATTGTTTTCAAGTATTTTACATTTATCTCAGATCCCTTCAATTTTCATGTCTTTAAGAACATTTTCCTGTTCATTTTTTTTTAAGAAGAAAAGAAATCTTAAAAAATTCCCCTTGTTATTTTCGTAAAATTGTACTTCTTGAATGATATTTAAACATTTTTCAGTAAGATAATTTTTTTTTCTCCCCCCTTCACCTCGCCTTCCCTTTTTTTTTTTTTTTTTTTTTTTCAGGTGAAGTCATCAGACCATATTTTCAAAGTCTAACCCCCCCCCCCTCCCCTTTCTCAACGTCAATCCTAATACGCCTATGATTACAGGTAACTTAAGAAATTCTAAATAAGTAATTTCAGTATAATAGTCAAATAACTATATATTTTAATTATAAAATATTTTTTGCATACGGTTTTGTTTTAGTACATTAAAGAGAAAAAAATAAAAATTTCAAACAAAAAAAATTTATGATCAATTTCAAAAATAGTCAAAAATTTATTTTAAGTGAATTATTATCTATATACGTACAATGATTATTTTCCATATGCCTACAATAATTATATCTAAAATACCAAACATTTTCCATAATAACAATGAAGACGCCTTTTTAGAAAGAAAATAAAAATAACGAGAAAGACATAGATCTAATCGCAAAATAACTTTATTTGCAGCACAAGTATTATTTAATATACATTTTGTTCAGCCAAAAAAAATTAATAAAAAATAACTTTAAATCTGAAATGTTAAACAGTGACTGATTAGTTAAAATTAAAATGTTTCAAATTGAATACTTTACGATTTCTTGATAACTTGCTCGATATTCCAAAGTTTCTGATCATTAATATCTACTGCAATTCAAAACTTCCTTTTTTAAATAAATTTTCAAGCCTAGAGTGGAAGTAAGCAATTTTGTGAGGAACATGAACAAATTAAAGATTTGTTTTCAATATCGCGAATGCTGAAACAACGCAGTATGAAACAGTAATGAAGATATTCAAAATACAGAAAAATAATCTTACAAATAGCTTTTTTTTTTTTTTTTTTTTTTCAATCCAAAATTTTACACATTCTATAAACAAGGATGAGATTGGCAAAAAAGCTGAAATCATACGAGAGCAAAAAAAAACAACTGTTAACGTAATTTATACGCGAAAGATGTTTTAAGAAAAAGGATTAGATTAGACAGGGAGCAAACATTAGGAAATAGAAATATTCTTCAAAAAAGAATGCGGAAGGCACGATATCATAAAAGATCAAGCGCTTGTAAAGTAATCTGCGAGGAAAGGGGAGCGAAGAGGGCAAATCTTTTACCCAGATATGAAAAAAAAGTAAACTTTTCACAGGAAAAACTGGTTTAGATCGAAGAAAAGCAGATCATTGAAACAGGGACAAAGAGGCGAAAAAAGAGGGACATTTTACATAAAAAGTAAAAAAGCGGAAATCAGCAAAATCGCGGGAAAATATCATCCCTGTATAAATTAAACGAATTTTTATCTCAACTATCTTTCGTCCTCTCAAATATGCTTGTGAAAAGCTGCACCCAATCATGAGTCCGAAACCTTTGACATTTTATTTTTTATTTTTGCAATTACACTATCCGAATTATTTTCTCTTGCTGAAAACACATAAAACAAAAAACACTCTTCAGTATTTAAAATTAGCAAAATATTTAAGGGGACATGGTACCCAAAAAATTATTTTCACAAATTACAACACTAAAATTTAAATAATAGTAATTTTACATTGTGTTGATGGTAAATAAACACAATTTAACCTACAAAAATATTTTGAATTAATAATTTTTGATTAATTCAATTTATTTAAATTTTTTCAAACTTTTTTCGAAATGCTACTCCTTTCACAATTTTAAATATTTTTCCATGAAATATTTTAAATATATTCGTTTTATACTTGTTAACAATAGTTAGTATGGATTTGAAGATGCAAGCCATGGAAAAGGTTATAAGTTTTTACACTAAAAACAGCAGAAAAAACGTTTTATTTTTCGTTTTTTTTCTCCCCCCCCCCCCCAAGTTTACAACTTTTTAATTTAATTAATAAAAAAAAAAATTATAAAAGCACACCTAATTCCATACTAACTTTTGTTTATCAGATGCATTTAAATGCACTATAAAAATTTCCCAATCCTAACTAAATTAACAAAAAAGCCTTAGGGATTTAAACAACACTCAAACTGAAAAATAACGAACTGAGAAAAACAGTGTTAAAGATTTCTTCTTCAGCTTTGATAGTGTGAGAGGGTTTAGAAAATACAATATAACTTTTCATCTATCAAAGGTACAAGTAGAAATTTTTGCATAGCTATTCAGAAAGATATTCTTCACATTATGGGATAAAAATTGAAAAATTGACATTTTCGTCATTTTTTGGGTACCATGTCCCCTTAACCAATTTGTACAAAATTTTAAATTTACACATTTTTTAACAATTTGAAAATTCCTACTTCTTTTTTGTTTTTCAATTTCTTTAAACACAAATGTTTGCATATAATTTTGAATAATATTTAAACAAATGTATGCATTCCAATTTTAATTCAAGAGTACCATCTCAAAAAAAAAAAAAAATATTTATAGTAATTTCGTCTTGAAAATACACGGGAAAAAAATGAATTTTCAACTTGGGAAAAAAAATTTGAAAAAAAATTGGAGGTAGCAATCGAAAATCTGCATGCATACATATATTTAGTGTATATTTATATTGTGGAAGAAGAAAAATGGATTTTAAGTATAATAGTTAAAAAGCCTTAGCATTTTTAATTTTGCTAAAATTTTAAAACAGCGGACAAAGAAATCCGTTTTTGAAATTTAGTTATAGCAATACAACTATATTTAAGGAATAATACGTAAAAGGAAGATATTTTTTAAGAGTTTAAATATATTTGTAAAACAGTATTTTTGTGAATTGTTTGAATATTACTTTTTAAATACAAAATAAAATGTGATTTTTCCCGATTTTTAGCTATTCGGCACCCTTAAACAAATCCGAATTAATACAAAGAAATCGATCCAATTCAAAAATAGACTGAGCGACTTAGAAATGAATATAAGGTTAATTTTTAAACACATCAACAACTGCAAACCCTATCAGGTCACGGTAAACAAACTTTTACTATACAGCGTATAAACTGCCTTTACTAAACAGAATTTAAACTACTTACAGTTCACTCAAATATTCCTTGGCTTGAGCAACCAGCTCGGGAGGAGCCTTATCCATTGTAAACGCCTTCCTGAAATGACTGGTCCAATATCGTAGGAATGCGAGGAAAGGAAAGGGTGGAGGAAGAGGGGGCATCTCATCCATCCACTCTCTTCAATAGGGTCACCATTTAAAATAAAAATCCACAGCTCTTCTGATTGTGAGGCTTTTATATTTATGGGTGACAAGAAAGGCGTCAATTTTCCATCATATGGATGACAAATATATTAACTTAGGTGACGAAAAATAGGGGAGGGGAAGATAGCAATTGTAGAATTGTTCCTATGAGGCGTATTCTATTTGTATAGCAAGTAATTCTTAAGAGTCAAATTTGAAATCAATAATTCATTACATTTGAGTTGTTTCGAAGTGCTGTTTGAGCGGTACTGTCAGGTAGTAATTTCAAAACGAAAGTTAGAGTAAAAGGGTTTCCAATGAAAGCACAGAAAGAAAATCAATGACTTTTAAGGACCTAAATATTTTTAAGGACCTTCGAAAATTTGTTTCAAGGCATGTCTTTAACGTGTGATTTTACAGCTGCTTTGCAACTAGATCTAATATTAAAAAATTTTCTGCAAAATTTACATTTTGCTTTATGAACAGACTTTGATGATGTGGCAATCCATTTTTCATATGCATTGCACTTGGGCCATAGCACATTAAATGTGCATTTTCCGGGAATAATACTTGTAAAATGTTTCTGCTACAAATCAAACGACATATAAGTTGACGTATGCGGAATACTAATTTACCAGGCAATTCCGGAGCAACGCGGATAAGTGGCGGTCTCGAGGGAATAAGCAAATAAGAGTTGAAATTTTATAAATATTGTCACCGGGTACACAAGATCAGTAAAAATTAAGGACTTTTAGGGACTTCTAAGCATTTTCAAGTACTTTTAAGAATCTCTAAGCATTTTTAAGTACTTTTAAGGCCATAGTAGTTAGAAATTGGGCATCCTGAGCCATGGATCGATCGAGCGACGGTATGGTATGGGGGCGTGACCGAAAGGGGGCGTGACCGGATATGACGTCACAGGAAGTGACGTCACCGGAAGTCACGTGACCGGGAGTTGAGTTGTTCCCCTCCTGCTGTTGTTTTAGTTTCATTATAAGCTGTTTGTGTATGACGTCACAGTAGGTATGACGTCATAATGTGTTTTATATCAAAGTTTAGAGCGATGGCAACACTTTTTAGTTTCGATTTACCTTTAAGATGGAGTTGAGTTGTTCTAGGACTGCTTGTAAATGAATAAGTTAGAGTGATAGGTTTTTATTGCGTGACGTCACAGTAGATATGACGTCATAATGTGTTTTATATCAAAGTTTTGAGCGGTGGCAACACTTTTTAGTTTCGATTTACATTTAAGATGGAGCTGAGTTGTTCTAGGACTGCTTCTAAACGAATAAGTTAGAATGATAGGCTTTTATTGAGTGACGTCACAGTAGGTATGACGTCATAATTTGTTTTATATCAAAGTTTTGAGCGTTGGCAACACTTTTTAGTGTCGATTTACCTTTCAGACGGAGTTGAGTTGTTCTAGGGCTGCTTCTAAACGAATAAGGTAGAGTGATAGGTATTTTTACTAATGACGTCACAGTGGGTATGACGTCATTCTATGTTAAGATTTACGTTTTAAGTGGTGATAACATTGGATATATACCAAATTTAGTTTTCAGGTGTTGGCAACGAGTTCTGATCGGTCAGCTAAATGCTCGCTTGTGACTGATAAGTTTTAAACATGTGACCAAAAGTTAACTCCTGATTGACTGTTTGGTTTTCTAGCGAGTTACTTACATATCCTTTAGCCAAGTTAAAATACCTGCAACAAAGTTACACAAAAAAAAATGTTAAATTTGAAAAGTTAATAAAAGGAATGCCATTTGCTAAGGGTCTAAAGAACCCTAACCCCGAGCTACACGTGACATTTCAATATTTTACCAAACAATTGTTAAACACACATATTAATAATACGTTTTGTATAATTCCATCTTACCGTAAAGCTATCAAGATAAATTAATTTGCATAACTTTTGTTTTACTTTGAAACTTACAATTAATAAATTTTGAAAAATTATTTATTAAAGGTGAGGACCCACCTCCAGCCCGATACCTCTTTTAGGAAGAATTGGTACCATCTCACTCCACCCTATCAACAACAACAACAACAACAACAACAACAAAAAAAACTTATTTCAAAGAACGTATATTTCCTTGAAATATGAGGTCACTAACCAACCATCCAATAATATCTTTTAAGAAGACATCATTACCTTAAATCCTAAACAATTTTAAATTTTAAAAAATCTGAAAAGAAGACTTGTGAGAACGTATATTTCTCTCATGAATTAAATTTAATGGTCACATACAAAATCCTGGAAAAAAAAATTAACGCTAAATAAGTTTTTAAAAAATTAGTTAAAGTAATATTTTAGTTAAATTAAGGCTTAAAGAGATAAAAAAAAAATTAAGGATTAAATGAATGATTTAAGGAATTTTGAAGTGACCATAGGCATAGCTGGTTATGCCATCTTCCAGCAGATACCGCTTGTCGTCATAGGCCGACAAGGCTCTCTTGGTTTGTTGGAGTGAGAAGATGTTTAAAAATTCACTTACCGAATAATCGAAACGAAATCTGCGAAGCTAAAATAACTGTGAATAACTACACAAGTACGAACAAAATCGCGATGAGAAAAAAAACACGAAGTATTAAACACGTCTTTCACACTCAGGTATCTAAGTAGAAATGGCGAGACGGCAACCGGTAGCGTCTATATATGAGGGGTGATCACGTGACTTCACCGACCAATCAGGTTTCACGGTAGAGGGCGCTGCTTGGTTCTAACCGATCAGAGCGGGTGGGGAGCGAGACTAGGCATGTTTCAACACGCTTCAACGCGTTTGCGAGTTGAGTTGTTGTGTAACGATCTTGCTTGAAACAGTTAAAGTGATAGATAATTTGTTCGTGACGTCATAGTGTAGCGAATGGGTTTTTAGCGTAGACAGTTGTTTCAATTGGAGTAATTATGAAATTTATTAAATATAAAGATAATATTTAGTAATAATTATCAGATTTTATTATTATTATTATTATAAAAAATAAACTTATAAAAAAAGTGAACGTGAAAATTTACTTTACGAATAAAAATCATGTCTTTAAAATGTGTACGAATATCACTAAATAGGAGAAAAAAGTAACATACTTAAACTCTTTACGACAAATAACTTTAAAATTAACGAAAAAAACTTACTTTACACATAAAAATCACTTTAAAATGTGTAAAAATATCGCTAAATAAGAGAAAAAAAGTAACTTACTTAAAATTTCTAAGATAAATATTTAACCTTTACGCGAAAATTCCCTTCATGTATAAAAATCACGACTTTAAAATATAACATGCAAGAGAAAAGTAACGTACTTAAACTTTCTACGACAAATAACTTTAACATTAACGTAAAATTTTACTTTACACATAAAAATCCCAATATTAAAATATGTAGAAATATCGCTAAATAAAAGAAAAAAAGTAACACACTTAAACTTTGTACGACAAATAACTTTGACATTAACGTAAAAAATGTTCTTCACATATAAAAATCACGACTTTAAATTTGAAATGTAGGATGAAAGTATAACATACCTATAATTTCTACGACAAAGAATTCAAACATTGCCGTTCATGTCTTTAAAATGTATAATGACAACTCTAACTTTTAGAAAAAAGAAACCCTAAAAATTTACAAGGCTAAGAATTTAAAATTAACTTTACATGTACTATCATACTCTTATATCAACGATAAATAAGATAAAAAAAAAGAAACTCTAAAAATTTATAAGGCAAAGAATTCAAATAATACTCGAAAATTTACCTCACATATAAAAATTATGTCTTTCAAATGTGTAAGAATAACGCTAAATTAGAGAAAAAGAAATATTAAAAATTTATAAGGTAAGGAATTGAAACAATACGCGAAAATTTATTTCACACATAAAATTTTTATCTTTAAAATGTGTAAGAATAATGCTAAATTAGAGAAGAAAAAAAAAATAACATACTTAAACTTTCTTCGATAACAATTTAAACAATACGCGAAAATTTCATACACAATTATTTTCTTAGGTTAATGTTAAATAATGGGAAATTTAACAGAATAAAAATTTCAAAGATAAAGAATTTTAACCTTTACACGAAAATTTACTTCACATATAAATATCATGTCTTTAAACTTTAACGTGACAATTTACTTCTCATATACAATTAAACTCTTAGGTTAATGTTAAATAAAAGAAAAAGTAACATACTCAAAAATTTCTAAGATAAGCATAACGTAAAAATTTCATATCATGTGTTTAAAATGTAACATATAAGAGAAAAAAAAATAACATACTTGAACTTTCTATAGCAAAGAATTTAAGCGTTAGCGTAAAAATTTACTTTACATATAAAATTCACGTCTTTAAACGGGGTGATAAGCATGTGACGGTAATTAGCCAATCAGGTTAGCGGTAGGTGATACGCCACTTGCCGGCATTTTTAGACCGGAGGATGAGTCACGCTAATACTTGTTCAAACAGGTCGGGAGACTTGTACAGCAAGAACAACAGCATCGACGCGCAAGCAGCGGGTGATGCTGCGGTGTGTCAGCAGGTCTTCGAGATTATCGTTTTCCTACTTTTCCTTTTTCATAATGAAATGTTTGTGAAAACTTGGAATGAATGAAGTGGATTTCAAAGACACATTAGTAAGTGAAGGTAGAATTCGCATGGACTTTCTTCCAAAAAGTATGATTCACTTGGAGAATTTAAGATCATTTCTACTTGAAAACTTTTCTATTGTCTAAAACATTGAATATTGTTCAAACTCAGTGAGATTATATGCTACAATACGGGTAAAACTTAACAAAATTGTTACATTGAAGAAAAATAATAAGAGATTTAAAATAAATACTAGTTATAGATACTCCAAGGAAAAAAAATTCACCTCTACTTTTCAATCGGAAAATCAATGCAAGTTGGAAATTTATGTTACTTCAAGAAAGACTTAGACAATTTACTTTGTAATAATATACGTTAAGGTGTCGTATTAACTCGTGCAATACATGCTGACTAAGGTTTATTTTACTTATCTAAGAAAGGTGAATTGGGGGAAAATATTAAATAAATTGTAGATATTAAATACATTGTAAATATGCATTTAAGTTTTGAAAATCACCTGCAAGACTTTTAAAACATCTTAAGAAAAATTGAAAGAAACTTGCGAATTATATGTAAACTATATAACTTTTTATACTCTGAAAGGAAATCACAAGTAATTTAGTTAACTTTTTTCATGGTAACACTCATATTCAACGACATGTTTTAAAATTTAACCTTCTTTACATGATAATAGTTATAAATTTTTTCAATCTCAGATGCGATAATACTATTATTTCTAACATATATGTTACGAATTGTGTAAAGTTTTTAAAACTGTATATGCAAATCACCAATCAGAAACATAAAAATCTAACATCAATCAAACAAACTAAAATAATAAGATATTTTCCTTAGTGGAAATAGTTAACTATACTCATGTGATGGAATATACTTAGAAAATTTAAATACTGAAAAAAGTTTGCTAGGCAAACTTAAAGAATATTTTTTTTTTCTTGTGAAAAACTAGCATAAATTTGGAAAATGTAGAGTTTGTTACTACGTAAAATTGAACATCATCTGGACAAACTAAATTATACATGAATTTTTTTTTTATTTGAGAGGTGCTGACAATATATCATTAATATAGAGATTTTTAACTTCCACCCATAATTTCTAAATAACTTATACATAAATTTCAGAAAAACTGAAACGGAATGTGTTTTACAAGAGGCTTATTTTGTAAGATGAATATTCAATATTAATATAACTGAGCAAAGTTCATTCCGGAAAAAACTTGTAAAAGATACTTATATTTTGAAAATAGTTTGAAATATCCTTTTAAATTTATGAATGCTCGCTTTCGAAAGACACAAATAAAACTGATATTACTCATGATAATTAACACATACATAACATTAGTCAAACAAAGTGAAATTTTTATTGCTTGTGACCGATAACTTTTCAGTGAAGCAGAACTTACATAGGAAATTTGTGCAAACTTTTTCAACTTTTAAACCAAGTATCATGTAAAATTATAAATTACGATAGGAAATAGCATACTTCAGAATCCGAACAAGTCTTGTAGTTAAGCTAAATGTATTTCTCAAGGAATTGAAAGCATACCAGAGAAGTCCTTATCATTTCGCATCTTTTCTCATGTTGCAAGAAGACATACATTGTAAAAAATCGTCTTAGAACTTAACAAAAATCAGTAAAAATAAATATATTTTCTATGGCAAAGATAAAACTTCACAACTTAATTACTTAAATTTAGCTAAGTTGCATATGGTTTATTCACATAACTCGCATGTGCTTTGAATGTTGAAATATATTTGTCAGTTGAAATCAAACTCATCGAAAATAAATGCTATCTACATTTTCAAGTCGGAAATTACTATTAAATAAACTTTACATGTAAGACATTATCATGTTAAAAAGAAAAATCTACAAAAATGTAAATGATAATTTTACTGTTGGTACATAAATGATGAATAATTTATGATTTTATTCTAGGCAAACGTTTTATTGTCTAACAGAGAACTTAAACTTTAGCAGAAAAACGAAAAAATACAATTTTTATATCCTATCATGCTTGTCGAAAATTGAATTTATTAGCTGTTGTAATAGATTTTTATTGTCCAAATTTCTATAGTTCTTCCCAGTGCAATAATATTAAGTTCATGTGTAATGAGTAGGTTTTTTTTTTTTTTTGTTGAATCTTATAAATTTAATGAAATTATTATGACCTAAGAGATTGAGTGAACTGAATAAATCAATGACGTAAATTTAAACAATGACTTGAACTGATACATACTATAACTGTAAAGAAGTATGACAAAGTGATAGATGAAGTGAAAATAGAAGTTGAGTGAAATGTGTTGAAAAAAGTTGAAGACGACAAGAAATTCATAAATGAGAATTATCATTGACTTATTTTAACTTCGTTTTTCTTGCTTATGACAAGAAAATACACTCTTGTTTATTAAGAACCAACTTGATATCTTATCATAGAATGACAATGATGAAATATCTATACATTAAAAAAAAATACCAAACTTAGACATAGCAAATTTCTTGAAATTCATGTATAATGTGAGAAGTTTTACTGGAAATATAGAAGATACAACATTGAAAAATGTGAATGTTTCGAAGTACTTTATCAGAAATTAAAAAAAAAAAAAATGCGCTGAGGTCCGCTATAAAATTTTTTAGGAGAAAGTTTAAACAAAATTTAAAATCAAACATGCTTTTAAGTGGGAACACATATATTAAAATTATAGCACATTTAACAATTTATATTATGTCATCTCAGTTGGTATCAAACTGAATAATATGAAAAACAATCACAAACTGAATAAACATGAAAATTATCAATATATGTGGAAAAGTTTCCTTTTTTCACATATAAAAAAAATATAACACATTGACATACGTTAAGATCACGAAACATGCGTAATCATATACCGATAAGAGCAACCAATGTTGCGGGGAGATATTCACGTGATGGACAATATCCCATGAATAAATTGAGTGTTTTAATTTCTAATGCTAATTGCAATAGTATTTCACGTAACTTCAACTTTATATGTTACACTATAGATATATTTATTTTTCAAATATATTGACTTTCGAAAAATCATCCTTCAATATAAGAATGATCATAGTAAGAATAAAAGAAAAGATACTAAGCATTGATTTAAAGTGTATTTATTTCAACTTAGCAACAAATCATATGCGTGAAACGAAAATTGCCTCGAACCAAAGTATAACTATCCAACTTCATTGATTCCTACAAGGAAATTTTTCTCATCTAGTAATCGAATTTTTTTTTCTCGTACACATTATAAGTGTTGTCCAATCAGGTGTAGAATAGCTGAAGATATCCGACCTCTTTCTAAATATTAATAAGTCACTGTTGAAAAACTTATAAAAATTTCAATTTACACTTAAAGTTTTTTTATATATATATATTTCAAAGAATTTTTTTTCAAATCAATATGTATATTTAAATACTGAAACTTATTCACTTCAATAAATGTATGTTTAAGTTATAAAACTTATCGTATGTATTGAAAAATTGTAACTTTTCGTCTTCGTATAAATCGATAACTTATACACTAGTTCTTCATCAATTAATCTTCTAAGTAAATCTTTCAAAGGCAAAAACATACCTATAGCTTTACATTTGTAACAAGTTAAATTGTACATGTTTCTCGTGAAATTAAAATTTTATATGTTTTTCATGAAAATATATAAAATTTTGTAACTTTCACATGAAGCATGTACAATTTAACTTGTTACAAATGCAAAGCTATGGGTATGTTTTTACCTTTGAAAGATTTACTTAGAAGATTAATTGATGAAGAACTAGTGTATAAGTTATCGATTTATACGAAGACGAAAAGTTACAATTTTTCAATACATACGATAAGTTTTATAACTTAAACATACATTTATTGAAGTGAATAAGTTTCAGTATTTAAATATACATATTGATTTGAAAAAAAATTCTTTGAAATATATATATATAAAAAAACTTTAAGTGTAAATTGAAATTTTTATAAGTTTTTCAACAGTGACTTATTAATATTTAGAAAGAGGTCGGATATCTTCAGCTATTCTACACCTGATTGGACAACACTTATAATGTGTACGAGAAAAAAAAATTCGATTACTAGATGAGAAAAATTTCCTTGTAGGAATCAATGAAGTTGGATAGTTATACTTTGGTTCGAGGCAATTTTCGTTTCACGCATATGATTTGTTGCTAAGTTGAAATAAATACACTTTAAATCAATGCTTAGTATCTTTTCTTTTATTCTTACTATGCTCATTCTTATATTGAAGGATGATTTTTCGAAAGTCAATATATTTGAAAAATAAATATATCTATAGTGTAACATATAAAGTTGAAGTTACGTGAAATACTATTGCAATTAGCATTAGAAATTAAAACACTCAATTTATTCATGGGATATTGTCCATCACGTGAATATCTCCCCGCAACATTGGTTGCTCTTATCGGTATATGATTACGCATGTTTCGTGATCTTAACGTATGTCAATGTGTTATATTTTTTTTATATGTGAAAAAAGGAAACTTTTCCACATATATTGATAATTTTCATGTTTATTCAGTTTGTGATTGTTTTTCATATTATTCAGTTTGATACCAACTGAGATGACATAATATAAATTGTTAAATGTGCTATAATTTTAATATATGTGTTCCCACTTAAAAGCATGTTTGATTTTAAATTTTGTTTAAACTTTCTCCTAAAAAATTTTATAGCGGACCTCAGCGCATTTTTTTTTTTTTTAATTTCTGATAAAGTACTTCGAAACATTCACATTTTTCAATGTTGTATCTTCTATATTTCCAGTAAAACTTCTCACATTATACATGAATTTCAAGAAATTTGCTATGTCTAAGTTTGGTATTTTTTTTTTAATGTATAGATATTTCATCATTGTCATTCTATGATAAGATATCAAGTTGGTTCTTAATAAACAAGAGTGTATTTTCTTGTCATAAGCAAGAAAAACGAAGTTAAAATAAGTCAATGATAATTCTCATTTATGAATTTCTTGTCGTCTTCAACTTTTTTCAACACATTTCACTCAACTTCTATTTTCACTTCATCTATCACTTTGTCATACTTCTTTACAGTTATAGTATGTATCAGTTCAAGTCATTGTTTAAATTTACGTCATTGATTTATTCAGTTCACTCAATCTCTTAGGTCATAATAATTTCATTAAATTTATAAGATTCAACAAAAAAAAAAAAAAACCTACTCATTACACATGAACTTAATATTATTGCACTGGGAAGAACTATAGAAATTTGGACAATAAAAATCTATTACAACAGCTAATAAATTCAATTTTCGACAAGCATGATAGGATATAAAAATTGTATTTTTTCGTTTTTCTGCTAAAGTTTAAGTTCTCTGTTAGACAATAAAACGTTTGCCTAGAATAAAATCATAAATTATTCATCATTTATGTACCAACAGTAAAATTATCATTTACATTTTTGTAGATTTTTCTTTTTAACATGATAATGTCTTACATGTAAAGTTTATTTAATAGTAATTTCCGACTTGAAAATGTAGATAGCATTTATTTTCGATGAGTTTGATTTCAACTGACAAATATATTTCAACATTCAAAGCACATGCGAGTTATGTGAATAAACCATATGCAACTTAGCTAAATTTAAGTAATTAAGTTGTGAAGTTTTATCTTTGGCATAGAAAATATATTTATTTTTACTGATTTTTGTTAAGTTCTAAGACGATTTTTTACAATGTATGTCTTCTTGCAACATGAGAAAAGATGCGAAATGATAAGGACTTCTCTGGTATGCTTTCAATTCCTTGAGAAATAAATTTAGCTTAACTACAAGACTTGTTCGGATTCTGAAGTATGCTATTTCCTATCGTAATTTATAATTTTACATGATACTTGGTTTAAAAGTTGAAAAAGTTTGCACAGATTTCCTATGTAAGTTCTGCTTCACTGAAAAGTTATCGGTCACAAGCAATAAAAATTTCACTTTGTTTGACTAATGTTATGTATGTGTTAATTATCATGAGTAATATCAGTTTTATTTGTGTCTTTCGAAAGCGAGCATTCATAAATTTAAAAGGATATTTCAAACTATTTTCAAAATATAAGTATCTTTTACAAGTTTTTTCCGGAATGAACTTTGCTCAGTTATATTAATATTGAATATTCATCTTACAAAATAAGCCTCTTGTAAAACACATTCCGTTTCAGTTTTTCTGAAATTTATGTATAAGTTATTTAGAAATTATGGGTGGAAGTTAAAAATCTCTATATTAATGATATATTGTCAGCACCTCTCAAATAAAAAAAAAATTCATGTATAATTTAGTTTGTCCAGATGATGTTCAATTTTACGTAGTAACAAACTCTACATTTTCCAAATTTATGCTAGTTTTTCACAAGAAAAAAAAAATATTCTTTAAGTTTGCCTAGCAAACTTTTTTCAGTATTTAAATTTTCTAAGTATATTCCATCACATGAGTATAGTTAACTATTTCCACTAAGGAAAATATCTTATTATTTTAGTTTGTTTGATTGATGTTAGATTTTTATGTTTCTGATTGGTGATTTGCATATACAGTTTTAAAAACTTTACACAATTCGTAACATATATGTTAGAAATAATAGTATTATCGCATCTGAGATTGAAAAAATTTATAACTATTATCATGTAAAGAAGGTTAAATTTTAAAACATGTCGTTGAATATGAGTGTTACCATGAAAAAAGTTAACTAAATTACTTGTGATTTCCTTTCAGAGTATAAAAAGTTATATAGTTTACATATAATTCGCAAGTTTCTTTCAATTTTTCTTAAGATGTTTTAAAAGTCTTGCAGGTGATTTTCAAAACTTAAATGCATATTTACAATGTATTTAATATCTACAATTTATTTAATATTTTCCCCCAATTCACCTTTCTTAGATAAGTAAAATAAACCTTAGTCAGCATGTATTGCACGAGTTAATACGACACCTTAACGTATATTATTACAAAGTAAATTGTCTAAGTCTTTCTTGAAGTAACATAAATTTCCAACTTGCATTGATTTTCCGATTGAAAAGTAGAGGTGAATTTTTTTTCCTTGGAGTATCTATAACTAGTATTTATTTTAAATCTCTTATTATTTTTCTTCAATGTAACAATTTTGTTAAGTTTTACCCGTATTGTAGCATATAATCTCACTGAGTTTGAACAATATTCAATGTTTTAGACAATAGAAAAGTTTTCAAGTAGAAATGATCTTAAATTCTCCAAGTGAATCATACTTTTTGGAAGAAAGTCCATGCGAATTCTACCTTCACTTACTAATGTGTCTTTGAAATCCACTTCATTCATTCCAAGTTTTCACAAACATTTCATTATGAAAAAGGAAAAGTAGGAAAACGATAATCTCGAAGACCTGCTGACACACCGCAGCATCACCCGCTGCTTGCGCGTCGATGCTGTTGTTCTTGCTGTACAAGTCTCCCGACCTGTTTGAACAAGTATTAGCGTGACTCATCCTCCGGTCTAAAAATGCCGGCAAGTGGCGTATCACCTACCGCTAACCTGATTGGCTAATTACCGTCACATGCTTATCACCCCGTTTAAAGACGTGAATTTTATATGTAAAGTAAATTTTTACGCTAACGCTTAAATTCTTTGCTATAGAAAGTTCAAGTATGTTATTTTTTTTTCTCTTATATGTTACATTTTAAACACATGATATGAAATTTTTACGTTATGCTTATCTTAGAAATTTTTGAGTATGTTACTTTTTCTTTTATTTAACATTAACCTAAGAGTTTAATTGTATATGAGAAGTAAATTGTCACGTTAAAGTTTAAAGACATGATATTTATATGTGAAGTAAATTTTCGTGTAAAGGTTAAAATTCTTTATCTTTGAAATTTTTATTCTGTTAAATTTCCCATTATTTAACATTAACCTAAGAAAATAATTGTGTATGAAATTTTCGCGTATTGTTTAAATTGTTATCGAAGAAAGTTTAAGTATGTTATTTTTTTTTCTTCTCTAATTTAGCATTATTCTTACACATTTTAAAGATAAAAATTTTATGTGTGAAATAAATTTTCGCGTATTGTTTCAATTCCTTACCTTATAAATTTTTAATATTTCTTTTTCTCTAATTTAGCGTTATTCTTACACATTTGAAAGACATAATTTTTATATGTGAGGTAAATTTTCGAGTATTATTTGAATTCTTTGCCTTATAAATTTTTAGAGTTTCTTTTTTTTTATCTTATTTATCGTTGATATAAGAGTATGATAGTACATGTAAAGTTAATTTTAAATTCTTAGCCTTGTAAATTTTTAGGGTTTCTTTTTTCTAAAAGTTAGAGTTGTCATTATACATTTTAAAGACATGAACGGCAATGTTTGAATTCTTTGTCGTAGAAATTATAGGTATGTTATACTTTCATCCTACATTTCAAATTTAAAGTCGTGATTTTTATATGTGAAGAACATTTTTTACGTTAATGTCAAAGTTATTTGTCGTACAAAGTTTAAGTGTGTTACTTTTTTTCTTTTATTTAGCGATATTTCTACATATTTTAATATCGGGATTTTTATGTGTAAAGTAAAATTTTACGTTAATGTTAAAGTTATTTGTCGTAGAAAGTTTAAGTACGTTACTTTTCTCTTGCATGTTATATTTTAAAGTCGTGATTTTTATACATGAAGGGAATTTTCGCGTAAAGGTTAAATATTTATCTTAGAAATTTTAAGTAAGTTACTTTTTTTCTCTTATTTAGCGATATTTTTACACATTTTAAAGTGATTTTTATGTGTAAAGTAAGTTTTTTTCGTTAATTTTAAAGTTATTTGTCGTAAAGAGTTTAAGTATGTTACTTTTTTCTCCTATTTAGTGATATTCGTACACATTTTAAAGACATGATTTTTATTCGTAAAGTAAATTTTCACGTTCACTTTTTTTATAAGTTTATTTTTTATAATAATAATAATAATAAAATCTGATAATTATTACTAAATATTATCTTTATATTTAATAAATTTCATAATTACTCCAATTGAAACAACTGTCTACGCTAAAAACCCATTCGCTACACTATGACGTCACGAACAAATTATCTATCACTTTAACTGTTTCAAGCAAGATCGTTACACAACAACTCAACTCGCAAACGCGTTGAAGCGTGTTGAAACATGCCTAGTCTCGCTCCCCACCCGCTCTGATCGGTTAGAACCAAGCAGCGCCCTCTACCGTGAAACCTGATTGGTCGGTGAAGTCACGTGATCACCCCTCATATATAGACGCTACCGGTTGCCGTCTCGCCATTTCTACTTAGATACCTGAGTGTGAAAGACGTGTTTAATACTTCGTGTTTTTTTTCTCATCGCGATTTTGTTCGCACTTGTGTAGTTATTCACAGTTATTTTAGCTTCGCAGATTTCGTTTCGATTATTCGGTAAGTGAATTTTTAAACATCTTCTCACTCCAACAAACCAAGAGAGCCTTGTCGGCCTATGACGACAAGCGGTATCTGCTGGAAGATGGCATAACCAGCTATGCCTATGGTCACTTCAAAATTCCTTAAATCATTCATTTAATCCTTAATTTTTTTTTTTATCTCTTTAAGCCTTAATTTAACTAAAATATTACTTTAACTAATTTTTTAAAAACTTATTTAGCGTTAATTTTTTTTTCCAGGATTTTGTATGTGACCATTAAATTTAATTCATGAGAGAAATATACGTTCTCACAAGTCTTCTTTTCAGATTTTTTAAAATTTAAAATTGTTTAGGATTTAAGGTAATGATGTCTTCTTAAAAGATATTATTGGATGGTTGGTTAGTGACCTCATATTTCAAGGAAATATACGTTCTTTGAAATAAGTTTTTTTTTTTGTTGTTGTTGTTGTTGTTGATAGGGTGGAGTGAGATGGTACCAATTCTTCCTAAAAGAGGTATCGGGCTGGAGGTGGGTCCTCACCTTTAATAAATAATTTTTCAAAATTTATTAATTGTAAGTTTCAAAGTAAAACAAAAGTTATGCAAATTAATTTATCTTGATAGCTTTACGGTAAGATGGAATTATACAAAACGTATTATTAATATGTGTGTTTAACAATTGTTTGGTAAAATATTGAAATGTCACGTGTAGCTCGGGGTTAGGGTTCTTTAGACCCTTAGCAAATGGCATTCCTTTTATTAACTTTTCAAATTTAACATTTTTTTTTGTGTAACTTTGTTGCAGGTATTTTAACTTGGCTAAAGGATATGTAAGTAACTCGCTAGAAAACCAAACAGTCAATCAGGAGTTAACTTTTGGTCACATGTTTAAAACTTATCAGTCACAAGCGAGCATTTAGCTGACCGATCAGAACTCGTTGCCAACACCTGAAAACTAAATTTGGTATATATCCAATGTTATCACCACTTAAAACGTAAATCTTAACATAGAATGACGTCATACCCACTGTGACGTCATTAGTAAAAATACCTATCACTCTACCTTATTCGTTTAGAAGCAGCCCTAGAACAACTCAACTCCGTCTGAAAGGTAAATCGACACTAAAAAGTGTTGCCAACGCTCAAAACTTTGATATAAAACAAATTATGACGTCATACCTACTGTGACGTCACTCAATAAAAGCCTATCATTCTAACTTATTCGTTTAGAAGCAGTCCTAGAACAACTCAGCTCCATCTTAAATGTAAATCGAAACTAAAAAGTGTTGCCACCGCTCAAAACTTTGATATAAAACACATTATGACGTCATATCTACTGTGACGTCACGCAATAAAAACCTATCACTCTAACTTATTCATTTACAAGCAGTCCTAGAACAACTCAACTCCATCTTAAAGGTAAATCGAAACTAAAAAGTGTTGCCATCGCTCTAAACTTTGATATAAAACACATTATGACGTCATACCTACTGTGACGTCATACACAAACAGCTTATAATGAAACTAAAACAACAGCAGGAGGGGAACAACTCAACTCCCGGTCACGTGACTTCCAGTGACGTCACTTCCTGTGACGTCATATCCGGTCACGCCCCCTTTCGGTCACGCCCCCATACCATACCGTCGCTCGATCGATCCATGGCTCAGGATGCCCAATTTCTAACTACTGGCCATGAAAAAATATATATATTAAGCACTTTTAATGACCGTGGGAACCCTGAGTAACAAATATAATTAGATAAACAACTGGATAAACTGCTTAACGCTGGGGAAATGAAGTCGTTGCCAGATGCCGTTAGTAGGATAAAAAAAAATACGGATTGCCGAAGATTGAAAATAAAATGTTGGGTTGTACACAGCAGAAATGTCAATAGTAGACCTTAATTAGTAATAAAGTGCAAAAAAAATATCTACTCTAGCGCTTTACAAGGTTTTCGCATTCCCATCCAACTATAAAAAGGAACAGTGTTTGGTTAATCATCCTACCAACGTCATCAACCACCAGCGCATTTTTCTCCTTGCATTGACATAGGAGCAGTCTATCCAGTTGTTTATCAATATCGATGGTAACAAACAAGTTGGATTGTGACACATATTTTTCATTAAAAGCCTGCTTCCATACACGCTACAATTAAAGTTATTACAAATTTACTTAGTAAGAAGATTATTCATTTGTGATTAACTGTACTTTAATACATGATTCGTAATTTTTCAAATCCAATTTATTTTTGTAGTATGTGAAATCGTCATTTAGAAGCGGTAATACAAGCATACAAGCGCTGTCGATATTTTAAGACAGAAATCGTTAATTTTAGTAAGAATTAGTAGCAATGATAGCATTTCCAAGTTGATAAATTTGGAGACAATTTTGTCGTTAACTTTTTTAACCACATATTGAACTTCCAACATTTCCCAATTTAGATTTCCTTAAACGTTATGATATAAGCACCCTTCTGATCAAGAATGCAGGTAGTTTCGGTTGAACTTAAAGCATATTTACAGATCTCACGGCTCACGGTAACAATTATCATAATTATGCCTCGTAATTTCGTCAGATGAAAGAGTCGAGACTGAAGCTACTCCGCATACACCCCAACGTGAGTACATTGAGTTCCCAACGAATTTCGCGAGCATCAGACTCCACTATGTGGAAAAATCACATGATCATGCGATCAAGAGTTGATGCTGATCCAACCAGACATAGTTTTTTTTTTATTTTTTTATTTAAAACATCAAACGAAATCACTCTATGTCACGCATTGCTTTATTATCAATTGGAAATTGCAGAGAAGGACAATTTACTTTCAAAGTCTAGGTTTTGTGAAGACCTTGTATTTTAAAAACCATAATCTTAAATATCGCCGTTAAGGAAATTCTCCCTTTTGTTCTAAACCCATACATTTATATAATAGGTTTTCCAAGAAGAATATTGTTATTCACAATTCAAAAAAAAAATTTACCTGTAAAAACAGAATCCTGCTGATATGACCCCAAATATTCCAACTGCACAACATCCAGCAACAATAGCTATAAAATAAATTATTTAAAACATAGAAATAGAATTATATATATGTATATATATATTTTAAAAAGTTAGATTGTGACAGTCACCGTCACTAAAAGGTCGTTTCTACACACTTTATATAAGATTCAGATATTAAGCATGTGCAATTTAGCGACGTTTCATGATTTAAACCTCCCACAGTTAAGGTTGATGACACAAACCTTATCTATTTAGAGAGGATGGAGGGGGGCATTAAGAAGACTGTGACTAGTTAATCATTATCAAATAGCCAAAACTACGAATCGACAACTTGGCGAGAAAACTTGTAACCGAATACCCGAAATCCAGTCCGATATCTACCTGAAGCCAAGACGTGTAACTTCCTATAGAGCTACTATGGAAGCACTCTTCCGATCGAACTTCCCGTTAAATTTTATGTAATTTTACTAATATCATAGAGAACTTCAAATTCGATACATGCCTATAGCATTTATAGTAGGTCATTCAAAATTATCTTCCGGTACTTCCAGACATAACTTCCGGTTGCATTTTGATATGGGATCTCGTCTTGACCAGATATATCGCCGTGTCAGTAGCATTAATAGCTTTGTCGGCAATATTGACCACGGACAGAGCCTTTGCTTTTCTCTAAATTAGTGCAATATAGAAGCTAAAATTAAATTTTTTTATCGATAATATACTAAGTTTTCATTGATATAACCAAAGTTAAATACATTAGTAGTTGCTTTTCTATTAATATTTGAAAAAAACACAATTATTTTTTTATTGTAACAAGAATACAAAATATACAATAAATGCAAAATGTACAATACTAGATGAAATATGTAGAAAAATATGCAAAATACAGAAAACTTGGTCAAAAACACATTTATAAGCCACCCCGAAGTGCCCCGTGCGTCAGTGACATGGTGGTAATTTATTTTACCTAGATTCATTTATATTTGACCTAGTTTAAATAATTACTTTCCATATAACTTTGTCACCAACAAGCATTATAGAAAACAAAAAAGTAGATTTATCATAATTTTGCAATTCTAATTTATTATGAGTAGAATAAAAGAGTAAAAATGTCCCATGAGAACGCCAGAGAATTGCCTATTAAGATTCAATAATTTGTTTCATATTATTCAATTTGAAAAATAAACTTTAATAACATCACTCAATTTTTTTAGACAGATCGAATCTTTGTAAACTTATATATTTTTTAAAAAGCACAGAACAAAGAACAAATGATAATTCTAAAATACATTGCACAGAATTTATAAGGACTAAGAAAATAAGTATTGTACAATGATAACAAAAGAAAAACGATAATAGCACAAGTTAATTATGAATTAATTGCATTTGATTTACACTCACTAAATAAGTGGTTCTAAACTGACACGTCTTGTCTAAAAGACCAATTTTTATAAATTCTAACAGAAAAAATAACAAAAACCAAACGGAATTTGTACAATATTTGTACTACATACAATCCCACGTTAATTGTTTTAAAGAGTTATTATCATACTAAAACATAATTGTTAATACATAATTGCTAAAGTTTCTTTTCCATCATATTTAGGAGGTGTTTTTTTTTTTTTTTTTTCTTTCTTTTTTTTTTTTTTTTTTCATACCATTCAAACCAAAAACTTATTTCAATAATTTTTTTCCAAATTGACTTATCTTTAATACAAAAAAGAAACCTAAGGTTTTTTTTCCTCAAAGAAAAAAATCAAGACCTCATTTGATCAAGGATCGAAGATCATCAAGCCAAACGAGAGAAAATTTGACATAACTCTGACCCAGTACTATTATATATTTAGTTTGTCTTCTAAATAAACTAAATACTTACATCTGAAATTCTTAACTTTGATATTTAATTGTTTTATCAGAGGTCTGTTTAGAGGAATTTTGTTTCTTTTACCGATCCTTCACGAAATTCCAATCGTGAAATAAAAGAACTTCGTAAAAAACTGTCTAAAAAAGGTCCTAAATAAAAATGTAAGTCCGAAGTATAACCCTTCATAAAAAAAAAAAAAAAAGGGCTTGAAAAAATTAACCAATAAATATAAAGTTTTTCATATAAATCTTTTAAATGTAGTGCTAACTTTTCTATGCAATTACAACGTATTTAAGCGGTTTTAAACTCAGATCGATTTTTATTGCGTTTGACCGCAACGAAGAAAAACCATCAAATAAAAGTAAGTTGATTCTGTGATAAAGTCTAACATTTTTTTTTTTTTTTTTTTTTTTTGTCCGCTAAACTTGATAGAATCCATTATCATCGATAAAAAAATCTATTTGCCCAGTTTCAGCTCGAATTGATGACGGGAAGTACGTTATTAGTTTTCAGAAGATTTACTAGCACACATACAATCAAAATCGAAGTTAATATAAAGGATTTTATAAATACCTTCACCTGAAAAAAAGAACTTCAAAATATCGTCTAAACAGAAATTGAAATCTGAAAACATGAGTACAAAAAAGGACGATCACAAAAAAATCTATCTGAACAAAAGACCTCTCACAAAAATCTGCGCTAAAAAAGGAAACTTTTAAAAACTGCTAATTACATATTTGATTGAAATGCATATTTGGAAGTGAAAAGGTTTTTTTGTTCTCTTTTACAACACTTTTTCTTTATGAAAATATTATTATTTTTTTTAGAAAAAATTTAAATGAGTTTAGAACATTGTGAACAAATTAAAAAAAAAAAAATTCTCAAGTGGACTCTTCTTCACAAAAGAAATCCTCATTTTGATGAAACCTTTGATGCTCAGTTATGAATAATATAACCCCCAAAAACCGAGTTTTTAAAATTCTTTTATATGCATTATCAATTTCTATTTTTGTTAACACAGCGCCGATATCAAAAACATTTCTATCAGAAAAATGTGCGGTAAACTACGATTCAAAATTTATTTATTAAAAATGAACGTAAATTTATGGTCTCACATCCAATCATCATTTATTTATTCTGATAAAAATAATTTATTTATTTCAAAAAATTTTAGCTACAAGAAAGAGTTTCAACAATGATCGGTTCAATTCTATTTTAACTCGATTGGATGACGGCAAGTTGGTTTTTTTAGTATTCCGCAAAAGCGACCTTTCAGTGACAGTTACAGCCCCAAAATTTGATAGAATGCATTGTCATCGACATCGAACTTATCTGCCAAGTTTCAGCCCGATTGGATGACGGCATAGGGGTTAATTAGGTCTCTGCAGATTCCGCCGCCATCGACAAACATACAAAAGCGAAGTTAATATAAAGGATTTTAAAATACTACACTTACCAACAAAATAAACATCACTGAATGACTCTTCCTCTTTCATCTCCACGGTTTGCTGATGCTTCAGTGTGTATGGGCCAGAAGTTTCAGCTGAACTGCCAAGCGTTGTTTTTCCTTGTGCAGGCGAACTCACGTGACTTACACTGAGCGTTGAGATCTTTTCGGAGGATTCTAAACGAAACATCGTTTAGACCATTAGTGGTAGAATGGTGATTGGAAAAACACTGATTCAAAATTGGGATTTGGAATATCTAGTTTCCCAGCCCTATCTTTAACAGTCCAGTTTTAGAAACAAAAAATTGTTTAAATCTCAAAAACCGTGTAATATGTTTTGAATAGTGAGTCCCTGATGTCACGCATGTACGTTTCCACATAATCTTTTTATTTGCAAGCACATCAGGATGAAATAATTATTTTTAAAAATACCTGTGCGTACTACTGCATGTTAAATAGCAAATATACAAGTCTGCAAGAATTAACCGAGAATTTTGGGGGGGAAATCAGCCATTTGGCGTTGTTTAGTACCAAGACATGCAGGTGAACTTTCAATAAATTTAGTAACACAAATTGGAAAATTTCGTATAGTTAATATTCTTCTGGTGAGCATTTCCAATTCTCCACCTGATTTAACCAAGTCCTCCCTGTGTAATATATGGAATCAAATTTCGATTTTTTTTTCCCATTTTTTTTTTTTTTTTTTTTTTTTTTTTTTTTTTAAAGTGGCATAGGGATTAGCATCAAACCAAGAAATGAAGCAGGAAATGACACGATACAAACACAAATCCAAAAACTCTTACCAGAGAAATAACATTTGTTTGGCTCATTGCTAATTCAGCTCAATCTTCGCGAAAAATAGTTTTATGATTAGCATTTTCGCCCCGAAACTAAGATTTGAAGTTCGATGACCCCATAAAATCAAACCACCTCCTTTTTATTCTTACCTATTTTCTCTTCAAGGTTTTCTTCATTGTCCACGTCTCTAACTGAAGAATAAGCAACAGCTTTTGCTTGAGCGCTAGGTGAGCCGTCTTCAAATGGCCTTTTCGCAGAGGCGTAAGACGAGGCGAAGCTTCGGGCACCTGGTCTGTCGGCATTACTTTGAAAGGGGAAATTCAGGGGAGCCATCGGTGGAAGAGTGTCTTCATTTCGGAATGCATCTCTAGGCAAAGGAATATTTCTAAGAGGTACATAGGGAGAGGGCACGTCTTGAGTGGTTTGCCTCTGCGGGTGCGTAAACCTCCTTACGAATTCCTTCAGATCCCTCTCCAATACAGCTGCTGTAGAGAAAGGTGGTACATTTTGATTTCAGATACTAAAATAAGGTTGAGTTTTACAGATAAAAACAAGCTGTAGGTTTGAAATGACAAAAAGATCAAAATGAGAAGTAAATTTGGGTTGGATATCATCTGGCTAATAAGCTACACGGGGACTACCAATGCACCGGATCAAGGTACAGCAAGAACAGGATTACTAAGAGTAACTAAGTGTCAGAAGGGAGCCATTTCAAAAGGTTTTTTATAGGGAAACTTTTACGTATTTCAGCGTTTCTCAACCTGTGGTATGCATTAAACTCTAGGTACGTGAAACGGTCTCTGGGGGGGGGGGGGGGTACGCAAAAAAAATAAAGCTAAACGGGGACTATCAGTGCACCGGATCAAGGTACAGCAAGATCAGGATTACTGAGAGTAAACTAAGTGTCAGAAAGGCGACATTTCAAAAGGTTTTCCATAGGGAAACTGTCCCGTATTTCAGCGTTTCTCAACCTGTGGTAAGTATTCCACTGTTGCGTGGATGGGTTCGAAAGATTTGAAGCCAAAGCAGATCAAAACTTGCAGAAATTTATTCCGATATAACTCTTCGCAAATTCTTTTACAACTCCAGAACTTTCCGTTCTAATAGACTCAATACAGCTCTTTACACAATAATGGAGTTCAAACAGAAGTTAAAAACTAGATAGACAACTGCTAAAATCGTGGCACAAGACAATGCAATATAGTTCCCTACTCTGAATGCTCGCTGAGAGACAACTAACTAGATAACTCACCTCACGGCCGGCCTTATGTAGGATGTAGGAAAGTCAATCCTTCGTGAATCTTTTAGAGATAGAAATTTAAAGGATTTTCCAGATCGTAGTCGAAAAGCCCTATACATGTACATGGGGACAGAAAATGTCGCCAAATGGTCGCCAAGTTTGGCGACCAAAATTAGTCACCAAAACCGTCTCCAACTTGGCGAGATTGCCATTAACCATAATGTTAAATGGCCTGCTCCTTGTAAAACTCGTTTTCCAGCATGATCCCTGTAGAAATCGTTTTCAAGCATTACGTGACGCATTGCAGGAAAGCGAAGTAAAGACAACTTTAGCACTGCCTTATGCGAAATGTACATGAATTTCCCTTTTTACATAATTAATATTACGAAATATTTACAAATATACAGAGATTCGTAACACCACTATATGTACGTGAAACGGTCTCTGGGGGGGGGGGGGGGGGGTACGCAGAAATAAAGATGTAATGGTGGGCATTGGCAAATAGATTGTAAATAAGAGAAACGGTAAAAAGTGCCAGATGTAGCAACTGGCATTTTCAATGTAAATTATATTTCATTTCGAAAAATCAAAATAATAGAATTGAATATGATAGAGTTTGAAGTCAGAAAGAAATGGATGTTTTAAATTCTATTTATTTATTTTCTATTTTAAATGCAGAACGAGTACCTGTCGAGAGGAATATGACCAATATTTTTTCTTAACAGCCATGTAGATTATTGTAATTACACCTAATATGGATGAAGTTGGAGTGCGTGGAGCAGTGATAGGTTAGCAAGTAAGAAAAAGTTGAGAAACGCTACCATATTTTAATCCAGAAGAGGGAGAAAACACGCAAACTTTCATCATATATATCGATAATAGGCTAAAGATTATTTATCACCATCATATACATTCCTTTTCGAAATGAAAGATTTCAGAGCACCCATGTGGGAAACCGAACCTGATTCAGATGTGAAAGTGTACAAGTCAATTTTTATTATTTACAAATATTTTAAAAGAAAACGCTATTTCATAATGTAGAGCCACAAATCCACTAAAAAGTTAGTTGAAGTGAGAGTGTTCTAAAAGTGAGTGTAATGAATAAAAGCTAAAAAGTGAGGGCTGAACTTGAGCTGCCATATCTTTTGCCCTTTAACCATAAACCAAATCACAGAAAACCATGATGTCTTTCAATTTTTTTCATGCACTTTATATATTTTGTATTTTAATCCTAAATTGTTTTCAACAAATAGACAGTTTTAAACATTGAATTTTCCTGTTCGCCTAAGTTTAAATTTATACCAAAGAAAGCTTCTTTTTTTTAAAAAGTTTTCATCAAAGTAATTATAAAAACACCTATATAAACCATTTCCTTTTCTCTCTAAGCCATTTCTTCTTTCAAATTTTTTTTATTAACTGAAGACAACTTTTAATGACTTTTTTTATGAACTTATTTAAGGATACAAAAACTTCTTTAAATCAACATATTCTTCTTACTAATTACCATTGAATGAGCAATATAGGTGGTAATTTTATTTAAAATTATTTGTCACCAACAATAGTTTTAAATCAATAACTTAGACAGCTTGTAAATTGATTTACAAGCTTTTTTTTTTTTTATTTTTTAGTATAAGGGAATAGTTTCCTAATCGATCCATGAAACGTCGTCCAATATAAAAGAGTTCCCATTCATAATATCCGTGGTTTATATATATATTGTTACGAATTTTTCCGCTGAGGCAATGATGGTACAGTTTTCACGGTATAGAAATATTTAATCTCTCTTCAGAAAACTCACAAAATTTATTCACAGGCAACAGTTTAATTACTCTCAAGCTTCAACAAAAATAACTTCGAATTCAGCGATTATACAAGCTCACTCCAATAGGTAAACAAAGCGATCAGCTTTCAACGAAATCCGAAGTCAATCTGAAAACTTTCCCGTTCTCCAGTCTTTTATATACAAGCGCGTGAGACATTCTCGAAATTTCCAGCCAATTCATAGAAAAGAAATATCTCGAAACTTCTCGATTGCTTTAGATGTTGCCACCTTTTTCTAACTTGTATAATCGCTATTAATTAATAAATAAAATAAGATAAAAATAAATTACAATAGAATTTTGAAATAATACGTCACTATTTACAATATATACAGACAATTTGTGCAACATTTCCCCCTTCTTAAAGACTGCACGTCCCGGGCAGTGAAGTCCTTAAGAGGAAAGGCAATTAAATCACTTCTACTATAATATGGGGCTAGTCTATTGTTATGTACAACTCTAGGTTTACAGGAAGGTGTCCGTTGAATTCTCACCACGACGTCGTTGATCTTCTTAAGGACCCCATACGGCCCTTCCCAGTTCGTCTGGAGCTTAGGGGAGAGTCCTTTCCGACGTTTAGGGTTCCCTAACCACACCTTGTCACCTTCCTGGAATGAACGATCCATGGCCTTGGCATAGTATCGGATCTTCATGCGCTCCGTCATGATGTTGTTTCTCTCTCTGGCGAACTGATGTACGGCTTCCAAACGTGCCTGCAGATCATCTAGATACTGGACAGGCGAGGAAGGCGTGTCCGGTGGTTGTCCAAAGAGGAGGTTGCTGGGGAGCCTAAGGTCTCTTCCAAACATCGTTAGAGATGGAGAAAATCCGGTGGTCTCGTGAGTTGCACTCCCGTATGCCAACAGAAGCGGTAAAAGTTTCTGATCCCCATCTTGCTGGTTATATGATTTTGAGATTGCGTCCGAATCATCCGCGGGTGCAGCTGATAGATCCCGGGACCTCCGTTCGATGCTTGTAACAGGAGTACGGATGTCGATTCCCTCTTCACTAACTTTGTCCATTTTCACATGAACCACTTCCTGGGAGGGTTTCATCAATGTCACTTTCTTTGGTTCTCTTTCCGAGGCTGTTGAGGTACTTTTCATAGATGTGGACTCTTCAGCATTCTCTATGACATTGTCTTCATGAGCCATAATCCGATATACGCACAGCTCTTTCATGTCTAGATCGTGCAAAGGAACTTCGCCTCTCCATGTTTGCAGCTTGCTTTCCTCAAAATTCAGCGTAATTCCATTTTTCTTCAAAAAGTCTAGTCCGAGAATGCATGGATCTACAATTTCGGCAACATAAACGGTGTGCTTGTAGGTGTTAAATCCAAGGGCAATGTCCACTTGCAATTTCCCATGCACAGAGATATTACCACCAGACACAGTTTGTAGAGAAACAGAGGGCGCTGTGTAGAGGAGTCGGCTGTTCAGGCGACGAGCCACGTCCGTCCTTACGATCGTAACGTTCGCTCCCGAATCGACGATTAGACGACATGGAGTTCCGTTGATCTCCCCCTTCACGAATAAACCCTGGTTTCCTCCTTGTCGGGATGAAACGTGGAAACGACTGGTCGTGGCTTCACCTGTTCTGCATTGAAGCTTCTGCCCTGAGAGATGGCATCTTCTTAGATTCAGTTGTTGAGATTCCGTGGTAGTGTTATCCCTTCTCTTTTTCAAATCAAGGCAGTTACGTCGTATATGCCCTTCCCGTTTGCAGTGCCAGCAAATGACTCTGGTCCTTCGATTCCTGGCTCCGGGATAGCTTCTCATCATTCGATCAATTTTGCTCTCCAGTTCTCGAAGCTTACTGGTTACAAAGTCAGAAGAATCCTCGGCTAATGCACCGCACACCTATCGTCGGTCTTTTCCAGAAGCTAGCTGCGCGGCTTCCACTCTCATGGCGTACACGAGGGCAGACTTCAGGTTTTTGTTTTGGGATAACCTTACCGCCTGCTGCACATCGGGATCTTGAATAGCGTCGATGAAATACTGCAGCGAAAGATCATCTCGTACATCCGGGGGACAGTCTGGGAAAGCGAGGAGCGACAGTCTTTCTATATCTGACGCCAACTCTTGAAGAGTTTCATTGGCCTTCTGTTGTCTCACTTTCAATTGCAGTCTGTTGTAATCCTTTAGATGCTGCTCCCCAAACCTTAACTCCAACGCACTTGCCAGCGCCACGAATTCTCCCCGCTTCTCTTCAGGTAGTGTTTGTAAAATGTCAGCAGCTTCACCTCGAAGAGACGCCGCGAGATGGAATGCTTTCGAAGTATCGTCCCAACCATTCGCAGAAGCAATAATTTCAAACTGCGTTTGATAAACGGGCCAAGACGACCCACCATCAAAAGTGGCTACTTTGATGTTGGAACGTGGCGTAATGAAGGGAGTGGAAACATTATCCCATTTAGGCGTTGCAACGGTCATAGCTTCTCCCGTTTCAATTTTCCGTAGCCTTTCTTCAACAGCGTCATTAAACTTTTCCTGCTCTTCTTTCATGGTGGAAACCTTTTCTCCCAAGCAGTCAACTTTCCCATTAACCGCCTCAAAACTCTCACTGATTTCTTTTCTTACTTCACTCAGAACCTCTTCTTTTACCGATTGTAGAACACTTGTAGTAGTCTCTATTATCGTAGATTCCACCATTGTAGCTAGTTCGGATTGCATTTCTTCTTTAATCCCAATTATAGCAGCTGATGTGGATTCTTGGCTGGCGGCGAGTTCGGCATTTGTCGTTTCTTGACGGGCTTGACCAGCGGCGGTTAATTCTTGTCCGGCTTTTATTTCGGCTTTCATTTCAGCGGCCGTGGATTCTTGTCCGGCTTTTATTCCAGCAATCATTTCCATTAATTGTTTCATTTGGTCTTCCATCATTCCTCTAGTTGTCGGCATTCAAAATTACGAAATCCCACTTCTGACACTACTGTTACGAATTTTTCCGCTGAGGCAATGATGGTACAGTTTTCACGGTATAGAAATATTTATTCTCTCTTCAGAAAACTCACAAAATTTATTCACAGGCAAATTACTCTCAAGCTTCAACACAAGCTTCAACAAAAATAACTTCGAATTCAGCGATTATACAAGCTCACTCCAATAGGTAAACAAAGCGATCAGCTTTCAACGAAATCCGAAGTCAATCTGAAAACTTTCCCGTTCTCCAGTCTTTTATATACAAGCGCGTGAGACATTCTCGAAATTTCCAGCCAATTCATAGAAAAGAAATATCTCGAAACTTCTCGATTGCTTTAGATGTTGCCACCTTTTTCTAACTTGTATAATCGCTATTAATTATTTTATTTATTAAGATAAAAATAAATTACAATAGAATTTTGAAATAATACGTCACTATTTACAATATATACAGACAATTTGTGCAACAATATATATATATATATATATATATATATATATATATATATATATATATATATATATATATATATATATATATATATATATATATATATATATAAACTTTAATTTCCGATTAAATTTGATAGTTTTGAATGAGCAAATCAACTGTGTGATGTTGATTTTATGGACTAATACTTTCGACTCTGAAAAACAGAAAACAAATGAAGGACCAAAGGATATTAATCGCAAAGAGTAAAATAATTCCAAAATTAAAATTTGGTAAAAGATCTTAACAAATGAAGACTGAATTCAGTTTTTCTCTTTATTTCACAACCAAGTATTTGCTTCAGATGACGACAAATAAGTATCTTTATATTTTGATTTCGCCGATATGTAGACTAAGATCAACAAGCTATCGTTCCCTTCAGCTTTAAAAATTGTTTGGAAATATAAAGAAGGAAAAAAGGCAAATGACAACAATGGGAAATCAAAGAAAGAAAGAACATATACCATACATTGCGGGAGGGAGCTACAAAAATAGGACGTGTATCGAAACCTTTTAAATCACATTTAAAATTATGTAATACGATAAATCAGTTAGTACCGATTTTTTTTTCGTCCTACTATCGGACGGTATCCAATTTCTAAAAAAATAGTCGCCTGAGCCCAAAAATAGTTGAAGGTTTTGTTCAAAATAGTCGTTTTGGGCCCTTTTTTCATTGAAATAGTTGCCATAGTCGCCTGGCCACTAAAATAGTCGCTTTAGTAGCCTTTTTAGTCGCCTGTGGCAGCCCTGTAAATAATTTTATGATACGCATTATATGATACGATAAAATATTACTTCAAGACTACGGGCAATCCAATTTTAGTTTAGTTCATTGTATATTGAAATATTACTTTGAAAAACTACAGGAACTGGAAGAAATAATTTGTCATGACTCAGGATTCAAATCATAAATAATAATAATAATAATAATAATAATAATAACCTATATGAATTTTACTAAGACGAACATCCATCTATATATATAATTCTCTTGCATAACGTCCAAATTCGGCTGTATTTCTGTGAGCAGAATGGCAATGACTTCAAACAAATCTTTAAATGTACTTTATGCACGAAATTCTAAATTCAGCAATCTAGCCAATCACAATATATCTTTTGAAATTTGACTAATACATCTGGCGACAGCAACAACTTGGATTCGCTATATTTTGTTTTTCTTATTACAGTCTACAGATAGAAATTATTGCCTATTTAAAACGTATTGATTTAATAGTTACGATGATGCAAGAATAAATAGATCCAAGATGTGTACATTTCTTTTAGATTAGAATTCCGTATAAATCAGATTTTTCGGAAAAGTTATCTGCTGGAACATGTTCCGGAGGTCGCCGGATTGCATTCAGCGCTAAATAGCCAATTTTAAAAAAAAATCGCTAAGAGGCGTTGTGCAGTAAATCTGAACCTATACTCATCTTTAATCAGTGCAAATTCAGCTATTACGAATTAAAAACTATCAAAATAACGAATAAAACAACCCACTCAACTTCAAAATCTCATATGAAAATTAAAAAAAAAAACTATTGGCGAAATATGGCTAATTTTCTCGCCAAATTTGATTTTCAAAAAATTCCGGTTGATTGAATGCCGGATAATTGGCCTTTCACTGTTTTATTTTATTTTCTAAGTATCGCAAAAAAGATTATGCGAACATATGATTGCTTCGTTAAGAAATTTCGATAAACAACTTTAATTATTTTAGCGCTTCATACGATACCAGCCCGTACATTTTAATTGTTCAATGAAATAATCGATATTTTTTAAATATATGTACGATACTATTTATTTGTGTAGTAAGAACTTTCAACGTCGCCACACTGTCCGTGCTTAACGCGTCTCGACAGCAGTAGGTTGGTTGGTTGTATTCAGATTATCTGGCGCCGTCAGCAACACGAGGGCTATAATGCGCCGAAACATTCGTCATTAGACAAGCCAACATACATTTACAAACACCCATGCCAAACACGGGACTCGAACCCGCAACCTCGCGGTCTAGAAGCCAGCAAGCTAACCACTATACCGTTTGGTCGGCCTCGACAGCAGTAGGATAATGACGTGGTAAGTATTCTGGCTCTTCATAAATAACAAAACGTTTTCAGTTTCTTGGCATTATGCAGCTGAAATGGCTTTTTGCTAGAGCATATTTTAAATGCTGTACTTTGAGGCGAGTAAAGCGAGCCAAGTGGATTGCATAGAAATCCAGGTGGTTGGCGAGCGTCAGCGAGCAGGGGGCGGAGCCCCCTAGTAATAAGTAAATCAATGTACCATAAAATGATTTTTATAAAGTTTTATTTTAAATTAAGTAAAAAATTCTTGTTTCAGTAATTCCCGAATCAGAAGAAAAAGGGAAAAATAATTTTCCAATTCTTTGATATTTCAGGGTTAAAAAAAACTAATCAATCTTTAATAATAAAGAAATATTTGAAGAAAGAATAAGTCAATAATAATAAATAATATTGTCAAAAATCAAATGTTTGACATCAACAATGCAAAACAGAAGAAAAAAGAAGGGGGGGGGGGGGATGTAAGCACAAACTTATCAAAACTATTCATTTCTGTTCTCATATTATAAAAAAATTTTCACATATGAGACCTTACTCGTGTGATGTCACAAATTTGGAGTTCAGAAATGTTTCCATTGGCGGCGGTTTTGAACTGTGACAGTTGTTTCTGTCAAAACGTAAATAAAAACATAAATGAATTTTCGATGAGCTGAATAGCGATTATTTCGTTTATAGCGTCCCAGTTAAGTATTTTACTTGAAATGTTTAGAAATTCCCTGAATTTCCATGACTTATGGCCTTTTTTTTCGCTCAAAATCATGACTTTCCATGACAAAATTTACCAAATGTCAAAATTCATGCTTTCCATGACATTTACTGACTTTCCATATGCGCGGAAACCCTGTATATACTTATTTAAGATTATCTTAACACAATCAAATCGCAGACTACAATACATAAAACAATAGGTAATTTTTTTAATTTAGCTAATTTTAGATTCATATTTAAATAGAAAAACAAACAACTAATATAATACCTCTAGTGACAAGAAAGGAAACTCAAACCATGCATTTATTTATGAAACAATATCGATCATAGAGAGAAGGAAAAAATTAACACTAGTCAGTTGACAAATACCTATTTCTACCAAAGGGGTCAAAATGACACCTTTAGGTATTTAATTAGAAAAATGTAGATGCACGGCAGTGCACTCGCCAAGTTCACTGCCAGACATCTTTTACTGGAAGCAACTCAGAAGTATTTTGACCTCTCGTATCTGCACATTACAGTATACCTATAAGCTGATTTTTTTTTTTAAGATTCGGGTAGATTTTAGCCACACACATCAAAATATTAAAGTACTTCTAGTTGAGCTAGAACTACGAAATTTGGTATGCTTGTAAGGTTTAACATATACACAGATGAAAAAATCTAAAAATCGAAATTTTCACTCCGAATCCCCTGAAAGAGGCAATGTTCTAAAAATGTGAATTTCAATTCAAATATATTTCTATTGGGGCTAGAATTATAAAACATTATTCACATTGAATGTATAAATATTTTATGGACTTATTATATTATATTAAATTGAACTTTCTTAGAAAAATCCCACTAACTGGACTTCGCTAATTTTTTTTTTTTTTTTTACTTTCTTAAAAGCAAATAATAATTTAAATTAAACGAATAAAATAGTCGGCTAATTCTAAAGTTCTCTGTATAAGAAGTACCAAAAATGGTACTCTTCCGTTAGACAGGTACCAGTTGGCGAGTTGTCGCCAAGCCTAAAGGTTTAGACGTTTAAATGAAGTGTTAATATATCACCACCCCTAAATGTTTACGATTTGTTAAAGGTTTGCTATATTAACACTATAACGGTTTATTATAGGAATTATAAATGATTTAAAGGTTGTTAGTTATCATGAGTCATCGCTGCAATTCGGCGGTTTTTATCTAACGGAAAAATACCCTAAAAAAATATGCATGTTTAACCCTTGCAATCCAGGAAGTTTTCTTGCAAGTTTTAAAATTATGGAAACTAAACGTTTTTAAACTAGCTATTGGTAAACAAAATGAGTAAGAAATTTAAAATTAGTAACATAAGAAAAAGAAATGAAATCCCAACAAAAACATCTCCGTAAAAAAGTCGTACTTCACGGCCATAGCTATTGCATGAAGAACTTGTCGCTTTCTTACAACGATGTTTTTGTTGGGATAAAAATTTGACACATCGATTATGAAGTTAAAGTAGAAAAACAAACTTCAATAAAATTCCATCAGTTAAAATAATTAGTTTTTTATTTGTATTTTAATTATTATTAATGTTTTAAGGTAGAACATTGAGCAACCTACGAGAAAAGTTTTCTCAGAGGGGTCAAAATGATCCTTTGGTAAACCTAGTGTTAACAATGTACACAATTAATCGCCAAGTCTAAAAAAAAGGTTTGCATTCCCTCCGATTCTTTATTGATGAAAAGAGTTGATAAGGTTAAATGAATCGGCATTGTGCAATTCTTTTCCTTTTATTGTGAGGAACATGAACAAAAAAGGAAAGCGATAAATGTCACATCCCTCCAGCCTCTCCTAACTCATAAACAATGTAGCCTGATCAAACATTCGCATAGAAGGAAACAAACGAAGCCTATCTCTCAGTTCTCAGTATCCATGACAGATTTTCTTTATCCTTATTTCATCATTTTTGCTCCATTTAAGCAACACAATGCAGAGCAGTGTTTGGAAACGGATATATTATTCTAGTTAAAGTTTTTTAAAGGCATTACAAAAATGTGCGAATGTATCGTCCAAAAGAAGAAAATTTTCAAGAAACTCTTTTAATTTGATCAAAATTAATTTGACGAAGAGAATTTGAATTCAAATTCATTCTTCTCTCGATGTAAAAATATTGCAGGCTAACGGTTTTTAATTAATCTTTCCCCATCTGTCATTAGTAGAAAACAACATAAGTTCAAAAATAGTAAAATTACCAAATTGTAATTGCAATTAATTGTGAAGCAGGCATTCGAAATAATTATACTGTGGTAATTCTTACAATCAATCAACTCAAACGGTCACAAAGGTTGAAGGACCCATTTCTAGCCCACGAGTGAGTGACAGTCTTAAAGTGAGTGACAGACTTAAAGCAAAATCTTCCCAAAAAACATCTATCGAAATAATGCTTCCCACTTACATTTTTAATACCTACACTGTCTACCAATAAGTATTTGGACACCCATTCAAATGAGGATATCTTCTCAGTGGAGAAGCATAGACACATGAAATTCACATAGCAAAGACCACTTTATGTAACATATCTATAAGTAAAACAATATAGCCGCATATTGAAATGCAAAGTGTACTGTGGAGGCATATGCAAAAGAATGGAGTACCATTAGTGTGC
Organism: Linyphia triangularis; assembly: GCA_963978545.1. Classification (NCBI taxonomy): domain Eukaryota; kingdom Metazoa; phylum Arthropoda; class Arachnida; order Araneae; family Linyphiidae; genus Linyphia; species Linyphia triangularis. The sequence goes on along the minus strand of OZ021729.1, from coordinate 51,877,509 downwards.
AGTTGTACAGATGCATTTACTTTAAAAATCACGCAAGTCATGGAGTTGACTTTTAGTGTGAGATATGATCTCCCCTGTCATCAGTGTTTACTTGGCCCTGTATTCTTATACTTAACATGAGTTTCTTGATGAATTCTAGTGGCTAAATTGTTCTTCCCACCTTTTGAACTGTTTGCAAGTGATGGAAAGTTCCCAATACATTAAATTTTTACACAATGCATATCGTAGAAGCGTCCCACACATGCTTGATGAAATTTGGATTAGAGGAGTGATCTGGTTTACTTATAGGGGTAAGATTAATATTTTGTAATCATTTATCCAAAGCAAAAGTGGGATTAAATGTTCCATAACCTTCAATAAACACGATTTAGAAACTGATATTTCAAAATTAAAAACTTGTCTAGATCAAGGTAACGCATTTACAGTGAAAAAGTAGAATTTAATTATGGCTGTTGGGAAGCTTATTAAACAATTTCAACATAGTGAACCTAAAGACCAAAACTCTTTTCCCACCAAATCGTTAACTTGAATTGGCATTTACCGTGAAATATCATGTTCCCATCGTTTCTACAGATCATCTGATGTCCAATATCACTCATAAGACTGAAAAAATTATTTTCTGTAAACAGTATCTGATGTTTAAAAGATTTGGTCTTTGGGCGCCATATGTTGAATTGGTTTAATAAGTTCCCCAAGAACTCAAAAGATAATTAAATTCGACTCTTTCACTGAAATTATGTTAACTTGATCTAGACAAGTCGTTAATGGTGAAATGTCGGTTTTTAAACCATGTTTATTGATACTTATGGTAAATTTTATTCCACTTTTGCCTTGTATAAACTATTAAAAAATATCAATATTGCGACTATAAGTAAGCCAGATTACTCCTCTAATCTAAATTTCAGCAAGCATGTATAGGACGCTTCTACAATATGCATTGTGTAAAGATTTAATATATTGGGAACTTTCTATGACCTGCAAACTGTTCAAAACATGTTACGAACCATTTAGTCACTAGAATTCATCAAGAAACTCATGTTAAGTATGAGAATACAGTGCCAAGTAAACACTGATGACAGGGGAGATTATATCTCACACTAAAAGTCAACCCCATGACTTGCGCGATTTTTAAAGTAAATAAATCTGTACAACTGCATACTAATGGTACTCCATTCTTTTGCATATGCCCCCACAGTACACTTTGCATTTCAATTTGCGACTGAGTTGTTTTACTTATAGATATGTTACATAAAGATGTCTTTGCTATGTGAATTTCATGTGTCTATGCTTCTCCACTGAGAAGATATCCTCATTTGAATGGGTGTCCAAATAATTATTGGTAGACAGTGTATAGCAACACAATGCAGATGGTCATCTTTAATATTCTTCAATAACAATTCAAACATTTAAATTAGAAAATTGAATAAAGATTTTGTAATTTTCACCAATACCACGATTACGGCTAAGAAATACATTTCTAAATGTTAATAGTAAAGAAAGGCGCACCTACTGTTTTATTGTTCATAGGCTTCTAATTAATGTTGTTCTATCTACCGCACAAAAGTATAAAAGTTTTGAAGTATAATTCAGGTCGCTACTGCAGGATTGTAGTGTAAAAAAAAAAATTAAAAAATCCTGGTACGCAAGCTTCCCGATCGTGCGATAACCCCAACAAGCCTGAGATTTTTTAAATATAAAATGCAAATTCACAATATTTTACGTTACTTATGGTATAACAAAGTTAAATACTCTTAATTTGTGTATTTATTTTCTTACCCTGTTATATCACAACACATGCATAAATATTTATGAATTATTATTAATAAGTTACTAATAAAAATTTCAAAAAGTATACCGGTACGCCGTACCGGATCCAAAAAAGTACCAGTACGCCGTACCGGCACCACTACATCCCTGATCTATGGTGCAAGGAAAGTCCCAATGAAGATTACTCTTAATATCAATGGTGGAAAAAGTCAAAGGCACAGTGTTGCCCCTCCCCCATCAGGAAAATCCTAGATCCGCCACTGCTTAATATAGTCTATGGATAAAATACACCATTCTTTTCAGTTTATAGCCAGTGACACTAGGAAAATAAAGACGAATGTAAGGATGGCATTTTTAGAAAAGTCAGTTGATTGGCTTAGCCAAATTTCCGGTCATTGAACTCGAAGCTATAAGTACCACGGGCGCCGACAGGATTACTGTGGAAAGCGGATTCAAGGCGATTTCAAATTTTGTTCAAACTTAAACTTTTCAAAATCGTGAATTGAATTTCTCAATGAAGTGTAAATTAATAAAGTGTAGAGGGGAAAACATAATTGTCAACACTGGACACAGGAACATGGCTATCGGAGCCCCAAATATGCAACAGGCAACAGTATTACAGTGTAATTGAAAGCTGTGCGATGTTCCACAATCCAGTTTTTAAAGAGCATAGAACATTTGTACGATACATATTAATATAATGCTCTTAATAGGAAATAATGCTGGTACATTTTTATAAAATACAAAATAATCACATTCTTTTCCCATTTATTTGTTAAATCTTATGTCGTTAATCTTAAGTAGTATCTTAAATTTTAACGATACTTTCGAACATTTTAGCCATTCGGTACACCAAATCAAATTATTACAAAGCTTATATCAAATTTAAAATCCCATTTCACTCTCGCTTTGTAGAATACTGAAAAGAACTCATGCTAAAAATTAGTGGTGGGTTGATAGATACTGAATATAGGCACTATATTAATAACCTAACCATAAACGACTTTCAAAATGGTATAGTAAAATGATTCTAGAAAGAAGTAAATCGCAATGACCGAAAATAGAGATAAAACAAACAGCTATTGGCCCTTTTCAACACATATCCGAAACTCCATTAATTGGTTACCAAAGCTCTTACGCTTATCATAACCTCAGGAAACACACCGAGATGAGTTGTGTACGATTCGTATAACTATATAAGTAAAGAATAATTAATAGATTGCTTTATATGTTGTGTAACAAAAAAGAAATTACAAGCCTAGAGATGAAAAATGTATAACGGTAGAGTCTACACATCAAAGTGCAATAGAGAGGCGAAAGGGAATAAAATGTATACACTTGAAAATGGTAACATACATCTTAACTTTAGAGATGACTATGGTTGAGGACATTTTCACAGGATCGCAACAAATCCAGAATTAGTAGCGGCGATAAAAGGGAAATGTAGAATGAAACCAATACCTACATACTTAATTTTGGTTTTAACGATTTTTTTTAACCAAAACTGTATGCGGTAGAGAAAGGTGTTTTTTTTTTTTTTTTTTTTTTTTGTTAAACATTTTTGTATCCGACACAAAAAGCCCCATAAAACCTAAAAAAAGCTTCACACAATGAGTCACATTCATATTTTAAACATTATCTGAAATTCTGTCACATGACCCTTGTCCCTATAATTTCATGATTGACCACCCATGAATGTCAAGTTTCGGAACTAGAAGAAAGATAGGAAAAGGAATATGCACTACCATCAATATTTGATTTTCTGTTCCCACTTGCCATACATGTGAATTCGAAATGAGATCAGTCTGTATTTCCTATGTTTCATCTAGATAATCATTTAGGAGAAAATGTTAGAAATATAGAAACTGTCTATAACACACAATGTCGTTAATGTTTGCCTACAGTTAGTTTTAAAGATTATTAGAGCTAATTAATAGTCGTAATTAGAGACTGAGGTTGGTTGCACAAGAACTACTCGCGAGCTATGACTCAGCTGAAACATCGTTACGATAGGATTTCGAATTTTAAGAGGGGAAGGTATTTCGAGAAGGTATTACATTTAAGAGAAAACTATCTATATAACATTGGCATCTGTAATGGGAGAAAACCCTGAAAACTCCTACAAGATATCCCAACCATTGACGAAAAATTATCTTTCACAATCGTCACCATTAGTTTTGAAATCAGAGATAGCGAAGCGTCAGTCAACTCGGCGAATCGATCAAGTTCTGGCGACTTAGATTCTAAATTTTTAAGTAAGATAACAAAGCATAAAATTAATTATTTGGTATTAGATGCAAGGTTCGGCGTGCTCGTCAAAACACAAGGGGGGGACCAATTTATACTGAGTTGAAACCCTTTTGCTTAGCTGTAATGTGATTATATTCAAATTCAAGAATAATTTTAAATAATTGGATTAAGTTGGAGCTTTTTCAAGTAAGGTTCCCCAACAAGTTTTTAAACGGGGAACGTCCGAGAGATTGCGAAATAGATAGCTAATTAGAAAATCATAGCAAGGATTTTGAATAGTCTCAGAAAAGAAAATAAGCACGATTCCAAAATAGTTCCAGAAATAAAGAAAAATATAAATAATTTGGAAAATTTGTGCAACGGTTTTAATACAAAATAATATTTTGAGCTATCCCTGCGGTAGAAACGTGAGGGCTGAAAAATTCGAAATGCGTTTTCTATTGAAAGTATGTCCTGAAGTAGAGGTATATTGGATAAAACTTCTAAATCCGGAGCGTAATGGGATCTACGAATTTCCTAAATAGACCTACTTGTAAAGTTTTAATACAATTGAATTGCACTTAATTTTGGGTAACATTTGTGTCTAAATCCATAAACATTTATTTTAATGCAAAATTCTTTCCGCTGCAATTTAATTGAAGTCTAAATAAGTAACGATATTCTGCAATTCGTCTGCAAGAATACTATCACAATCAGAAATTCTTCAACTTTCAGGACACTCGATTAAATATTTCACGCGCAAGTAGTTTCTATTGATTGATAGCTAATAATGAAGATTCCCTCGTGTAAGAGCGATTTAAAGATATTACTGGTAGAGAGCTTTGCGGAAACATCGTTAAGATCTCTGGACTACTGAAAAAGTAAAGGGAAGCCTTCATGGAGGTCTATAATGGAAAACTACACCACATTTGCGCCAGAAATGAAAGAAACCCTGGAAGATTCCCACAAAGGAGACTGACAACCGAGGCACACACAGACACTGTCACATTCGCTACCTGTTTACTCTCATTGGAAAAGTGCCAACCAAACGGTATAGTGGTTAGCGTGCTAGCTTCTAGACCGCGAGGTTGCGGGTTCGAGTCCCGTGTTAGGCATGGGTGTTTGTAAATGTATGTTGGCTTGTCTAATGACGAATGTTTCGGCGCATTATAGACCTCGTGTTTCTGACGGCGCCAGATAATCTGAAAACAACCAACTCATTGAAAAAGTAAACTGCAGAGAGCGTAAGTCTCTAATGAATTATATTGTTCTTCTTAAAATCCACTAATTTTGAGTCTAATATTGACATTGTGTTCCATAGGAATAAGCCTCTCTAATGCAAAGAAGAAAAAAAATTTAACATTCGTATTATGACAGTTTTCTTTCAAACAAATGATACAGCGAAACTCAATAGGGATGACAATCTAATCGGATCAATTAGTATAAAAATTAATAACGGCGCCTTTGCTTGTGACGTAAAGTTTTTCCAGTGGCGGCTCGTACACTCAGTGCAGCTGGGCTGCATCTAAATTTATTAGTTCAAAACTAAAATTATATATTTTACAATTTTCTAAAATGTCGATCTAATTTCTACGGTAAGTGTAAAAATATCCGATAAACAGCCAACTTCAAGCCTCAATACTCAATTCAAGATGGGAAAAAAAAGTTTAAAATCAAGGTGATCCTCCTCCGAACGGTAGCCATCTGTTCCTGAAACAAGTTTCGACTGCGACGTTGCCATGGTAAATATGGAATCAAATAAAACCTTTCCTCCACGTAATGTGTAGCGAGGCAGCCAGGTCAGCTATTTTCCCGACTTCGGCTGCCCTTGAAAATTTCTGCTTTAAAATAATCTCTAGATGGAATTTTCGCAAGATAATGGTATCATCTGAGGGATACAGAGTTATTTTATTAGTTTGAAATACTATTCTGTACTGAAAACAAACTTGAATATTTTAAATTATTAAAATTTTTTTTTTTTTTTTTTTTTTTTTTTTTTTGCACGTGAAACCTTATTTAAACAGTGATTACTGAAGTTTGATACCTTTTGAAGAACGATTTGATAATTCAAATTTGCATGGATGTTTTGAATCTCAGTAGAATTGATTAGAAAAGAAAAGGAATTTTACCAAATTATTAAATGCATAAGTTTTTAGAAAAATTGCGATTTTTTCTACTTTCAATGTTAAAAAAAATTCTACTAAAAAACTATATATTCTAGAAAATTGATGGAGGTTCATAACATTAAGAAAGATATTACGAATAATTTTTAACCATAATTTCTTTTCTTGGCCCCATAAAATTGGAGTAATCACTGTTCAAAAGTATGCTAATTATAACGAGTTAAATGTTAATTAATTTTTTAATAAAACTGAAATATTTTCATTTAAACTTCATTAATAATTCGGTACTTTTAAAAGCAAAAAAATCTTATTTTTAAAGTGATAATTTAAAAAAAAAAAAGTTCATGCGTGATTGTACATGATTGTGGAAAGTGTGTGTGTGGTTGGAGAAGGGGAAGGGGGGGGGGGGGTGGAGTCCCATGTTTCCGGCAGTAAAAACATTTTCGACCACGGGCCGTTACTGAGTTTTTCTATAAATATAAATTTCCCAAAATTGATTTTACACTTTCGACAATTACCGAAAATTAACTAATAACTGCAGTTCACGTGTTAGTTATAAATCGATCAATTAGCACACACGATAACTTATATCTGAGGTACTAATACATTACAAAAACCTACTTTTAACACATAAAGCTTTTATTCGATTTCATTTTTCTAAGAACATAAAATCAAACAAACACCACAGCATTTTAAAATTTAACTATTTTTTTTCGTCAACTGTTGAGATTTTAACGATCCACCCTTAATTCCCTGCATACCCACATGGAAACGACAACACAGCCGATTTCCATCAATGAAATCGAGATGAAGAGGGAGAAATGAAATAAAAGAATCTACCATATGTTCACCTGGATTGTAAATATCCCCCCACCATAGGGCTTCTCTCACTTCGGCAATAGAGAGCAGTATCCACAGGTGGAGTGTATGGCTATGCACCATCTCCCGGCATTCAGGCACACAACACACAAGATGGATATCAAAGACTTGTGAGACCAAGACAAATTATGAGACAACTCAAGAGAGAGTGGAAAGAGTCTTTCGGTCTCGGAAGGGGGTGGTTGCCCCTAGCAACCGCCCAAGTCCACTTAGAATAACGCCAGGATTACAGCGTTTCTTTATAAAATGCAATTTTTTTTAAAGTGATGGGAGGTGAAGGTCGTTAAGAAGAGTTACGGGAGACAAAGGGTGGTTAATTTTTCTCAAAGGCCCGTCAAAACTTCGCCGAACGCGCCATATATGTGTTCGAATTTCAACGAACGTGATAAGTAAACCTTTTGAAAGAAAACGTCAAAGGTTTCGCAAGTTTGTTGTTTAATTAAGCCGATGAAATTTAATTTTCTCAATTTATTGATATAACTTTATTTAAAAACCGAATTTCAAAATAAATAACCCGGGATCGAGAAAATCGACATAAGTGATGCTGTGCTCCTGGTATTTATATATATATATATAAAAAATTATTTGAGCGAATTTATTTTTGAGTTAGGTACAGGAACTTTCACAAGTTTTATTTAATATTTCAATTTAAAAATTCTCCTAAACCAATAAAATATTTGCGAGGGAGGTGGTCTCCATGTATAAATTCCAATCACATTTGTTTTTATAAAAGAATAAGAAATGTTTGTCAAGAAAACAGTAATATGGCTTTGAAATTTTTTATACTTATGATTGTCTTTAACTTTCATACATAACGTACCTATATAATCAATTATTTTGAACACCTTGCAATCTCACTCCTATCAATCCTGCAATTCTCAATATGTATTTAAATGAATTTTATGCGCGAGAATAGTTCTTCGCCCAATCACAAACGCTTGTTTCATATTCCCAGTGTATATTGCAGTTGACTGTGGTCCATTATGTATGGGAAAATGTACATGCATGAAAAAATAATATGCTTATGATAGACTTTAACTTTCATACATAGTGTACCTAATATAAGTAATTATTTTGAACATCTGGTAATCCCACTCGTATCACTCCAGCAATTTACAATATGTATTTAAATGAATTTTATGTGCGTTAGTTCCTCGCCCAATCACAAACGTGTTTCGTATTCCCTGCGTACTGCAGTTAAATTTTGAAAATATTCATTTTAATTCGTAAAAATATGTATACATTTATTCGCGACAAGAAATAAAAAAAAATCCACCAAAAAAAACACGTCAATTTTTCAGAGAGACTTCTGAAACTAAAAGCAAACAAACCAAAAGCAGTTAACCACAATTTGTACATGCGAAACGCCGGTCCGCAAACCTAGTATAATAATAGGTCGATAGTAAATAAACAGTGGATATTTTTCCAAAATAAATCCAAACATCCATCTAGCATTTTCTGGTTTCAAATCTTACGAAATAGTATACTTTACTAGAGTCCACTAGTCATAGAGCTCGTACCAGCTGTTTAAACACTTTACTTCCAGACAAATCTCATGATCTAGAGATAATTGACACGGCATTGGAAAGTTCACGGCTATTGGAGCAGTAGAAAAACTACGACATTTTTTAATGTTGGTTGCAGTTTTATTATTATTTTTAAACAGGACATAAACGGCAAAAAAGAAATAAATGTTTGCCTTTCTTTCTTTTTTTTTTTCTTTTTTTTTTACACAAGTAAACGGGAGAGGATTTATCGTATTAAAGCCTGATTTAAGCAAAATTGATGAGGGGGGGGGGGGGGGTGCAGATGGCACACAAGGGAGTGCAAAGCGGTTAATTTTTTTTTTAACTTATTTTTCATTTTGCTCTCTTAATGAAATTTTAATTACTAGTCATGTACTAAATTTCTTATCCATTGAATATTTTAAAACCAATATCATTCTTCTATTTCCAGTGAATCATACCGTTTTTCTCCACATTATTTTTAATTTCCTAAATCCTAGTGTTCCTCCTTGCAACTTCCTAGTGGCGCCCATACCAAGCCCTATTATATTCTAAAAGAAATTTACAACTGATTAAAACATCAGCCCACCCAGAGATGTTACGAATTAGCAACACTTACTTACACTGCCTAATTGTCACACATGAAATACTGCTGATGTTGGCTGGGTTGCTACTTTACCCTTGCATATAGAACGTCTTTTCTTACAAAAGAATGATTAAAAATGTATGAAAAGGTGGGGAAGGGAAAGCATAGCTTTGATCAACAAATTCAAAGGTTACGTGACAAAAAAAAAAATCCATGTGCAAGTACTCGCATGAGAAATACGTCATCAAATGGAGTACGGTGAGTATATGCAATTGCGAGGTTTTTTATTTATTGTTATTGAACTAGCTAAATCAACAGGCTCGGATCAAATAGCTCTGGCTCTGCATCGCTCTGCGCAACCTGGTTCAAATTAGTTCATATACAGGGGTGTAGTGGAGCGGGAACGCGTGGGAACGACGATCCTTTACCTTTTTAGAAGGAGGAACGGCGTTCCCTCACCTAATTTTTTTTTAAAATTTGTATTTATTATTATTTTTTCTTTATGTGACACTCAACACAAAGTTCAGTAAGAAAACGAAAAGTTCTTTCGTATCGTTTTCAATCCACAACTTCATAGTTGAGCTGGCAAATTCAAGTATTTGCAAAACACTTTAAAGAGGCGCGGCAACTCGCACATTGCCATTCCATCAACAATCCAACACATCTATTAAACTGTCCCCCCCCCCACCCCCCTTTCCAACATGGTGTTGAAATTTAGGAGGTAGTATCTTCGTCAACAAATGATCTGTATTTGTGGATGAATTCCAGAGGTCAAATGTGCATGGCTTGTTATGAACACGGTTTAACGCCAACTATTTTTCAAATAGCAAAACTGTGATCTGGCACATACAATTCCTTGTGCCCTTTCCTTGAATGTTTCTCCTCCCCAAATTTTAACGGGAACGCTCACCGATTTATTAACAAAAGTGATATGATGTTTTTTAGATTTTTATTTATTTTTATTTTTATATCACCCACTTAATTATATATTTGTAAACTTCGCTCAGTACCTAAAAAATTAACTCTTTCAAGAGGAAAAAGCAAATGACCATAAAATATGCATTTTTTGGACAATCCGAAAAAGTGAAAAAACCTGGGTTTCTAACGGAAAAAACTGTTTGGTGCTAAGAATCTAGATGAAAGGTGAGTGTAGAATGCTGCTATTTTGTATTAACTTTTAGGGTGTTTTGAGATCACGGAATTATGCATTTATATTGGCTTGCCTGATGAAGGGAAAATCAAACTGATACGTTATTTGAGCATGACAAAATATATTCAAAACTGTATTGATTTTTTACTCTTACTTAATTTAACTCAATACGTAAAAATAATGGAAATGGGTGGCGCCAGTAAGATGCATGGGAGGACGCTCCTAGTTGCTTAAATTTTTATAAAATTGTGGGAATGTCCAAAATTCACCGAAAAAAATAAATTTTGTGCCATTTAATAACAGATTTTATATTTATCATTGTGAGAAGGAAAATAGTTTCGAAAAATCAAGATTTGAGAAAAAATGTTTTTCCCCTTGCACAGGGCCGTCGCTAAGAATTTTGATTGGGGGGGCGTAAGTAGTTAGAAAATGACAGTCCTGAGCCATGGCGCAGCGCGCAGAAGGACGAGGGACGATGACGTCACCGGAAGGGGGCGTGACCGGATATGACGTCACCGGAAGGGGCGTGGTCGGATATGCCGTCACCTGAAGTCACGTGACCGGAAGTGGAGTGGAGTTGTTTCCCTCCTGCTGCTGTTTTAGTTTCGGTTTCGTTATAAGCTGTTTGTGTATGACGTCACAGTGGGAATGACGTCATAATGTGTTTTATATCAAAGTTTTAAGCGGTGGCAACACTTTTTTAGTTTCGGTTTATCTAGCAGACGGGGTTGAGTTGTTCTAGGACTGCTTCTTAGTGAATAAGTTAGAGTGATAGGCTTTTATTGCGTGACGTCACAGTAGATATGACGTCATAATTTGTTTTATATCAAAGTTTTGAGCGGTGGCAACACTTTTTAGTTTCGATTTACCTTTAGGATGGAGTTGAGTTGTTCTAGGACTGCTTGTAAACGAATAAGTTAGAGTGATAGATATTTTTACTAGTGACGTCACAGTGAGTATGACGTCATAACTTGTTTTATATCAAAGTTTTGAGCGGTGGCAACACTTTTTTAGTTTCGATTTACCTTTCAGGTGGAGTTGAGTTGTTTTAGGGCTGCTTCTAAACGAATAACTTAGAGTTATAGATATTTTTACTAGTGCATCACAGTGGGAATGACGTCATTCATGATTTTACAAAATTTACTTTTAAGACGATGGCAGCAGTAGGAATATGATAAGTTTTAGGCGGGATGGAGTTGAGTTGTTCTAGGGCTACTTTTAAGTAAATAATTTAGAGTGATAGGCTGTTTTACCAGTGACGTCACAGTGTTAATGTAGTGGGGATGACGTCACGATTTGCTTTATATCAAAGTTTAAGGAATGGCAACATCTTGTATCCTGATATAGCTAAGTCTCCTTTGATTGGTTGAAATAAAAGCTCACTTCTGATTGGTTAGAATATGTCACGTGATTTCAAATGCTCTTCTCATTGACTATACAGTTTAGTAAGACAGTTTTCTACTAAGTTTAATGTAATTGCGGCGCCATCTAGTGGTAGGAAGGAATATAAATTACATAGTTTATAACTTTTCATGCTTAACCATTAAAAACTTCAAATACATGCAAAGATAATATACTAACACAAATGCGTAAAGTTTCGGATTGAGTAGATTTTTTTTTCTATAAGTGCTTAACACATTTAAACTAATGTTGAGAAATATAATCGCAAGACACTTTTAAGGAATCAGGTTTAATCAATGTTAGACACATAAAGTCTCATTATTTTCTCAATAACAGTATGAAATGTAAATATAAATTAAAATTTATGAGGAAAAAAAAATTTAAACTTTGATATCTTAACGTGAAAATTTCTTTTACAGAGCTTAACGTGTCATTAAAAAGTTTTTTTCTTTTATTGTCATAGTTTTTGAGGGATTGAATACACAACAAAAGAACTTAGACTAGAATTAATTTTCAATATTCAGCAACTGAAACCCATTATGGAAGTTAAAGCAATGATTTTACAATTATTTTTAGGTTGAGTTAGTCTAACCCTGTTGAAGGAATTAGTAGTTGTAGTGTGTTCACACGTGAGTTTGCAATATAATATTAGTAATATACATTTCCAAAAAACGAAATATTTATCACTTTGAATAGAAAAATGACGATTTTTTTTTTATTTATGTAAGTATTATTCTCAATTTTGTAAATTTTAAATGTACTATCCATATTTTATTGAAGAATTTATATTTTTTTCCTTCTTCTTTCAGAATGGTTTAGGAAAAACATTTCATTTTAGTCAGAACAATGTTTTCAAAGAGATGGAAATACGCAACTCTTCGATATATCAACCTTCAAATACTTTGAAATTGATTCTATTTGTTACAACCGGTTGTAATTTAAAGCTATACTGTACTATGCGAGCGATATTATATATCTTAGCTACTTACTGTCTATGTTAAAATTTATATTACCATTAAACTTGTTAGAAATTAATATGTCTATGTTAGTTATATTAATCAAGATAGTTTTTATTGTACAATGATACTTACTTAAGTTGATGAATGGCAACACAGAACTAGCTGCTAATGCTGAATAGATATGTGATAACTGGTTTTGGATACTCTAATGTTTAAATAAGAGAGAAAAAGTAACATACTTGAACATCTTACAACTAAGAATTCAAAAGTGAACATGAGAATTAACTTTACGAATAAATATCATGTCTTTAAAATGTGTACGAATATCACTAAATAAGAGAAAAAAGTAACATACTTAAACACTTTACGACAAATAACTTTAAAATTAACGAAACAAAACTTACTTTACATATAAAAATCACTTTAAAATGTGTAAAAATATCACTAAATAAGAGAAAAAAGTAACTTACTTAAAATTTCTAAGATAAATATTTAACCTTTACGCGAAAATTCCCTTCATGTATAAAAATCACGACTTTAAAATATAACATGCAAGAGAAAAGTAACGTACTTAAACTTTCTACGACAAATAACTTTAACATTAACGTAAAATTTTACTTTACACATAAAAATCCCGATATTAAAATATGTAGAAATATCGCTAAATAATAGAAAAAAAGTAACACACTTAAACTTTGTACGACAAATAACTTTGACATTAACGTAAAAAATGTTCTTCACATATAAAAATCACGACTTTAAATTTGAAATGTAGGATGAAAGTATAACATACCTATAATTTCTACGACAAAGAATTCAAACATTGCCGTTCATGTCTTTAAAATGTATAATGACAACTCTAACTTTTAGAAAAAAGAAACACTAAAAATTTACAAGGCAAAGAATTTAAAATTGAACGTTAAAATTAACTTTACATGTACTATCATACTCTTATATCAACGATAAATAAGATAAAAAAAGAAACTCTAAAAATTTATAAGGCAAAGAATTCAAATAATACGCGAAAATTTACCTCACATATAAAAATTATGTCTTTCAAATGTGTAAGAATAACGCTAAATTAGAGAAAAAGAAATATTAAAAATTTATAAGGTAAGGAATTGAAACAATACGCGAAAATTTATTTCACACATAACATTTTTATCTTTAAAATGTGTAAGAATAATGCTAAATTAGAGAAGAAAAAAAATAACATACTTAAACTTTCTTCGACAACAATTTAAACAATACGCGAAAATTTCATACACAATTATTTTCTTAGGTTAATGTTAAATAATGGGAAATTTAACAGAATAAAAATTTCAAAGATAAAGAATTTTAACCTTTACACGAAAATTTACCTCACAAAAATATCATATCCTTAAACTTTAACGTGACAATTTACTCTTCATATACAATTAAACTCTTAGGTTAATGTTAAATAAAAGAAAAAGTAACATACTCAAAAATTTCTAAGATAAGCATAACGTAAAAATTTCATATCATGTGTTTAAAATGTAACATATAAGAGAAAAAAAATAACATACTTGAACTTTCTATAGCAAAGAATTTAAGCATTAGCGTAAAAATTCACTTTACATATAAAATTCACATCTTTAAATGAGAAGATAAGCAGGTGACGGTAATTAGCCAATCAGGGTAGCGGCAGGTGATACGCCATTCGCCGGCATTTTTAGATCGGAGGATGAGTCACGCTAAAACTTGTTGGAACAGGTCGGGAGATTTGTACAGCAAGAACAACAGCATCGACGCGCAAGCAGCGGGTGATGCTGTGATGTGTCAGCAGGTCTTTGAGATTATCGTTTTCCTACTTTGCCGTTTTCATAATGAAATGTTTGTGAAAACTTGGAATGAATGAAGTGGATTTCAAAGACACATTAGTAAGGGAAGGTAGAATTCGCATGGACTTTCTTCCAAAAAGTATGATTCACTTGGAGAATTTAAGATCATTTCTACTTGAAAACTTTTCTATTATTTAAAACATTGAATATTGTTCAAACTCAGTGGGATTATATGCTACAATACGGGTAAAACTTAACAAAATTGTTACATAGAAGAAAAATAGTAAGAGATTTAAAATAAATATTAGTTATAGATACTCCAAAGAAAAAATTTCACCTCTACTTTTCAATCGGAAAATCAATACAAGTTGGAAATTTATGTTACTTCAAGAAAGACTTAGACAATTTACTTTGTAATAATATACGTTAAGGTGTCATATTAACTCGTGCAATAAATGCTGACTAAGGATTATTTTACTTATCAATCTAAGAAAGGTGAATTGGGGGAAAATATTAAATAAATTGTAGATATTAAATACATTGTAGATATGCATTCAAGTTTTGAAAATCGCCTGCAAGACTTTTAAAACATCTTAAGATAATTTGAAAGAAACTTGCGAATTATATGTAAACTACATAACTTTTTATACTCTGAAAGGAAATCACAAGTAATTTAGTTAACTTTTTTCATGGTAACACTCATATTCAATGACATGTTTTTAAAATTTAACCTTCTTTACATGCTATTAGTTATAAATTTGTTCAATCTCAGATGCGATATACTATTATTTCTAACATATATGTTACGAATTGTATAAAGTTTTTAAAAGAGTATATGCAAATCACCAATCAGAAACATAAAAATCTAACATCATTCAAACAAACTAAAATAATAAGATATTTTCCTTAGTGGAAATAGTTAACTACTCATGTGATGGAATATACTAGAAAATTTAAATACTGAAAAAAGTTTGCTAGGCAAACTTAAAGAATATTTTTTTTTTCTTGTGAAAAACTAGCAGAAATTTGAAAAATGTAGAGTTTGTTACTACGTAAAATTGAACATCATCTGGACAAACTAAATTATACGTGAATTTTTAACTTCCATCCATAATTTCTAAATAACTTATACATAAATTTCAGAAAAACTGAAACGGAATGTGTTTTACAAGATGCTTATTTTGTAAGATGAATATTCAATATTAATATAACTGAGCAAAGTTCATTCCGGAAAAAACTTGTAAAAGATACTTATATTTTGAAAATAGTTTGAAATATCCTTTTAAATTTATGAATGCTCGCTTTCGAAAGACACAAATAAAACTGATATTACTCATGATAATTAACACATACATAACATTAGTCAAACAAAGTGAAATTTTTATTGCTTGTGACCGATAACTTTTCAGTGAAGCAGAACTTACATAGGAAATTTGTGCAAACTTTTTCAACTTTTAAACCAAGTATCATGTAAAATTATAAATTACGAAAGGAAATAGCATACTTCAGAATCGGAACAAGTCTTGTAGTTAAGCTAAATATATTTCTCAAGGAATTGAAAGCATACCAGAGAAGTCCTTATCATTTCGCATCTTTTCTCATGTTGCAAGAAGACATACTTTGTAAAAGATCGTCTTAGCACTTAACAAAAATCAGTAAAAATAAATATATTTTCTATGGCAAAGATAAAACTTCACAACTTAATTAATTAAATTTAGCTAAGTTGCATATGGTTTATTCACATAACTCGCATATGCTTCGAATGTTGAAATATATTTGTCAGTTGAAATCAAACTCATCGAAAATAAATGCTATCTACATTTTCAAGTCGGAAATTACTATTAAATAAACTTTACATGTAAGACATTATCATGTTAAAAAGAAAAATCTACAAAAATGTAAATGATAATTTTACTGTTGGTACATAAATGATGAATAATTTATGATTTTATTCTAGGCAAACGTTTTATTGTCTAACAGAGAACTTAAACTTTAGCAGAAAAACGAAAAAATACAATTTTTATATCCTATCATGCTTGTCGAAAATTGAATTTATTAGCTGTTGTAATAGATTTTTATTGTCCAAATTTCTATAGTTCTTCCCAGTGCAATAATATTAAGTTCATGTGTAATGAGTAGGTTTTTTTTTTTTGTTGAATCTTATAAATTTAATGAAATTATTATGACCTAAGAGATTGAGTGAACTGAATAAATCAATGACGTAAATTTAAACAGTGACTTGAACTGATACATACTATAACTGTAAAGAAGTATGACAAAGTGATAGATGAAGTGAAAATAGAAGTTGAGTGAAATGTGTTGAAAAAAGTTGAAGACGACAAGAAATTCATAAATGAGAATTATCATTGACTTATATTAACTTCGTTTTTCTTGCTTATGACAAGAAAATACACTCTTGTTTATTAAGAACCAACTTGATATCTTATCATAGAATGACAATGATGAAATATCTATACATTAAAAAAAAAATACCAAACTTAGACATAGCAAATTTCTTGAAATTCATGTATAATGTGAGAAGTTTTACTGGAAATATAGAAGATACAACATTGAAAGATGTGAATGTTTCGAAGTACTTTATCAGAAATAAAAAAATAAAAAAATGCGCTGAGGTCCGCTATAAATTTTTTTAGGAGAAAGTTTAAACAAAATTTAAAATCAAACATGCTTTTAAGTGGGAACACATATATTAAAACTATAGCACATTTAGCAATTTATATTATGTCATCTCAATTGGTATCAAACTGAATAATATGAAAAACAACCACAAACTGAATAAACATGAAAATTATCAATATATGTGGAAAAGTTTCCTTTTTTCATATATAAAAAAAAAATAACACATTGACATACGTTAAGATCACGAAACATGCGTAATCATATACCGATAAGAGCAACCAATGTTGCGGGGAGATATTCACGTGATGGACAATATCCCATGAATAAATTGAGTGATTTAATTTCTAATGCTAATTCCAATAGTATTCCACGTAACTTCAACTTTATATGTTACACTATAGATATATTTATTTTTCAAATATATTGACTTTCGAAAAATCATCCTTCAATATAAGAATGATCATAGTAAGAATAAAAGAAAAGATACTAAGCATTGATTTAAAGTGTATTTATTTCAACTTAGCAACAAATCATATGCGTGAAACGAAAATTGCTTCGAACCAAAGTATAACTATCCAATTTCATTGATTCCTACAAGGAAATTTTTCTCATCTAGTAATTGAATTTTTTTTTTCTCGTACACATTATAAGTGTTGTGCAATCAGGTGTAGAATAGCTGAAGATATCCGACCTCTTTCTAAATATTAATAAGTCACTGTTGAAAAACTTATAAAAATTTCAATTTACACTTAAAGTTTTTTTTTTTTATATATATATATTTCAAAGAATTTTTTCAAATCAATATGTATATTTAAATACTGAAACATATTCACTTCAATAAATGTATGTTTAAGTTATAAAACTTGTCGTATGTATTGAAAAATTGTAACTTTTCGTCTTCGTATAAATCGATAATTTATACACTAGTTCTTCATCAATTAAACTTCTAAGTAAATCTTTCAAAGGCAAAAACATACCTATAGCTTTGCATTTGTAACAAGTTAAATTGTACATGTTTCATGTGAAAGTTACAAAATTTTATATATTTTCATGAAAAACATATAAAATTTTAAGTTCACGAGAAACATGTACAATTTAACTTGTTACAAATGCAAAGCTATAGGTATGTTTTTGCCTTTGAAAGATTTACTTAGAAGTTTAATTGATGAAGAACTAGTGTATAAATTATCGATTTGTACGAAGACGAAAAGTTACAATTTTTCAATACATACGACAAGTTTTATAACTTAAACATACATTTATTGAAGTGAATAAGTTTCAGTATTTAAATATACATATTGATTTGAAAAAATTCTTTGAAATATATATATATAAAAAAAAAAAACTTTAAGTGTAAATTGAAATTTTTATAAGTTTTTCAACAGTGACTTATTAATATTTAGAAAGAGGTCGGATATCTTCAGCTATTCTACACCTGATTGCACAACACTTATAATGTGTACGAGAAAAAAAAAATTCAATTACTAGATGAGAAAAATTTCCTTGTAGGAATCAATGAAATTGGATAGTTATACTTTGGTTCGAAGCAATTTTCGTTTCACGCATATGATTTGTTGCTAAGTTGAAATAAATACACTTTAAATCAATGCTTAGTATCTTTTCTTTTATTCTTACTATGATCATTCTTATATTGAAGGATGATTTTTCGAAAGTCAATATATTTGAAAAATAAATATATCTATAGTGTAACATATAAAGTTGAAGTTACGTGGAATACTATTGGAATTAGCATTAGAAATTAAATCACTCAATTTATTCATGGGATATTGTCCATCACGTGAATATCTCCCCGCAACATTGGTTGCTCTTATCGGTATATGAT
Source organism: Linyphia triangularis (assembly GCA_963978545.1). NCBI lineage: Eukaryota > Metazoa > Arthropoda > Arachnida > Araneae > Linyphiidae > Linyphia > Linyphia triangularis. The sequence goes on along the minus strand of OZ021729.1, from coordinate 51,858,625 downwards.
TACGCATGTTTCGTGATCTTAACGTATGTCAATGTGTTATTTTTTTTTTATATATGAAAATAGGAAACTTTTCCACATATATTGATAATTTTCATGTTTATTCAGTTTGTGGTTGTTTTTCATATTATTCAGTTTGATACCAATTGAGATGACATAATATAAATTGCTAAATGTGCTATAGTTTTAATATATGTGTTCCCACTTAAAAGCATGTTTGATTTTAAATTTTGTTTAAACTTTCTCCTAAAAAAATTTATAGCGGACCTCAGCGCATTTTTTTATTTTTTTATTTCTGATAAAGTACTTCGAAACATTCACATCTTTCAATGTTGTATCTTCTATATTTCCAGTAAAACTTCTCACATTATACATGAATTTCAAGAAATTTGCTATGTCTAAGTTTGGTATTTTTTTTTTTAATGTATAGATATTTCATCATTGTCATTCTATGATAAGATATCAAGTTGGTTCTTAATAAACAAGAGTGTATTTTCTTGTCATAAGCAAGAAAAACGAAGTTAATATAAGTCAATGATAATTCTCATTTATGAATTTCTTGTCGTCTTCAACTTTTTTCAACACATTTCACTCAACTTCTATTTTCACTTCATCTATCACTTTGTCATACTTCTTTACAGTTATAGTATGTATCAGTTCAAGTCACTGTTTAAATTTACGTCATTGATTTATTCAGTTCACTCAATCTCTTAGGTCATAATAATTTCATTAAATTTATAAGATTCAACAAAAAAAAAAAACCTACTCATTACACATGAACTTAATATTATTGCACTGGGAAGAACTATAGAAATTTGGACAATAAAAATCTATTACAACAGCTAATAAATTCAATTTTCGACAAGCATGATAGGATATAAAAATTGTATTTTTTCGTTTTTCTGCTAAAGTTTAAGTTCTCTGTTAGACAATAAAACGTTTGCCTAGAATAAAATCATAAATTATTCATCATTTATGTACCAACAGTAAAATTATCATTTACATTTTTGTAGATTTTTCTTTTTAACATGATAATGTCTTACATGTAAAGTTTATTTAATAGTAATTTCCGACTTGAAAATGTAGATAGCATTTATTTTCGATGAGTTTGATTTCAACTGACAAATATATTTCAACATTCGAAGCATATGCGAGTTATGTGAATAAACCATATGCAACTTAGCTAAATTTAATTAATTAAGTTGTGAAGTTTTATCTTTGCCATAGAAAATATATTTATTTTTACTGATTTTTGTTAAGTGCTAAGACGATCTTTTACAAAGTATGTCTTCTTGCAACATGAGAAAAGATGCGAAATGATAAGGACTTCTCTGGTATGCTTTCAATTCCTTGAGAAATATATTTAGCTTAACTACAAGACTTGTTCCGATTCTGAAGTATGCTATTTCCTTTCGTAATTTATAATTTTACATGATACTTGGTTTAAAAGTTGAAAAAGTTTGCACAAATTTCCTATGTAAGTTCTGCTTCACTGAAAAGTTATCGGTCACAAGCAATAAAAATTTCACTTTGTTTGACTAATGTTATGTATGTGTTAATTATCATGAGTAATATCAGTTTTATTTGTGTCTTTCGAAAGCGAGCATTCATAAATTTAAAAGGATATTTCAAACTATTTTCAAAATATAAGTATCTTTTACAAGTTTTTTCCGGAATGAACTTTGCTCAGTTATATTAATATTGAATATTCATCTTACAAAATAAGCATCTTGTAAAACACATTCCGTTTCAGTTTTTCTGAAATTTATGTATAAGTTATTTAGAAATTATGGATGGAAGTTAAAAATTCACGTATAATTTAGTTTGTCCAGATGATGTTCAATTTTACGTAGTAACAAACTCTACATTTTTCAAATTTCTGCTAGTTTTTCACAAGAAAAAAAAAATATTCTTTAAGTTTGCCTAGCAAACTTTTTTCAGTATTTAAATTTTCTAGTATATTCCATCACATGAGTAGTTAACTATTTCCACTAAGGAAAATATCTTATTATTTTAGTTTGTTTGAATGATGTTAGATTTTTATGTTTCTGATTGGTGATTTGCATATACTCTTTTAAAAACTTTATACAATTCGTAACATATATGTTAGAAATAATAGTATATCGCATCTGAGATTGAACAAATTTATAACTAATAGCATGTAAAGAAGGTTAAATTTTAAAAACATGTCATTGAATATGAGTGTTACCATGAAAAAAGTTAACTAAATTACTTGTGATTTCCTTTCAGAGTATAAAAAGTTATGTAGTTTACATATAATTCGCAAGTTTCTTTCAAATTATCTTAAGATGTTTTAAAAGTCTTGCAGGCGATTTTCAAAACTTGAATGCATATCTACAATGTATTTAATATCTACAATTTATTTAATATTTTCCCCCAATTCACCTTTCTTAGATTGATAAGTAAAATAATCCTTAGTCAGCATTTATTGCACGAGTTAATATGACACCTTAACGTATATTATTACAAAGTAAATTGTCTAAGTCTTTCTTGAAGTAACATAAATTTCCAACTTGTATTGATTTTCCGATTGAAAAGTAGAGGTGAAATTTTTTCTTTGGAGTATCTATAACTAATATTTATTTTAAATCTCTTACTATTTTTCTTCTATGTAACAATTTTGTTAAGTTTTACCCGTATTGTAGCATATAATCCCACTGAGTTTGAACAATATTCAATGTTTTAAATAATAGAAAAGTTTTCAAGTAGAAATGATCTTAAATTCTCCAAGTGAATCATACTTTTTGGAAGAAAGTCCATGCGAATTCTACCTTCACTTACTAATGTGTCTTTGAAATCCACTTCATTCATTCCAAGTTTTCACAAACATTTCATTATGAAAACGGCAAAGTAGGAAAACGATAATCTCAAAGACCTGCTGACACATCACAGCATCACCCGCTGCTTGCGCGTCGATGCTGTTGTTCTTGCTGTACAAATCTCCCGACCTGTTCCAACAAGTTTTAGCGTGACTCATCCTCCGATCTAAAAATGCCGGCGAATGGCGTATCACCTGCCGCTACCCTGATTGGCTAATTACCGTCACCTGCTTATCTTCTCATTTAAAGATGTGAATTTTATATGTAAAGTGAATTTTTACGCTAATGCTTAAATTCTTTGCTATAGAAAGTTCAAGTATGTTATTTTTTTTCTCTTATATGTTACATTTTAAACACATGATATGAAATTTTTACGTTATGCTTATCTTAGAAATTTTTGAGTATGTTACTTTTTCTTTTATTTAACATTAACCTAAGAGTTTAATTGTATATGAAGAGTAAATTGTCACGTTAAAGTTTAAGGATATGATATTTTTGTGAGGTAAATTTTCGTGTAAAGGTTAAAATTCTTTATCTTTGAAATTTTTATTCTGTTAAATTTCCCATTATTTAACATTAACCTAAGAAAATAATTGTGTATGAAATTTTCGCGTATTGTTTAAATTGTTGTCGAAGAAAGTTTAAGTATGTTATTTTTTTTCTTCTCTAATTTAGCATTATTCTTACACATTTTAAAGATAAAAATGTTATGTGTGAAATAAATTTTCGCGTATTGTTTCAATTCCTTACCTTATAAATTTTTAATATTTCTTTTTCTCTAATTTAGCGTTATTCTTACACATTTGAAAGACATAATTTTTATATGTGAGGTAAATTTTCGCGTATTATTTGAATTCTTTGCCTTATAAATTTTTAGAGTTTCTTTTTTTATCTTATTTATCGTTGATATAAGAGTATGATAGTACATGTAAAGTTAATTTTAACGTTCAATTTTAAATTCTTTGCCTTGTAAATTTTTAGTGTTTCTTTTTTCTAAAAGTTAGAGTTGTCATTATACATTTTAAAGACATGAACGGCAATGTTTGAATTCTTTGTCGTAGAAATTATAGGTATGTTATACTTTCATCCTACATTTCAAATTTAAAGTCGTGATTTTTATATGTGAAGAACATTTTTTACGTTAATGTCAAAGTTATTTGTCGTACAAAGTTTAAGTGTGTTACTTTTTTTTCTATTATTTAGCGATATTTCTACATATTTTAATATCGGGATTTTTATGTGTAAAGTAAAATTTTACGTTAATGTTAAAGTTATTTGTCGTAGAAAGTTTAAGTACGTTACTTTTCTCTTGCATGTTATATTTTAAAGTCGTGATTTTTATACATGAAGGGAATTTTCGCGTAAAGGTTAAATATTTATCTTAGAAATTTTAAGTAAGTTACTTTTTTCTCTTATTTAGTGATATTTTTACACATTTTAAAGTGATTTTTATATGTAAAGTAAGTTTTGTTTCGTTAATTTTAAAGTTATTTGTCGTAAAGTGTTTAAGTATGTTACTTTTTTCTCTTATTTAGTGATATTCGTACACATTTTAAAGACATGATATTTATTCGTAAAGTTAATTCTCATGTTCACTTTTGAATTCTTAGTTGTAAGATGTTCAAGTATGTTACTTTTTCTCTCTTATTTAAACATTAGAGTATCCAAAACCAGTTATCACATATCTATTCAGCATTAGCAGCTAGTTCTGTGTTGCCATTCATCAACTTAAGTAAGTATCATTGTACAATAAAAACTATCTTGATTAATATAACTAACATAGACATATTAATTTCTAACAAGTTTAATGGTAATATAAATTTTAACATAGACAGTAAGTAGCTAAGATATATAATATCGCTCGCATAGTACAGTATAGCTTTAAATTACAACCGGTTGTAACAAATAGAATCAATTTCAAAGTATTTGAAGGTTGATATATCGAAGAGTTGCGTATTTCCATCTCTTTGAAAACATTGTTCTGACTAAAATGAAATGTTTTTCCTAAACCATTCTGAAAGAAGAAGGAAAAAAATATAAATTCTTCAATAAAATATGGATAGTACATTTAAAATTTACAAAATTGAGAATAATACTTACATAAATAAAAAAAAAATCGTCATTTTTCTATTCAAAGTGATAAATATTTCGTTTTTTGGAAATGTATATTACTAATATTATATTGCAAACTCACGTGTGAACACACTACAACTACTAATTCCTTCAACAGGGTTAGACTAACTCAACCTAAAAATAATTGTAAAATCATTGCTTTAACTTCCATAATGGGTTTCAGTTGCTGAATATTGAAAATTAATTCTAGTCTAAGTTCTTTTGTTGTGTATTCAATCCCTCAAAAACTATGACAATAAAAGAAAAAAACTTTTTAATGACACGTTAAGCTCTGTAAAAGAAATTTTCACGTTAAGATATCAAAGTTTAAATTTTTTTTTCCTCATAAATTTTAATTTATATTTACATTTCATACTGTTATTGAGAAAATAATGAGACTTTATGTGTCTAACATTGATTAAACCTGATTCCTTAAAAGTGTCTTGCGATTATATTTCTCAACATTAGTTTAAATGTGTTAAGCACTTATAGAAAAAAAAATCTACTCAATCCGAAACTTTACGCATTTGTGTTAGTATATTATCTTTGCATGTATTTGAAGTTTTTAATGGTTAAGCATGAAAAGTTATAAACTATGTAATTTATATTCCTTCCTACCACTAGATGGCGCCGCAATTACATTAAACTTAGTAGAAAACTGTCTTACTAAACTGTATAGTCAATGAGAAGAGCATTTGAAATCACGTGACATATTCTAACCAATCAGAAGTGAGCTTTTATTTCAACCAATCAAAGGAGACTTAGCTATATCAGGATACAAGATGTTGCCATTCCTTAAACTTTGATATAAAGCAAATCGTGACGTCATCCCCACTACATTAACACTGTGACGTCACTGGTAAAACAGCCTATCACTCTAAATTATTTACTTAAAAGTAGCCCTAGAACAACTCAACTCCATCCCGCCTAAAACTTATCATATTCCTACTGCTGCCATCTTCTTAAAAGTAAATTTTGTAAAATCATGAATGACGTCATTCCCACTGTGATGCACTAGTAAAAATATCTATAACTCTAAGTTATTCGTTTAGAAGCAGCCCTAAAACAACTCAACTCCACCTGAAAGGTAAATCGAAACTAAAAAAGTGTTGCCACCGCTCAAAACTTTGATATAAAACAAGTTATGACGTCATACTCACTGTGACGTCACTAGTAAAAATATCTATCACTCTAACTTATTCGTTTACAAGCAGTCCTAGAACAACTCAACTCCACCCTAAAGGTAAATCGAAACTAAAAAGTGTTGCCACCGCTCAAAACTTTGATATAAAACAAATTATGACGTCATATCTACTGTGACGTCACGCAATAAAAGCCTATCACTCTAACTTATTCACTAAGAAGCAGTCCTAGAACAACTCAACCCCGTCTGCTAGATAAACCGAAACTAAAAAAGTGTTGCCACCGCTTAAAACTTTGATATAAAACACATTATGACGTCATTCCCACTGTGACGTCATACACAAACAGCTTATAACGAAACCGAAACTAAAACAGCAGCAGGAGGGAAACAACTCCACTCCACTTCCGGTCACGTGACTTCCGGTGACGGCATATCCGACCACGCCCCTTCCGGTGACGTCATATCCGGTCACGCCCCCTTCCGGTGACGTCATCGTCCCTCGTCCTTCTGCGCGCTGCGCCATGGCTCAGGACTGTCATTTTCTAACTACTGGCGTAGACATCCTTTTGCCGACTGAAATCAAGGCATGTCCGGTGTAAATGTAGAAAATATAAATTAAGGTGTTAATAAATTGTTAACTAATTTTTATTAATGCAAAATTAACGTACAAATAATTTTTAATTAATATATGAGTAATTAACACATAATTAATTATTAATTAATGTAAAACTAATTGTTAATGCATTTCTTTATTTAATTGTGATTTATTTTATTTAATGTGTAATTACTTTTAAATTACCATGTAAACAATTTTTAATATTTTATGGCATTTTATTAATACATAATTAATGTTAAATTTCAAGTAAATTCCCATCACATTATAGTTAAAATTCCTTCAAATTCATTTTATTTTTCATTTCTTTTTAGTAAATTACCCCTTCCTCTCCGAACAAAGGAGATTATTTTTGGAAGCGTTTTTATTTGGGACCGGGGGGGGGGGGGGGAGACATTTATACTTTGCATATATATTTTCCCCCACAATCTTAAACTAATTCAGTAACCTGAGTAGTACAAGTGCTTCTTTCGATACAACTTTTTTTTAAATTTTCAAATTATAGTTACGAAAAAAATTAATTAAACGTGTAAAAGTGGTTGAAAATAGCACTTTAACACGGAATTAAATTGATGAAAATTATTGATCAAATAGGTGACTTTTTTATAAAGAATTGTATAAAGGTTGATCAAAAAACAAATTCTGGGAAATTCTTCTTTTTAAAATTCTGGCGGACTAATGCTATTACAGAAAATTCCCTACGCGAAACACTGCAATTTTTATAATAGATATAATGTCAGGGACATTAGAAACATTCACTTGCACTCCCTCCCCTCTGGTTTTTGAAAAATAAAGTAAAACATGGAAAAAAAAAATTTAATTTACAAGAAAAAAAATGTATAGATATTAATTTATCAATTTGAACAAAACATTATTGCCCCACAATTATAAACTAACATCCAATTAAGAAATCCAATTCCCATTTTCGAAAAATCAAGGATTAAACAAAAACTTTTGTCTCCTTACACCACCCTGCAAATAATCCTGTTGGCGCTCATGGACACTATAATTGCATTGCAAAAGACAATAATTATATAAAACGTTTTGTTTATTATTTAATTTTTAAATACTTTTTAACACATTTTCTTAACTAAAAAAGAACAATTTTTGATTTTTCTTGAAAAGTTTAATAATAGTAAAACTTAATTTTTTTTTGTAACAATTCAATCCAGGAGCTTACTTCTTAAAAGTAGATACTTCGAGTATATATTTTTATCAAAATTGCTGGATTTAATTTCATGATTTTTTTTTTTTGTGGTTTTTCACTGGTGTGGTGTGGTTTTTCAGCAATAATTTTTGGAAATATTTCTCGTTTTTTGAACAATAGGCATTTGTTCAAGAAGGAAAGTATACTTGAAAATGCTAGTTTTTTTCCTCAGCGGGATTAAAAATGAAATGGATTACTATAGCGTTAAACCAAACTATAATATTTATTTGCAGAAAGGTAATTTTTTCGCAACTAATTGAACTTCGAATTTAGTGAAAAAATATTCAGATCTATAAATAAGCATGTCATAATTTTTAGCACAACAATCCAAACTATATAAGGAATAGTACCTGTGGAGTTTTTTGCGAAAAGTGTGTGTGTGTGGGGGGGGGGGGGGATGTATTCAAATCTACAGTGTTATTCCGATCTTGAGGAAGAACAAGATACACATTTGATTTTCAAAGCAAGAGAAACGTCACTGTCAACATGCACAATTTGCAATAGACTGAACCTGGTTGTACCGGACAATGTCGGCTCACAGCTATTTGAGCACGGTAAACATTAAGAATTTTAGATAGTATTATAATAAACCTTTCAATACTTTTCCAAAGATTATTTTGTTGAAATAAATGCCTTCCAGTATGCACTAATTTGGAAATGCATTTCAGGTATAGTTATTCAGAAGTATGAGCTCGGGATTCTGCGAGTTTCAACAAATGGCGCTCACGCGGTTTTGGTTATGGTTACAGACACTCGAAATTTTCGAATGACAACGCCTACTTTTTCTTGTCGCAAAATGCTCAGCGCCTGAGAAAACCCTAAAGAGCGTTAGAACGGTACGTGTATCACAAAAAAACGGACGCATTATGCACGCGCAAAAAAAAGCTGTGAGAACGGCCAATTAAAACGCGATTGTGGCTCACGATGGAAATTGGCATTTGACAGAGGCCAAAGTTCGCATGAGCGCCATCACAGGCAATTAAATTGGTTTTCTAAGCTGAATATTTGGCGAGCGGCCTCCATTGCTCCGATTGTGTTTTTGCTGGCCGTTCGCAGATCTGCTTTTTGTGAGTTCATTACGCGTCCGTTTTTTGTGCTACACGTACCGTTCAAACGCTCTTCATGGTTTTCGATTGCGATGATCATTTTTCGATAGAAAAAAGTGGGCGTTGCCATTCTTAACTATAACCGGCGTAATCGTGAGCACCATTTTTCTGAAATTCACAGAATTCCGCCCTTACTTCTGAATAACTGAAATCCTGAAACTGATTGACTGAATATACTTGAATTCTCATCTCGATCTGTTGAACGAGACTGCCGCTAGAGGTCCATACATCGGCAAAGTTTCTTTATGACCATCCTGTATATAACATCATTTATGGAGAATGGAGTTCTACTTGACATTAATTGCAATAACTTGCATAATGTGGGTCAATTTTCGTATACATTTTTTTTTTTTTTTAATTCTTTTAATTTTAATTCTTTTTTTAAATTTAATTTTTTTTAAATTTAATTAAATTTTTAAAACCCTTAACTCATATGACGTACATTACACACTTTATGTATTTGACGTTAATGGGTATGTCATGGTTTTTGAGGCGTTATCTGACGTACCACAAATACAAGTATATCATCTACTGTAACACATCAAAGTTATCTAATGTCAGTGAAGATATCAATGATTAGATTATTTTAATGTTCCCGTCAAAAAGGATATATTTATTCCGATTCAAAATTGCCGACCGTCAACTTAAGCTGCATTGTGATCACAATTTTGCAATACTAATGATGATTTTAATTATTTGTTCCATTCAATATGTTTTGAAACATTCGTCACTAGGCATTTAAAAGAACGGATGAAATTTCAGAAATTTGCCGACTATAAACCTTTCAAAAATTTTGACGGGGTGAGATAATGAAGATATTTATATGGTAATATTTGCGTTCGGCAGTCCATCATTGTAGGAGGCAAAAAAGATACCGACTCCCCTATAATAGACTTCTAGTGTAAAAATGCCGATTCCTCACACTCAGGTCACTCTGCATTCCGATACCTCTATTTTTTTTTTTTTTTTTTTTTTTTTTTTTTCATTCAAATCGATTTTATTGTGGATCGACTTTTAAAAAAAAAAAGATCTCGCTAAAATTTAGAAAATTTGCCGACTGTCCAACTTTCTAAAACTTTGGGGGGGGGGGGGGCCGAGTCGCCCCCTACGCCCCCCGTTCGCGTCGTCCCTGCCCTTGCAACTTTCTACAAATAATGCTGCTGGCACTCATGCTAATGATTCAGTCCTTTTTCAAAAAGTGAAGGTATTCACATTTGTTGATGTTATATATTTCATTTTGCTTAATATAAAACTGCTAATGGTTTTGTAAATGAGTATAATACATCGAAATTGGGCTGTGAAATAGTAGGAAAGCAATTCAAATGTATTGTAAATTGCTTTTCGGTTTGAGAATGAGAACGCTTACATTTACAGTTATTTTTGAGTTTATTCCAAAAATGTAGCAGCAGTTCGTAAAAAAAAAAATCTTGATCCCCAAATTAAAAAAAAAAAAAAAAAAAAACACTAAATACAGTGTTGGCGATAAGGGAAAGAAATTGACCCGATATTTTTAAAATCTAGTAATTTTGATGGCAGTATCATATAAATTTTGCAGTTTGCTTTCCCTCCCGATTCCATAGCCCGATTCATACTCACTTTTGACGATTATCACCACTGTCGAAAAGACAAACTGAACTGCATAAAATTAAAAAACCAGGAATGTCCTAAGCAAATCTATACGTTTGGCAAATGAGTCTACAGTTGGATATCCTTCTTAAAATAAGAGATAGTTACACAAATAAATATTTTATCAAGAAATTTCAACTTTTCAATTCATATTCTTCTAGTTGTTAATTTCATTTTATTAATGAAAGAAATTTTGAAAAGAAAAGGAAGGGTCTATCTAGCACCAGGAACTTCTCTATATTTTCATCTCGAGATGGAGAAAAACCATAAAACTCTCAATTGACATCTGACACAATCGCAATCTTTTTAATTTATTTCGAAAACAGATTTCGAGGCGCTACAGAATCTGGGAATTTATCCGCACCCATTGCTTGTAAGGCATCTCTGAAATTCTGGAAGTCAGATGATTATATTAAATCTAGGCTTCGAAAACCCAGATCAGCTGAGGACCCGATTAGGGTGGGTTCTAAGTTAAACATGTCTGAATGGAAACTCGATCTCTCATTGAAATTTTTCTGAATGAAAATTGTTAAAAAAATCATGTAAAAAATTTGTTTAAAAATTGTTGTAAAAAATCTGCTTAAAAATTTATGCCGATATGTTTAAAAATGTCTTATAATATATTTATAAAGTGTCAAATAATATTTTTAAATGGGTAGTGCAAAGCAAATTGTTTAATATTCCATATAACTTAATAGTTTAAACTTTTTTTTTTTAATTTAAATCATTTTTTAAACACGTTTTTTTTCTGTTTAATTTTTGATGTGTTCATTATCTGTTATGCGATTATTAAAGTAATATTAATAAAGTTATTTATTTTTAGTTATCATCCCCCCCCCCCCACGCAAAAAAAAAATATAAGTTTGTAACGACGCAATATAGCGTTCCCACACCTTTTCATTTTACACTACACCACTGTTCATATAGAACCCTAATTATGGTCATACATCTTTAGGGGTGGGAAAAGGGGATGTGAGTGATGTTTCAAAATAGCAAGTCGAGAATGACCTTCCTCTTCTTTCGAAATTCACGTGTTGAAAATTAGATCGAGAATAGAATTGAATCGTAAATTTCTGTTAAAAAAAAAACAAGTAACTTCATTTAAAATGGTTCCAAAAACTACAGGATTTAGATGCACAGTTCTAATGCATTCGCTACAGGTTCGTTGAAAGAGATTTTAGAATAAATGTTAACGTGAATGATTTACTTAAAACCGTATTAAAAATATAGCCATAACTTTTGATAACCCACCAAGTTGTCAGACCACAAAAGTAATGAGAAGCCTCACCAAATTACACCTAACATAATCAAATTAATGCCCTTATGCTGATTTTTTTGCGAATATACAAAAAAAAAAAAATGAAAATGTTTACAAATAAGGTTCATAGTAGCAATGAATACGAAGATGAGACACGTCATACATGATTTGGTGCTATCAGTTGATCTATAGCTTCGTCAACATTATGGAAAAAGAATTTTAAAACATTGAAAAATATACCTTTTCACATACGTTTTTCTCCACTTGAACTACATTAATTTCGGATATTTTATCTTTGTAACCCTCCTCCACTTTGTCAATCTTTACAGCTGTACAGATATTAAGTCTTAAGCTGCTTTTTCCCCTTGTTCAACCACATTATTTTCAACGTCCTTGCATCTTGGGAAATAGGACGTTAAAATATTCCACATATATAATTTCTAACTTAGTTTTAATTTTTTAATTAGTTTTGATTTATAACTTAGTTTCACTGTGTATAACTTTGGAAACAAGTGTACCCAATTACGGCATCCCAATATATTAAAGGGAGATATAAAATTGAAATACCCCTCAATAGGAATGTTTTACCCCTTTTCGAATTTTTAAAGGTGGTAGCAAAAATAGTGATTATTTAATTTTGCTATGTACAGCTTTGAAAGCATGACCAGGCTTTAAGAGAAATGAGATTCATATATTGCTATTTTGGGAAATTTTACTCTTTCCTATACCTATTTTACTACGAACAGCTACAGAAACTTGTGTACCAATTTCCAGCATCCTGGCCACAGGAAGTGGGATTATAATCTCTCTATATATAAGGCAAAGCTCTCACTCATTCACTGACTCACTCACTCATCACTAATTCTCCCACTTCCCACAACTCTGAAAATTGGTACAAATACCAACAATGGTAAACATAGAAAAAGTAAGCTATTCCGATCTTGATTAACCCACTTTAAGGGGTCGAAAAGGGGTTAAGCGTTGGAAACGAGGGATATTCGAATGTCTTACTTCCCATTTCGTCACAATTCTGATAACTGGTGTAAGTATCAACAGAGACAAACGTAGAAAAAGTAAGCTATTCCGATCTCTATTAGCCCACTTTAAGTGGTGAAAAAGGGGTTAAAGGTTCCAAACGAGGAATATTCAAATGTACCACTTCCCATATGGTCACAACTCTAAAAATTGGTACAAATGTCAACAATGGTGAACATAGAAAAAGTAAGCTATTCCGATCTCGATTAACCCACTTTAAGGGGTGGAAAAGGTGTTAAACGTTCCAAACTCGAATATCCTACTTCCCATATGGTCACAACTACGAAAACTGGAGCGAATATCAATAAAGACAAACGTAGAAAAAGTAAGCTATTCCTATTTAACCCACTTTAAGGGGTGGTAAAGGGGTTAGAAGTTCCAAACGAGGAATATTCGAATGCCCCACTTCCGACATGGTCACAGTTTTGAAAATTTGTACAAATACCAACAATGGTAAACATAGAAAAAGTGTGCTATTCCGATCTCGATTAACCCACTTTAAGGGGTGGAAAAGGGGTTAAACGTTCCAAACGAGGGATATTTGAATGTACCACTTCCCATATGGTCCCAACTCTAAAAATTGGCACATATGTCAACAAAGACAAACATAGAAAAGTTAAGCTATTCCGAGCTTGATTAACCCACTTTAAGGGGTCGAAAAGGGGTTAAATGTTCCAAACGAGGGATATCCGAATGTTCCTCTTCCAATCTAGTCATAATTCTGATATTTGGTGCAAATGTTAAAAGGGCAAATGTAAAAAAAATAAGTTATTCCAGTATCGATTAACGAATTTTTAAGGGATAAAAAGTCGACGCAACATTGAAACTATACGAGGATTATCTTAATGTCTCAATTCCAATACAACTACTACTTTAAAATTTAGAACTAAGAGCAAACATAAACACAATAAACTATTGCTATCTCGATTACGTAATTAAAAAGGGTCCGAAGGGAGTTAAACGTTCTAAACGAGGGATATTCCAATGTCTCTTTCCAATATACTATTCACAATTATAAATTTTGTTAAAAATGTCAACAAAGGAAAGTTCCTCTTTTGATAAATCAATTTGTCGGGATCGAAATGGAAGCAAACGTCTGACGTGCAGAATACATGAATGTCTTTTGATCGCTAAAATGCTAATGGTAAAATTTCGTAGCGCAGCACGGGTATTCAGCTAGTATAATACTATATATCTTTCTGAAACGTTAAGGGTGGTTAGTCGGAATCGAGATGGATTATTTTTTTATTCTTTATTTATTGCTTTGGGAAAATGTACACTAACTTTCAGCAAACTGGCTTTGTGAGAAGTAGGATAATGGAATATAATAGGAAATCCTTTAAATCTTTTCAATTCCTTAAAATAAAGTTCATTAATCCAGATTTTTAGGGGCATGCTTTTCTATATTTATCTTTGTAGGTATTTTCAAAAATTTCAGAGTTCTGGCTATACGGAAACTTATACAGAAATGAAGAAATTCCTATAATTCTCATTAAAATTATTTAGATTTTGCAAAATCAAGATAAAAAGAAGAAATTGTGAGATTGTACACTGTGTAGTATGTTTGAGTGGATTCCATTTATTTGAATTTTGATTAAAATTAATATTTTGCTGTGGAGCCTTGTTAAACTTATTACGTAGGTTTGAGTATCAGCCCCAAACAACAATTTACAAAAATAATTGTAGAGGAAAAACAGACAATGGGGGTCTCTTCAAATATAAGTATTAAAGAAATCGTGAGCACTGACTGAATTTATAAAGTGCAATGCCAATACTATTTCTTACATTTCGAATGGTATGAAATAAATTTTTCAAACCGAATTAACTTTTTGAACCAAAAAAATAGAATTTCCAAAATATCCTCAATAAAGAATTTTTTTAGATTTTTTATCGAAAAAAATTAAAAAAAAAAAAAAAAAAACAGCACAGGAGAAGGGGGGTGGGTAGCAAATGAAATATTTATGCCAATACTGGTTATTGTATAGTGATTAAGATTAGAAAGATCCAAGCAAGATGGAAATTTGATATGTCTTTGAAAAGCTCATGTGATATTAGTACCTATAGACACTGAGCTCAGTGCCTGTAGATCAGTAATTAATAGACCTTAAAATCAAGTTAATTTAATGTTTTTTTGTTGTTGTTTTTTCAATTATCCTCAGTGGTAGAAGTGGGACAAAAAAAGGTGGGTGGACGGCCAAAAGTTGGTGACAAGTGAACCCCCTCAACGATAAATTTTATAATTTCGTTTCTAATAACAATAAATTTATAACAATTAAATAAATAACAATTAACTAGTAGTAAGGAAACAATTTTCAACACGAACAAGGGTCCAAAATTTATTGTTATTTTAATGAATATCCTGCGACTTAGTTTTTTTACTAGGGTGTAAGAGATGAAGTGAAGTAATAATTCAACGTTATATACATAACGGTTTATTTAGATTTAAATATTACCTCTAAATAAGCATACTTTCATAAAATTAAATTAATAAGGAATTCTATTTTTTTTTTTTTTTTTTAAATACTTTGTCTTTATATTTTTTTCTAGTTCCTCCAAAGTTAAAATTTGACCAAGTGAAAATATCTATATCTTTACACAAAGTAGTATAATACATGTTTATAACACTATGACATAAATAGTTTTTTTTTCAGTGACTTAAAACTTTTTCTCAGTGCCATTACATTTCGCATTTCCCTACATGCTTGGTATATTTTTTAAGAAGAAAATCTATGCTTAATTAATTTTAGTACTATCTAATATCCCATGCCCAGTATTGCTTAGTGTTCAAAGAAATTTATAAACAAAATTAGTGATAAAAACTGAAAATATAGTCGGGAATAAATAAAAAAAATTATACAATTTTGAATTACATGACTCGGAAGACATTGATAAGATGAATTTGTTTCAACAATTTTGGCATTGATAGTATATACAAGTATTGGTATCGTGCATTCAAAATTTGAAAGTAAAAAAATTGCAAAATGATATTTCACCTTCTTAAAGGAAATGTTTGCTTTTTTCAGCTTTCTCGTTTGGCTTCACGGATAATTTTTCCTGCACATTTATGTGTTTTAATGGTTTTGTGTTTAAAAATTTGCTTTCTTAAGGATTCTCGTTAGTCAAATTCCTTGCCTCCATGTGGCAAAATGTTACACCCTGCCCATTCGTTAGAAAGTTTCAAACCTTGTTTTTACCTGGTTCCAAGCTTTTTAGCAGCCTTTTGTATGTTTTGCATCCAAGTTTTTGTTCTTCACAAATAAGCCATGGATACTCGTTTTATTTCTGAAGGTGCGTATCATTTTGTGTCCAATACTTTGGATAATCATTACTGCAGTGAGTTTTTGCTTACTGTTGCTGCCACGTGCTATATTCTCTCTCCACGTGGTCTCTTCAACTTAATGCACTTGCAAATTTTCCACTGCTCCTTCCTCAAAGTTTTGTAGCGAATCGGAGTCATTTTTCTTACAGTTTTGAAGCCAAATATATCAATCTCATCTTATTTTGTACTAGATGGATTACGAATACAAATGCCGTTTAGAATCAGAAGTAAGAGTTAATGGTTAAGTTGGAGGAATACAAGGTTTTCTACTAATAATCAACAAAACGCAAAACATTTTAAAGTAAATGGTCGAGTACAAAACAGGAAATGATAGTGCAATAAATATGTCTTTTTCTATCCACTCCTCAATAATCCCAGACAACGGGCGCCGAAACTCGCCGCGCATTTCCAAGAAAAATTGACTGAATCTGCTTTAAACAAAACAAAAATGAAAGTATAAAAAATAACAAACAACCAGAAAAAGCAGAATGGTTAAATCTATCCCCCCCCCCCCCTCCCCTTTCAGTTTTTAGACGGATTGAATGTTTTTTAAAATTGGAGGAATAGATTTCGGTAGTTTTAGAAGTGGAGGGGTGGATTTCATTTTTTTTAGAAGTGGGGAGATGGATTTCATTTTTTTTAGAAGTGGGGGGATGGATTTCAGTGTTTTTAGAAGTGGGGAGACGCATGGGTATTTTCTGGACAAGTGGGGGGGGGGGGGGACGCGTCACCCCGCGTCTACCCACACTTCTAGCACTGATTATCCTTGCAAAATAAATCTTTTATAACATTAGAATTCTTTTTATATCATTAGTTTTAGGGCAATAAAAACCAATGAAACAAAAAGATCATTTTCTAAAGATAAATTAGAAAGTGTTAAAATTAATATAAACTTGGGTTTTGGACCTTTAAAATTATGAAAGTAGGGTGGTTATTTATTTAACTTCCTTAGTTATAAAATGTTCACAAGCCTGATACCGCTAGCTTTTATAGGTAACCAATCAAAACAGACACATTCTTAGAATAATATTTGTTAAACTAATGCTAAAAATCTTACTGAAGATCAGCAGATTAAGACTAAGATATCATACTTTTGACATGCAAAACAGTACCCTTAATTAAATCACAAGATGTTCTATGTCATTTTTGGACAAATGATAAAATGGTTTAAAATATTCTAGCACACAGATTCCTAACCTTTAAAACACAGTGACCAATTTTTTTAAAAAAGCGATTCTAGAGCGACCCACTTTATTCTTGGTGCATTGCATTTTTTCAGACCAACAGCACACATTCTTCCCAAAAAAGGTTTTATGGTCTAAAAAGTAACTTTTCAGAAGAAAAAACATTATATAAAACTTTACAAAAGATATTTTTAATAAGACTTTTATATTTTTATAAGACTCATAACCCACCAGTGGGTCCCCAATTATAGTTTAGAAACGCAGTTCTAGTGAAATAAAATTATTTTGTTAACCTTTAATAATGGGGAACTGTAATCCATCTTAGTAAATGTTAAAAGCGCATCATTTTCGGATTTCCTCAATTTTCAAGTATACTTTTGTGTTCCAATCTCAATTTTTCTTCCCCTCAACCTGTTCTATAGGCGCCAACTTTTCACTTTTATCGATACTCGATGGGCAGGAGAGAAGGAGAAGTTGGCCTAAGATTTCTGGATGCCACTTTTTTCACAGGGAAATACAAAGCAAAATTCCCTGACTTTTCCAGGTTTTCCAGACAATTCTTTAAAATTTCCAGGTTTCATTTCAAGTCGAAGTAAACAAAAAAAAATTCATGCAATTGCAGTTAAATTTGTAATTTTAGAGGTCTAAATCTCGGTATTTTAAGGTGCATTTTTATCAATGAATCAAAATATTGGCTAAAAAAGCAGAAATCCCCTTTTTTGCGGCACTGTAAAATATTTGTGATTTGTGTCGTCAAACACTGATATACTTGCACACGAGGACAAATTGATTAGATGGTAGAAGTAGCAAACTGTGCATCTCCTTTTATATTTCCCAGGGGTGAAAACAGTCAAAATATAAAAAAAAGAGGAAAATATGAACGCAGCATTATTTTAAACAACAAAAATAGCTGAATCAGAATATATTTGTGTATTAATGTGTGTACAGAACAGTGGTGCAGCTAGAAATTTTTTCTGAGGGGTGTTTTTAGGCAAGTTTAATCTGAAAAAGCCATACAAAGTTCATTAAAAATAATAAAATTGTAGAAAATGTGAAAAATCTCAGAAAAAAAAGCAGAGATAGGCGTAAAAGTGAAAGATTTTCACCCGTTTTTCAGTCAATATGCTTTTCACACGCTGTTATAAGAAAATATCATATGAATCATCAAATTTTCAGAACGCAGAAGTGCGTTCTGAAAACAATTACTGAACTTCTTGGAAGAAAAACTTGAACCTAAAAGAAATTCCCTGATTTTTCCAGAAAATATCATATTGCTTAGTTTTCCCTGACCTTTTTTTAGACATTTTCATTTTCCCTGACAATTCCAGGCTTTCCCTGTTTTCCAGGTGCGTGGCAACCCTGTTTCATGATCTATTTACTGAATATGTATTGAACTTACCTTTATGTACCACAGTATGTTTTTCTCAAACTATTTGATTTATGTACCAAAGTTATTTGTATAAAATTAGTTCAGAAACATTTTATAGAAAAAGTAAAAGCACTAACCATTTAATTCATCATTATAAAATAGTTTATTTCAATATCTTACATTATTTTACAAGATACAGTCAAACCTAGTCACCCAGTCAACACGAAATCGCTTAACATGAAATCCTGTTTAACGCGAAGTAAAAGCAATTCTCCATACTTAAAACTTAACGTTAATTTATTCGTTTAACATGAACAATTTCAGGAGCACCATCGACTTCACATTAACAGGGTTTGACTGTATTATAGTATTGTACTAAAATGAAGAAAGCCAATTTTAATAATTACGCATAATAACTAATGCAAAAAGAGCTTATAACAATAATCTCATCATTACAAAATTACTTATTCTAAAATTATACAATAATTCAAAATATATATATTTAAAAAATTACACAAAAGAGTTGCTACACTTACTTAATTCTCATTTGGGGTAGATAGTGCACTAAAATATGTGCTTACAAAATTGGGTTTACTTTCAATTTTTATGGAGGGGGGGGGGGGGGTTCTGTAGAACATTACAAAATGTCTTTAAGCAATATTTTACACTCGAAAAACGCATTTTTATAGATTTTTGGAGTGGGGACAAAATTATACCTTTACCCCTGCATAGTTGGCGCCTTTTACCTGTTCATTAAAAAAAAATTAACATGTTACTAAAATAAAACTTTTGTAATAGTACTAACTCTACTAAATTTACCTTTGATAATTTTTAAAATAACTTTTCTCTGTTCCCTACCAACATTCTAAAATGACACTAGGATGTCAACCAAACGAACTACAGAAAAATGTAGATCTACCACATACTCCAGTCTTTTTGACAATAAAACTTTCAGAATATAAAAAAATAGTATGATTCTAAAAAAAATTTATATAAAGAGTTTCTTGAATAAGTAACAGTATTGATCTACTTGTCATTTAACACATGCATTAGAATATATCTACAAATATATTATTACATATTGTTCCCAATGAGATGTGATTTAAGCAGCAGATCTACAATTTTTTCCTAGGAGGAGGGAGAAGACATTTGCAAGAAAATAGACCTGAAAATTGAAATTTTCAAGTAATAGCAAGTGGCCAATAGACACTTTTAGTTTAGTAGCCACTTCATCGCATTCTTTTTTTCTTTTTTTTTTACTAATGGCCCAGCCAGAGAGGGGAGGTTGGGGTTTTACCTTTTACCTGAATGTATGCAGTAGCACAATCAGAATTTTTATTATTATTATTATTATTATTTTTTTTTTTTTTTTTTGGAAGAGGATGTTTAAATTCTTTATTAGATTTGTATTAAATATATAAATCAAAATCACATATCTAAGTTAGTTGTGTTTAATAAATTGTTAATGAAATGACAAAAAAAAAAAAGTACAGGATCTAAGCTTTTTCACTTATAGATGCATATAGATTTGTTGCACATCTGTAACATAGCGTGGTAAAGGGTTAATAAAAACGAAAAAATCTGTCGGAATCAATTTGAAATATTAAGGAATTTAGGGTTCTAATATATTCTGTTAACAAAAAATGCAAGACAAGAAAAATAATCATGCCTGTAAAGGATGCAGTCAGATACAAGTTAGTGAATTTTTTTTAACTGTAGAACTACCTGTGGCCGCGTTTTTAAGTTATAGGATAATTAAAAATATAACAGAAATAATACGCATATAATAAAGGTTCTGATATAATTTGTTGACAAAAATGCCAGGCAAGAAGAAAAATAATCATGCCTGTAAATGATGCAGTCAGATTGAAGTTTGAGAAATTTTTTTAGCAGTAAGGCTACCGGGGGCCGCGCTGTTAAGTTATAGGATAATTAAAAATGTCACAGAATTAATATGCAAATAAATTTTTTTTAACAATAAGGCGACGCCCGCACCCGCAAAGGGAATGCAAGAAGGGAAACTAAAAAATTTTAAAACACTTTTCTAATTTTCCTGAATTCACGGTTCTGTCACCACTTTGTCAACTCATGAATCCGTATCATGGAGGAATGGATTTTAATGGAATACTCGCACTACAAGAAAAGAGAGGGAGATTTTCATTGATTTGGAAATTTCGGTACATTTGGTAACAATTTTAAAAAATCGTAGGTGAGGGGAGAAACGAAAGGTGGTCAGTTGATTAGTTTATTTACTCGCCTCATCATGCCATTTAATCAACCTGGGGTGAGTGGCGACTAGATACTTTCAGATCTACAAGAAACCATCAATAACCCACCACATTTTGTGCAAAATTGCTTACAACTTGAAAAGTACATTAGGCTTAATCTCCCTACAAAATATGAAACAAACTACAAACTATTAAATGTTGTTTTGAAAGTAATTAATAATTACAACAGTAACATTTGTGTATGAAATGCAGGTAAATTTGATCCCTTGCAATTACAGTCCAAAAAAAATTTAACTTTCAAATAAAACAGATGAATAAAACAAATGTATCTTAGTTTATTCTCATTTTAATCTGGGCGCTAATGTCGAAAAAAGTGGTCCCGTGGGCCACTTTATGATGCAAACATGTGGGTGGTGTCATTCGCTTCGTATGAATGCGTAGAAAATGAAATCCGATGGTGGGTATCTATCCACTTTGTCAACTCATGAATCCGTATCATGGAGGAATGGATTTTAATGGAATACTCGCACTACAAGAAAAGAGAGGGAGATTTTCATTGATTTGGAAATTTCGGTACATTTGGTAACAATTTTAAAAAATCGTAGGTGAGGGGAGAAACGAAAGGTGGCCAGTTGATTAGTTTATTTACTCGCCTCATCATGCCATTTAATCAACCTGGGGTGAGTGGCGACTAGATATTTTCAGATCTACAAGAAACCATCAATAACCCACCACATTTTGTGCAAAATTGCTTACAACTTGAAAAGTACATTAGGCTTAATCTCCCTACAAAATATGAAACAAACTACAAACTATTAAATGTTGTTTTGAAAGTAATTAATAATTACAACAGTAACATTTGTGTATGAAATGCATGTAAATTTGATCCCTTGCAATTACAGTCCAAAAAAAAATTTAACTTTCAAATAAAACAGATGAATAAAACAAATGTATCTTAGTTTATTCTCATTTTAATCTGGGCGCTAATGTCGAAAAAAGTGGTCCCGTGGGCCACTTTATGATGCAAACATGTGGGTGGTGTCATTCGCTTCGTATGAATGCGTAGAAAATGAAATCCGATGGTGGGTATCTATCCACTTTGTCAACTCATGAATCCGTATCATGGAGGAATGGATTTTAATGGAATACTCGCACTACAAGAAAAGAGAGGGAGATTTTCATTGATTTGGAAATTTCGGTACATTTGGTAACAATTTTAAAAAATCGTAGGTGAGGGGAGAAACGAAAGGTGGCCAGTTGATTAGTTTATTTACTCGCCTCATCATGCCATTTAATCAACCTGGGGTGAGTGGCGACTAGATATTTTCAGATCTACAAGAAACCATCAATAACCCACCACATTTTGTGCAAAATTGTTTACAACTTGAAAAGTACATTAGGCTTAATCTCCCTACAAAATATGAAACAAACTACAAACTATTAAATGTTGTTTTGAAAGTAATTAATAATTACAACAGTAACATTTGTGTATGAAATGCATGTAAATTTGATCCCTTGCAATTACAGTCCAAAAAAAATTTAACTTTCAAATAAAACAGATGAATAAAACAAATGTATCTTAGTTTATTCTCATTTTAATCTGGGCGCTAATGTCGAAAAAAGTGGTCCCGTGGGCCACTTCATGATGCAAACATGTGGGTGGTGTCATTCGCTTCGTATGAATGCGTAGAAAATGAAATCCGATGGTGGGTATCTGGCAACCCGGTATGAGCGGCGCTGCAGTCGCAAATCCAAAATGGCCGCCTCCTTACCCCCTAACGTACGTTTTTGCCGAATAATGGCTTCCCAGTTCATTTTATCAACTTGTCGACTGTTAGAAAACTTGTTGGAAATTAAATTTCCTTTTCAATGGTATATAACACATGTATATTAGGTTGAATTACAAAATTCAAAATGACCGCCGCATAGCGTTGTTAAGTACGTTTTTCAGATTGGTTGGTTGGTTTGCGAGTTCAATTACATATATTTGTGCACTATAATGGTTAATGAGGCCGGGATCTACAACTCAACGTGGATTCCGAACCACAAAGAACATCCATGCCTAACTCGGGATTCGAAACCGGCACCCTTAGCATGCAAAGCCCGAGAGTTAACTACACAGCCATCAGGTCAGTTAGAAATGCAGACTGGGATTTGCACTTGGCAGTCACACATGATTTTATAAAGCATTTCTTTGTCTTTGATCGACTAAACGTGTAAGAATGATGGATATCTAAAGATTCAATAAAAAGTATACAACTATATGGCAAAGAAAGTGGGTAATCAATAAAACCAAAATACCGTTTTGCTCTTTAGGAGCCGATGAAGCTCTGGAGCATCAGAACAGAAGACTTAAAGTTCAAGATGGACTTACGGGCATCACTCTAAACGAGAATTTTCTGAGAACATTCTTTCTGGCAGAGGGAGGTCACAATAATTACTGCAGCAACCGGAGCAATGATAAAAAATTCCACCCCCAATGCAAAGTGTCACCATGAACATTGTCTATCGGTTCGCAAGTGTCAGGATCAAACGATGAAAAGTTGATTGAGGATTTTAAATCGACAACCAACCCTTTTAAATCCAACACAGAACATCTTATACACCTGTTGTTATTTCTAATCTCCCTTTTGTCTGACGAAGTCAGACAATATCAGTGAAGCCATTGACATTAATGAAGTCTGACACTAGTTGTGGACAGTTATAAATGTCCTCCCAGTCCAGTCCAAGGCAGTCCAAAATGTGCTGAGGTGATGCCTGTTCTTTTTGGCATTTAGGGCAAAGAGGAAAATTTTTGCTTCCCCCAGAATATGTGAGGCCTTTAAGGTGACCACTAGCAAGTCGGGACAGACAGGTATTGGTGTGCCTATCACAAGGAAGAGATAGGGAGTGTCCTGCCTTTTTGGCTTTATACCATTCGTGAGATGGAGGTATATGCCATTTCGCTTTATTTTGAGCTATTTTCTTTGAGTATAACTCTTGATATGTGAGTTCTTGAGTAGAGAGGACAGGGTGTTCTAGTCCCTCCTTAGCAAGAGTGTCAGCCAATTCATTTCCGTGGATGTCTACATGTGACGGGATCCACTGAAAGTGCACTTTGTGCAGTCGGGATATGCTCTTGACTTTGCGTATTATGGATAGACTGGTTTTGTCTTATACACCTGGTTACTGTAAGCAAGTTCTTCCCGATAACGTTCAAAAAGACGTGTACAGTTGCTGATATTGGTGAGATTTTTTTCCAAATTCATTGAGGAACGCATTGAAATGATCAACCTACCAACAGAGCCAACAGAAGAATCAGTACCATCAAAGCCTTCAGCACAGTTTTGGGCATCAATGTAAAAGGTGAAACTTAAGCCTGCAAATCAGCATTCAAAAATGTTACAGTAACATTGTAAAAATGTGTTTTTTTCAATATTTTCTATCAATTTATATATATTTTCTTGAATGGTGATTGCAGCAAGAAGTCGGTGTGATATAGATTTGAAGGTAACTTTTTGTCGTTATGAATTCTCATTATTGCCACTTGCTTTGTTTCCCTTATATGGACATATGCATTACTGATCATAAAAAAGCAGGCTTATGGGTATCCTGGAGGAACTTCCTCAAAATCTATACCCTTCATCTAATGAGAAAAACGAATTCTCACACAATTCATTTTCAGTAAATGAAGCGGATCAAACTGTTGCAGTAGTTGATTGAATGGCAGAGCTGCATTCCATTGATAAATCTAAGACAGGCAAGACTTATGAAAAATTTGCAGATCACTTTGTCAGACAAATGTCAAAGAAGTTTGGTTTGTACAAAAAGGTTCACATAATATTTGACACCTACAAACAGAATTCGCTGAAGACATCGACAAGGGTGAAACGTCAGGATAAATCTGTCCCTATCCAATACAAAGTGCACCCATCAACAAACATTCTTAAATTAACCGTGCACCAGTTATGTTTGCACGAAATAACTAAGGATGAACTGACAGAATACTTGGCATCAAAGATTATAGACTATGCAGTCAAGAATAATAAACAATTTGTTTGCAGTTGGAGAAATCAAGCAAATACAATCCATATGGATATGCCGTGTCTTGAAACCACGCAGGAGGAAGCAGATACTAAAATAATTTTGCACAGTATACAAGTTGCTTCCAGATGCATGAGCAAGATTGGCATATACTCCCCTGACAGAGATGTATTAGTACTTGCTCTTCGGAGATATCCAATGCTTCCAAGAGAATCCACCATTATTGTGAGCACTAACAGAAGCAAACGGTTAATTCATCTTCAGCCAATCTATGACATACTAAGGCCCAATAAAGCTTCAACACCAGGACTCGACTCAGGACTCCACTCCCTTTCTGGTGCTGATATCACAGGATCATTTGCTAGAAAAGGAAAGATTATATGGTGGAATGCTTTTTATGCAGCTAGTGTTGACATTATAGTTGCACTGGGACTTATGGGTCATTCTGAAGCCATTTTCACAGAAATGTTACAAACGTTAGAGGCATTCGTTTGTCAGGTGTATGTACCGCGAACCAAGAATGGGGAAGTAAAATGGTGGCTCTCAACTGAAAAACAAAAGACTGGGAAACATATTGCACCTACAAAAGCATTTCTCTATCCAGGTCTTTTGCGTGCACACTACCAAGCAATGATTTGGGCACAAGATACTTCGACTTTTAACTAAGTTTTAACTTATAAAAGTAGCTTGTACATTAATACTTCTAAATTATACGAAATAGATACTGGCAACTTTAATAGTAACAGATTAAAATCACGAAGCTTATTAAGCACTCAGAAACTACAGCCGGATTTACACATTACCAGTGGGATTCCAGTTTAGATCGCCAGTTTGTGACGCCATCTGGCAACTGGTTTCTGTAAACCATATCCTGGCAAAACTTAACCTATTGATTTTGACTGGTCGCTGGTGGATGGTGAATTTGAGCCTATTACGTGCACAGAACCTTGTGCTTCGCAGTGGCTTTTAGAGTTGACGTTCTCCTATCTGAGCGTCGGTGTGAGCTTCCCTGCTGATGCAATCTCAACAATCTGCCTTGCACAGAGATGTGCTCATGTGGTGGAGAGGATGACTTGTATGTTAACACTGCAATTGTTGACCTGATGATGAATGATAATGAGGAAATTGAGGATGAAGATATTGATTTAACTTAATGATAATGAAAATTCTTAATATCGTTTACACCATTTGTTACGTATAACAAAAACTATTACACAGTTACACTCTTTTGTAACATTCGCATTCCAAATATTAAAAAGCTTTGTCGTATTAATTTTGAACAGACGTAGTTTATTTTCAGGCTGTTGTAGTTTATTTTCTTGTGAAAGGTGTCAAGGCTTTATTTTATTGTCCAATCTGTAAATATTAACTACCTGTGGTGCTCATTTATCTTACAATATAATGTGGAAACTATTATTAGAGTCAAAAAGAGATGCCCAATTATGCTGTTCTTTTGAATTTTAATTCTGGAAGTGACAATGTAAAGGTACTCTAACGGTCAGAAATCTTTTTTTAATTCCAAAAAGTTTTCTAATACTCAACAAGTTCATATAGTGCACCGGAAAACTATTATTCTGAAATGACGTTCTGGCAATGGTGATACAGAGGCCATCTTGAATTTTGACTTATGTAGATATACCATTATAAAAGTTATTTTATTTTCAACAGTTTCCCAATAGCCAACAATTGTATAAAGCGCACTGAGAAGCTATTATTCTTAAAAACGTACTGCTCACTTGATGATGTTTGATTAGCGCTCTAACTTCGCATGATGAGGTTGCCGAGTTCGAATCCCGAGTTAGGCATGGATGTTCTTTGTG
Source organism: Linyphia triangularis (assembly GCA_963978545.1). Taxonomy (NCBI): domain Eukaryota; kingdom Metazoa; phylum Arthropoda; class Arachnida; order Araneae; family Linyphiidae; genus Linyphia; species Linyphia triangularis. The sequence continues at coordinate 51,831,744 of OZ021729.1, read as the reverse complement.
GTTCGGAATCCACGTTAAGTTGCAGATCCCGGCCTCATTAACCATTGTAGTGCACAAATATATGTAATTGAACTCACAAACCAAACAACCAACCTGAAAAACGTACTTAACAACGCGATGCGGCGGTCATTTTGAATTTTGTAATTCAACCTAATATACATGTGTTATATACCATTGAAAAGGAAATTTAATTTCCAACAAGTTTTCTAACAGTCGACAAGTTGATAAAATGAACTGGGAAGCCATTATTCGGCAAAAACGTACGTTAGGGGGTAAGCAGGCGGCCATTTTGGATTTGCGACTGCAGCGTTGCTCATACCGGGTTGCCAGATACCCACCATCGGATTTCATTTTCTACGCATTCATACGAAGCGAATGACACCACCCACATGTTTGTATCATGAAGTGGCCCACGGGATTACATTTGCTCCCGGACTATTTGTTGCATTCTTATAGTTTGCAAACAATATTAAAGGAAATTTTATTTTCTTATATAAAGTGTTTTGATAGAAGGTTAGTCGGTTCTTACAAATTATCTTGTCAACCGTTGGCGAATAAAAGCTCACCAAATGGATTTCCTTAATCCATCAAAACAGTTGGTTCAGTCGTTACACAGCAGAAGCATTCCACTGGAAGGCCTCAATGCAGAGGGAGCCAAATCAGACCTTCGAGCCAGGTGATTAAAATTAAATGTCATGTGCTTGAAGTTTTGAATCGAAGTATCAAGTAGCATATAAAGTGCTTCAAAGTAATGCTTTAGAAATGAAAATATAACTTGGATATTTGTAAAATGGTGATAATTTTATGAAATGAGAAAAGATAGCTATTCAAGTGAAGAGGATAGCCCCGTCTTCCTCCCCTGACCAATTCCTTCCATTGAAAAAAATACTATTCCTGATTACTCCTTACGTTCAAATAGCTTTTTTTACAGCCCCACAATGATATTAAGTAAAAAACCATATTTGATATAAATTAAGTTGTTATACTGCTATTATAAAAAACTGATGAGTAATACCAGTGCAATACAAATATAGAAATCAAACTGAGGCAATGACATGATCTTCAACCTATGCTTAAAAATGGTCGTTATTCAGGTATTTGTAGTACACACACTTCAAACGAATCGTAATTTATAGAATAATTCAACATAAATTTAACATATTTACATAAAACAAAAATTTAAAAAGACAATTTTAAAGTAAGAATCATCCAAAGTTGTTCTTTGAAAGCATACTACATTTAAATTAGAAATGAAAATAAATGTTTACCTTCATCTTGTTCTTGGGAACATGCCAAACCACAATACGTTAAGCATAGTAGTAGCCACAATAATCCCATACTTGAAAATTAATACTGAGTTTTTTTGACGAAAATACAATCTATTTAGCACAAGACATGACTTGCGCGGCTGTCTTGTACTAAGTGTTTAACTAAATTACTAAATACCGTAACAGCATACCTGTCACAATATTTACTTTCAGTATTCAGAGTATTAGTAAAAATATAGAGTTTGAAGATTGAAGTAGAGGTAACAAGAATATTATTTACAATTCAGTATGATATACTGTAACTCAAGTTCCCTGTAGCGCCACCTAATGTTTTTGTTTAAAAGTACTCTGATCCACTTCTTTTCCAAACTTTAACTTCCACTTGCATTGTTTGAACACAAAACCGTGACCATAGCATACCGAAACAAATCACAAGGCATGTTTTAATGATTCATTTTCTAACCCAGGATTACCCTTACCCAAATTTTATGAATGAAAAGTAATAATGTTGAAAACATTTCGATCTCATTTGAAATTTTCAAAAAAGACACTTCAAACACAACTTTATTTACAAAAACGGCTGTCTGAAAAGTTAGAAGAAATACAATGGGAGAAGAAAAAAGATTTCGGGCTAAGAAAATACGAAGATCTTTTCGGTATTACAAAACTAAAAGAACTGCATGAAAGAGTTTTACAAGTGCGTAACTTTAAACATCCTTATAAAATTCTGCGCGTAAACTTTATATCGTAAGCCACAGTGTTTGAAATCCACTGCGCTCTGAGGGTAGACAAAATTCCCCCAAAGAGTTCTGCCTAAAAACATTTTGTAATTATGTTTAGGTGGTCGTTGAATCTCTTGAGATCAAACCAAGGCCTTGAAATAAACAACAATTTAAGAAAATTCCTCCACTTACCACCTTGCAAAGTATGGTTTCCTGTTTTTGGAGCATGGTTCACATCAGTTTTATAGGATGACCTGTATTTGGGAGTCATATAAGCAAAAGCAACTTCTTTTGAGAGTTCAACTATTTATGTGAGACAGTGTCACAAATCACTGCCAGTATTTAAAACATTGCAAGACAAAAAGTTTGCCAAATGGATTCTGGTGCAAGCTTTCTCTGTAATCTTGACAAAAAAGCATGGAAGCCCCTTAAATCCTCTTCTCATCTAATCTTAACTTGGAGATTCTTTTACTTTTATTGGCGTAAGGTTTGTTTGATGTATTGCATTCCAAAATTTGTCATGTTCCAAAAATTAAAACTAAGTAAATCAAAAATGCCTGAGTGTATCTGTTTTATTGTCTTTTTAAATTCGATATTACTACAGTTAAATAAAAAACACTTCCCATAATGCAATTTTTACAAAATGTTATGTAATTTAAATTTTGACCATAAATTGTTTTATACCATTTGATTTGTATTCTTTTCCACTCAGGCTCAAAAAAGTCTTCAAACTGTGCAAGAAAAAAGACGGAAAATTCAAGAAGATTTATTTGTAACTCAAAAAAAGCTTCAAGAGAGCCAAGATGTACTACACAAAACACCCATGGGTGATAATAATTATATCACTATAGTAACCCAGGTAATGATGAACCATATTTACAATTCATTATTCTTAATCAAAAATTATTTGCATCCTGCTTAATAGTATTTGACTGCGGTTCAAAATTAGGTTTACACAGACTCCTGTAATTTCCATAGTGGACATATATTATTTATCCACACACACAATGCCCCTTAATTTTCAGAACTACACTAAATCTATTTATTTTTATGTAAAAAATGCAATTATTTAAGAATAATTTTCTGATTATTGAACAAAAATACTTGATAAATGATTTACTTGCTTTTATCATTTTTTTAATTAATGAGTAATAATTTTTTCAGTAGCATACTTCGAGAATGAATGCTAAATCTTACCTTTTTCAACTATTAAAATTTAACCTTGTTTTTGAAAGGTAAATCTCTCAATGATAAGATAAGAGGGAGGGGTAGCTTAAAGAAGCATTGTGACCCTTTGGTCTATTGTACTGTCTTTAGGATTCTAAGGAACAAGATGCCTTTTAGTGAGTAACAATTAGCATCAATTAAATTATAAGTAAAATTTTCATCAGGCTGGCCTTGCTTGTTTTTAATATGAAAGTATTCTATACACTAATGTTAATATCTAACAAGGACATTTATTGTTCACTAACAATACAGATTAAAAGTAATTATCGATTATATTTTTACCTGTGAATATTAGTATTTTGCTACTAAGTTTCACTATGTTTATATTTTGGTATCTAATTGCTATAGTTATAATTAATGTGGTAGAAAAGTATTACAAAACTAAACTAAGTACATTTACAAATTATCACCAAAATCTTCTTAACAATGACAGTTTTTCTAGCTTCATGCCTTATCAAAAATGTCAACTCATTGTAAAGTGGAATTTTCACCATACAGTTAAAATGGAAAACATATTAAAATTATATAATAAAATCACACTTGTCGCTTAAAAATTTTGCTTGAAACATTTCACTTAGAAAATCTGTTACGCATGTATCATAACCATTCAGGTTAAGTGTATTTAAAACAAAATAAAAAACACTCAATCCTGAAGTTAAGGCGGACCATAAATAAAGGCAAAAAATTGTTCAGGGTACACACAAAAAATTCAATTGCTTGAGATTAGATTTAAGTATGTAGTATATAACCTTATATTCAACCTTAATTTTTTTAATCATTAGACTACTTAAAATTTCATAAAGATGGAATTCAGCCTTTTAGTTGAACTTCTTCATGTCTAATAAACATTAAAATTAAAAATATCATTTATGTTAATATTTTAACTTATAGCTCACAGATATTTGCAGAGAGTGAAATCTACTTTCAGTATCAACAATGATTTTAAACAATAGAAAAATTTAAAAATCAATTAATTTTGGGCAGTCCCAAGCAACTACAGCTAAAATATACGATCAAATCCTGTTAACGCAAAGTCGATGGGATCGCTAAAATTTTTTGTGTTAACCATCTAAAACCTTTTTAATCTAATTAATGTGGATTTAAACTATTAGCTATGTGTGTATTTAAATTTAGTACATTTACATTTTTAGAACATTTACATTGCAAAGAACTGCCTAAGCCGTTCTCGATTCTTTAAAATCGTTGATAAAGTTCGTTGGCCATTCCATACTTTGCATTCCAAACAATATCTGTTTTTTATTTTATTCATTTTAAAAATTTACCAATAATTTAATTTTTTCACTTCTTTTTAATGTTCAAAACGCAATAGTGACTGAATTTTGTTTCTACACTTATGTTAGAGAGGAAGGGCATGTGACACTACAAAATCAGTTTATGAAGGGATGCCATTCAAAGTGGTGCCAAAATCTGCTCATTTCACAGTGATTTCTTTGAAATCAATCAGGCATTTTCCTGTTTTATTGGGTTTCAAATTGAGGAATGATTTCTATAACGCTAAATTTTGTCTTAAATAATGAAGATTACTTATTCTAAAACAATGGTTTAAAGAGGAAAAAAATTCTATCCTCTGCGGAATTTAATATTGTGCGATTTCGTATTAAACAAATAAATTAACATACAGTTTAAGCTTCATCGCACAGGATTTCATGTTTTGCGATTTCTTAATAAAGGAATAAATTAAAGTACAGTTTTAAGTTTCATCAGACGAAAAACTGTTTTTATTTTGCTTTAAACAGGATTCTGTGTTAAATGATTTCGCGTTAACAGGATTTGACTGTATCATAATATTTAGAAAATGTCTTTCTTTGGGATATTCTGAATACATGCTGGAAGTTTCGGAGAATTCTATATAGTTATTTTACTGTAGCATACTAAAAAATTTATTATATGAGTATCATTTAGATCATAAAAAATACCAATTTTCAATTTGTTCCGACAGTGTTGAGTGATTTAAGAGCGAGGTACAAAATGTGATGATGTAGCAATACATCATAAATGTGTGCATAATAATTTTTGAGGCTGCCTATCTCAGCTTAAAGCAGGATTAATTATTTTTAATTTAGCAGTGAGTATTTTGTTCATAATATGTTCATCAGGCAAAACATTGTGTAAGTTCAAACCAAATTTAACTTGTAAATTTACTCGATAAATACTTTAAAGTAACTTAATGCTTTATATAATTGTTATTGACTTAAACACACAATTTTGAGAAGTATGACTGACATCTTTTTGGCTGTCATCTCTTCATATACTTTTAACTATTATACCTGTAGGTTCAAGAACTTTTGAAAGAACAGAAGAATCTCCAAGAAACATTTGCTTGGTATGATCAAACAGAAAAAGAGCAACAGACCACTTTGGCCCTAGCCATCAACAACAGTCAAGACCATGAACGAACCAATTTAGAAAAAAACAAGTATTTATCCCTTTTAACTGGAGTTATAGGTGGTGTTTTGGGTCTCATTGGATCAAGTATCAAAAACTGGAAAAACAGAAAAGAGGTAAAATTGTATGAAAATCACCTTTCTGACCAAGTTATCACAGTACACAAGGCCATTGAGCAACTTAAGTCAAAGGTGTCTTCCAATGAAGGCCATCCAAAACACTCAGAAAATTTTTGGTTGCAAATAAAAGAACAGCAAGAACTTTTCAATGACAATGTCAATTCTTTGCAGTCTTTAGTAAATAGTAGTACAAGGAAGGACAATGGAGATAGTAATGATCTTTATACAGACTTGCAATTCAAAAGGATGACCTTTCAATTAGAAAAAGATTTGAATTCAAAATTGAATTGTCATACATCCATAAATATAGGGGTGATAAGTAGCATGTTGCTCTTATGTACTTTTCTATTATACATAACTAATACTGGCTAAAGTAATTTTTGCTCATAGTCCTATTTTCAAAAAAATATTTATTAAAGAAATAAATGTGTGCATAATAGTTTTTTGAGGCTGTCTATCAGTAGTAATGAATTGCTAGTTTTCTTTTTGTAAGGGGGAAGCTTGCAAAGATCAAATTTATATTTTTATAAACTGATATTAAATAGCTATTGAAAGTCATTTTTTTTATATCTGTTACTGTATTGGGAAATTTTTGTATTATAAAAGAACTTGATTATGTCGAATGCAATACATTTATGATTTGTTGACTTACATTTTCAAAAAATTTTAATAAAAATTAATACGCTTAAATTAAATTCTGTATACATTAGGGTGGATCAAAAAAGAAATTCAGAATTTCAAATCCGACCTATGGGGAAAAGATGTTCTATGGTATATAGATACATGGAAAAATAATTGAAAAAATTAAATTTTAAGTTCAGTACTGCCACAAAGAGGATGAAGTTTAGGTATTTGAGCTTTTTTATAGCAAAAAGTCAAAGTCAATGGAATTTTTTTTTTTTTTAAGAATTTCAAAACCTACCTGTACGGAAAAGATGTTCTGAGGTACATTAATTAAGGGGAAAAATAATACATTTTATGTTAAGCTCTTTGCAAGGGGGGTGAAGTTTTGGTATTTAAGCTTTATAATGGTAAAATGTCGAAGGGATTTTTGTTTAAGTGAAACAGGCCCTTAGTACTTTTAAATGTTTATTGGAATGAGAGGACATATACTAAATGGTTACAGAAAAAAAAAGCTTTAGGAACATATTACAGCTTCTTAAGAATTAAATCAAGAAAAATCAAAAAATCTTCTTAATTACAGTAAATGGTAATCACATTTGGTGTTGAAAACTGGCTTGAGGCTTCGTGATTCCAGGCTATTTCTTTTTAACCCATCTCTTCTGCATGATCCGCTTACAGCAGAAAATGCTTCTGTGACTATTCTTTCTGTAGCTTGAGTACGACAGGGATACCCCTTGATAGTAGGTAATGCTATACTATTGCCGTAGAAATGATTGCAGGGTTTACTTTTGCTCCTGAAATCATGTCATCACTAAATCGTTCTGTCACATTCTCCCACTTAATCAAGTTCACATAATCTGTCACAGAAGGGTCAAAAGTTGGTATGTTTAAGATACGGATATTAATCGCTAAAAGGGTTTGGGTTGCAGCAGACCGTTTGACTTTGCTCAAATTCAAAATTCTTTGGAGGATCGATTCCTTTGTGTTATTTCTGTTGCCAGCTAGCATTGATATCAGGATATTTTCAGGAAAGCCAAAATCCCCTTTTCAAAAATTACTGGATCAATGACTTTCTTCAAATCAATTGAGAAAATGAGGTGATAGAAAGATTGATTAATGCAAATGCTCTGCACCATAGATTACCGATTGTTGGGTTTTGATCTTGAATCACATAGGTGCTTAGACTTTTACGATGAACGTAATTAATGTCAATTATCATGTTCCAAATAGAACATGATAATTCTGTTGGGGGTTGTAAACCACCTTGAGTGGCAAATCTTTCCAGAGTTTCTCTTCAACAGCCCTTCTCTGCTTTATCTGCAGTGATGGCTTCACAAATTTCCATTAAGCACAGTTGATCAGTACTTAAGTCTTTCTTGTTAGTCAGTTTGCATTGGTTGGGTTTACGTGAATGAAACTACAGGTAGTATCTCGCATACGGTCATTCATTGGCGTGTAACTGGTTCACAAACCAATGTAGAGGACTCTTCAGAATCAGTTCTATGTTTCGTATAACACCTTCTTTGATACCTGTGTTGACAGACTACCTATTATCGCAACCAACATTGTTGTATCTATGTCATTGTCGACGCATGACCTAGCCGACCAAACGGTATAGTGGTTAGTGTGCTAGCTTCTAGACCGCGAAGTTGCGGGTACGAGTCCCGTGTGAGGCATGGGTGTTTGTAAATGTATGTTGGCTTGTCAAATGACGAATGTTTCGGCGCATTATAGCCCTTGTGTTGCTGACGGCACCAGATAATCTGAACACAACCAAGTCGACGCATGAACAAAACTTACGATGTGCTTTCCCTGAGATAGCTTTCAGTTAATTTTCTAGCTTTGAAAGCGTGATATTTGTCGTAGTATGAACTTATTTTTCTCAAAATGCTGTAGTGGTCATTTATTTGTATTAAAACTCGTTTCCAGTTCTCTCCTAACTTACTTGCAACTTATTGATACTTGGAGAAAAATATATTTAAATACACTGTACTTTGCTTCTCTTTTTGAATGCCAGTATACGCATCTTATTACGTTTTTCGTCTGTAGGAAGCATAATCGTGGGCATAGTACAGCCTTACCCAAATATAGGGCAAATCATGTCTTTTCTTATCAACGCCACAGTACAGTATTAGTCCAAGTACACAAACAAACGTCACATAATAAAATTGTAATTTAATTTAATTTACAAGAACAGCGCTCACCGATTAGGCGTCGAATTCCGTAAGCCGCTGACAACTGCACTATAGGGCTGTTTCAACGGTGATATGGAGGGGGGGGGGGGGAGTTGGATCAAAAAAGGTTGAAATGTATATTGTACTACTAATTATTCAGTAATCATCACTTTTTTAGGGATTTATATTGTGAAAAACAATTATTTTTAGTGAAAAATCATTTAACGAAAATTAGGACTTTTTGCATTTTTTTCGAAAATTCAACCCCTTTGTGGCAGTGCAAAATTTTAAAATTAATTTTTTTTATTATTTTTTCCCTAATCTCTATATCATAGAACATCTTTTCCCCATAGGTAGGTTTTGATTAATAATAATTTTTTTTCTCCATAGAAGAACGATCCACCCTAGTTTACATATGTAATGTTCACATGTTTTTAAAAATTTTGTGCTGTGTGGCGAGTCAGAAAACAATCTTTTAAGATACGGTCAACATGTTTATTCATTACTTGGGAGAGAGAGAAGGTTAAGAGTGACCAGGATGACAGATAATCGAATGGATGAATCGTCTCGTGGAACACACTGGAAACTGATCATGGGAATTGTGCTGATGTAGAATATGTGAGAAAATATGTGTGTGAACAAAAACAATCTGATGCTACAATGATCAATGCTGAATATTAATTGTGGGCTTTAGGAGCAAAGGGATCCAAGTGACTTGTCTTAACTTTTAAGAAAATATACTTTAAAGTTTTTTATTTATATTAAATTTGTATGGAAAATATTTGTTGTTCAAATACTAACCTCTGGAATGAAGATATCACTAGTTTTCATACAATTAAATATTAATAAAAAGCTGTAAAGTGTATTTTCTCGAAAGTTAAGAAAAGTCACTTAGACCCCTTATCTTTTCAGTCCCTCAATTATGGGACTCACTGTTAGAAAAGCATTGATGTAAACAAATCTTGAGTGAGAAAGAAAGTGAAGACATGTGAAGGAATTAAAATATATGCACTTTGAAAGGCTGAATTAAATTAATGTTGATACTAAAAGAGATTGTTATTTTATATGTTTTAAACTGAATTATGATTTTCAAAATATATATACATTATAAATGAATAAATTAACTTTAATTTGTTAGATTAAAATGGACACACATAGTAAGCACTTCCAACAGGCATTAAATGACACATTTAAATAATCAGCTTTTAAATGTCTGTGCAAAATTATTATGCTAACAATAAAATTTTAAATGAATGGGCATTTTAAAACAACACAACTTGGTTAAAAATTTAAAATGTGGCGATTACAGTTATAGATTTACAGGTTTCTAATTTATGCCTAGTCATTAAATATAGCCTTGGGATAAGGGTATCCATGTCCTCTCTCATTTAGGTAAGTGGTGATAGCTACATTAATTTAGAAATAACTTTACTTGTAAAATGTTATCCAATAATAGAAAGCGGTATGCTGGTTTGTATTTCACAAGACCTTTGGGTATTGTCTGTCAAGTTTTATCTCTCTTCAATTTTTTTAAATGATTTTATTAGCCATAAAATTATCTTGCTTTGTCAGTAGTTGGTTATGCACCAGAACATGTCCGCCACAGTACAGTACTGTGGCGGATATGTTCTGGTGATTTTATTAGCTTACTTAAAGGCAATAGCAATGGGAAATCTCAATCATCAGCATATGGTGTTTTCATGAGTTTCTCTTCTTAGAAGACATTCCATTCCAGGTCATCCATACCACCCAACTTGAGATTTTTCCCATCCTACCACAAAAGATCTGTAACCCACATGGTACGAAATCAACCAATGGTGTACTGCAGTGTTCGCCAGTTAAATATTTCCAAAGGGTATTTTTACCCTCTCTTTAAATTTTAAGGGGTATTTTTAAATTGAAACTAAATAAGATAGTTTCCCGATAGCATATCGGGAAATTAAAGCAAAATAAGTTTTTTGACAAAACTAATAACTACAACAATAACAGTGATCCATTATCGTGATTTCGCGTATCAGAGAGGAAATATGCGTTTTAAAAGCTTACTAAAACACTTGATGGTTATAAACCTTAAACTAATTCTTTAACACTATTCCGTTCGGGGACATCACGTTGATGTCCCGCGAAACTATCGGGCAAATGCTGGCGACACCTCAAAAACGATCAAGCAAATGCCGGCAACACCTTGAAAACTATCGGGAAAATGCCCGCAACACTACGAAAACTATCATGCCAATGACGGAGAAGTAAAACTTGACGATTTATGATATCCCGAAAAAACGACGGTGAAGACATAGGCGAAATGACCTGATCTTCTGAACCAGTGCCAAAAAAAACAAAAAACGATTAGACGTGAGGACGACATAGTGTTAACCTACGTTTTGCATGCTTTCATGCATGAGATTACCTTTTTTCTCTATTTTGTGCAAGAAGGCATAGTGAAAAGCCGGTGAAATACACTTAATTAAGGAAGCACAAAATTACATTTGGAAATTGTGGGACTTACCTTTACAACCTACCTACTAACGTCGCTCGTGGTATCAGCAGCCATTCAGTGACTAGTCCGTGCGAGGCACGTTTTAACATGAATGTGTATGCGTAACTGGCGATTTCGAAGGGGGTGATCGGTATATTGGATTCCGTTGGAAAATAAACGAACATTTTTGCATTGTTAAATAAAAAGCATAAAAAGGACGCTATTTTCAAAGAAAAAGGGCAGGGAGGTAGCAATTGCCCTCCGAAAAACGGCTTGAATGTTCGCTGATTTTATAAAATGGAGGATTATTTTTTTAAATTTAACCATGATGTGCCGATATTCACGCATGATGTTAATTCTATGGGGTGAAATTGATTTTCAATGCATGTTTAAGCAGATTTCACGCATTTTGGCGGACTCTGGCATACAGCCTTTTCCTCATTCTAATTTGATTCTTGTTGAAGTAACATATCTGTTTTACACGCAGTTTCGAAAATTCATTTGCACCAGACATGCTGCCACATTGCTCCCTCTACAAAGCTAATGGCACTTGTGCTCTAGCATTAATATGATTTAGTTTAGAAAGATAATGCAGCAAAGTTAATGCTGTAATTAAATTGTTTTTGTGTCATCAAGAGCCATCCCATGATTTAACCATAATCTCACAACAACAAAAAACCTTCTGATTAGCCGTTCTATCGGGTGTCTTATTATAAGTGGCAAATGCAATACCGGCACCAAACCCCGGCAAATCTATAGGAGTATGAGGTGGTGGAGATCTCTTCTGAACAGCATGTTGCAAGGCATCCCAGACATACTTAATAATATCCATGCCCGGGGATATAAGTGGCCAATGGAAATGTCTAGTCAGAAGTGTTCCGAATGCACAATAGACATGAATGGGTGTAGGTGATCAACAAGAGTCGTCTCTAGACGTTTCAGGGGTCCTATATCGCGCCAACTACACATGCCCCATACTATCATAGAGGCTCCACCAGCTTGTACAATCCCCTGTAGACATGTAGGGTCCATGGATTCATGAGGTGGTCTCCATACCCATGCATGTTCATCTGCCCGATATAATTGAAAACAAGACTCATCAGACCAGGCAACGTGTTTCAGTCATCAACAGTCCAATGGCGGTAATGGCCAGGCCTGGAGTAAGGCCTTGTGAAGTGTAATCAACAACGGTACACGAGAGGGCCTTTAGCTTCAAAAACTCGTGTCAATGGGTCCTTTAAACTGTTCGCACTCTGACACTTGTTAATGCCTCAGCATTGAAATCCGTAGCAATTTGTGGTAATGTTGCCTGTCTTTCATTTTTAAAGCTTCTTCTTAGTCTTCAATGGTCCTTTTCTTTCAATGTCTTTTTCAGGCCGCACGGATGTCTAAGATTTGATGCTTTCCCCGATTATTGATACTCATGGTAAACTCGTGAAATGATCGTGCGCGAAATTCCAAATTTCTTCGATACTTCGAAGATACTACGTCCCATCTCTCGTGCGCCGACTAAAACGCCACGTTCCAAGTCGCTTCAATCTTGATAACCTTCCATTGTAGCTGGAGGAATCGATCTAGCAGCTTTGTCAAACACCTGTTATTGTATATAGGCATTTCTGATCACGTCGCGTTACGCTGATTGCGATTGGTTGCATACCTGTTATTTGCATATGCAGTACGCACGCCTATACCAGTTTTTCTGGCTCTTCAGAGTATTATAGAATTAATCTTTTAGAAACTATGACCATCACAATCCATATGACAGAACCTTTTTGGAAGGTTTCTTAAATATCTATGAGTCTATCTTAGACTGATTTCTCGCTATTGTTTAAAGCTTACTAGTACAACAAGCTGTTAAACTCCAAAGTACTGCAAGATTAGCACTTGATTTTCAAAATATCCTTTAGTCAATATTTTAATAATGCTACACAAATAATTCAAAGTAACGTGGAAATAATGGTAGTTAATTTTACTTAACCTTCCTTTGGGCGCAATATGTTGGATGCCGAGTTCTGCGACATTGTGCTCGATAGGCCACATTAAAAAATGTAATAAACAAGTAATTAAAACAAGTATATAACTACCAATTGATGAATAATCTTAAGTGCTGTCAAAAGAAAAGAAAGTTTCTGCAATCCAACCTCATAGTTGACATACAACTAGTTGGCATAATGAGCATATAAAATCACCTATGCTGCGAGATCAAATGTACCCAAAAGGCTAAAATATAGGAAATTTCACTTTTTATTTAAAAAATAGTTATTTCCTATTTTCACATGATACTGTATTTTTTATGTACGGAATAGAAAGTTTTCCAAAAATGATTCTTAATCATGAAAAATTAACCTTGCAAAAAACTTTACTGATAAGAGATTAAAACTACCTTTAAGTTTATTGGATAGTCAATAAAATTTGTTTGATTTTCTGAATTTTATTATCCAATAAATTTACGAGTTTCAATTCATTGTGAGTAATGTTTTACAAGATGTGGATTTTTGAAAATTGGAGTAATTTTTGAGAAGCCTGTATTATGTACATAAGAAATACATTGTATTGTTAAAGTAGGAAATAAATAACTGTTTAAATTGAAATAGGTAGGTTTGGCCTCAGTTATGACAAAGAATTTCCAGAGGCTACTGAAAATTTAGGTACATCATCAAACAGCATTCTAAATTTGTTCATAAAATGTACAGAAATTGTAGTAGTTAGAGTATAGTGATCTATCTAGAAAAAAAAATCGATCAAACTATTTTAAAATCAGTTTAGATAGGGTTTCATTATAAACTGATAGCCAAATCTGTCGTAACTTGCCAAAAATTTAGAGGTATTTCTTCGGCAACCACATTAATTTCGAAAGAGAAATTTAAAGTTAGATTTTCCATCTTGAATAAACCAATCTTTTAATTTTACAAACATATACTGATTATATGAAGTTATTATGAATAGATTTATGTCGTTGATGATATAATAATCTTACCTTATTGTATCATTTGGAAACAATAAGAGTATAGTTAACATACTGATGAGAGTAGAAAAATCATACCTCGAGCTACTTATTCAAAATTAAAAAGCAAATTTGCTTGAAAAAAAAAAGCTTTATTATTGGTTGGCTATTGTTTTGCAATTTAACTAATTTAAAGTCAATTTTCAAACAGTTAGTGCCATTTATATTTCTAGCAGATAAGTTTAATCTTAAACTACTTGTATTTCTCTACATTCTATAAAAAAAATTTAAGAATTGTGTTCGATGACATACAACTTGCAGCTCACTCACGTCCTAAAATCCCAGACTCAAGTATGAGGCCTTAAAAAATGAAGTCAAATGAAATTGTGCCCTTTTATTTTAACATATTAGTTTTGCAGATATTAGATGGCAGGCTCATCTTTGACAAAATCAATTACTAAATGACTTTAAATCATAATTAACATCCATAAAAATTGGTTGTTAATTTTATTTTATTAACGCTAAGAGATCCCAACATGACTTAAGTTCATTAAAATCTTTGTACCTCAATTTGGAAAGTAAATTTAATGCAATCAATAAAATTACAATAATGATAAAAGTTAGTTTATTAAATAATACTAAAATCATATAATGAAATTTAAGATCAAAATGATTTAAAATGTACAAAGCCATGCTTTTAGTGCAATAACATAAGAGATGTGTTAAACATAAAAAAAACACCTTTATATTTGTCTAACCAATGTTCATGCTGACAAATTGCAAATGACAAACTACACTGAATGTAGAGGAATAATGGTTAAGCTAAGTACAAACTAATAAAGGATAAAAGTAAACTCAAACAGACTACCCTGTTGAATTATTTATAAAATCAGCTGCAGATAATGTATAATTATCATTCTGAATACAAGTATTCACCAATCAACTCTGAATAAATAAACACAAGAGAATTATAGCACCCACAAAATATTAATGTAACAGTGACAGAAACTGTCTTTTTTTTTATATAGAAAGAAAAGTTGTGTTAATATTGAATAAAATGTGTTTTATAATATAACTTATATTTTAACAATGGTTTCAATAACATTTAATATCTTTGAATCTTAGAGATAAATGCAACCATAAAAGCAGAAGAAAATTCATAAGGAAGGCTCATTTTCTACAAAGGGAAGGGGGGCGATTTTTGTATATAAAACTACAAGTGATAGTATTTACAAAGTTGAACACTAATGGTTTAGAAAATTTAAGTGAGCTAGTTTTCATTTGTAAATAATAAAAATATTTCTTACCATTTTAACAATGTATCCATTTTAATTACTATCAATTTATCACAGCTTCATTGGTAAAAACAATGTAGCAAGTCTTGTTCACAAGTTAATGTAAATAAGTTAATGTGACTAAATAAACTTTTACATAGTATTATTTAGCACTTAAAATTCATACAAAATATTGACTAATGAAAGTAAGTAGCTGAACATATTACAAAAATGAGATAATATTCACTTTGAATAACAAAATTGCATATTGAAAATATAACAATTATAACAGAAATATATTAGTTTCTGTCAGTATAAATATTTTAACCCAATTAACACTGATAAAATAGTGAACAAATATACGAAAGCATACATTTTTAAATAATCGAAATAGAATAAAATCAAATTGCATGATTATATCCACCTTTTTGTCAACAGATAAAACTTTAAATTCATTATATGGAAACAGTTTTGAAAATAGAATTTTCAAATGCATTTCAAAGGTAAACGATTTTAAGTGTAATGAAAATCAGTTAAGTGATATTTGACCAGTATAAGATGCAAATTTAGTCATAAGGGAATTCTCAAGTACCTAACTTGTAAGCATACAAAAATCCTAACTAAAGCAAATATTTTTCAAAATTATTTCTACAAACTGAACACAGAAAACTTTTGATGAAAATATCCTGCAGTGAATCTTGAAAAGTCATGGTTACATAACAACTCAGAATGAGTAAGAACAATCCTTGGATAACAGCTTTTGCAATCGTGCTACTTAAATAGGCAGATACAAAATAAGCAGAATTTTCTCAGTAGATAAATTAACTAAGAAACCTCTTTGCTAAAATTTAAATTATGTGTCTCACGAAAATAATTCATTAAATTAAATGTTATCATTATTTGTTTCCTATCAATGGTAACACAGAGATGCAAAAAACTGACTAATCTTTTGTAAAAGTTTTGTACAATAGTTGACAGATGAAATTAAAAAGTATGAATCTTTTTAATTTCAATCTTATTAAAAGAAATACTTTAAACAAAATTCAAATGGTTGCAAAACATTATAGTTTACAGTGAAAAAAAATTGCTTACAAAGTATATTTCATCCTTATGACTCTGGTTACAATCATGCAATTGCTTGTTAATGTTGATTTAAAATTACTTAATGAAACATATTTTACATATATAAGTGAATTTTTAAGATGGCCACCTATGATTGAGTGGTTAAATTGACAAATTTCTAAAAATTATCTGAGTGATAAATTTCTAAAAATTATCTGAGTATCAAGAGATAGACTGAAGATATATGCTTGAACAAAAATGAATTTTTAATGTGATTTTTTTTAAATGAGACACTTAAGTACAATTTAATTAAATTCACTTTTTAAAAATGCATATTTAAGATTAAGGATGGATATTTTTGAATAATGATTTCAACTATCACTAAGAACACTGTACAATGTGATTATGCTGCTTCTCAAAATAAAGCATAGCCTTCATAAAACTTCAAACTTAAAGATGATATTTTTATTTGTATAATGACACCATAATTCACTAAATCCAAGAATAAAACATTACCTAAAGAAATCATTGCATAATAAAGTACTTGAACCATTTGTAATATTTAATAAACACAATATTTAAATTTTGCAAAAAATGTTTATTTTATGAGGGGATCTAGAAGAAACAATAATTGCAAAACATAAATTTTAGGAGACCAGATTAATTAAAACTACGCATTTTCAGTTCCTGAAAATCTAATATATACATTTGTATTTGTTAATAGCAATGCAAATAGCATGGATAAAAAATATGAAGATTTTTAAGTAAAATAGAGATCAATGGTTATAACAGATTTGTAATATATTACCAAGATATCATTGGAGGACGGATCTGAATTTTCAAACAGAATTCCAAAATCGGTAAAACTTTTAACCAAAATTTGCAAGTAAGCAAACTTCATTCCTTTAATTTTGACAAGTTTAAAATTTTTATATATATTCTTGACCTAGTAAAAAAAACTATATATAAAAATTCAAATGAACAGCCTTATAGTTTCAATGCACAGAAGACTAACACGCACAGCAAAGCTAGAAGATGAAACTCCCAAGGCTTTTGGCACTGTCTCAGCTTTGAATCAAATACCAAGGCTTTACATATCACAAAATAATCCTCTCCTTAGTACTTCGAAAACGGGCGGACACAAGATATAAGGCGACAACATTTCCAGTTTTTAGGAAATGCATCTAGTACGGGGGTCCCCAAAGCTAAACAAGAGTTTGATGCTTCATTTAGCAGAGGCCTTTAGCTGCAGGTTCGCCTCCCACTATACACAGAGTTGACAATTTGTCCTCTTTTTTGTTGGAGGACGGAGTCATTCGATTTGTAAGGCAGCGCGGTGTTAACAATTGTTAGTTGCGGCACAGTATGGCATCAGCACCAGTCGGCCATGTATGCAAAGTCGGTGAACATGGCCTGATCTTCTTTTGTAAGAGGGCGGGGATCCTTAGGAGGGGTCAGGATGGGTCGCTCAGAAGTGAACTCTTCGTCGAAGTTGCTGACGTCCTCCGCGCTTTTCTGAAAACAAGAATATGAATATAAAAAAAATTATATCGTTACAACTGAATAAAAAGGCGAACAAGTTATTTTAAAAGTTGCAAACACAAAAATGGAAAAATTCATTTAAAAAAAAAAACTTGCATTACAGAAAATATTTTGAAACTTCAAAATACTGTGGTCTATAACAGGGTTCCCACTTAAATCCCAGAATGAAAATCAATGACTTTTAAGGACCTAATTAATGTTTTTAAGGACCTTTGAAAATTTGTTTTCAAGCATTATGTCTATATATAAATTTTTAATAAATTATATTCTACCAAAAGAGTTACAAGTTGGTGGATGAATAATACAAATACGTCGGAAAATTCCGATATGGTACAGGTAAGTGGCGGTCAAGCAGAAATAGCAAGTCCAAGTTGGAATTTTTTTAAATTTTGCAGTTGGACAACATCTGCAAAAATTAAGGACTTTTAAGGACCTCTAAGCATTTTCAAGGACTTTTAAGCACCTCTAAACATTTTCAAGGCCTTGAAAACAAATTCAAAAAATATTAAGCACTTTCAATGGTCATGGAAACCCTGTGTAAATATTTGATTGGTCCCAAGAAATTATTTATGTTAAACATTAGCAAGTCATATTGATAAACAACTTAGTTTTCCTAATTAAGTATTTAGTTTCATTAAAAATTATCTCTCTGTGTAAAATTATCCAAAATGTGCCAATTTGGATACTTAATTAATGGATTTCTTGTTTTAAAATGCAATACATTACAAATCACTAAGACATGTTTAAGCATAGAGAAAAATTTCTTCCACTTTAAAAAAAAATGGTTAATTTTCTTTAACATTACAAATTTGGTAAGCTACACTTTTAATTCACTATATCCATTTAGTTACAATCAAATTCTTTCTTTCTGCTAGACTAGATGCAAAACAAATTTAAAAAATTTAGTTGAAGACAAGCAAATTTTTTCTTACCACAATCGGAATGAAAGGTGGCTTCACTTTTCTTTTTAGCAGATCATCCCAGTGGATATTCTGAAATAAAAGACATCCTTTAATTAAAGTATCAAGATGGATGACAAATTACTAACCATAGCATAGCATACTACGCATATAACCAAATACTGGATAGCTATACAGTCCAATCTCATTAAAACAAACTCCAAGGGACCTTTAAAATTTGCTCATCTTAACCGTAGTTCAATTTACCAAAAACAAAAAAACACAGGAAAGGAATTCCGCACGATTATCTGGAAAAGAATGATCGATTTCTAATGCCATAAATTTCAAATTTCTTGCAGTAATTTCTAGATTTCTAATAATAAGTTTTAAAAGTAAACAATTAAAAGCTATAGAAGTTTAGTAATTAAAATTACATTGTTTAAGAAATCGTTTAAAAATTATTGTAACAAAATAGGGTACATAGCTCATTCTTTCGTACTCAGTTCTCGCACATTGTTTCCTCCATTTTTCTGAACAATTACTCCAAAAATCTTCAATTACATATAAAATATTTTGGCATTCTGATTAACTTTTCCTAACTAGTGCAAACTTTAACAGTAAAACAGACACTTCTAAAAATGGTGTTGTCGCTTTGGCTGTTCACGTTCGCAGTTGGTATCATCCGATTAACTTTTTTATTCCTCTGTGATGTTTTACTCAGCACTACATATACGATTTAGATTTCAGTCAAACTTAATGATGTAAAAATGTTGTTACCCATTAAAACTTAATCTTCGAAGCTTACATCTGCTAAATTTACCACCCGAACATTTCTCTCCTTTTATAAAAATGTGATCTGGGAGAGTTTTCCAAAAAAGTCCGGTTTCATCAGCGTTATAAGATGTTGCATGTATCATAATCTTTCAGGATCCAGAATTTTAACAAGAAGATGAGACAGAATTCCAACAAGACAAGAAATGGAATAGTTTTCTTCCTACTGTAGCCTGAGAACCCTTCTTTAAATTCCTGGAACTCTCAACAAGTTAAATACCGAGATAAAAGTGTCTGATATCTCTTGTATCTGCAAACTCAATGGAATGCCTTCTTAGATAGAAGCATTGATAGAATTTTAATGTAAATTTCTGTGTCCTTTATTAGGGATGTGGTTATCTTGTAAAGTTCCATAACATTGGTCTCTATTGGAATCTGAAAAGTTTTTTCTCCTTCTCCTAGGAAATCTTGAATCTTTCAGATGCCTCTTTGTAACATCAAGCAATTCATACATGATTGAATTGGAACAAACAGGGAAAGATAAAATTAAAAATAAGATTTTTTTAAATAGATTTTTTCTTCCTGTTAGCAGATGTTATCTAATTTCTTAAAAAATCACCCTAGCCCAAAAATAGTTGATTTTGCTTTAAGCTACTAGGCTAAAACAATTAATATAGAAGTTGCAGTTAATAGACAAAAACACAAAAGTGGGTTTTACCTTTTATAACAAATTTAACAATTTATAATGTACAATATTTTACTTGACATTAATTACACCCATTACAAAATGCCATTGCACAGTTACTCTTATCTCCCTTAATATGAAGCAAATACAAATCTATACTAGTACATAGATTAAAGAAAATGATACATACCCTAAAGAATGCTTGTTTTTTAACATCTTCTGCATCCCTTTCACTTGCACCAAGCCTACGTTCAGGATTCTTCCTTAAAAGCTGAAATAAACATTTAGTATCACTCATTTAACAAATTAAGAATAGTTAAGTTTTAAAAATAGTACTATCAAAAATGCAATATTAATTTTTAATTTTTTTTTTTTCTAACTTACACGCCTCATAATAGCAATGGACTCGAGAGATAAAAACGTAGGATAGCGAACTTCATCATTCACTATACTATCAAACACCTCTTCTTCATCATCACCAGGAAAAGGAGACTGAAAAACAAATGAAACATATTTTAAATGCCAATAATAAGTTTGAAATATTTTAAGAAAAGCAGCATTTATTTTTAAACAACTCATATATTTTTGTTTTAGAATTTATTAGTTTTAGAAAAAGAAAAATTTATTTTTGCAAAATAAATTTTTTTCTGTTTAACCAATATCAGGAATAAAAGTTTAGTACACATAGTGCAGTAAAAATAGCCAAATTTTCAGTTTTTTTTTTTATTTTTTTTATTAGTATTAGTATTTACTATAATTATTGTTTGGAATCTTCTAAATACACATACAAAATTATTAAACTGAGTTATTTGACATTTTATGCTGGGTGATAAGATGAGGATTACCAAGAAATGAAAACTTCAAATCGATTTTTCTCACTATTTATTTTTTCTTGATATTGGGTTTTTTGAAACACTAAGGCTTTTTTTCTAGTTAATGGAGAAATTTTAAATTTTTAAAACACATGTTGTAAAATGTGTCAATTTTATAAATTGGCATTCTAATTAACAACATATGTTGTAGTTTCTAACACTTAAGTAAAATTATTACGGACTTATAAAAAATGTTTGTGTTATTATCAAAGAATTTTTTAGAAACGATTTTAATATTTAAAAAAGCCTTAGCTTTTAAAAAATTTGAAATTTTATAAAAATAAAAAAATTATTTTGTGAAATATTATTTTTTCAAATAAATTCAAAAAAGGGAAAACTATTTTTTACTTAAAAATTCAATAATAAAAGCTTAGGTGGTACTGCGTCCCCTTAATTTCGCATATTAACCAATTCAGGGTGTCCACAGAAAAGTTATTTTAAAATTCCCTGATATTTCCCTGATTATTCCCTGTAACACCCAATTTTTTCCCTGATTATAAGTTATTGACAAAGTATATATAAATAATAAACTTTCAAGTAAAAGAACATTTAAATTCACCATCATAAAGAAAATTATGATGCATGTACTGTTTATCTTTACACATTTATGACACACATACTAAATTGCTTCTTTTAGTGTAGTGTATGTATAGTGTACCTGCACTGTGCATGTGCAATTATACTTTAAAATCACACTGCTTTTCATTACAATCTAATCTCAAGAAAAGAGGACTCTAGTATTAAATTTCAGATTTAATAAGCTGTTTTCTTAAATAAAATTTTAAAAGTAAAGACAAACCATAAATCATGTCAAAATGGATCAAACACACACATTTAACAAATACTCTATATATTACATTAACTATTTTTGCTTTCTGAATACTTCAAATTGTAATCAAATTTTAAAAATCAATAATTGCTTTAAAATATTTTCGTAAAGTAAAATTTTTATATTTCAATTTGTGTATATAACCAATTGCTGGCTTTACGTCTTTACACCAGGAAATATTGTAAGAGTTCCATTCAATTTGAAAGTATGTAGGTTAATCTAATTCCTTGGCATATGAAATAAAACTTTCAGTGGAATTTGAAGTGGAAATATAACCTTTTTTAGAACTCGGACTATGAATAACTTTTTGAAAAATCATGCTGAACACTCTTTTTATTGCCATCAAAATTATATAATTTCATATCTTACATTGCTGGAAAGGTATTTTAAGTTAAGAATTTCGAAATATTCATGCACTGTAGTCAAACTCACAATTTAAAAGCATAATAGAGGGTTCAGGTCAAATTCTAAAGGTCGATGCTCAAAAATTGATAGACCTGACAGCAATCCATATACTAATGCTTTATACTGCCATATTTTATTAAAAAAAAAAAATTTAACCAAGTAAAAGTTATTTAAAATCAATGAATTCCTACCTCTCCAACAAGCATTTCATAAATGAGCACGCCAAGTCCCCACCAATCTACTGCTCTTGTGTAAGATGTTTCTGTTAAGACCTCAGGAGCCAAAAACTCTGGTGTTCCACAAAAAGTCCCGGTCCGATCTCCATACCCCATGCCTTCTTTACAAAGACCAAAGTCAGCTATTTTCACATAACCCTCTGAATCTAACAATAGATTATCCAACTTCAGATCTCTGAAAAAAAAAGAAATGGTGGAAAAAATTCTTTCATATTTCTATACTGTTTTTTGACCATTACATTTTCAACAAGATTTTTTCGAACAGATTAAATAAATAAAGAGAAAGAGATAACAGAGAAATACTTGACATTAAAATTAAACAAAACAATGCATAAGTTATATAAAAATTTGTTGAAAAGCAGCTTTTCTATGTAAGATCATACAGCCCATATACAGAGTTTTTCTGGTTTTTCTGTAACAAAGCTTTAGATATCAAAATCTTATTGTAATTAATTAGGAGAGTTTTTTACATACATAAATATTTATTATTTTAATTTATACAAAATAACACATATACCACAGTGAAAAGTATTGATTTAGTATTTTTATTTAGCAGTAATTAGGTTTTTTTTTAAGTTCTAATTACCATTTATATTATAAAACCCTAATAAATTAAAAACTGAAAAGATCGTTCAACTACAGTAAAAGTACATAGTAGTCATAAGGCAGTGACTTCAAACTTAGAGTCAATGCCTTAACTGCTCGGCGCAGTTTGACCCCTCTTCAAGCTGACCCAAGAAAAGATACAAAAAAAAAAAAAAAAAAGTAGATCTATAAAACTATTATGAAACTATATAAAACTATTAAGATTAGAAAATCTTAGTGAAACTTTAAAGAAACTGCAGTATTTGGTCTGGAATTATTTCTCCCAAATGCATCATCATTATTTTACTGCAGGTCTGCACTTACTGCAACAATGTTGTTGCTTCAGAGCTTACAATTGAAAGGCTACGGCTAAGAAAGATGAGAATCTGTTTTTCTTAATTCTCCAGAAAAACTGATTTAAAGTTTAAACTCTCAGGGCTTGTATCATGGTTGAGGTAAATGGTTGCTCAAAATATCATGTACCATGATATTTCTTTGCCACAGGACTCCTGCATACTAAACTATCAGCTATACTCCATGCATTAAACTATCTGCTATAGCTTTGCAGATGGTGAGAAAATCTCGATTTTGAAAATATTGAACTTCTGATCGTCCTTTGCTGTGGCCCTTCAATTTTTTTTTAAAGAGTAAGAAATTAACAACAGAGTAACAGCAACTTTTCAATATCTGGTGAATTGTAAATAGTATTAAAACCTCAGTTTTACAGTTTTCCTTTACAGTTTTTATTTCATAATAATATCCCTGATTTTACCAGTTCGCTATATTTGAGAAACAAGTTATTTTTTGCTGAAGATTGATGAACATTCCCATTTAAAAACTTATTAGTTCATACAAAATTGAAACAGAATAACTTTTTAAAACCTTGAATTTTGGAAGATGCAGCAGTAAGACATTTACGACTTACCTGTATATAATTTTATTTTCATGCAAATACTGAAGACCTAAAACAACACATGATGCATAAAAAACAGCTCTTGGCTCAGGGAATATATCTGTGTGAATATGCATCATTAAGTCACCTCCACAGGCATATTCCATAACAAAACACACATGAGTCTAAAAAGAAAAATCTCTATAAGTCTTTATTTTGGATAGTTATAGAAAAAATTCTAAAACATATATTTAATTGTTGAAATAGTATACGCACACTATATAACTAAAAATAAAGTCTTGTTTCTAATGAGTGGTTAAATGCAGGTTTTAAGTGATTAATAGTTTGAGACAAAATATTAAGCTATGGTAAGAATCAATTTCTAAAAGTCTAATCCTAAATACAGCGTTGACGAAATAAAAAGTATATAAAGTAACCCCATCTATAATTGCATTTAATATTTTTTACCCTGAAACATATAGTAAGATTTAATCTCGTATTTTTAATTAAATTTAGAACCCTATGAACAGATAAGCAATTGTTAATCAATCTAATACTGATTAAATAATACTGCTTTCTTTCTATTTCTCAAATATTCTATTCTTAATGTATGTTTTTTATTTAATTGTATTCTGAATAAAGTATAAAGAATGAAGTATAATTAAAGAAAAATACTTTATAGGCCTCAATCACTTAAGATTACAATAAATTTAATTATATTGAATCAATTACAAAAAATAAAATCCATAAATTAAATAAAATATAAGCTATATATCTAAAAAAGTATAATCCTGTATTCCAAAATAAAGCTAATATCCTACAATTAGAAAAAAAAAAAAAATTAGAGGAATGCATTTAAAGAAACCTTGATTACTTACTTGTGTTTGAAAACAAGCAAAGAGATTCACTAAAAAGGGATGGCGAATTGAGTTTGCGATTTTAAAGATTCTTCTTTCGGCCATTAAACTTTCAATTTCATCACGTGCAATGATGTCGCCTTTCTTTAAAGCTTTGATAGCAAAGTACTCATCAGTATTTTTAAATTTGCTAAGAATAACCTGTAAAAATATAAAAAATCTCTAGTAGGAATCACAACACAAAACTAAAGTTCCAAATGCAACTTCTTGACATTAAAGATTATTTATACATAAAACATTCAATTTTATCTTGATAGCAATATATGTATTGTATCAATAATATAGTACTATAAATAAATGTTACCACATAATACACTCACTTTTCCAAAATGTCCCCTTCCAAGAAGGCTTATGAACTGGAAGTTTTCCAATGATAGGCCAACTTTGATGCTAAAAAAAATGGAAAAAATAAGCTATAAAATTCTTTACTAAATTAATTAAAAATTTAATTAAAAATAAAAATGTAAACATTAGCCATCAAGCAACACGATCAAGTAAAGAAATATTTACCCTATAACATAAACGTTGGAAAAATAATGTTTGTTTTAAATACAAATAGAATACGACTTCAGTAAAAAAATTTTCTGATTTTAATAATAATAACTTTGAATTATTTGTCCAAACTTTATACAGTAAAACCCCTTTATAATGAAATCTCAATAGACCGATTCAGAAGTTCACTACACCTGATATAACAGGTATTAATTTAGAAAAAACTCACAAAATCATCAATATACTTTTGAACAACACTTCTTAATATGTTTCTTTGAACAATTAACCATTTTAATAACACTTTACCTTTTTTGCATTCATCCTCTCAACTTTTTAGTTCCATCCAGATTTTCTTCATGGGGCAAAAATTACCATACAAAATATTTTCCCAGGTAGCACTAATTTTAGATTTAGAGAGGAGTAATTATTTACAAATTGCTGATTGACTCTCCCCATTTTTGATTAGGTCAACATATTTCACCTTATCCTCAATGGAAAAATCTTTTTGCTTACAAATGCTAGCTATTTCAAAATAATGATATTAACAATGTAAATACTGAACAGCAATGGACTAAAGAAGGCAAAGAACTTGCGCATTCAGGATAAAACCAGTTGATGAAAAGGTACTGTGTTTATCACTTTTAATAAAAATGACTCCTCAAGGACTAACAGGAAGACAAGAAATACAATCAGGGAATTTGGAATTCCTAAGAAATCCTGAAAATAAACTTCAAATCAATTCACTGTATCTGAATTCCCTACCTCCTAGACTTGAATTGAGCATTTGAAATTGCATTCATCATCTATGAGTTCAAATTGGACAATTTGAAAATTGCATTATAAACAAGTATTTGCTGTACTCAGAGTATATTATAATGAAGTTCAACAGTACAATAAAAAATGTCATTTATACGAGCAATTTTAAATGAAAATACATGCTGCCTCCTAAACTAGAAATAGTAGAAGGTGCATACCCGTTAGACCATGATAAGTAAAAATCAAAAACCAAATCTCCAATTTAAAAAAAAAAAAAAAAAATCACATTCATTTTAATCCACCTTATAATGAATATTGTTTGTTTCGTATGAGTACTTTCCAGTTTAAATAATGAGCTAAAATCAGCACATTTTGATAGGGGTTATGTGATAAATCCAATAATACACTAAATTCAATTTATTAAATTGTGGTACTTGTCTGGTTTTTGCATATTGCTGTCCAATTGCGAGCAATTACTCTGCAAGAATAGTTAACAAAAGAAAGCAAACCAGTATATTTTTTTAACTTTAAAAATTAAGTTAATCGATACTTTTTTACCTTTCGGCTTCAAGTAACTGGGGTGGGAGGCGAGTGACAACATGCAACTGTTGCTCTTCTTCGGGCATTTCTATGAGGGGCTCTGGTGTGGGAGAATGACGGATCCTGTTGTTGACAATCAGATCACTTTCGGAAAGGCATTCTTTTATATGCGAGTTATGCGAAAATCGATCGGATCCAAGAAAGTCGTTATCGGAGCCAAGAAAGTCAAATTCCCCAAGTGCTGACTGAAGAATAAAGAAAAGAATAGTTTAAAATTAGAATAAGTACAGCCTTACTCATTAAATTAATTAATGTATATTTTGCTCATGGCGTCAAATAAATATATATTTTTTTTTTTGGTCATTCATCAAAGCCTATATAATTTTTTATCCCTAGAGTTAAAGCATATAATATGATTTTTTTAATTTAATTTTTAGATTAAGATTGTGACGTTATGTATGATTTGTATTCTTTTATGCAAGTAAAAAACTTTAGATTAGACAAAAATAGAGTACAAAGCCCTTGGCTTAGGTTGAGCCAGCCCACATCTCATACAATAAGAAGTCTGTCACTCAAATCATAGAATGAAAATCAATGACTTTTAAGGACTTAAAAAATGTTTTTTTAAGGACCTTTGAAAATTTGTTTTCAGGCATCATGTCTATATATATTTAAATTTTTAATAAAGTATAATTTACCAAAAAAGTTACAAGTTGACATGTACAAATATGTCAGAATTCCGAAACGGTAGGGATAAGTGGCGGTTTTGCAGAGATATCAAGTCTGAGTTGTGTTTTTACAAGTTTTGCAGTTGGGCATACAACATCTGCAAAAATTAAGGATCTCTAAGCATTTTCAATGTCTTTTAAGCACCACTAAGCATTTTCAAGTACTTTCAAGACCTTGAAAACAAGTTAAAAAATATTAAGCACTTTCAATGACTTTTAATGACCGTAGGAACCGTGTATAAGATAGCAAATAGTTCTGTAACCCTGATAAAGGACAAACAGTCTGATATGGCGACATACAGGGTTCCCACTGAAATCACAGAATGAAAAACAATGACTTTTCAAGGACCTAAATAATATTTTTTAAAGACCTTCAAAAATTTATTTTCATTCATTAGGTCTTTAATGTGTGACTTTACAGCTGCTTTGCCCAGAGCAGTAATATCAAAATATGTCATGCACAATTTACATTTACCTTACAAATAGACTTTGATGATGTTCTTTGATCTTTTGACTCGCAAAACATCCAATCTCATGTGCTCCTCTCACAGAGTAAGTAGAGTGTTTAACTAAAACCATTTGATTTCTACTCCACCAATCAGCAAATACGAACCAAACGATGCACAAGTTGATGCATGTGTAATACAAATATACCAGAAAATTTTGGTGCAATGCGAATAAGTGACAACAAGTAAGGTATTTAAGTATTTTATAATATTTAAGTATTTTCAAGTACTTTTAAGGCCTGGAAAACAAGTTAAAAAATATTAAGCATTTTTAATGACTGTGGGAACCCAGACTTGAGGTTTTGTAATCAGACTTGAAGTCTACAACACCTCAGGTTTTATGAAAGAGTTGGCATGCACTAAGAAAAATAACTTTAATATTAAATGTTCCTTTTGGAAATACATTTTTAAGGGGTGTTCAATGATTACTTTTAAGTTTTGTTATTAGAATTGGTATTAAGTTAAGAAGCATTCACTGAAGTGTTTCCTGCCAATAGAAGGTCAAAAACAACTAAAACAAATTATTCCTATTTCTAAATTATATGCCAAAAAAAAAGCATGAATTTTGTTATTTTCTTGAATTCCCCCCCCCCCCCCCATATATCCTCACAAAATAAATTTCTGTTGACGCCCTTGCTGCCTTTCATCAGAACATTTTAGGAATTTTAAGTGTATATTTAAAAAGTAAGCTTGAATTTTCACATACTAACTAACGGATTGAAAGCTACTTTTATTAGGAAAACAGATAGCTGCAGTTATGAAAAAGATTTTTGGCATCTTTGATTTTAAATGAACACATGAACAATTTATAAATATATCTCACAAGAACAACAGCATTTCTCAATGTAATCTTTTATTTAAGACACAATTATTTCCTGTGGTATTAAAACCTTTTTAAACAACTGTAAAACTAAGAAATTTACAAATTAAAAACATGTGTAAAATAATGAACTCACTTTAATATCTAATTCCAATAAAGCAGAACCTTGTTCAGAATGTCTGCGATTTCCAGGTTTATCTGGTTGGTCATCTGGCAAAGCAGTATCAAAATCCAGCTTTGTGACAATACTATCTAATGGACGTGATTTATTTGAAGCTAAGGAAAAGGTAAATAATTTACTTTTACTTATGAGCAATTTGTTGCATACAACACAATTAAAATACTTAATGTCTTAAATAACACCAGAAACAATCCTCTAAGCAATTTGCTTACTAAAATTATTATTATAAGAGGAAAAATTTTCAACTTACAAGGAGTCATCATACAATTAGGAGGACTTATAGTAGAGGACTGTTCTGCACATGCTTGAGGCATGGCTCTTTTCATTAAGCGCCCCCAAGTAGCAACATTAATGTTCATCTGACCAGGACGCAAAAAGTTCTTTCCTAAGTAACGAAGCAAGGTATCATTTTTAAATTAGCAATTTTTTCATAAAAATAATTTTGATTTAAAATAACCTTAAATTATATATATTCATGACGAAGCAATTGTTTTTTTTTTGTTATATGATTAAAATGTACTACTTTTTTAAGATATTTATATCAAACCAAGGAATTTAATCAAGAAAAACAATAACTGGTTGTGAAAAATAATCAGTTTACAAATTCATGAAAAAAATAGTCAAAACTTTCATCTTTATTATATCAATGAAACTACTTTCGTTTTAGTTTTTATAAATTACTGTATGAAGTATGGCATAGTATTGCCAATGCATTTTACTTTTAGTGGTAGAGGAAAATAATGGAACCTTTTTATAGTCAACTACTCAGTATATCGTGAAATATGTTACTGTATATGAAGGGTCCAGAATAAAAACTTTAGCCCAATTCTTTATAAAATTGAACTGTTGGTGTTACAGTTATCTTGTGGCTTAAGAGGTAAAATTTTATGGTATGCTATCCTTTTCCATACAAAACAATGTTAGTCCTATACAATTAGCTAAAAGAAAAAATTTTACATGTGTTTTCTATGAGACGATTAACAATCAATTACATTTGTCTTCAAAATAATTCAATTGAACTAAAGTTGTTTCCCTTCGAACCTCCATATCTTAACATATAAGTCATCTTTAAAGATGAAAATTAAATAAAACGATACAGAAGAGCATATATTACAAAATTAAAGGCAGAAATTTGTTTAATTATTAAAATCAAGAATTACCTTTATGCCTAAAGAGCTTTCTCTGTCGTTGAAGTCTGGGTTTTCTTGAGATCATAGGATTTAAAAATTTCACCTTGTGCAATAAAAATCAATTAGATTTAACAAATAAAACAAAATAAATTATTAACAAATTATAAAAAAAAAATTAAAACCCACTTCAGCAAATAAAAGGCCTTGTGGCTCCATGTGCAAAGCTATTCCATGCCGGTTATCATCAATAAATTCTTCCAATCGAAGAAACTTTACAGCACACATTGAACGCCAATCACGCCAATAAACTTGTATCTCCAGTTCTCTCGACTAAAATACCAATACACTCATGTTTATAAATACTTAACCACTCAGATTTCAAACACATCTTCTTAAATACACAAATATTAAATAAGGAGTAATACATACCCTATCAAGATCTATACTGAAACGTTGATCCCATGCTTGCTGACTACATTGTTTCCATGTTGTTTGAGCAACTGTTGTATTGTCAAGTTTAAGAACAGCCATTATGTCATCTAGAAAAGAAAAAAGAAAAAAATGAATAATGGAACTAGGTTATCATCAAGTAAATTGTAAAAGTTATTCAAATAATTGTTCATTACAATAAAACACTAACAGAGGAATCTTTTTAACAAGTATTTAAGATTTAATTTGAAGTAGTCAAAGAGTAGCAATTACAGTGATACATAGCTACCTTATTATAAAATAAGACTTTAAATTTATGAGACAGGTCAAATCATCACATTCGTGCTTGGAATTTTACACAAACTAAAAGCAAGATTAGCAAATGTAACCAGCAAAAATTATACATTTTAAGGGCATGAAAAATGAATGCACATTTAATATTAACAATTCTTGATCATTGGTTCAGCTGTGATAACTTTTTTATAGCATATTTCATTCCTTTCCTCCAAACTTAGTACAAAATTGAGTATAGTTAGAGAAAAATCTTCAAGTCTAATCAGTGATCCCCCCCCCCCCCCCCAATAGAAAGGCATTTACTTAATTTCCAAATAAATTTTAGATAAAGAGTGGTACAAGTATATAACAGAATGTGAATAGAATTCAAAGTAAAAATCAATTAAAAGTGTACCAGTCTTCATTAAAATTGTTTGATTCAAATATATATTTCTTAAAATATTTTTGTTTTTCTCTTTAAATTGGTAAATAGTAACTTGCAACATTTGTAAGTAATGTTTGTCAAAGTAACAAGTTTTCAGTGATTAGTTATTAA
Organism: Linyphia triangularis; assembly: GCA_963978545.1. NCBI lineage: Eukaryota > Metazoa > Arthropoda > Arachnida > Araneae > Linyphiidae > Linyphia > Linyphia triangularis. Next base: position 51,800,404 of record OZ021729.1, on the reverse strand, counting down.
ATCGGAAATTTTAATAACTTCCATAAAACTTGTATGTGTAACATCATCAGACGAAACGGTCATTTCGCCGCCAACCTTAAAAAGGCAGAAACGACAGTAAGTACCTATTTTCTGCACAACTTCCAGCGAAAAAGCCGAAATTGACCATTTTCTAGCGCACTCATGAAACTTCACATAATTATACAAAAAATACCATACATTCGTCTCGGTGATATCTTTCAAAGAAAAAAAAATTGAGTACCTAGGATAAAAGACCAACAAAGAAAAAAAATATTTAAATTTCCAAAACGAAATAAAAAAACGAGTTCTAGCCCGATTTTGATGTAAAAATTTACACAAACGTCCAGCCCTAACTAAGCTATAGATCTTCAAACGGATTGAATTATAGGATGCGGAATGTTTCAACTTAAAATCCTACCCTGGTTTGAACTTCATTAAATAATTCTTTCTATTTTTAATTAATTTAAAACCACTTTTTTTCATTTCATAATTTGGCGACAGATAAAGGCGATCAGCTTGTAATTGAGGTTCAGATATATATGCCAAATGTTGCCAAACAGGTTTATTATCATTTCGAAGTTAGTTTTTCCGACATGTTAGGCTTAAGTGAGAATGAACGTAAAGTTAAAGTATAGGCAGAACAAATTGGACTATAACTATATGGCTTATAACATCTTTAAAAATTAAATAATTTAATTTTTGAAGAGACAGAATTAAAGAGAAATATTTGTTCTTCAAGTTGCTTGTGTTATTTGAACTGTATGACAATTTAGAGAGAGTTAACTTTCAAAAACATTTTAATTTCGGGAAATCTCTATTGAAAAATGAAAACAATCACATTTTGTTGCAAGATACTATGGGCTGAATGCAAAGTATAAATGTGGAGGTTATGCGAGCTGACGTCACAGTTAATTCATAACAGAGGACTAAATGAACCACGCATTGCGATTGGCTAATGGAATTAGCAAAAATGTCATTCATTTTTAAAGAAGTGTTGATTTTGTTTACTTTCCGTTGTAAAAAGAAATCGTAGAATCAAATATCATCAAAACTGTAATTTCTTAGTGAATTTTAAAATTGTTGTTAAGAAAATATTTCCAATTTTCTCAAATATTAATGGGTTATTATGTGAACCAAAATAATGCTTGGTATAATCAAAATAATTTATACCGCAATATTTAGACTGTAAAAATCTTGTAATATTTATTTGTAACAATTTATTAGAATAAATTTTCAGTGTGACTAACGCTCTGGCCTTGTATGTTAAAGGTGCCGGATTTCATTCCTGGGTTAGGTGTGGATGTTCGTTGTGATTCGGAATCCAAATTAAGCTGTGGGTCCCGGACTGATTAGTCGTTATTTATGCACTAAAATAGGTCGTTGTTCATACAAACTAACCAATCGAGCTGAAATTTGGCAGACAGGCTCTTTGTCGATGGCAACGTATTTCTTTAAGTTTTGGGAGTTGAGTTGCCGTACACAAGTTTCTATTACTCGTTCGTGGTCGATTTTGAAGGTTACTGCCGTCCGCATTCAACCAATTTGTCAATTTTGAAGTAGATTTTGACATGTAAGATATCATTGAACTCAACTTGAAAAATTATGAATATTTTCATTTACTAGGTGTACCATAGGTGGTACTACTTCTGGTTTATCAATTTTGAAGATAAATATGGCATGTTAGGTGTCGTTGGGCTTGTCTTGAAAAATTATGAATGTTTAAGGTACCAAGTATAGCATAGGTAGTACCACTTTCAGGTTATCAATTTCCAAGATAAATATGGCATGTTGGACTTTTGTTTTGACGAATTATGAATGTTTAAATTACCAGGTATGCTATTGATACCACTTCCGGTTTATTAATTTTAAAGATAATTATTGCATGTAAGGTATCGTTGAACTCAGTTTGAAGAATTATGAATATCCCTGGTACCAGGTGTACCATAGGTGATAAAGTGAAAAACGATGCAACGGACAAATTTAAAAAATAGAAGTCGCCAGTGTTTTAAAAAAAGTTCTGATATCCCCCAAAAAAATACTTTTGAAAAGTAGAAAAAAAAACCCCTCAAAAACACAAAAAACTTTCTTACAATAAAAAAAACATAACCATGATGAAAATTTTCAGCCACAAACACAGTGATATAAAAAATGGCCAACCTCTGATTACAACTCTCGGTTGTGACTCGCTTAAGAATGTATGCTTACTTAGTTTATTTTTAAAATTTAAGTTCCGCTCCCATAAAAACTTACGCTGCTTGAGGTTGGCGCCCGTCTTAATTACTAACCTTTAAAACCCCTACGCAATAAAAACTTTCCAAAATGTATGTATCAACCAAACAAAAGCTTACAACAAGCACTTCAGTTTCCTACTTAAAAAATTCTTAATAACGATTCAAATGCAAGCGTTTGAGCACAGTTTCACTGTACTATTTTGAAAATTACATGAACATGAAGATTTACACCACTTTGTATTTCCAGGGCTGCCACTGACTGTAAGCTTTGAAAATAGTTGCTTTAGTAGCCTCAAATGTTAAAAATAGTAGCCAAAATAGTAGTCTCACACATTGAAAATAGTAGTCTCAGATGATGAAAATAGTAGCCTCACTTTTCATAACTTTTAATAAGATCGGAATAAAACAATTGATCTACATAAAACACGAAAACCCAGAAACACTCTTCTTTTGATTCAAAATAGTGTCTACAACATTACATCCCATACGGTAAAAGGCATGTGTCTTGGGGGAGGTGCTATCATATTTATATACTGCGATGGAAGTTGGCAACTTAACCTTACTCCCAGACAGCACTTAAACAAAAAAAAAGCTAAACTTCACGCAAAAGCGACGGTAAAAATCGATTGGCAAAACAAGATAACTTTTTTTAAACTTCCGAAGTCAAACAACTTTTTTCCGAAAAACAAGTATCATGTTTAAACAATTGTACTATATATTGGCAATGACAATCGAATTTCATTACGGCCAGTTTTTAAATTTTTAACAGAATGGCTACAGAATTTGCAAAACAAAATTCCCTGACATTTCCCTGATTTCCAGAAAATTCCCTGATGTGCATCTCTGTCGATGTTATCATTTAAAAAATGGTCAATTTAAAAATATGTACTTTTGACTATTTTCATTTACTTATCAAAGTATAATTGCAACAAAATATAAATTTAGGCTAAAAATCAAAACAAGCATTTTTAGAGCATGAAAAAGAATGTAAAACATTAAGAAAAAAATACAAAATTCACATAAACCAATTTACAAACTACACCCATACTTGCTAACTTCAAGGAAAAGCAAAACTAGTACAATATATTTCTTTTTTATTTAAAAAATAACAAAAAAAAACATGTTATTTTCTTTAATATATGTCATAGGCTGTATCCTGTTCATAACATAAATTTTAAACAGTATCCTAACTATTTACTAAACTTGGGCATGCATGAGCATGAAACTTAAATAATCAGCATTTTGCTTTCATTAGTCACAAATTTCACTAGGTACATATATTTCATGAAAAATTATGTGTTTTGGATTTAGAAGTTGAGAAAAGATAAATAACACATGATGCATGAAAGAAAGTCTTGAAATCAACAGCATCTTATAAAAATTAATTACTCATAAATATATATAAAAAAAAAATTGTTCAACAAAAATACTATCTTAAACCACAAAAGTACATATTAAATGAGGCAAAAAATCGTTTTCATAAAACATGACAAGTACAGCCTTTGGCAGATGGGGGGGGGGGGGGGATGCAAGGACTTTTTTAAAAAATTCCATGACCCTTTGCCTGAATGTATGCAGTAGAGCATTCAATTTTTATTTTATTTTTTGGAGGGGGAGGAGGATGCTTCAATTCTTTGTTTGATTTATATTAAACATATAAATAAAAAACATATCACTTTCAGTTAATTACGTTAAATAAAATGTCAGAATTGAAGTAAAAAAGATCAAGTATAGGATCTAACCCATTTTGCTTATGAATGCCTATAGATTTGTTGCATATCTATAACACAGTGCTGTAAAGGCTTAATAAAAACGAAAAAATATGATGGAATCAATTTGAAATATTAAGGAATTTAGGGTTTCAATATATTCTATTGACAAAAAACACAAGACAAGAAGAAATATAATCATGTCTGTAAAGGATGCAGTTAGATTTAAGTTGGAAGATTTTTTTTAAACAATAAATCTACTGGTGTTCGCACTTCTAAATAATAGGATTACTAAAAATCTAAAAGAAATAATACATAAATAATTAGGGTTCTAATATATTCTGTTGACAGAAAACGCAAGGCAAGAAGAAAAAAAATCATGTTTGTAAAGGATGTAGACAGATTGAAGTTTGAAGATTTCTTTTAACAATAAGACGCCGGCGGACGCGAAATTATATGTGTAAATAATTGTTCCAAGCATAACAATGACGGGATAGATATCCGCACCTACAAGCTACAAGGGGTACGCGAGATGGGTAACTTGAAAATTTCAAAATTCCCTGATTAAAGAGTAATTTTTCGAAATTCCTTAACATTTCCCTGAATTCCCGATTTTGTCGCCACCCTGTTTAAGCTACATTCAAAGTAATTAAATAAATTGCTTAAAATTTAAATTATTTTATTAATCATAAATTTAGCTACAACATTGAAATTCTAATCATTCTGCATCGATTGACCTACAAGGCGAAATCGTTCATCACTCCGGCACAAATCTCGGATATAACGTCTAATAGCCTCAATACTGTTCATACTGATGGCACTTTCATCCGACGTTCAGGGCAAATTCATTTTTGTTTAGAGTAAATAAAGCGAAATAATTTGATATTTGAGAATATAATTGTGTATGCTGTTGCCTTGCACGGCGAAAGATAAAAGATTGGAACCTAACAGGTAGGCAAAAATGACCGCGGTTGCCGTCAAAAACAACAATCTTGCGTGAGGTTACTATCGTCGGACTAACAAAGTGACCAATCTACCCGCGAATATGAACAACGACTTCGGTAGTGTTCGCTCTCCCGCCCCCTTTAAAAAAAATCACCATTTTGACAAAATTGTTAGTACCTTAGTGGCGATTTTTTTTCGTCCTACTATCGGACAAAATCCAATTTCTAAAAAAATAGTCGCCTGAGCCCAAAAATAGTTGAAGGTTTTGTTCAAAATAGTCGTTTTGGGCCCTTTTTTCATTGAAATAGTTGCCATAGTCGCCTGGTCACTAAAATAGTCGCTTTAGTAGCCTTTTTAGTCGCCTGTGGCAGCCCTGTATTTCCTACCTATCCAAATGAAATCGTAAACTCGAATATTCGTGCAAACAGCCGTTAATTAGTTTAAACGCAAGCATTGTTAATATTCCTATGACGGGCGCCAACCTCAAGCAGCGTACATTTTTATGGGAGCGGAACTTAAATTTTAAAAATAAACTAAGTAAGCATACATTCTTAAGCGAGTCACAACCGAGAGTTGTAATCAGAGGTTGGCCATTTTTTATATCACTGTGTTTGTGGCTGAAAATTTTCATCATGTTTATGTTTTTTTTATTGTAAGAAAGTTTTTGTGTTTTTGAGGTTGGTGGTTCTTCTACTTTTCAAATGTGTTTTTTTGGGGGATTATATATAATAAAAATGTATTTCATGAAATATACAGTTTTTATTTCGCAATTTAAGAGTGGAAACTGAATTTTACAAGATGTGTTGACAACATTTCTGTTTATATATTTCTAAAGAATAAACTCTAAAAAAAATTAAATTAAAATCCATGCAAATTTTTGTAAATTAAAAAATTATACAATCATATAAATTTTAAAAGGTTATTTTGATTATTTCCCTCTTAAGTTACCATGCAATTTCAGTAATATTGCAGTGCTGTCAAGGTCAACAGTTGTAGCATAAGAAAAATATTTTTTTTCTTTCTAGACGGACCTCTTATCGTAAATTGTACTGATACTTAAAAGTCGACCACCCTACTTTTTTATGAAAAATATAACAATTTCTCATTTTAAATGAACATGCATAGCTTTATAGAAAACTTAATACAATTTCTTAATTGAATGGTATCTAAGCAGCTTACTTGATGTTTCTTCTTTGATACTGTATGATTTCGAAGAACCTCGACCAGTTAATCCTTTGCCAGTTGCACGCACAAAACTACGTAAATCAGCGGGACTTGAAATATGAGGGCCTTGATCTCTCCTTGGCAATCGGCCCGGTACGTCTTCTAATAAATCTTGACATCCCATTAGCCTGTGAATTTTAATAGGACAAGAAAATTAACCTTTTTTAAATTATAAATTTAAATTTTAATTTAAAATAATGTGTGCTTATAGTAACAATTTAATAATATAACCCACTATCCTGCAGTAACTTATTTGATAGATTTTTTGCAATTTTAATAATAGTTTATAACAAATAAATTCAAAAAAATAAATCTTTGACAAATGCTCCACTTATGTAACTGGGGAAAATAACATCACTTTTATAAATAGTTGTATTTAAAAAGTTTTAAGATGACAACATATAACACCGCTTAGAAGGTTAGAAACTGTACTTTTCTTGTACTTAACTACACATTTACAATGTGTAATTGTTACAGTTATTTAAAATAAATATAATAATAATTTTAAGTGTTTTAAATGTGCAATAAAGTTAAATTTATCAAAATATACAATAGAAAACAGAAGTTTCCATGCCACTTTAATAGAATATTTAGCCTAGATTTTGTTTAATCTCTCATTCAGTTTTTAATTTACCCAGACGCACTGATTGTAACTTTCCATAAATAAAAATTGTTAGATTCCCATACTTTAGGTTTTTTTTCAATAAGAATATTACTTATTATGCTAGTATTAGGTTCTAAAAATAAAATAATTGAAGCAAGTAGAATTCCCTACCTGTTTCAAATGGAAGTATTCTTGAACAATTTTTAAAAATTTAAGGTTTCCAAAATCTTCAGAATCGGAATAATAATTTTATAAGCATTTTACGGGGACATTCAGAAATATCAAGCGAATGTAAAAAGTTTCCAGGGAAAGTGAGAAAGTATAATTCAAAAAAGTTTGTTTCCTGAAAGGGCATGTTGTATGCATAAGATAGAGACTGTATGTGTATTTTATGCATACAGTATGTATAAGAGAGACTCTCTTATAAATTCATAAATTTGGATGATAATAACAAAAGGAAATGCCACTTATAAAGTTTTTGCAATTCAACTAACCTGACTTCAAGTTTACCAGTAACTGTGGCTGGTTTAGAAAGAGAAGTACTGTAAAGCTGCATAGAAGTATCACGTTTGCCTTGAGGATGGATGGTGGATGGATACAGCACAGGACTTGTTGCTTGGCTACTCTCCAACTCACTCCTGAGAATTTCTAGCTTAGGAGACTCAGGGGGCAATTCTAGTTTTCGTATCTCCATAGATCGCCGTATTAAATCCAATTTTTGGCTGGATTCAGATAAATTATTTTGAGCCTGAAAAATAAGGATGCATTTAAAATTACTTGTATAAGGTCAAGATCCTATTTAAAAAAGAATATAATAGTAATGTTTCACAATTCAACTTATTCTCTCAGATGATTTAAACTTTACTGTGCTTCTTGTTAAATTAACATTAAAAAGGTTTTGTAGATTATACCAAAGCAGTTTATAAGGATATATAATTATAACTATATCAGCAATAAAAAGTTTATTTAAAAACATTTTATTTGTTGAATGATATGTGGTAAAAATCATAATTTAATATTAATACATTGTACTTTTAAATATAATATTGGTTAGAAAACAATCATAAAATATCTTACAAACTTTTATTTAATCCCATAAAACTCCAAGCTAACTAAAATAATCAATCATAGATTGAGTAAATAATTTGAAAAATTAATTATACTAAAAAGGAAACTTGATGTATGAATTTAATATGCTACAGAAAAGCAGTTTATTAAAGCCAAAATAACTAAAATATGCTATTAGTTTGTTATTTGAAAGAAAATAATTTTAATAAATTTTGTTTTACCTCCTGTAAAGCTTTTCTATCTGTAATCTTTGAGCTCTGTAATAACCTAATGACATTTTTAGCGCCTTCCACAACAGCACATTCTACTTTCAACCTGTGGCGCAATTCTTCTATGCGTAATTCTAAAGGAGACATTATTTCAGGCAACTTAGCTAAAAAAAAATTCTAAATTAGAAAATAAAACTTAGCTGAAATATAATCAAAACAGCTATAATTAGATTTTAAATTCCTCATGTTGTAAAATATCAAATTTAAATTCAGGATGTGAAGTAAAATAATACTCCATTTAAATCTTAAATTAGAATTTAACATTATGAGTTAAAAAGCATCTAGTTTTTTTATAAATGAATGTAATTATAATCATTTACATAAGCTATAAAAATGAATGAAACTTATGAAGATTTGTTTAAACATTTTTACTGTTGCAATAAATAATTAATAGCATGAATCTTGGCAATATTATTAATATGCCTTGCCTTGATAATTACCACTTTCGAAGTAAACAGTTAAAGCATACAAATTTAGATAACCAATACAAATTTAGATAACCAATACAAAATAAAGCTAATCATAAAATATTACCTGCACCTTCAATACCAATAGCACTTCCTTCTATATTATTTCCTTTGTCATGTTTTACTTTATTAATCATCATACGGATATATTCAATTTTAGCTTTGGAGTCGGCTAACATTTGTTGGGCTTCAGCTGAAAGCTTTTTATCCTTAGATGAACCAGAACTGTACATCTGAATCATATTTTCAGCTCCATTTTTAACCTATAAAAAACCAATTATTACATAAAATAAAGTCATATGAAACTTAAACAGCTTGATCCATTTTATTTAATTCTAATTAAACAAACACAAAGTATTCATTACAAATGCTTTATAAATGATTGCCTGTTCAAAATAAAATCGTAATAACAAATATTTTATTATTATTTTAACAAGCAAAAAGTGTTAAATCCTAATAAATATACAGTCATAGGCAATTTAACTGACTTGTGAAAATCAACAATTTTGCTTTGACATGAGCACGTACATTTCACATAAAATCAAGCATTAAAAATATGGTGACTCACCTTCTGCTCAATATTAAGCTGCTTTTCAAGTGACTTTAACCTTTGTCCTGAGGCTGATAATGGAACTTCAACTTGATCTCTAACATATTTGTCAGGGGAAATAACACAACGTTCTGAAATTGGATTAAATTAATAATTTTGTCATGCATGGGAATCTTAGTGAATTGTTCCTTAATGTAACAAGAAAACAGAATAAAAATATGAAAATATTCTAAATAATAGGTGGCCTCAATTTTTTTTTTTTTTTTTTAAATTTCCAAACTAACTGTTTAGGAAACTCTACAAACAAACCTAGAAATTTTTTGAATAATTTATAAACAAAAGTTTAACTGGAACACGAAGTGTATTGAATTCACACGACCCTTACCAGAAAAATTTAAATCTGAACTGTGACCTTGAAACACCAACATATAAGCATTAAGCTCCTGAAGTTCTTGTTGAAGCTCATGCAGTTTATTGTTAGCTTTCTTGACAATAGAGTTTACATTAGATAATGACTTCTTGTCTGTTGTAACTTTTCTGAGATTTTCAGCGCCTTCTTTGATTTTCAGTTCCTTTCGTATTTCTTCTTTAAGCTGCTTCTTAATATCTTCTAGTTTAGGAGGTAAGCTAACATCTGAAACATTATGTTGCAAGCCATACTTGGAGGCAAGGTCACAATTGGTTGACTGACTACGATTCATGGTTCCTACAAAAAAAAAAAAATTAATAAAATTAACAAGAATTCACTTTGCTGGATTCATACTCAATTTAAGAAAAAAAAATTCCCTGAGATTTTAAGAGTCATGTGTTCCATCACAGAGTAAATTATTTTTAGCCAAATATAGTCAAACCTTAAATACACATATTTTTCAGATAACTTGAAAAAAATGTGAATTTTCTTTAAGAATAACTTTCTGCAAGTCTGTGTTGTCAAATAATACTGTAACTTTAATTCCTTGAGTTAGGGTTAAGCAAAGAGCACCGAAGAGTGGGATTTTTTTTTTCAGAGTAACAATAACTTTTTCCAGGTTTTAGAGGAGATTTTTCTTTTTTCCCTGAAATTTTAAGGCTGATTTAATTTCCCTGAGTTTTCTCTGTTTTCCCTGAAGTGTATGGACCCTGCTTTGAGTTACATTAATTAAAAAAATTCCTTAGTGAATAAAATAAAATCTATAATTTTACAAAATCCTGATTTGGAGAATTTTGCTAAAATAATACAAATATATTGCGAAATATTTAAAAATTGTGTATTCTTCCGTTAGATGGGTACCAGTTGGCGTAGCTATCACCCAGCCTAAAGGTTAACGCGTATAAATTATGCATAAATATATAGTCCAGCCTAAATGTTTACAGTTTATTATAGGAATTATAAATGATTTGAAGGTTGTTAGTTCAGATGAGTTAGGTCTACAATTTGGCGGTTTTTATCTGATACTCAGCTAACAGAATAGTACCAAAAATTATTTTTAAGAAGTTATATGTTGAGACTGTCAAACAAAGAATTCTTAATAGTCATACTCTCAAACTCTTTTAAATCATAAAATAGAAAAATCTCAATCATGTTTTTTTTTTTTTAATTCTAGTACAGGAATATGTTTTCTGAAAACTGTGAAAATTTGACTTGAATGTAATGCTATATGATCTTATCAATTGTGTGAATGCATCAAAATATGTTCACAATATTAGTTTAGAAGGTGTTTTAGTTCTGTAAAGTTTCTTACTTTTCCTTTTTGAATATTTGTTAGAGAAGGGTAGATGCAAGGGTCTACAATAAGGTACACTTCCGTTAGACGGATACCAGTTGACGCCAATCATAATTGTCTGTATGTTTAAATGATGCATAAATGTATAGCCAAGCCTAAATGTTTACGGTTTTTTATAGGAATGCTATAGCAACCTTATAACAGTTTCTAATAGGAATTATAAATGATTTGGATGTTACTGCTGCAATGTGCCCCCATAGCGGCATTATTCTAATGAAAGAATATTCATAATAAATAGGCCACTATCAAAGAGAGGGAATTTTGTGTGCTATTTAAGGTTATCAAAATTAAATGTTTGAAAAAAAAAATATATATATAAATAATCAGTTAACTTGCACAATTATAAAATAAGACAACTTGGAAGATTGATAGCTTTTTATGATGAAAATTTTACGACAGATAATTGACTGATAATTGACTGTGCCATTAAACTGCAACAACTAGACAAGAGACTATAATGATGTGTGATGACTTTTACAGACAAAAAGGACTCACAACCGTGTTTTTGTTAGGATATTACCATCAGAAACCATTAGGATGCTTGACAAGCAGTCTCCCAAATTTTTTTACAGCTACCACATTTCAAAAGCAGTAAGGCAATTTCAATCACATTCCCAAATGCTGAACCAGTGGTTTCATTAACTGGTCGCAGAAATCAATCTCCTTTTTTTTAACTAATACAAGGGAAAACACAATACCAGATGTTTCAATGTGTAGAGAAAATAATTTTTTAAATTTTAAATTAACAAGTAAAAATATATTTAAAAAAATAAATAAACTCTCACTTCAAAACTCTAGGCTCTGTTAAGGTCTAAATTTTGTAGAATTTAAGACTATAAACACTGAAAAAATTTGCTTCATCTAAATACAAGTTATTTGAACAAAATATAAAAAAATAAATTTTAAAAATAAAAAAAATCATAATAATCAACCTTTGTTCGACAATGATAGAAAGTAATTAGAAAAATAGCAAATAAGACATTCTTATCTCAATATATTGTGATTGCATTTCTATTAATCAGAAAAAACAACTAGTGGTTTCATTTCAATTTTTCGATTAAACTAAACAGACTTTAAAAATTACTTGGTAATTAACATACATGATCAGTTAAAAAAACAATAAAATATACAACAATTACGAACCGGGTGGAAAGAAACATTAGTTTGTTAGTTTCAAAGTGTTCGTATTTTGATGGCAACTAAAGGGAAAACATTGTCATTTTTAAATTAAACGTGAGAAAAACATATTTTAAAAAAGAAATACGGGTTGAATTACGTTACTATCACAAATAGCTTGCACTTAAGGCCATTAGGGCTACTGAAGATAAAATTTATAAAAAAAGTTCCAAAGAATAAAATTAAATAAATGAATGATAACGTACCGAAAAAAAAGAAAATTTAATAACTGAAATAAAAAAAATACTTCTGATTGAAACGTAAATACAACATAAAACGAACACTACATGTTCGATACTCGAAGACAGAATTTACGGCATATCAAAACAGCAAAAAAACGTTGCCAGATTAAGTGAGAATAGTTCTTCAAGTTTTTCCTTAATGAACTTTATGCATGGTTGAATTAAAAATTGTTTCATGTCATGAAGGTCAGAAGAGATGCAAAAAAAAAGCTTGCCTCACACGTAGAAATTCTTCAGCAAGTGAAACTTAACAATGCTTTGCTTTTCATGAAATAGTAGCAAAGCAAGACGCTCTGGGGAGAGCGTTGAACTAATAATCAGAAGATCGTGGATTCGTCCCCCCTTCGCTGAACACCGAGGTCTACGAGAATGAGGACCTTTTGTGCCTTGTGGCCACAATACGAACACACACACACATAATATATTGTTACGAATTTTTGTATATTTGTAAATATTTCGTAATGTTAATTTTTTAAATAGTAATTTATGTACATTTCGCATAAGGCAGTGCAATAGTTCGCCTTTAATTTGTTTCCCTGCAATGAATCTCTCAATGCTTGATAACGAGTTTTACAGAGGTAACTCTGGGAAGCGAGTTTCAAGGGGCAGAGCATTTAACATTATGGTAATGGGAATCTCGCCAAATTGGTGAGATAGAGCCAAGTTGGCGACGGCTTTGGCGACTAATTTTTGTCGCTAAATTTGGCAAAAAATCGCCAAATGTCGCCAAACTTGGCAACATTTTTGGTCCCTATGTACATGTATAGGACTTTCCGACTACGATCTGGAAAGTTCTCCAAATTTCTATCTCTGGAAGATTCACGAAGATTCGCCTTTCCTATATAAGGCCGGCCGGGAGTTAGTTGAGTTACTGACTGAGTGGAGTTACTGAGTAAGTTGTTTCTCAGCGAGCATTCAGAGAGTTCCAAAAGTGAACTGTATTGCATTCCCAGATAGCATTTTATCCTTTTATAACCCTTGTGTAAACCCCTCGAACGAAGAGGGAGCAAGCTTCAGATGACAAGGATGTAACCTTCATAAAACCTTGAAAAACGGGTCCTAGTCTCCAGGCGTCAAGCTTTACGTAACTGTTTCACAACCACCCTTGCCAAAAGGTATTCGCCGTAAAGGGTGGGTAAAACTTTTCGCTATAGGCTTGCCACAAGGCTTTCGCCGTAAAGGGTGTGAAAATCTTTTCGCGATAGGCTTGCCACAAGGTTTTCGCGGTCAAGGGTCCGTAAACCTTTTCGCGATAAGCCTGCTACAGGGTTTTTGCAGTAAATGATGTGTAAATCTTTTCACTATAAGGTTCCACGTAGATATAGGAAAGATTACAAAACTTTTCCTTTATAAAATATCATTTACCTTTTGTGCTCAAAAAGAAACACTTTATTGGGAGAGTTCCAATGTTGTCTGGAATATGCTTTAAATTTAGTGGCTAATGATAAATTGATATTTAATCAATAGGAATTTAATTACAATTTGCCTTTAATAACCTAATTAATAGATAAATTTTATTTTGCTAGATAGTACTTACTAGAATTATAAACACAATTTACTTTTTTTTTTGGTGGAGAATTTAAAAAAAAATAAAGATTTAAAATTCAGGAAACAACAATAATAATGTATATATTATTAAAAAAATGCATTGAGATCTTAATAGGTTGCATTAGACAATTTAAATTGCATTAAAATTTGTTTTAATTGGTTGATCCAAGCTAATTATAGTTTATTATTTAGAAACATATACGATTAAAAATACATTTTTAGTAAACATTTTTTAGATAATTCTTTATTTTGAAGTAAACAAACACAAATGAGTTGCTTTTTTGTTTTATACAAAGAACATAATTTAAACATGATTTTAAATATATACTACAAATATTTCTTCATTTATTTGCTGCATCTGACAAGAAGTTTCCCAGATAGCATGCAAGCTTACGAAAACCTTGTCATATGCTTGTCATTAGACTTGCAGTTCTAAGCTTGGAAAGTAACACCTTTCGAAAAGGATATGTAAAGGGTCGAATTCCAGGGCATCAGCAACCCCCCCTTTTCGAAAGGGTAGGTAAAGGGTCGAATTCCAAAGGCTGCAGTCTTTCCCCTCTAATAAAAGGGTTTGAAAAGGGCAGCCGTAAAAAGCTTGGAAAGTAACACCTTTCGAAAAGGATATGTAAAGGGTCGAATTCCAGCCCAGATAGCATGCAAGCTTACGAAAACCTTGTCATATGCTTGTCATTAAACTTGCAGTTCTAAGCTTGCCGAGTAACCCTCTAATAAAAGGGTTTGAAAAGGGCAGCCGTGAAAAGCTTGGAAAGTAACACCTTTCGAAAAGGATATGTAAAGGGTCGAATTCCAGGGCATCAGCAACCCCCCCTTTTCGAAAGGGTAGGTAAAGAGTCGAATTCCAAAGGCTGCAGTCTTTCCCCTCTAATAAAAGGGTTTGAAATGGGCAGCCGTGAAAAGCTTGGAAAGTAACACCTTTCGAAAAGGATATGTAAAGGGTCGAATTCCAGGGCATCAGCAACCCCCCCTTTTCGAAAGGGTCCTTTTCGAAAGGGTAGGTAAAGGGTCGAATTCCAAAGGCTGCAGTCTTTCCCCTCCCCTTACCGCAGATCAGATAAGATCTCCCCCGTAAAACGTGTGTGACTCGACGTATCTTGCAACCGGTTTTGAGTTTGGCATTCGAATGTTGGTTAAAGAGCTTGACCAAGAGCTTGACGGACACGGAAGATGAAATACTTTCATCTTTAATTCCCGCTGTAAAAACCGGTATGTACGTTGTTTTATATTTATAATTAATTAATTTTTTATCAATCTGCAATAATATTATTAAAACGGAAGCGTTGGAACGTTTATCAAATTCTTAAAGAAATAGGCTTAATTAGTTGTTGACACATAGTAACGCAGCCTAGAAAACATTAACAATTTTTTCATAGACAAGTAACTTTTTTGTTTCTTCGAAAAGTTTTATGGGCCGAAAAAAAAATCAGCTATTTTTGTGGCGAAAAGTTATTGAATTGCGTTGGGGTAGAATTTTTTAAATAGTACATGCTTTGTTATAAACAATAGCTTAATTCCATAATTCACTCTGAGCGTAATTTTTACCTCGTAACACGTTTTTACGATACTACAATTTATAAATCTGTACTTAAGATAAACTACCAGGAGTGCAATGTTAAACACTAAATTGCATTTATGGGATCCCGCATTTTATGATAGTTTACTTCTGAGGTACAGAAATGTTCCTTATGTGCTGTAAGTTTAACGTAATGAAATGAAATTTAGCCGTGTTTCACCAACATTCCCTTAAATACAGACAGGGCAGCCGACAGGATTTTCGGCCCCTATGCAAATGTAACTCGGGCCCAATTACCCTCCCTCGCCCATATACACATATTAGCGTCGATACTAAAAAGATAATATCTCCACAGTTATTATAACCACATCCCAGATAGCATTTTATCCTTTTAAAACCCTTGTCTAAACCTCTCAAGCGAAAAGGGAGTAAGGTTCAGATGACAAGGGAGTAACCATCATAAAACCTTGAAGAAAGGGTCCTAGTCTCCAGACGTCAAGCTTTTGGTAACCATTTCATGACCCCCCTTGCCACAAGGCTTTCGCCGTAAAGGGGATGTAAACCTTTTCGGGATGAGCTTGCCACAAGGTTTTCGCCGTAAAGGGTGTGTAAACCTTTTCGTGATAAGCCTGCCACACGGTTTTTGCCGTAAGGGTTGTATAAGCCTTTTCATAATAGGCTTGCCAAAAGGTTTTCACTGTAAAGGGTGTGTAAACCTTTTCACTCTGAGGTTCCCACCCTGTAGATATAGGAAAAGTTGCAAAAACTTTCCTTTATAAAGTATCATTTATCTTTTGTGTTCAAAAAGAAACACTTAATTGGGAGAGTTCCAATATTGTCGGAAAATGCTTTAAATTTAGTGGCTAATGAAAAATTAATATTTATTCTATAGGAATTTAATTACAATTTGCCTTTAATGGTATCAATCATAACCCAATTTATTGATACATTTTAATTTATTTGCTAGGTAGAACTTACTAGAATAATAAACATAATTTACTTTTTTTTGTAAAGAATTTAAAAAAAAATAAAATTCAAAATTCAATAAAAAATTATGTATATATTATTAAAAAAATGCATTGAGATCTTAGTAGGTTGCGTTAGACAATTTAAATTGCATTAAAATTTGTTTTAAAGGGTTAATCCAAGCTACTTATAGTTTTATTATTAGAAACATATACAACTAAAAATGCATTTTTACTGATAATTCTTTTTTTAGATAATTCTTTATTTTGAAGTAAACAAACACAAATGAGTTGCTTTTTCATTTTATACAAAGAATATAATTTAAACATGATTTTAAATATATACTACAAATATTTCTTCATTTATTTGCTGCATCTGACAAGAAGTTTCTGGAAGATTCTTGAGGAAAACTAAAGGGAATCCCATTCATTTCTATCTGAAAAAAATAAACAAATTTAAAATCTATAATAATAAAACAAGCTGTGTGTCTGTCTGTTTGTGGATCTGTTATAGAAACCTACTTAAAATTGGAGTAGAGCTCTGAAATTTTCAACACAAGAAGTTTTGACCTTCTAATTTATGAATGTCAAACAGAATGTAAAATTTTAATTAGTTCTTTTTTAATTAATATTTTAACTAACTTTTATTTTACAAAGTGACTTCAAATAGAGATACAGCTCTGAAATTTTCAACATAAGTAATTTTGGCCTTCTTATTGAACTATTGAAAAAAAGAATTTTAAATTTGTTGTTAGTTTTTTCTTTAGATAATTAATAAATATTTTACAAAACGGTTTCTAATAGAGCTACAGCTCTGAAATTTTCAACATAAGTAGATTTAGCCTACTAATTGGACTTTTAAAAAACGGAATTTTAAATTTTTATTTAGTTCTTTTTAATTAATTAATAACTATTCGACAAAATGATATCCAATATTGCTACAGCTCTGAAATTTTCAACATAAGTAGTTTTGTCTTTTATTTGGCCTTTTTTTGAAAAACAGAGTTTCAAATTTTTATTTAGTTCCTTTTTAATTATTATTATTTTTTTTTTTTTTAATTTATTAATATATATTTAACAAAACGATATCTAATAGAGCTGCAGCTCTGAAATTTTCAACATAAGTAGTTGTGCCCTCCTAATTGGACGTTTGAAAAACATAATTTTACATTTTTATTTAGTTCTTTTTTAATTAATTAAAAAATATTTTACAAAACGATTTCTATTTGGGCTACAGTTCTGAAATTTTCAATACAAGTAGTTTTGGCATTCTAATTGGACTATTGACAAACAGAATGTTAAAATTTTAATTTGATTTTCGATTGATTCTTTGAATTTTTTTTTTTTTTAACAAAAAGCAACTTCTAATAGGCCTAGAGCTTTGAAAGTTTCAACATAAATAGTTTTGGCTTTCTAATTTTGCTTTCCACAAATACGTGTTAAAATAATCTTAACCCCCTGAAACATACAGCGCCCGAGAACTATTTGTTCTGCAGAGGTTTCTCGGGCGGTTTCGGGCGTTTTGGGATCTTCGAGGTTTTGGGGGGTCTGGTCAGCTTCCTCACCTCCTGTGGTGTTGATTTATAGGGGGCAGTTCACTCCTGTCAACTCCGAGAAGCAGAGTCTTGTGGCGAATTTTTTTTTTCTTTCTTTTGCATGGGACATTTAGTAGAAACTCTTTCCGCGCGGGAACTTTTACTAGAGAATTGCCAAGTTTTACAAAATAATTTGCGTTTTGGTTCGCAAAACTTTAAATACATATGAAATAAACCATGCTATTGATATTGTTAAATAAAATTATAATATTTAGCTAAACTTCTTGAAGAAATTAATTATTTCGTCAAGACAGATCCCTCTATAAATTGTTTTAGTCGCATACAGCTGCGAACTCAAATATTTGTGAATTTTTGACTCATTTTCAAATGACGTTATTCTTTTTTTTTTCGTGAGACATAATTATATAACCCATGAAAACAAAGTTTTAAATATTAATCCTTTATATACATCGCCAATTTTTATATTCATTAACACAGCGCCGATTCTGTTAACAGCGTGTGCTTGGTGCTTGTATCTAATTTTAAATATCAAACACATTTATATCAGCAAAATGTGTTGCAAACTACGTTTCAAAATGTATTTATTAGAAATGAACGTGCATTTATGCATTCACATCCAAACATCTTTTTTTTTTTTATTTTGATTAAAACAATTTTATTATTTATTTATTTAAAAAAAATTTGGCAATATCAAAGAGTTTCAACAATGATCGGCTTACTGCTATTTTAGCGCGATTGGATGAAGGCAAGTTAGTTTATTAGTATTCCGTATAAGCAACTTTTTAGTGACAATAACAGCCCCAAAATGTGAAAGAATGTATTGCCATCGACATCGAATCTATCTACCAACTTTCAGCCCGCTTGGATGACGGCAAGGTGGGTTAATTAAGCATCCGCAGACTTGCACTCTATCGACACTCACACAAAATCGAAGTTAATTTAAAGAATTCAAAATACATCCTTTATTGAAACTTTAATGCCTCTAATACGTACGTTATTGAAATATTCGATTTTTCTTAGATGCTATTTTATAATTTTAGGTGAAATGAAAGTACTCCCCTCGCTCGATAAAAATTTAACATTCCCTGTTTCACCACGATTAATAATTTGGTATTGAAGATCAGAACAAATAAAGGATTCTACTTACGTAGGATTGCTTAGCCATATGAAGTCCGTGGCGTATACAGGGAGGAGGCTGATAGGGCTACAGCTCCCTGAAAATTGAGAAAAATTATATTTCCAAGTGTAATGTAACAATTTTTGTAAATAGTTAATACTTAATATCCTCATTTAACTAACTTTTCGAGTCAGTCATTTTTTCAAAATAACTATAACAACGAGAAATGAACACAAAAATACAAGCACATCTATTTCATTTCAAACTCTTCCGATTTTACATTTCTTTCTCATTTCTATATGCTGGGGTCATGACGTCCTTCAGATGGTCAGAGCAGAGAAAACTTACTGATTCCCTGAAAGAGCATGCGTAGACACAAAGACTTCTCCTTCCTGATACCAATAATACAAATCTGCCATAGAAAATCTGGTAAAATTTTATGAAAGAGGTTTTCTTGGTTTTCAAAACATCATCGAAGCAGATTAGGAAATATGGAAAACAAAATACAGGGTTACTAGAAAAGAATCATTCATTTTCAAAACCCGACTTATTCAAAAGTATTATACTTACAAATATGATTGGTACAAGAAAACAACCGCAAAATATTTAAGTTTTATGCTCCAGGTGGTGCTCAAGTTTACCCGATTTATTCAAAAGTATAATACTTTTGAATAAATCTTGTTTTGAAAATGAATGATTCTTTTATAGTAACTCTGTAGAAAGGTTTTCTTGATGCTTTCGCAGAATGTTCTGTAGACATATTTCCGAATATACGTCACTTATTAAAAAAAAATGTATTTTACCAGTTTCAATTGAAACTTCTGAGCTTTCAACTTTGTGATCATTAACATCATATTAAGAAATTCTATGAGCAAAACAAGGTTGAACAGACTGGCACTTTTTGTCAATTCACAACAACATAAAAATTTGGTTTCAGTAGCCAATGAAATTGCCTTGTTTAGGGGATTTAGAATACACCAATAAACAGTGTTTACATTATAACATAACAATATTTAACATTTAATAAATTTCACTGTATACACCAGCGTTGATTTTTTAACATGTTACTTTTTGCGTTGTTTGTATTATGTGTTTACATTGATTTTATTTATAACATTCATGCTTACGTTTTTTTAATAACACATGCTTAAGTTGTGTTTTAGAAACGGCACTAATGTTTATTAAATGTTCTTTTCGTTATAATGTAGAATTGTAAGATTATTTGTTTTTCAATACCTTAACAGAATAGTTGTGAAACACTGCAGTTTTAAATTTCCTTTCATAATGTTAAAAAGTGAGTAATTTTAATTTATAACTAGTTTTATTATTTTTTAATATTAGCTGCCCAACCCTCTTTCCTATTATGATCAAATGTTCAGTTTTTTAAGGCGTTACATGAATATGGCAAGAGCAGACAAAAGTCTTTTTTTTCTTTAAGAAAACCAAAGAAAAAAACTAAATAGTGAGTAACTATAATACTACTAAAAAAGTGTAGTAGAAGTACTGATCCTCCAATTCTAAAATGTGACTTCAAAAAATTAATAATCAAATGAAATAATAAAATAAAATTTTAAAGATTGAGACTGCTCTACAAGAAAATAGCCTATAAACACACTAAAAAAAATGGTGACTAAATAAAAATAAACATTAGAAAAATTATAATTTCACTCCATAATACTAAAAAAACATGAAAAAGTAATAAAATAAACAACAGAAAATAATGAAGTAGTTCTTGAAGAGCTGGTCAACAAGGTTACCAGGAAAGCGACTAGCAGAAGAATTCATTGTTTTTAACACTACGCACATTTGATTAAAAATTACAAAAGTAAAAAAAAAAAGCTTACCTCAAACTTCAGGAGATAGCTTTGAGTTGGGTTTCAGCATTTTGTAGTCAGATCTTTTGAGTTGTGGAAAGCAAATTTTCTGAGAAATATTGGAAAATGTATTTTAAACAGAGTTTGAAAGGGACATTGGAACAGATGTAGCATACATAGGACATTTGGCGATTAAAAAATTCGCCAAAATTAAAAACACAGTAACTAAAATAAAATTTAAATAAAAACAAAGAAGGGCTTGTCAAGAAGAACCTGCGATATCTTGTTTTACTAAAAAATTTTAAAATTTATTGGATCCATAC
Organism: Linyphia triangularis; assembly: GCA_963978545.1. Taxonomy (NCBI): domain Eukaryota; kingdom Metazoa; phylum Arthropoda; class Arachnida; order Araneae; family Linyphiidae; genus Linyphia; species Linyphia triangularis. Next base: position 51,779,302 of record OZ021729.1, on the reverse strand, counting down.
AACAAAACAAAAAGACAAAAGGTACCGAATTTTTTTTTTTTAACTTCAGATGGAGAAAAGCACCTCCTCTATTTCTAACCCCCGCCCCGCAAACCAAGAAGCAGTTGGGCTCGGTGTATCTGTCAATACCATTCAACAGCGTTATAGCCTTGGGAAATTGGTTAATTGGCCACACATGCTGCATGTCTGCTCTTTGACAAAAGACCAGACATGCCTTGGGGATGCACCGGAGTGTCCTTAAAGTGGGCTTGCAATATACGATTGATAAGAATGTATGAGTTCAGAGTAACATTTAATTTTAGTATGTGTGTCAAGATTTAGAATTTATACATTTAAAATTGAATTTTTTTAAAACTAATTTCAAAAGCTAGCTATCGATACCAATAAAAGTAATTTGTTTAAAGATTTATTTATTTAAAGTTTAAATAATTATTTTTCAAAATACCAAGTTTACATTCTCAAAAGCATTTGTTATTTGGGTAAATGGTATTTATATTATTCATTGATTTAAAAAGGAAATGGCCGACCAAACGGTATAGTGTTTAGAGTGCAAGCTTATAGACCGCGAGGCTGCTTGTTTGAGTCCCGTGTTAGGCATGGGTGTTGGTAAATGTATGTTGGCTTGTCTAATGACGAATGTTTCGGCGCATTATAGCCCTCGTGTTGCTGAAGGCGCCAGATAATCTGAAAACAACCAAGCAATAAGGAAATGATAAATTCATTACTTATGTAAGAACGTATCACCAGAAATTAATGCATATCTAAAATGATTATTAATTCATTGTGTTTTGTAATTTATGTAGAAATTTTTTAATATTTGAGAACTACCTGGTTCAATTTGCAGGCAACGTTTTGTAAAATGTTAGGCCCTTATGATATTATTTTACCCTTTTGATTATTTTACCCTTAAGTAATACTATTGGGGGGGGGGGGGAGAAAGAAAGAAAAAAAAATCTTTTTTTTTTATACTGCTTTTTTTAAAAATGTCCGTAAAATTGTTAAAATGGTAAATACGTAATTGTTTTGAAATCCAATACATTGATTTGTTTGAAAATTTTGCCTTGAGATAAAAATTATCTAATAATCATTAGTTAATTAATAAGTTTTTCTAAAATATCAGAAAATTCTGTAAAATTGTAGTACTCGATTAATCGACAGCAAACTTTTATAATTGAAATTTTATTTTAAAATTTAAAACTTTAAAAAAAAAATCTTTATATTGTTTTTGTCCTATCCTTTCTAGTTTGTCTAGAAAATACGATATTTTAGTATGCTGATTTATAAGTTTATATGTATTTCTTGGCCTATTATGTTGAATATGCAATAACCTCGAATACCATGAAATGAATTTAATTGAGACCTTAAACTGTTTAAATAAAGGTCACATAATCTAAAATGCTGTTTTCGAAAGTTTCCAAAATGTCTGTTCGTTGCTTTTCTTTCTTACAAAAACTACCAGTTGGAAATATTTTCTAGCGTATGGGCCTCTTCATTTTTCTACCTAAATAAGCCAATAAAATAGCTTTCGAAAAATGTAACCTCTTACTAGGAATAAATAAATGGAAGCCGATATGCATTTCACAAGATGTTTTAACAAACTATTTTCTTAAAAATCAGTACACATAAGGACATTTTAACTTTTATTGAAACGAAAAAATTAAAACAATAATTTATTTTAATTCTTGTATTTTAATGTTTAGAAATGAATATTATTGAGATAATTTTTTTTTAGAGGCTGTATTACAGTATTTTATAAAGCCAAAACATATCATGAGAGCACCCAATTAACGCTGGTGTACTATTTCTATTACCAAAACCTTTTTTACATTTACCAGGGTTCGGCAGACGTTTCTGTGCAAAGAGCCAAACATTCAATAATCATCAGAATCGCAGTACATTTAAAGAGCGGAAATACGAGTTTTTAACAACGAACATTTTTATAGTATAAAAATCATGGCAGATGAGACCAGACCTGTAGCCAGAGTGGGGCAAGACCTGGAAAAATCTTCGCCTGTCCTGGAAAATTTTATCCCAATCATTTGTAAACCTTTATATCTATGATTGAATAGAAACGAACATTTTGCTGCTGTTGATACCTTTGGTTTTAGCACAGCAACTTGCGAATCTACCTTTTCCACTTTGACGGCCATAAATTGTCCCTAAAGAATGTCAATGGGCCACGAAAGGATGGCAAATCTAGTGTTTTGGGCATTTGAAGTAGAGATAAGAGTTTTGAAATTGTTTAATATGGTGTAAAGATAGGAAATTGCTATTATACTAACATTTATCATTTTATTTTAGATTTTTTTGTTACGCTATGTATTTTAAAAAGTTTCAAAATGTTTAATATAAGACCAAGAATAGAAAAATGAATTTCTATTATTTTATATTATAATTAATAAAATATGCAAATAAATAGAAAAAGGGTTTTTATATTATAATAGTATCTGATAAATTTTTCAGAGTATTGAAAATGATAGGAGAAAATAAAGGAAAATGCAATTCTATTAGTAATGTGTGTGTGTATATATATATATATTAAAGATATAGTTTTTATATAAAAATGTAAATAACTTTTTATTGCTGAAAGAATTTCTTAAATGAAAAGTTTGTTAAAGAGTTATGTAGCTGTTCCACAAGACCAATGATAGAAAAATGTAATTTGCTTAACAATATATATTTTTAAATAGAAATGTAAGAACAGAACTTCGAAAAAACTTTTTATGTTAAAAAAACTTTTTATGTTAAAAAAAACTTTTTATGTAAAAGTAACTTTTACTAATTTTTATATTTGTAATTATTTTTAAAGTAGATATTCTTAAGTTGAAATGTGTGAAAAATTAAGAGATGGACAAGCATAGAATATTTTAAAGGAATAGAATTGTATTAAATATACTTTAAAAATTTTTTAATTGAAAGTTTTGTTTTTATCAAAAAAATTTCTGGTGTAGAATCTTTAAAAGAATTAATAAAAATAAAATTACATAAAAAATACATTAACAATGTTTCTTTTTTTAAATATTTTTTTGTATATGTACTTCACAAAGTGCTCTGATAAATACTCTTTTACGAATTGTAAAAATTGTGTAAATTTGTAATAATTGTAAAAATTTCAATTGTAAAAATTAATTGAAAACCAATTAAATAATTTATATTTCTGCCCCTCCTGGGAAAATTTTTGCCCGTCCTACAAACTTTGGCTGGCTACGGGCCTGAATGAGACAAGTCAGCTGTCCAAATTTGGTGTTAATTAACGCATACGATTTAGTTCATTCTTTTTTAAATTCTCGATTTTTCACATCAATTTTTTTCTTCGTTTTGGATGAAATCGAACTCGGGGTTTTTCCAATCAAGTGTATAAAAAGCAAAGGTCGTTTTAGCAACACGCGCATGTGTAAAATTTTACAGCAAAATTTGCCGTCTACCTCAGTTGGAGACAAGAGAACAACGAACGTCAACAAAAGCTCGATGCAATTGGAATTGTGACGCATCATGGGCGCACTCATATAGCGCATTCTGATTGCTCTGTATTTTGACTGGGAAGGTACCAGGGGGCCGCTAACTTTAAGTTGGTATTTGAGAACAGTGCTATCAGTTCATCTTACTCCTCTATTTTATCTTTGTTTTTTCTCGTTTTCTCTATATTTCTGGTTTGAGAATACGCAGCAAGTTTAGTATTTGTTTACCCAAACAATGAAAAAATGTATAATCATTTATTGCTTCATCTTATTCTTAGGTTAAATGTCCTGAATGCATGTGGTTATAATAACTGTGGAGATATTATCTTTTTAGTATCGACGCTAATATGTGTATTATGGGCGAGGGAGGGTAATTGGGCCCGAGTTACATTTGCATAGGGGCCGAAAGTCCTGTCGGCTGCCCTGTCTGTATTTAAGGGAATGTTGGTGAAACACGGCTAAATTTCATTTCATTATGTTAAACTTACAGCACATAAGGAACATTTCTGTACCTCAGAAGTAAACTATCATAAAATGCGGGATCCCATAAATTCAATTTAGTGTTTAACATTGCACTCCTGGTAGTTTATCTTAAGTACAGATTTATAAATTGTAGTATCGTAAAAACGTGTTACGAGGTAAAAATTACGCTCAGAGTGAATTATGGAATTAAGCTATTGTTTATAACAAAGCCATGTACTATTTAAAAAATTCTACCCCAACGCAATTCAATAACTTTTCGCCACAAAAATAGCTGATTTTTTTTCGGCCCATAAAACTTTTCGAAGAAACAAAAAAGTTACTTGTCTATGAAAAAATTATTAATGTTTTCTAGGCTGCGTTACTATGTGTCAACAACTAATTAAGCCTATTTCTTTAAGAATTTGATAAAACGTTCCAACGCTTCCGTTTTAATAATATTATTGCAGATTGATAAAAAATTAATTAATTATAATTATAAAACAACGTACGTACCGGTTTTTACAGCGGGAATTAAAGATGAAAGTATTTCATCTTCCGTGTCCGTCAAGCTCTTGGTCAAGCTCTTTAACCAACATTCGAATGCTAAACTCAAAACCGGTTGCAAGATACGTTTAGTCACACACGTTTTACGGGGGAGATCTTATCTGATCTGCGGCAAGGGGAGATGAAAGACTGCAGCCTTTGGAATTCGACCCTTTACCTACCCTTTCGAAAAGGGGGGGTTGCTGATGCCCTGGAATTCGACCCTTTACATATCCTTTTCGAAAGGTGTTACTTTCCAAGCTTTTTACGGCTGCCATTTTCAAACCCTTTTATTAGAGGGGAAAGACTGCAGCCTTTGGAATTCGACCCTTTACCTACCCTTTCGAAAAGGGGGGGTTGCTGATGCCCTGGAATTCGACCCTTTACATATCCTTTTCGAAAGGTGTTACTTTCCAAGCTTAGAACTGCAAGTCTAATGACAAGCATATGACAAGGTTTTCGTAAGCTTGCATGCTATCTGGGATGCATTCAGGACATTTAACCTAAGAATAAGATGAAGCAATAAATGATTATACATTTTTTCATTGTTTGGGTAAACAAATACTAAACTTGCTGCGTATTCTCAAACCAGAAATATAGAGAAAACGAGAAAAAACAAAGATAAATTAGAGGAGTAAGATGAACTGATAGCACTGTTCTCAAATACCAACTTAAAGTTAGCGGCCCCCTGGTACCTTCCCAGTCAAAATACAGAGCAATCAGAATGCGCTATATGAGTGCGCCCATGATGCTTCACAATTCCAATTGCATCGAGCTTTTGTTGACGTTCGTTGTTCTCTTGTCTCCGACTGAGGTAGACGGCAAATTTTGCTGTAAAATTTTACACATGCGCGTGTTGCTAAAACGACCTTTGCTTTTTATACACTTGATTGGAAAAACCCGAGTTCGATTTAATCCAAAACGAAGAAAAAAATTGATGTGAAAAATCGAGAATTTAAAAAAGAATGAACTAAATCGTATGCGTTAATTAACACCAAATTTGGACAGCTGACTTGTCTCATTCAGGCCCGTAGCCAGCCAAAGTTTGTAGGACGGGCAAAAATTTTCCCAGGAGGGGCAGAAATATAAATTACTTAATTGGTTTTCAATTAATTTTTACAATTATTACAAATTTATACAATTTTTACAATTCGTAAAAGAGTATTTATCAGAGCACTTTGTGAAGTACATATACAAAAAAATATTTAAAAAAAGAAACATTGTTAATGTATTTTTGATGTAATTTTATTTTTATTAATTCTTTTAAAGATTCTACACCAGAAATTTTTTTGATAAAAACAAAACTTTCAATTAAAAAATTTGTAAAGTATATTTAATACAATTCTATTCCTTTAAAATATTCTATGCTTGTCCATCTCTTAATTTTTCACACATTTCAACTTAAGAATATCTACTTTAAAAATAATTACAAATATAAAAATTAGTAAAAGTTACTTTTACATAAAAAGTTTTTTTAACATAAAAAGTTTTTTTAACATAAAAAGTTATTTCGAAGTTCTGTTCTTACATTTCTATTTAAAAATATATATTGTTAAACAAATTACATTTTTCTATCATTGGTCTTGTGTCATATATATATATATATATATATATATATACACATTACTAATAGAATTGCATTTTCCTTTATTTTCTCCTATCATTTTCAATACTCTGAAAAATTTATCAGATACTATTATAATATAAAAACCCTTTTTCTATTTATTTGCATATTTTATTAATTATAATATAAAATAATAGAAATTCATTTTTCTATTCTTGGTCTTATATTAAACATTTTGAAACTTTTTAAAATACATAGCGTAACAAAAAAAAATCTAAAATAAAATGATAAATGTTAGTATAATAGCAATTTCCTATCTTTACACCATATTAAACAATTTCAAAACTCTTATTTCTACTTCAAATGCCCAAAACACTAGATTTGCCATCCTTTCGTGGCCCATTGACATTCTTTAGGGACAATTTATGGCCGTCAAAGTGGAAAAGGTAGATTCGCAAGTTGCTGTGCTACAACCGAAGGTATCAACAGCAGCAAAATGTTCGTTTCAATTCAATCATAGATATAAAGGTTTACAAATGATTGGGATAAAATTTTCCAGGACAGGCGAAGATTTTTCCAGGTCTTGCCCCACTCTGGGCTACAGGCCTGGTCTCATCTGCCATGATTTTTATACTATAAAAATGTTCGTTGTTAAAAACTCGTATTTCCGCTCTTTAAATGTACTGCGATTCTGATGATTATTGAATGTTTGGCTCTTTGCACAGAAACGTCTGCCGAACCCTGGTAAATGTAAAAAAGGTTTTGGTAATAGAAATAGTACACCAGCGTTAATTGGGTGCTCTCATGATATGTTTTGGCTTTATAAAATACTGTAATACAGCCTCTAAAAAAAAATTATCTCAATAATATTCATTTCTAAACATTAAAATACAAGAATTAAAATAAATTATTGTTTTAATTTTTTCGTTTCAATAAAAGTTAAAATGTCCTTATGTGTACTGATTTTTAAGAAAATAGTTTGTTAAAACATCTTGTGAAATGCATATCGGCTTCCATTTATTTATTCCTAGTAAGAGGTTATATTTTTCGAAAGCTATTTTATTGGCTTATTTAGGTAGAAAAATGAAGAGGCCCATACGCTAGAAAATATTTCCAACTGGTAGTTTTTGTAAGAAAGAAAAGCAACGAACAGACATTTTGGAAACTTTCGAAAACAGCATTTTAGATTATGTGACCTTTATTTAAACAGTTTAAGGTCTCAATTAAATTCATTTCATGGTATTCGAGGTTATTGCATATTCAACATAATAGGCCAAGAAATACATATAAACTTATAAATCAGCATACTAAAATATCGTATTTTCTAGACAAACTAGAAAGGATAGGACAAAAACAATATAAAGATTTTTTTTTTAAGTTTTAAATTTTAAAATAAAATTTCAATTATAAAAGTTTGCTGTCGATTAATCGAGTACTACAATTTTACAGAATTTTCTGATATTTTAGAAAAACTTATTAAATAACTAATGATTATTAGATAATTTTTATCTCAAGGCAAAATTTTCAAACAGATCAATGTATTGGATTTCAAAACAATTACGTATTTACCATTTTAACAATTTTACGGACATTTTTAAAAAAAGCAGTATATAAAAAAAAAGATTTTTCTTTCTTTCTCCCCCCCCCCCCCCAATAGTATTACTTAAGGGTAAAATAATCAAAAGGGTAAAATAATATCATAAGGGCCTAACATTTTACAAAACGTTGCCTGCAAATTGAACCAGGTAGTTCTCAAATATTAAAAAATTTCTACATAAATTACAAACACAATGAATTAATAATCATTTTAGATATGCATTAATTTCTGGTGATACGTTCTTACATAAGTAATGAATTTATCATTTCCTTATTGCTTGGTTGTTTTCAGATTATCTGGCGCCTTCAGCAACACGAGGGCTATAATGCGCCGAAACATTCGTCATTAGACAAGCCAACATACATTTACCAACACCCATGCCTAACACGGGACTCAAACAAGCAGCCTCGCGGTCTATAAGCTTGCACTCTAAACACTATACCGTTTGGTCAGCCATTTCCTTTTTAAATCAATGAATAATATAAATACCATTTACCCAAATAACAAATGCTTTTGAGAATGTAAACTTGGTATTTTGAAAAATAATTATTTAAACTTTAAATAAATAAATCTTTAAACAAATTACTTTTATTGGTATCGATAGCTAGCTTTTGAAATTAGTTTTAAAAAAATTCAATTTTAAATGTATAAATTCTAAATCTTGACACACATACTAAAATTAAATGTTACTCTGAACTCATACATTCTTATCAATCGTATATTGCAAGCCCACTTTAAGGACACTCCGGTGCATCCCCAAGGCATGTCTGGTCTTTTGTCAAAGAGCAGACATGCAGCATGTGTGGCCAATTAACCAATTTCCCAAGGCTATAACGCTGTTGTATGGTATTGACAGATACACCGAGCCCAACTGCTTCTTGGTTTGCGGGGCGGGGGTTAGAAATAGAGGAGGTGCTTTTCTCCATCTGAAGTTAAAAAAAAAAAATTCGGTACCTTTTGTCTTTTTGTTTTGTTGTATGGATCCAATAAATTTTAAAATTTTTTAGTAAAACAAGATATCGCGGGTTCTTCTTGACAAGCCCTTCTTTGTTTTTATTTAAATTTTATTTTAGTTACTGTGTTTTTAATTTTGGCGAATTTTCTAATCGCCAAATGTCCTATGCTACATCTGTGTTCCAATGTTTCTTTCAAACTCTGTTTAAAATACATTTTCCAATATTTCTCAGAAAATTTGCGTTCCACAACTCAAAAGATCTGACTGCAAAATGCTGAAACCCAACTCAAAGCTATCTCCTGAAGTTTGAGGTAAGCTTTTTTTTTTTAACTTTTGTAATTTTTAATCAAACTAGGGGGCTCCGCCCCCTGCTCGCTGACGCTCGCCAACCCCCTGGATTGCTATGCAATCCCCTTGGCTCGCTTTGCTCGCCTCAAAGTGAAGCATTTAAAATATGCTCTAGCAAAAAGCTATTTCAGCTGCGTAATGCCAAGAAACTGAAAACGTTTTCTTATTTATGAAGAGCCAGAATACTTGCCACATCATTATCCTACTGCTGTCGATACGCGTTAAGCAGGGACAGTGTGGCAACGTAGTAGAAAGTTCTTACTACAAAAATAAACAGTATCGTACATATATTTAAAAAAGATCGGTTATTTCATTGAACAATTAAAATGTACGGGCTGGTATCGTATGAAGCGCTAAAATAAATAAAGTTGTTTATCGAAATTTCTTAACGAAGCAATCATATGTTCGCATAATCTTTTTTGCGATACTTAGAAAATAAAATAAAACAGTGAAAGGCCAATTATCCGGTATTCAATGAACAGGAATTTTTTGAAAATCAAATTTGGCGAGAAAATTAGCCCTATTTCGCCAAAAGTTTTTTTTTATTTCATATCAGATTTTGAAGTTGAGTGGGTGGTTTTATTCGTTATTTTAATAATTTTCATATCGTAATAGCTGAATTTCCACTGATTAGAAATGAATATAGGTTCAGATTTACTGCACAATGCCTCTTAGCGACTTTTTGAAAGTTGGCTATTTAGCGCTGAATGCAACCCGGCGACCTCCGGAACATGTTCCAGCAGATAACTTTTCCAAAAAGTCTGGTTTATCCAGAATTCCAATCCAAAAGAAATATACACATCTAAGATCTATTTATTCTTGCATCATCGTAACTATTAAATCAATACGTTTTAAATAGGCAATAATTTCTATCTGTAGACTGTAATAAGAAAAACAAAATATAGCGAATCCAAGTTGTTGCTGTTGCCAGATGTATTAGTCAAATTTCAAGAGATATATTGTGATTGGCTAGATTGCTGAATTTGGAATTTCGTGCATAAAGTACATTTAGAAGATTTGTTTGAAGTCATTGCCATTCTGCTCACAGAAATATAGCCGAATTTGGACGTTACGCAAGAGAATTATATATATAGATGTGCGTAGTGTTAAAAACAATGAATTCTTCTGCTAGTCGCTTTTCTGGTAACCTTGTTGGCCAGCTCTTCAAGAACTACTTCATTATTTTCTGTTGTTTATTTTATTACTTTTTCATATTTTTTTAGTATTATGGAGTGAAATTATAATTTTTCTAATGTTTATTTTTATTTAGTCACCATTTTTTTTAGTGTGTTTATAGGCTATTTTCTTGTAGAGCAGTCTCAATCTTTAAAATTTTATTTTATTATTTCATTTGATTATTAATTTTTTGCAGTCACATTTTAGAATTGGAGGATCAGTACTTCTACTACACTTTTTTAGTAGTATTATAGTTACTCACTATTTAGTTTTTTTCTTTGGTTTTCTGAAAGAAAAAAAAGACTTTTGTCTGCTCTTGCCATATTCATGTAACGCCTTAAAAAACTGAACATTTGATCATAATAGGAAAGAGGGTTGGGCAGCTAATATTAAAAAATAATAAAACTAGTTATAAATTAAAATTACTCACTTTTTAACATTATGAAAGGAAATTTAAAACTGCAGTGTTTCACAACTATTCTGTTAAGGTATTGAAAAACAAATAATCTTACAATTCTACATTATAACGAAAAGAACATTTAATAAGCATTAGTGCCGTTTCTAAAACACAACTTAAGCATGTGTTATTAAAAAAACGTAAGCATGAATGTTATAAATAAAATCAATGTAAACACATAATACAAACAACGCAAGAAGTAACATGTTAAAAAATCAACGCTGGTGTATACAGTGAAATTTATTAAATGTTAAATATTGTTATGTTATAATGTAAACACTGTTTATTGGTGTATTCTAAATCCCCTAAACAAGGCAATTTCATTGGCTACTGAAACCAAATTTTTATGTTGTTGTGAATTGACAAAAAGTGCCAGTCTGTTCAACCTTGTTTAGCTCATAGAATTTCTTAATATGATGTTAATGATCACAAAGTTGAAAGCTCAGAAGTTTCAATTGAAATTGGTAAAATACATTTTTTTTTTAATAAGTGACGTATATTCGGAAATATGTCTACAGAACATTCTGTGAAAGCATCAAGAAAACCTTTCTACAGGGTTACTACAAAAGAATCATTCATTTTCAAAACAAGATTTATTCAAAAGTATTATACTTTTGAATAAATCGGGTAAACTTGAGCACCACCTGGAGCATAAAACTTAAATATTTTGCGGTTGTTTTCTTGTACCAATCATATTTGTAAGTATAATACTTTTGAATAAGTCGGGTTTTGAAAATGAATTATTCTTTTCTAGTAACCCTGTATTTTGTTTTCCATATTTCCTAATCTGCTTCGATGATGTTTTGAAAACCAAGAAAACCTCTTTCATAAAATTTTACCAGATTTTCTATGGCAGATTTGTATTATTGGTATCAGGAAGGAGAAGTCTTTGTGTCTACGCATGCTCTTTCAGGGAACCAGTAAGTTTTCTCTGCTCTGACCATCTGAAGGACGTCATGACCCCAGCATATAGAAATGAGAAAGAAATGTAAAATCGGAAGAGTTTGAAATGAAATAGATGTGCTTGTATTTTTGTGTTCATTTCTCGTTGTTATAGTTATTTTGAAAAAATGACTGACTCGAAAAGTTAGTTAAATGAGGATATTAAGTATTAACTATTTACAAAAATTGTTACATTACACTTGGAAATATAATTTTTCTCAATTTTCAGGGAGCTGTAGCCCTATCAGCCTCCTCCCTGTATACGCCACGGACTTCATATGGCTAAGCAATCCTACGTAAGTAGAATCCTTTATTTGTTCTGATCTTCAATACCAAATTATTAATCGTGGTGAAACAGGGAATGTTAAATTTTTATCGAGCGAGGGGAGTACTTTCATTTCACCTAAAATTATAAAATAGCATCTAAGAAAAATCGAATATTTCAATAACGTACGTATTAGAGGCATTAAAGTTTCAATAAAGGATGTATTTTGAATTCTTTAAATTAACTTCGATTTTGTGTGAGTGTCGATAGAGTGCAAGTCTGCGGATGCTTAATTAACCCACCTTGCCGTCATCCAAGCGGGCTGAAAGTTGGTAGATAGATTCGATGTCGATGGCAATACATTCTTTCACATTTTGGGTCTGTTATTGTCACTAAAAAGTTGCTTATACGGAATACTAATAAACTAACTTGCCTTCATCCAATCGCGCTAAAATAGCAGTAAGCCGATCATTGTTGAAACTCTTTGATATTGCCAAATTTTTTTTTAAATAAATAAATAATAAAATTGTTTTAATCAAAATAAAAAAAAAAGATGTTTGGATGTGAATGCATAAATGCACGTTCATTTCTAATAAATACATTTTGAAACGTAGTTTGCAACACATTTTGCTGATATAAATGTGTTTGATATTTAAAATTAGATACAAGCACCAAGCACACGCTGTTAACAGAATCGGCGCTGTGTTAATGAATATAAAAATTGGCGATGTATATAAAGGATTAATATTTAAAACTTTGTTTTCATGGGTTATATAATTATGTCTCGCGAAAAAAAAAAAGAATAACGTCATTTGAAAATGAGTCAAAAATTCACAAATATTTGAGTTCGCAGCTGTATGCGACTAAAACAATTTATAGAGGGATCTGTCTTGACGAAATAATTAATTTCTTCAAGAAGTTTAGCTAAATATTATAATTTTATTTAACAATATCAATAGCATGGTTTATTTCATATGTATTTAAAGTTTTGCGAACCAAAACGCAAATTATTTTGTAAAACTTGGCAATTCTCTAGTAAAAGTTCCCGCGCGGAAAGAGTTTCTACTAAATGTCCCATGCAAAAGAAAGAAAAAAAAAATTCGCCACAAGACTCTGCTTCTCGGAGTTGACAGGAGTGAACTGCCCCCTATAAATCAACACCACAGGAGGTGAGGAAGCTGACCAGACCCCCCAAAACCTCGAAGATCCCAAAACGCCCGAAACCGCCCGAGAAACCTCTGCAGAACAAATAGTTCTCGGGCGCTGTATGTTTCAGGGGGTTAAGATTATTTTAACACGTATTTGTGGAAAGCAAAATTAGAAAGCCAAAACTATTTATGTTGAAACTTTCAAAGCTCTAGGCCTATTAGAAGTTGCTTTTTGTTAAAAAAAAAAAAAAATTCAAAGAATCAATCGAAAATCAAATTAAAATTTTAACATTCTGTTTGTCAATAGTCCAATTAGAATGCCAAAACTACTTGTATTGAAAATTTCAGAACTGTAGCCCAAATAGAAATCGTTTTGTAAAATATTTTTTAATTAATTAAAAAAGAACTAAATAAAAATGTAAAATTATGTTTTTCAAACGTCCAATTAGGAGGGCACAACTACCTATGTTGAAAATTTCAGAGCTGCAGCTCTATTAGATATCGTTTTGTTAAATATATATTAATAAATTAAAAAAAAAAAAAAATAATAATTAAAAAGGAACTAAATAAAAATTTGAAACTCTGTTTTTCAAAAAAAGGCCAAATAAAAGACAAAACTACTTATGTTGAAATTTTCAGAGCTGTAGCAATATTGGATATCATTTTGTAGAATAGTTATTAATTAATTAAAAAGAACTAAATAAAAATTTAAAATTCCGTTTTTTAAAAGTCCAATTAGAAGGCTAAATCTACTTATGTTGAAAATTTCAGAGCTGTAGCTCTATTAGAAACCGTTTTGTAAAATATTTATTAATTAATTAAAGAAAAAACTAACAACAAATTTAAAATTCTTTTTTTCAATAGTTCAATAAGAAGGCCAAAATTACTTATGTTGAAAATTTCAGAGCTGTATCTCTATTTGAAGTCACTTTGTAAAATAAAAGTTAGTTAAAATATTAATTAAAAAAGAAGTAATTAAAATTTTACATTCTGTTTGACATTCATAAATTAGAAGGTCAAAACTTCTTGTGTTGAAAATTTCAGAGCTCTACTCCAATTTTAAGTAGGTTTCTATAACAGATCCACAAACAGACAGACACACAGCTTGTTTTATTATTATAGATTTTAAATTTGTTTATTTTTTTCAGATAGAAATGAATGGGATTCCCTTTAGTTTTCCTCAAGAATCTTCCAGAAACTTCTTGTCAGATGCAGCAAATAAATGAAGAAATATTTGTAGTATATATTTAAAATCATGTTTAAATTATATTCTTTGTATAAAATGAAAAAGCAACTCATTTGTGTTTGTTTACTTCAAAATAAAGAATTATCTAAAAAAGAATTATCAGTAAAAATGCATTTTTAGTTGTATATGTTTCTAATAATAAAACTATAAGTAGCTTGGATTAACCCTTTAAAACAAATTTTAATGCAATTTAAATTGTCTAACGCAACCTACTAAGATCTCAATGCATTTTTTTAATAATATATACATAATTTTTTATTGAATTTTGAATTTTATTTTTTTTTAAATTCTTTACAAAAAAAAGTAAATTATGTTTATTATTCTAGTAAGTTCTACCTAGCAAATAAATTAAAATTTATCAATAAATTGGGTTATGATTGATACCATTAAAGGCAAATTGTAATTAAATTCCTATAGAATAAATATTAATTTTTCATTAGCCACTAAATTTAAAGCATTTTCCGACAATATTGGAACTCTCCCAATTAAGTGTTTCTTTTTGAACACAAAAGATAAATGATACTTTATAAAGGAAAGTTTTTGCAACTTTTCCTATATCTACAGGGTGGGAACCTCAGAGTGAAAAGGTTTACACACCCTTTACAGTGAAAACCTTTTGGCAAGCCTATTATGAAAAGGCTTATACAACCCTTACGGCAAAAACCGTGTGGCAGGCTTATCACGAAAAGGTTTACACACCCTTTACGGCGAAAACCTTGTGGCAAGCTCATCCCGAAAAGGTTTACATACCCTTTACGGCGAAAGCCTTGTGGCAAGGGGGGTCATGAAATGGTTACCAAAAGCTTGACGTCTGGAGACTAGGACCCTTTCTTCAAGGTTTTATGATGGTTACTCCCTTGTCATCTGAACCTTACTCCCTTTTCGCTTGAGAGGTTTAGACAAGGGTTTTAAAAGGATAAAATGCTATCTGGGTTCTGGAGGATTCTTGAGGAAAATTAAAGGGAATCCCATTCATTTCTCTCTGAAAAAAATAAACAAATTTAAAATCTATATAGTAATAAAACAAGCTGTGTGTGTGTCTTTCTATCTGTGACTATATGTGGATCTATAGAAGATCTTAAAAGTGGAGTAGAGCTCTGAAATTTTCAACACAAGAAGTTTTGGCCTTCTAATTTTATGTATGTCAAACAGAATGTTAAAATTTTAATTAGTTCTTTTTTAATTAATATTTTAATTAACTTCTCTTTTAACAAAGTGACTTCAAATAGAGATACAGCTCCGAAATTTTCAACATAAGTAGTTTTAGCCTTCTAATTGGACTTTTGAAAAAGAAAATGTTAAAATTTTAATTAGTTATTTTTTAATTGTCTTAATTAATCAAAAAAAAATTACAAAACGACTTCTAATTGTGCTACAGCTCTAAAATTTTCAAAATAAGTAATTTTGGCCTTATTGAACTATTGAAAAACAGAATTTTAAATTTGTTGTTAGTTTTTTCTTTAATTACTTATTAAATATTTTACAAAACGGTTTCTAATAAGGCTACAGCTCTGAAATTTTCAACAAAAGTAGTTTTAGCCTTCTAATTGGACTTTTAAAAACAATTTAAAATTTTTATTTAGTTAATTTTTTGATTTATTATATATTTAACAAAACGATATCTAATAGGGCTACAGCTCTGAAATTTTCAACAGAAGTATTTATGGCCTCCTAATTAGAGTTTTGAAAAACAGAATTTAAAATTTTTATTCAGTTCTTTTTTAAATTAATAAATATTTTACAGAACGATTTCTAATAGGGCTACAACTCTGAAATTTTCAACATAAGTAGTTTTGGTCTTCTGATTGGACTTTTGAAAAACAGAATTTTAAATTTTTATTTAGTTCTTTTTTAGTTATTTTTTCTAATTAACAAATATTTTACAAAACGATTTCTACTTGGGCTACAGTTCTGAAATTTTCAACACAAGTAGTTTTGCCATTCTAATTGGTCTAATGACAAAAAGAATGTTAAAATTCTACTAATTTGATTTTTGATTATTTTTTTCATTAATATTTTTTAAAAATCAAAATGTTTGCAACACTTGGCCATTACATATTTTGGATCACTTGTTTGTTGTAATGCTGCTGTAAAGTGTAATGGCTAGTCGTACAAGCATTTTTTGTAGCTGGAGGTCTGTGAAGGAAAATTTTGACTTTGAAAAGAAAACTTTACTAATTTTCCTTGTCAGTATTTAACAACAACGTTAAACACCAATTTACAGGGATGCTATTGTAAGGATTTCACTTCCTTTAATACAGTACCAATTTCAAATTTATTATTTATTTAAACACTGATAGCTGGTTTAAAAATTTTTAGTGTTCATAATTTTAAAACTTGCAAAAAAACTTCTTGCGGTTCAAAGGGTTAAGCATACACCTTTTTGTTTGGGGTAATTATAAAACAGACTTTTGGTTGGTGGTCAGCTACAAAAAAAAAAAAAAAAAAAACAGGATTAGCCGACATATCTTTATTCTTATAATTTATATTATTTTGTTTTAAGAAGCCAGATCACAGACCAAGAAGTATTTAGGCATTCAAAGTAAATGATAAAATTATTTTAAATAGTTTATTCAGATTTGCAAATAATGCTGGCAAAAGGGGAAAAAAACCCAAAAAACAACAATTTGCAATCATTTTATGGCCGATTAAAGGTTGCCAATGGTCAATTATATAAGTACCCTTTTTTAAAAAATAATTTCTTGATTTTAAGGACATGTATGGTGAGCTTCTACTCTGTATATATATGCCAATAGTATTCCAAGTTTTATAGTTTTTGTCATTGCCTCCTCCTCCCCCAAGGGATTCGAGGGGGAGGGTGACTTGGTTTTGAGATTATTTTTTTTATACATATTAAAACTTACAAGCCTACCAAATTTCATAGTTTTAGCATAACTAGAAGTACCTTAGAATATTGATAATCAGCTAGTCTCACATAGTGCTGTTTCCTGCCGTTTTCGAATTTGATTATCTCAACAACCATTATAATTGGAGACTTGAAACTTTGAGGTTTTATTAAAATAACTAACAACTAGCTATCCATAACAAAATTAAAGCTTTCAGGTATACTGTAATGTGCACATATGAGGGGATCAAAATGCTGCCGAGTTGCTTCCAGTAAACTTGGCAGGTGCACTACCTTGCACCTAGATAATAAAAACTGGTATGTGGTATGTATCCAAAAAGTCTAAAGGCTGTCTTCAAAAAGTGTTCAAAAAAGTGTCAGTTATAAAAAGCAAAGCAATCCCCTCGCTCGAGCAAAATTAAAAACTCCCTGTTTTACCACGATTAATAATTTGGTATTGAAGATCAGAATAAACAAAGGATTCTACTTACGTAGGATTGCTTAGCCATATGACGTCAGTGGCGTAGACAGGGAGGACGCTGATAGGGCTACAGCTCCCTGAAAATTGGGAAAAAATTATATTTCCAAGTATAATGTAGCATAATTTTTGTAAATAGCTAATATGTGATATCCTCATTTAACAAACTTTTCTAGTCAGTAATTTTTTCAAAATAATTATAACAACGAGAAATGAACACTAAAATACAAGCACATCTATTTCATTTCAAACTCTAGCAATTTTACATTTCTTTCTCATTTCTATATGCTGGGGTCATGGCGTCCTTCAGATGGTCAGAGCAGAGAAAACCTACTGGTTTACTGAAGGAGCATGCATAGACACAAGATTTCTCCCTCCTGATACAAATAATAATGCAGAAGTTTCTGCCATAGAAAATCTGTAAAATTTTAGGAAAGAGATTTTGCTGGTTTTCAAAACATCATCGAAGCAGAATGGGAAATATGGAAAACAAAATACAGGGTTACTGCAAAAGAATCATTCATTTTCAAAACCCGATTTATTCCTTCAGAAAAAAAAAAAAATCTAAATTGTGAATAACTAATGCTTTTAAAAAAGTGTAGTACTGATCCTCCAATTAGTGCTCTACAAGAAAATAGCGAATAAACATTGAAAAAAATGGTGATTAAATCAAAAATAAACGTTAGAAAAATAATAACTTCACTTGATAATACTAAAAAAACATGAAAAAGAGATACAATAAACAAGAAAAAACAATAAAGTAGTTCTTGAAGAGCATGTCAGTAAGGTTACCAGAAAAACAACTAGCAAAAGAATTCATTGTTTTTAACACTATGCAGATTTGATTAAAAATTACAAAAGTAAAAAAAAATAGCTTACCTCAAACTTCAGAAGATAGCTCTGAGTTGTGTTTCAGCATCTAGCAGTCAGATCTTTTGAGTTGTGGAACGCAAGATTTTCTGAGAAATATTGGAAAATGTATATTAAACAGAGTTTGAAAGGAACATTGGAACAGATGTAGCATAAGACTTTTGTCGATTAGAAAATTCGCCAAAATTAAAAACACAGTAACTAAAATAAAATTTAAATAAAAACAAAGAAGGGCTTGTCAAGAAGAACCCGCGATATCTTGTTTTACTAAAAAATTTTAAAATTTTTATTGCATCCATACAACAAAACAAAAAGACAAAAGGTGCGGATTTTTTTTTTTTTTAACTTCAGATGGAGAAAAGCACCTACTCTATTTCTAACCCCCGCCCCGCAAACCAAGAAGCAGTTGGGTTCGGTGTATCTGTCAATACCATACAACAGCGTTGGGAAATTGGTTAATTGGCCACACATGCTGCATGTCTGCTCTTTGACAAAAGACCAGACATGCCTTGGGGATGCACCGGACTGTCCTTAAAGTGGGCTTGCAATATACGATTGATAAGAATGTATGAGTTCGGAGTAGCATTTAATTTTAGTATGTGTGTCAAGATTTAGAATTTATACATTTAAAATTGAATTTTTTTAAAACTAATTTCAAAAGCTAGCTATCGATACCAATAAAAATAATTTGTTTAAAGATTTATTTATTTAAAGTTTAAATAATTATTTTTCAAAATACCAAGTTTACATTCTCAAAAACATTTGTTATTTGGGTAAATGGTATTTATATTATTCATTGATTTAAAAAGGAAATAGCCGACCAAACGGTATAGTGTTTAGCGTGAAAGCTTATAGACCGCGAGGCTGCTTGTTTGAGTCCCGTGTTAGGCATGGGTGTTGGTAAATGTAAGTTGGCTTGTCTAATGACGAATGTTTCGGCGCATTATAGCCCTCGTGTTGCTGAAGGCGCCAGATAATCTGAAAACAACCAAGCAATAAGGAAATGATAAATTCATTACTTATGTAAGAACGTATCACTAGAAATTAATGCATATCTAAAATGATTATTAATTCATTGTGTTTGTAATTTATGTAGAAATTTTTTAATATTTGAGAACTACCTGGTTCAATTTGCAGGCAACGTTTTGTAAAATGTTAGGCCCTTATGATATTATTTTACCCTTTTGATTATTTTACCCTTAAGTAATACTATTGGGGGGGGGGGAAGCTTTTTTTTATACTGCTTTTTTTTAAAATGTCCGTAAAATTGTTAAAATGGTAAATACGTAATTGTTTTGAAATCCAATACATTGATTTGTTTGAAAATTTTGCCTTGAGATAAAATTTATCTAATAATCATTAGTTATTTAATAAGTTTTTCTAAAATATCAGAAAATTCTGTAAAATTGTAGTACTCGATTAATCGACAGCAAACTTTTATAATTGAAATTTTATTTTAAAATTTAAAACTTAAAAAAAAAAATCTTTATATTGTTTTTGTCCTATCCTTTCTAGTTTGTCTAGAAAATACGATATTTTAGTATGCTGATTTATAAGTTTATATGTATTTCTTGGCCTATTATGTTGAATATGCAATAACCTCGAATACCATGAAATGAATTTAATTGAGACCTTAAACTGTTTAAATAAAGGTCACATAATCTAAAATGCTGTTTTCGAAAGTTTCCAAAATGTCTGTTCGTTGCTTTTCTTTCTTACAAAAACTACCAGTTGGAAATATTTTCTAGCGTATGGGAGTTTGCCTCTTCATTTTTCTACCTAAATAAGCCAATAAAATAGCTTTCGAAAAATGTAACCTCTTACTAGGAATAAATAAATGGAAGCCGATATGCATTTCACAAGATGTTTTAACAAACTATTTTCTTAAAAATCAGTACACATAAGGACATTTTAACTTTTATTGAAACGAAAAAATTAAAACAATAATTTATTTTAATTCTTGTATTTTAATGTTTAGAAAAGAATATTATTGAGATAATTTTTTTAGAGGCTGTATTACAGTATTTTATAAAGTCAAAACATATCATGAGAGCACCCAATTAACGCTGGTGTACTATTTCTATTACCAAAACCTTTTTTACATTTACCAGGGTTCGGCAGACGTTTCTGTGCAAAGAGCCAAACATTCAATAATCATCAGAATCGCAGTACATTTAAAGAGCGGAAATACGAGTTTTTAACAACGAACATTTTTATAGTATAAAAATCATGGCAGATGAGACCAGGCCTGTAGCCAGAGGGGGGCGAGACCTGGAAAAATCTTCGCCTGTCCTGGAAAATTTTATCCCAATCATTTGTAAACCTTTATATCTATGATTGAATAGAAACGAACATTTTGCTGCTGTTGATACCTTCGGTTGTAGCAAAGCAACTTGCGAATCTACCTTTTCCACTTTGACGGCCATAAATTGTCCCTAAAGAATGTCAATGGGCCACGAAAGGATGGCAAATCTAGTGTTTTGGGCATTTGAAGTAGAGATAAGAGTTTTGAAATTGTTTAATATGGTGTAAAGATAGGAAATTGCAATTATACTAACATTTATCATTTTATTTTAGATTTTTTTTTACGCTATGTATTTTAAAAAGTTTCAAAATGTTTAATATAAGACCAAGAATAGAAAAATGAATTTCTATTATTTTATATTATAATTAATAAAATATGCAAATAAATAGAAAAAAGGTTTTTATATTATAATAGTATCTGATAAATTTTTCAGAGTATTGAAAATGATAGGAGAAAATAAAGGAAAATGCAATTCTATTAGTAATGTGTGTGTATATATATATATATATATATATATATATATATATATATATATATATATATATATATATATATATATATATATATATATATATATATATATATATATATATATATATATATATATATATATATATATATATATATATATATATATATATATATATATATATATATATATATATATATATATATATATATATATATATATATATATATATATATATATATATATATATATATATATATATATATATATATGTCTTATCTCCATTGATGTAGAGGGCGCTGCTTATGTAATCCCCTAGCGGCGACTTCGTCGCCAGAAAGAGAGTATGATTGAAGGAGTGGAGGTGAACGGAAGTGGAAGTAGCCTCTCCTAGTTTAGGTTTAAGAACCTATTTCTATCTTTTGCACGACTAAACCTGCTGTCCATTTAATTGGCCTCTTTCACTTTTACCCCTTCATCATACAACATGGGGGCTCGCCGTGCTTTTTACCCGCGAGAATGCGATGAAAAAAAATATTTAAAAAACTGCACTTCCACGCATCCAGAGGTCAAACCAAAATCCTCTTCACGAAAAAAAAAAAAAAACCTTTACTTCCACGCATACAGAGGTCAAACCAAAATCTTCTTCACGAAAAAAAAAACCCTTTACTTCTACGCATCCAGAGGTCAAACCAAAATCCTCTTCACGAAATAAAAACTGCACTTCTACGCATCCAGAGGTCAAACCAAAATCCTCTTCACGGATTACCGCAGCAGTCAGCGACCACCAGTGGAATCTACAAATAAAAGGAAAACTCATCAACCAGCGTCGTCATTATACAACTGCATAACACTCGCTTCGCCGAACAAGTCCCACTTCAGCCGTCAAGCAGAAGTTCAACGAAGCTAGCATCGTTATTCCACATAGCCAGCAAGAATACAGAATCCTGAGCCAACTCGAACCTGCAACCACAACACTGTCGCTTCGCCGAACAAGTCCCACTTCAGCCGTCAAGCAGAAGTTCTACGAAGTCAGCAAAGTTATTCCACGTCGACCAACTACTACGAACCAGAAACCAGAAGCAACGAGTACTCTTCGAAAGAGCAACAACATAAAACGGATACAGCTCCGAAAGCGAAGTAAAATCAAGAAACGCAGGTAGGATTCATCTTATTATAAATTATGTTTAGAAACATCAGAAAGCAAGATCTCGTATTTTTCGCCGCTGACTTAAATATCGTTGTACCGGATGGTGCCACAATTCTAAAATTAAGAAACTTAATTGAAAAAAGTGAAATTTTCGTTGAAGATCCAGATTTCGTTAAAGATTTAATAACAACAGTTGTAGAGGAAAGAAAAGCCCAAGAGGCTGATAGAAAAACCCAAGAGGAGGATAGAAAAACCCAAGAGGCTAATGAAAAGCAAAAAGAAATCGAAAAAATTAAGAATGAAAAGCAAAAAGAAATCGAAAAAATTAAGAATGAAAAGCAAAAAGAAATCGAAAAAATTAAGAATGAAATCGAAAAAATTAAGAATGAAAAGCAAAAAGAAATCGAAAAAATTAAACTTGCACAGTTAGATGCTAAAATAAAACTAGCTCATTTAAAGAACAAAATCCAAATTCCAGTAACTGCAGAACCCTCTGATATTATTTGTGCTAACTCAATAACACCAACTAATGTAAACGAAAGCATAAAAACACTAGACCCACTTCCGATTGGAAACCAATTCGAAATCCACACGGAAAAAAAATGCTATGTTGCTTTAAAAAAGGAGGAATATATCACTTTTCCTGCAGGAAGAAATAACGAAATTTTAAATACTTCGCAAATCCTTCCGATTCCTGAAACACAAAATGACACGTGTCAAGGTCATACAAAGGATAACTAAACGGAAAAAATAAGTTCTTCGTTGATGGGAGCGGGGCTTAATGTCCCCATGAGAAAAGATGAACGATCATTGGAAGATCTCGATGAAGTGTGTGTTGTAACAGAAGACTTAGAAAAAAGCCAACCAGCAGAAGCACATGGTCCAGAATGTAAACAAATTGAAACACGTGGAGCATGTAAACAAACAGAAGAGAATTTTTTTCTGTTTACAATTGGGGATAGCGTGAGTTTAAGCGAAGCGGATTTCTTGCACATTAACGACGATAATTTACGGAATACTGTTATGAATAAGGTCAAGATTTACAAACCAAAGAAAATGGAAAGTACAAATTTTCAAATGAAGCTTTTCCTACCAGTTGAAACTCCAATCTTCAAGCCAAAATACATCGATGGAATAATTTCCGAAAGTACTTATGACTTATGCAACTCACCGTCTGCTATTCAAAGATTTATGCAGATTGTTTTTCGTGAACTTTTAGTAGCTAAAATATTAATCTTTATGATGAAGTGCTGGGAAGATACTTAAGTTTCTTCAATTTTCTTCTACAAGAACTTTTTACAGAAGAGACTTTTTTTTTCTTTTTATGAACTTTTGAATGAAGAGACTTTTTTTCTTTTTATGAACTTTTGAATGAAGAGACTTTTTTTTCTTTTTATGAACTTTTGAAAGGAGAGACTTTTTTTCCATCATACAAACTTTTTAAAGAAGATACTTTTTTTTTCTTTTTATGGACTTTTGAAAGAAGATTTTTTTTTCTTTCACACAAACTTTCTAAAGAGAGACTTTTTTTTCCCTTTCTACAAACTTTTCATTGTGCAAGAACTTTTTCCACAGACTTTAAATTTTTAAGAACTACACGTTGTGATCTTCAAGACATTAATGTTGTTTAAATTTTATTATTGTGGTGTATTTTTCAATATTTTTATTTACAGGTTTAGTATATATCAATGAGTCGGTGGTCCTCCTCAATCAGGATGGCGGAGTGTCTTATCTCCATTGATGTAGAGGGCGCTGCTTATGTAATCCCCTAGCGGCGACTTCGTCGCCAGAGAGAGAGTATGATTGAAGGAGTGGAGGTGAACGGACGTGGAAGTAGCCTCTCCTAGTTTAGGTTTAAGAACCTATTTCTATCTTTTGCACGAATAAACCTGCTGTCCATTAATTGGCCTCTTTCACTTTTACCCCTTCATCATACAACATATATATATATATATATATATATATATATATATATATATATATATATATATATATTAAAGATATAGATTTTATATAAAAATGTAAATAACTTTTTATTGCTGAAAGAATTTCTTAAATGACAAGTTTGTTAAAGAGTTAAGTAGCTGTTCCACAAGACCAATGATAGAAAAATGTAATTTGCTTAACAATATATATTTTTAAATAAAAATGTAAGAACAGAACTTCGAAAAAACTTTTTATGTTAAAAAAACTTTTTATGTTAAAAAAACTTTTTATGTTAAAAAAACTTTTTATGTTAAAAAAACTTTTTATGTTAAAAAAACTTTTTATGTAAAAGTAACTTGTACTAATTTTTATATTTGTAATTATTTTTAAAGTAGATATTCTTAAGTTGAAATGTGTGAAAAATTAAGAGATGAACAAGCATAGAATATTTTAAAGGAATAGAATTGTATTAAATATACTTTAAAAAATTTTTAATTGAAAGTTTTGTTTTTATCAAAAAAATTTCTGGTGTAGAATCTTTAAAAGAATTAATAAAAATAAAATTACATCAAAAATACGTTAACAATGTTTCTTTTTTTAAATATTTTTTTGTATATGTACTTCACAAAGTGCTCTGATACTCTTTTACGAATTGTAAAAATTGTATAAATTTGTAATAATTGATATAATTGTAAAAATTTCAATTGTAAAAATAAATTGAAAACCAATTAAATAATTTATATTTCTGCCCCTCCTGGGAAAATTTTTGCCCGTCCTACAAACTTTGGCTGGCTACGGGCCTGAATGAGACAAGTCAGCTGTCCAAATTTGGTGTTAATTAACGCATACGATTTAGTCCATTCTTTTTTAAATTCTCGATTTTTCACATCAATTTTTTTCTTCGTTTTGGATGAAATCGAACTCGGGTTTTTCCAATCGTATAGAAAGCAAAGGTCGTTTTAACAACACGCGCATGTGTAAAATTTTACAGCAAAATTTGCCGTCTACCTCAGTCGGAGACAAGAGAACAACGAACGTCAACAAAAGCTCGATGCAATTGGAATTGTGACGCATCATGGGCGCACTCATATAGCGCATTCTGATTGCTCTGTATTTTGACTGGGAAGGTACCAGGGGGCCGCTAACTTTAAGTTGGTATTTGAGAACAGTGTTATTGGTCATTTCACACCAAAATAAACTCAGGATGCCACAAATAACACAGCCAGCCCATAATCATGAACAAAATCAATTTAATAAGATAAGTTTACAAGTATGAAGCCTCATAACCATCACAATCCAATCCTGTATATATATACCTTTTACAACCATTACGGTTACAGAAATAACCATGAAATTTGCATAACATGGAGTGCGACACATAATAATTCAATAATAAATATAATATTAAATAAATCTCCAATATTCGGCCCCATCGGACTCCATGAGCAAATTCTAATCCTTCTTTACATAATCTCCGTAAAGCTTTACCTTAAAAGAAAACATCAATACATTCGATTAAATATAAAATGCAAACAATTTTTCAACTTCTCTTTCACAAATAAATTTGATCATCAACATATACAGCTAATATAACATTATTGCACTTATAAACACAATTAACCCAACACAAACTTTCAAATCCAAGTTTCTTAACTATCGAATCAAACTCTGTTGCCCATTGCCTTGAAGATACTCTAAGTCCATAAATGGCTTTTTCTAGTTTACAGACCTTTTGTTCATTACACTTTCTACAAAACCAGGTGGTTGTCTCATATACACTATCGTGTCCAATTTGCTGTACAAATATGCAGACTTGACATAAAGCTGAAAATGATTCCAACCTAACAAACACACTAAAAGTATAAAAAGAAATTTTAGTACAGAAAAATTTATCACAGGTGAAAAAATATCAGTGTATTCAAAAATATGTCGTCCTTGTCCCTGTTTGAAATCTTGTGCACAAAGTCTCGCTTTGAACCGTTGTACTTTATTGTTATCATCGCATTTAACCGTGTACACCCACCTACATCCTACAATCTTTGCATTTGGCGGCGGGTTAACTAACTTCCAAACTTGTCTGTCTTTCATTGTTTGAATTTCATCTAACATAGCAGAATCCCACTCGATCTTATCTTCACTCTTCTGTGTATCTGCAAAGCTCTTTGGTAATTCCACGTTATAAATTTCATCTTGAAATATGTCTTCTATGCAGTTTTCAAAATACATAGACTCATTACTTTGTTCTTCTGAATTAGTTTCTCGATTTTCATTATTGATATTCACAATTTCAGACTGAGCTTGAACAGTAGATTCTGGTTTAAAAGAACACACACTCGAATCATACACAATGTCATGCATTTCGCAATATTTTTTAACGTCATTTTGTGATCTTAGTCTTGCATTATCAGGTGTAAAATAATACACATAGACCCTATTGCCTAATGTATTCATCTTT
The DNA here is from genome assembly GCA_963978545.1 of Linyphia triangularis. NCBI lineage: Eukaryota > Metazoa > Arthropoda > Arachnida > Araneae > Linyphiidae > Linyphia > Linyphia triangularis. The sequence goes on along the minus strand of OZ021729.1, from coordinate 51,752,643 downwards.
TCCTCTCGTCTCCATGATTTAACATCCAGTTTTTGTTTATCTGCTCTCTCAGGACGCATCTCTTTCTTACCATCCAACTCCTCTACTTGAGTTTTATTAACCTTTGAGACTGAAATGGTATTCTCATTTTCCTGTTCATCTTCGCTAAAATGTTCACTATCAAGACTTCTAATTTTTACGTATTCACATGCTCTATCTTTACCAAATAAAACATCAACAGCTCTCTTACCTTCGTCTATTTTCACGTGTATCGTTTCTACAATTTTCCTTTCTTTTGGTAGATAAATCCTATACCCCTTGGTTTGACTTGCATAGCCAATTAAGATACCTATCTTTGCCCTTGGTTGCAACTTATTTCTGTTAACTTTAGGTATATGGACAAATGCCAATGATCCGAATATTTTAAAATGCCTTACTGACGGCTTGTGACCAGTCCAAAGTTCAATTGGAGTTTTTCCGTTTAACAACTTATGTTCACAGCGGTTTCTTATGTATGTAAACGCGTGTAACGCTTCTCCCCAAAATTGTGGCTTTAATCCGCTATCAAAAAGCATAGATCTGACCCCGTCCATACAAGTTCTATTAAATTTTTCGTAAATTCCCATCTGCTCTGGTGTTGCTACGGATGATCTTTCAATTCTGATCCCCAACTCACGCAAATAATTTTCGAATTCTTTATGACAAAATTCTAAACCATTGTCTGTTCTCACGCACTTTAATTTAGTATTATGTTGTCTTTCGGATATCGCCAAGTAGTTTTTGAAACAACCAAAAACCTCCGTTTTCTCCTTGACCGTATATACTTCTACTTTCCTTGAGAACTCATCAATTATGGACAAAAAATATCTTTTCCCTCCTAAAGTTTTTTGTTGATGCAGGTCCCCATAAATCCATATGTATTCTATCCAGAACATTACTAGTTCGTAATTTAATTTTAATGATGACCTAGTTGATTTCGCTATTTTACATGTATCACACGAGTCTAATTTACCAACTAACTTTTCCAAACCATAGACCACATTATTTCGACTCATCTGCCTTAATAAAGGAATATTGACATGACCAAAACGCTTATGAACTATTTCAATGTTCGTACTATAAGTAAAATTACATTCAGACCTTTTACTATTGCAATAAGCATATAAAATATACAATCTACCCTTCCTACGTACAGAATAAAAATACTCGTTCAATTCATTATATACAATCATTTTATCATTTCCCCAAAACACTGTATGCTTTGCTATATCAATGCATGCACCACTTATTAAGTTACGGCGTATGTTAGGTGCGTACAATACATTTCTCAGAATCAAATTTATCTTACGATTAGCATCTGTAAAAACTAACTTTCCAGTACCTGTACCTTCAATCTTTAGATTTGTGTTCTTGTCTCCTACAAAAGCTGTTGTCGATACTAGACTTTTGAAATCCTCGAAATACTCCTTTTTGTTACAAAAATGGGAAGTTGCCGCTGAATCTATGAGCCACTCGCTCATTTCTTGATTCTTATCCTGAATAACTAAATGTGGATCCAAATCACTTTCTGACCCCACATAGTACATGTCGCTTTGAAAATTTCGGTCTTGTCTTCGCGATGTGTTATACTGTTTTTGTGTGACTGGCTGTTTCTGTAGTTGAACCCTGCAATCTCGCATTATATGTCCTTTTTGCTTGCATCTCCAGCACGGCCCCACAATTCTTCGTTCTGTAGCTCTTTGAGGATGATTAGGCTTTGTCGTTTTCGGCCCTTTTGCAGTGAACGCATCCGCTATCCCCTCAACTTCACTGTCTTTCTTCTTCTGTAATATACGGCCAGATTCATTTATAAGACTATCTTCCACATTTTCCATCCTAAAGTTGTCTTCATCAAGTCGATATAACACTTGAACTATATTGTCGTATTCAGCCGGAAGCCTTCTGATTAACTGGAAACACTGCAACAACTCGGGTATTGCAAATCCAGCTTCTTTTGTCTGTACTTTCTCCGCGACTCTTTTGATAAAGATCCCAATCGTCTCTTTCTCTGGTTCGAACCTCAGATCATAGAATTCGTCAACAAGTCCAGCCAAACGTGCTCTTGAAACCGGTTCAAAATTCTTTTTCAGAATTTCCCACGCTTCTTTTCCGTCTGTTGTAGCTGAAATCAGGGATTGATACTTCCGTTCCACTGCTTGATATATTGTTGTATATGCTCGATCTTTTCTCCAGTTGTACATTCGCCTTTCTCTGTCTGATGCTTCATCCGGACATGGCGTCGCCTCGTTGGTAATAAACTCCCAAGAACCTCTGTCTATTAGCAGCACTTTAACGTCACATTTCCAACTAGCATAGTTCGTCGAATTTAGCTTCGGAAAATTAAAACTTAACTCAGATAGTTCAGTCATCTTCAGCACGCTTTTATCTTAAATAAGTTTGAAATACACTCTATCACGTCAACACACTTTTAACTTCTATTAACTCATTGGGCTTTTCTACTGGCTTTCTCTGAGAATCCTATTCAGGGCACCCTGTCCTGGGCCCATAACCCTATTGGTCATTTCACACCAAAATAAACTCAGGATGCCACAAATAACACAGCCAGCCCATAATCATGAACAAAATCAATTTAATAAGATAAGTTTACAAGTATGAAGCCTCATAACCATCACAATCCAATCCTGTATATATATACCTTTTACAACCATTACGGTTACAGAAATAACCATGAAATTTGCATAACATGGAGTACGACACATAATAATTCAATAATAAATATAATATTAAATAAATCTCCAATAAGTTCATCCTACTCCTCTAATTTATCTTTGTTTTTTCTCGTTTTCTCTATTTTTCTCGTTTGAGAATACGCAGCAAGTTTAGTATTTGTTTACCCAAACAATGAAAAAATGTATAATCATTTATTGCTTCATCTTATTCTTAGGTTAAATGTCCTGAATGCATGTGGTTATAATAACTGTGAGGATGTTATCTTTTTAGTATCGACGCTAATATGTGTATATGGGCGAGGGAGGGTAATTGGGCCCGAGTTACATTTGCATAGGGGCCGAAAATCCTGTCGGCTGCCCTGTCTGTATTTAAGGGAATGTTGGAGAAACACCGCTAAGTTTCATTTCATTATGTTAAACTTACAGCACATAAGGAACATTTCTGTACCTCAGAAGTAAACTATCATAAAATGCGGGATCTCATAAATGCAATTTAGTGTTTAAAATTGCACTCCTGGTAGTTTATCTTAAGTACAGATTTATAAATTGTAGTATCGTAAAAACGTGTTACGAGGTAAAAATTACGCTCAGAGTGAATTATGTAATTAAGCTATTGTTTATAACAAAGCATGTACTATTTAAAAAATTCTACCCCAACGCAATTCAATAACTTTTCGCCACAAAAATAGCTGATTTTTTTTCGGCCCATAAAACTTTTCGAAAAAACAAAAGTTACTTGCCTATGAAAAAATTGTTAATGCTTTCTAGGCTGCGTTACTATGTGTCAACAACTAATTAAGCCTATTTCTTTAAGAATTTGATAAAACGTTCCAACGCTTCCATTTTAATAATATTATTGCAGATTGATAAAAAATTAATTAATTATAAGTATAAAACAACGTACGTACCGGTTTTTACAGCGGGAATTAAAGATGAAAGTATTTCATCTTCCGTGTCCGTCAAGCTCTTTAACCAGCATTCGAATGCCAAACTCAAAACCGGTTGCAAGATACGTCTAGTCACACACGTTTTACAGGGGAGATCTTATCTGATCTGCGGCAAGGGGAGGGGAAAGACTGCAGCCTTTGGAATTCGACCCTTTACCTACCCTTTCGAAAAAGGGGGGGGGGGGGTTATGATGCCCTGGAATTCGACCCTTTACATATCCTTTTCGAAAGGTGTTACTTTCCAAGCTTTTCACGGCTGCCCTTTTCAAACCCTTTTATTAGAGGGTTACTCGGCAAGCTTGGAACTGCAAGTCTAATGACAAGCATATGACAAGGTTTTCGTAAGCTTGCTTGCTATCTGGGTTGTCTTTTGCAGCGATTTTTAGCAGTTGTGTATCAAGTTTTTAACTGCTGTTTTGTGTTCTATTGTTGTGTGAAGAGCTGTATTGAGTCGACTAGAACGAGAAGTTCTGGAGTTATACAGGAACAGTTTCTGGAGTTATACATTTCGCATAAGGCAGTGCAATTGTTCGCCTTCAATTTGTTTCCCTGCAATGAATCTCTCAATGCTTGATAACGAGTTTTACAGAGGTAACTCTGGGAAGCGAGTTTCAAGTGGCAGAGCATTTAACATTATGGTAATGGGAATCTCTCCAAATTGGCGAGATAGAGCCAAGTTGGCGACGGTTTTGGCGACTAATTTTTGTCGCCAAATTTGGCGAGAAATTGCCAAATGTCGCCAAACATGGCGACCATTTGGCGACATTTTCGGTACATGTATCCCATGTACTATACATGTATCGAAACGACTTTTCGACTACAATCTGGAAAGTTCTCCAAATGTCTACCTCTAGGAGTTTCGAAAAGGTTCACGTACGTTCACCTCCCCTATAATAGCTCAGGGAGCGGGTGAGGGAGTCAGTTCTTGGATTTTGAGTCACTGAGTTAGTTGACTGGAGATACTGAGCATTCTAAAGCGAACTGTTTTGCATTGTCTTTTGCGGCGATTTAGCAGTTGTTTGTCAAGTTTTTAACTGCTGTTTTGTGCTCTATTGAGGTGAAAAAGAGCTGTATTGTGTCTACTAGAACGAGAAGTTCTGGAGCTGTAAGAGAACTGTGAAGAGTTATTTTGGAATAAATTTCTACAAGTTTTGATCTGCTTTGGCGTCAAATCTTTCGAACCCGTTCACGCAACAATATATATATATATATATATATTTCAGATCTGCTTTCACATATCCTATTAATGATAACTTCGCTATCGATTGAGTTTAAAAACATTGCTTCTCAGTGGTCATTACAAAACTTCTATATGTTCATTAATTAATCGGGCCCAAAGACAAGTTATAACTATGTTCATCTTAGAAAACAATAACTCGCACGATACTTTAATAAGAGGTAAACAGGTGATTGTAAATTTTAAATAGTTCCGAATATTTGAGTGTCGGTATTTTATTCTATCAATATTGCAAAAAAAAAAAAAGCACACACACACCTCTCTCAAATATAAGAATTACACTCCTTTCCATCAGTACATTTAACAAATTCGTCCCCCTTCTCTTCTTCGTCATCAATATTCTAACTCAAAATTTTTTCTCATATAGCATTACCAAACTATTCAAATAATAATATGGATGTTCATTGTGGTTCGGAACCCACATTAAGCTTAAAGCCATGGCCTGATTAGACTTCATTGTGCATAAAAATAGGTCGTTGAACGTACAAACCAATCAACCTGAGTAGGGTTGTAAATCTTTGGCTCTCAATCTGTAAATGTGAGTAATTCTTCTTTTAGTTTATCCACTAACGGAATAATTTTAGATACTGGATTCTGTCTAAGTCATTCAGTGATAGTGATTCTTGCACGGAAAATCGTTAGGAAACAAACCATGAAATATCCAAGTAAAAGTTGTGAATGAATTAATTGCCCATTGGTTTGAACTATCTAGTCTAAAATACGTAATAGAGCACTGAAATTCGAGAGGTATCTTCTGAAGTTGAAGCAATGTTTTCAAGTCTTACATGCATTTTTTAAAAAGTTTGTACTCTTTTCTACTTTAGTTCAGTTTCAACTGTGATCTTTCAAGAGAGCAATTAAATTCGTCTCTTCGTTCTATGACGCGTGTCGTATTTTAACGATTATATTTGCAGCATTCAAAGTAGTGTATAGAGCGAAAACATTTTTAACTTCAATGTAGGGATGGAACGGATATCCGGCAAATATCCGATATCCGGCTGATTTTTCAATATCCGAAACCCCGTCGGATATCCGATTTGAAATACCGGACATCCGATAATTTCATTCGGATATCCGGCTATATATCCGGCCACCAGGTATCCACAACAAATAATATTTTGCAAAAAATAATGATCTTTTTCGGACAAAGGGGACACCGCATCCTACACCTTTTTTTTTCAATTTTTTTTCTTGGACATAAATTGCAACATAATTGCGTATTATTGGCGCCGAGTTGATAAGCATAAACGATTCCTCCAATCTTTTTCCATACACATCCTTCATACGTGTTTTGCAATATGTTCTTTTCATTCCAAGTTTATGATGTGATTAATTCCAGATGTTATATTTGAATGCTTCTCCGTAAAACACGAACCGAAATACTAATAAATAGTACTTTTTTTCCATAACATAAGTCTTCCCACTTCCTCCTTTTTTTCTGACATTTGCTAGGGAGTAAAAAGCAATAAATAGCAAATGCGCACTTCTCAATGTTTTTTTTTTTTTTGTTCTATCTACGATAATACCCTACCCCTTTATGCTGTGAATGGTATGGTCTAATTTCTGATTTTTCATTGGCAGAAGTTGAAAGCTGGCATATTTTTTCTGACGTAAAATGAAATATTGTAATTTTTAGGTCTTTAACGCAGCGCCACAATGTGGAATTATATTTAGCTCTCTAAAATGTCTTGAATCATAGTTTTCTCCAATTACAATCCAATTTATAATTTTTAATAATGGTTCATTTAAAATCACCTATTTGAAAGTATTTTAAAATTAATGGAAATGACGATAGTAAAGCCCTCTATGTGTTACTTGCTTCACAGAATCGTTTAAAAAATATATTGTGCGCGGCAAAAGCCCAAAATCCTTTTCCACCCTTATGGAACTATTGTGCATAAGGAAATTCACCGAAGCTTAAAAGACTCACTAAATGCATCAAATACTGATGAACAAGAAAAAACAATTAATCAAAACAAGAAATGCACGCAGACAACATTGGAATCGACATTATATGTATCAGAATTGTGGAGTTTAGATGATCCTAAAGCAAAAGCCTTAACCACAAATATATGTAAGTACTAATTTTGTTTGTTATCACCTTGCTGTGTGTTTTTCGGGTAAAAGCAATATGGGATATTTATGCAGACTTGAGGAAGATTATCTTATGTTTACATTACATGATACAAGGTAAGAAGAAGTTGAGTAACAATTTACAAACGTATTTCTGAAATATTTTCATCACATTGCAGAATGTTTGGTACAATTTTAAGTAACACACAAACAAAATGGTGATGGAAGTTTCAAAATTGTTCAGCAAGTGTAGGTATTGGCATCACTAAAACATCGTTTCATCAACTAAAATTTAAATAAAAAAATTAACTCAGTGGCGTGACAGCCCGTGTGGACCAAGGCCTGCTGGGCCCAGCTCAGCTTTCTTGACTGTGGCATTTGTGTGTCACATAGCAGATGTTCCGGTCAGATGGTCATTCTGACGCCGAACCCCAGTGTTTAGATCCCAAGCATGCATGGTCCTCCTCAGTTTATTTCTTTCAGGTATAAACAGCTAAGTCAACCTTTCCCAGTTCGCGAATCAAACCATGGACTTGTGGCATGCAGTGCAGTGCGCTAACCACTAATTATAATTTACTTGATACTTCATTTCATGACCATTTTTTTTTTATAGCATATCGTAGGTCTATCGTTTTTAGTATATAGACCGAATATCCGGCCGGATATCCGGTGAAGTCCGTTTCGGATATCCGTATCCTGCAGACATGGTACCCCGGATATCCGAAATCCGGTATCCGGCAAAACTCACATCCGTTCCATCCCTACTTCAATGAAAAGTGTTCTATTAACCTTCAAGCTTGAACACTGTCAAGATTGGAGGTTAATAGAATACATTTGACATCCAACTATAAGTATTTTGATAGAGCAATAAAATATTTGTACCTATCTGCACAAAAAATGGGGGGAAATGTGTATAAATCAATCAGTCAATGCCCATTCTTTTTATTAAGAAGAGTGAAATATATGTATGAGTAATTTAATTTATAATTGTTTAATGTATTTTGATTAATGCATAATATATAATGATGGTGATGGGGGGGGGGGGGACTTTAAAAATCTTCACCCTGGATATGGCACTGATTCATCGGCAGCGGTTTTTATGACGCAACTTCTAACAATTTAACAATATGAATGCTTTTTTGTGTGAGCTCACAATAGACATTGAAAAGTTTATGAGGATGTTTGATAAAATCCAGAAACGATCGATCTTATTTTGATATATTTTCACCACATCATTATTTTTTACTCACAACTGTGAATTGTGGGAAACATTTAATTATTCGTCTAAGAAACTATTCTCAATTTAAAATTTTTATTTTCCATTTGGCTTTTTTTTCTTTCTTTTTTTTTTCCTTCTTTTTTTTTTGTCATCTGAGGGCGCCGAGTAAAGTTCATAGGGCGGGCACACCGGGGCATGTCCAGGTATCGCGGTGGGCCAGGCCGAGCTTGGTCCTGTATCTTTACTTGACTCCGGAGACATCAGTGATGCAATTGCTCAGTAGGGTGGACCGAAAAAACTTTTTTTGGGATCACACAAAATCGGTTTGGGAATAGTGCGGAAAAGTTGCCTAATGGGTCAATTAGAACACACACCAAATTTCGTCAATTTTGCTCAATATCTAGCCGCGCCCCTCTGACACTGAAAATGTAAAAAGTGAAAAAAAAATTCACTTTTAAGCCGTTTTTTTGGAAAATTATGGAATTTTTTTTAAAAAACCGGCTTTGGTATAGCATGGAATAGTTGCCTAATGTATCAGTTGGAACACACACGAAATTTCGTTCATTTTGCTCAATATTTAGCCGCGCCCCTCTTGCTTTGAACAAAAATGCGCCTAAATGTCGCAAAATCGTAACAGATTCGATGTTAGGGAAAATAAAAAAAAATAAAAAAATCGAAATCGGTCTTAGAATAGAGTGAAAAAGTTACCTAATGGGTCAGTTAAAACGCACAAACAGTTTCGTCAATATGTTCACTTTCTAGCCGCGACCCTCTGGCATTGAACATGTCCAAAAATACACAAAAAATTAATTTTTAAGCCATTTTTTTGAAATTTTAGGAAATAATTTTTAAAAAATGGCATTGACATAGCATAGAATAGTTGCCTAATGTGTCAGTTAGAACACACACAAAATTTGGTCAGTTTTGGTCAATGTTTAGCCGCGCTCATCTTGCTATAAGCAAAAAAGTGTCTAAATGTCAAAAAATCGTAAGATTGGACGTTAGGGTGGACCAATTTTTTTTTTAAATTGGTCTTGACATAGCATGGAAAAGTTATCTAATGGGTTGGTTAAAACACACACAAAATTTCGTCAATTTTGTTGAATATCTAGCCGCGTGCACTTTTGAAAAATGCACAAAATGTAAAAAAATTCACTTTTAAGCCATTTTCTGAGCGATTACTTAAATTTTTTTAAAAACCAGCGTTTGTATAGCACAGAATGGTTGCATAATGGGTCAGTTAGGACACACAAAACGTTTCATCCATTTTGATTGGAATCTAAGGGAGCCCCTAGATTCCAATTTTTCATCTTTTGTACGCATTGTAAGCGGTGGTTGTGTAGTGTATTTCGACCAGTCGATGAGATCAATGTAATCAACGGCTTTAAATTTGAGTTCAGGAAGTTTGAAAAAGCGTATGTCTTCAGATTTCTTATTCCTGATATTCAGGATTCACCTCACTGCTAATTCCCAGATATGATATTGTGAATCCGTTAGCGTTGCCACTAGCATATTTTCCAGATGGGCGAAATATTCATTGTTTGAAATTATTTTTGTCTGTAATTTTCTTGACATGGTTAGGCAACTTCCTTGAAAGAGAAATCATCTTTCAGACATGTCGAACCCCACCGTGAAATGTGGTTTTATTTTTATCTCGAACCACATTGGTGCATAAACCAGAATCACAAACTTTACGATTATATACGAAGCTCATCGGTTGGATTTTCGGTACCGATGTATATTATACATAGGTACGCTTTTTCATAACTTACCGAACTCAACTTTAATGTCGTTGATTACATTGATCTCATCGACTGGTCAAAGTACACCATAACAGAACCACCGCTTACAATGTATAGAGAAGATAAAGAATTGGAAGATATGTGACCATAGACAAGAACAGGTTCCTATAAACCATTTGAGAAGTTTCCTTGTCCCAAGCATGCAGTCGAGAGATGTGTTGAACTCTTTATCTGAAGCTTTAACGAAAGTTTGTGATGATGCTGCAAAAGACTGTTATATACGGGCTAAGATTCAAGCAAAAAGAGAACTTCCAACATTTGATAATAAGGGACAGTACTATTCTGAAAACTACTCTTTATAAGCATTTTATGCCTACTCTTTTTTACTTTATAATATTTGAATTTCTCGATTTCTAAATATAACTATTAGTTTAAGAGCCCATGGCCGGCTACCTGTATGTATTTGACCAGACCTGAGTTTTTGTACGTTAAGGCCCCTATACCTATCATACATAAGTAGGGGACTCACTAAGCTCAAAGTGGTGGACGCGTCGAGCTCTCAGGTAAGACAGGTATTGATTTTTGACTAATTTTAAATCCATTTGACCACCTCTGCCGTTTTAAAATTTGAAAATATATTATTATTACTATCGGAAAATAAGAATGGCAGACCATTATCGCGCATTTTACTTTGTGGCAGACAATTTTGAAAATGCTAAAAAAAATAAAATTTTGAAAGTATTTGTCCAGATCTGCCATTGATATATTTTATTTATTATAGTCTTAAAAACTTATATTGAACACGGCAGACGTCTACATTGCGTACACACATCAACAAATAATAAAATCTTAGCTACTATCCAGCCAGATGTATATGTATTCCGTTCGCTGTTTTACATCAATGTAATTTACTTTATCACTGTATTTAGAGAAATTAAATTTTTTTCGTATTCTATATACTAAACTTCATTAGTTAGATGAGAAATAAGTAGATTTTTTATGTAATCATAAATAATATGGTATAATGCTTTTAAAAAAATAATTCGATTACTCATTTAAATTTTTTTTCTTTTTATTTTGTTAAGAAAAAATTGAAAAGTGTTCAATGAGTTAAAAAAATATATCATGCATATATCAATCTTCATTCATCATCTTCATCATCGGGGTCATGTTCATCGTTAGATGACTCGTTTTCATCATCTATTGAATCGGATTCTGGAAAAATAGAACGTAAATTGTAAAATAAACGTAATTTGATTAGAACAAGTTCGAGAAAGAATAGATGTTTATCAACTTACCAGGGACATTGGTGATTAAGTCACTCACAAAAGATGGAAGTTGGTCACCTTCGAACCATTTGAAGGCATATGTGTTGTCCTGCTCAATCCAACCATACTCCAATGGGTCTAAATTTGTGGGTTGCTTTTTGTGAGCATTTCTCCAAAGAGAAGAAATATAGTGGGCCCTCAAAAGTTGTTGATAAAGCTCACTCTTACACGGTGGTATTGAGCTTGCGTCAAAATTTTGAATTTTTTTTCTAAAATTTTCATTGATGTCTGAGGCTTTATAGTTGTTGACGAATAGTTGGAACCTTCCATCATCTACATCATTAGATTTTTTGGCATTGTATAGCTGGCAAGTGAAATGTTGAATGATGTTAAATAGCTCTTGTAGCTGGTCCTCTGTTAAATTTTCTTCACCAAGATGTCGATGGTTGTTCAATTGAAGGCAAAGAAATACTAGACTGCGATGAAAAAATTTTCGTGATATCTGTAGAATTTTTTTTTTTTTTCAGCGCTGTAAACGTCTTGTAACAACTACTACGATAAGCACAATCAAAAATTTCGTCTGGTAGAATAATTTCTTTATATTTTAATTTATGAAGTTTCCGTAACCTTAAAATCTTTCGACATTTTGCCATTATCTCTTCCTAAAATATAAGTAATTTCTCAGTTTTTACATTGGCACAAAAAACACACTTCACTTTTTCTTTATCAATCGACATAATGTCAGATATATATGACAAATAATAGACAAATGAAGAAAAGAAAATAAAGCAGCACTATGTATTTTATAAAATTCACGAAACACGAGGTATCTGTATGAAAGTTCACAAATATACTGAAAACATCAGGCGCAATAGCCGTTACGTTGGGGTTGTTACAAGGCCCTTCCAGGTATAAACCCTCCATTATTCGAATGCTAGTAATATAACTGTAAGAGAACATACTATAGGTTAGAATGAGTACAATAGTAATACATAGGAAAAAGAAGAGAGATAGCTGTATAAAATCTGTGCCAACCATCTGGCCGGATAGTAGCTAAGATTTTATTATTTGTTGATGTGTGTACGCAATGTAGACGTCTGCCGTGTTCAATATAAGTTTTTAAGACTATAATAAATAAAATATATCAATGGCAGATCTGGTCAAATACTTTCAAATTTTTTTTTTTTTAGCATTTTCAAAATTGTCTGCCACAAAGTAAAATGCGCGATAATGGTCTGCCATTCTTATTTTCCGATAGTAATAATAATATATTTTCAAATTTTAAAACGGCAGACGTGGTCAAATGAATTTAAAATTAGTCAAAAATCGATACCTGTCTTACCTGAGCGCTCGACGCGTCCACCACTTTGAGCTTAGTGAGTCCCCTACTTATGTATGGTTGGTATAGGGGCCTTAACGTACAAAAACTCAGGTCTGGTTAAATACATACAGGTAGCCGGCCATGGGCTCTTAGACTATATGTATTATACTAGTAAATACACTTCTGATTTTTAATATGCATATTATTTATTTTTGCGATTTGTGAAATGCCAGGAGTAGCTAGATATGGAGCAACACTGACGACACTTTTATGCGGTTTCTAAGTGACCCATTCAGAGTACGCTGCTTTTCATTCTTATTTTTAAACTTTTACTCAAAGGGGACTTTTACAAAAGGGACCTAGATTTCGATCAAAATGGATGAAACTTTTTGTGTATTCTAAATGACCCATTATGTAACCATTCCGAGCTATGCAAATGCTGGTTTTTAAAAAAATTTAAATAATCGCTCAAAAATTAGCTTAAAAGTGCATTTTTTTGTATGTTATGGACATTTTTAATGCCAGAGGGACACGGCTAGATATTAAACAAAATTGACGAAATTTTGTGAGTGTTTTAACCGACCTTTTCCACGCTATGTCAAGACCGATTTCAAAAGAAAGAAAAAATTGCTACACCCTAAAATCCAATCTTACAGTTGGATTCAAAAAATTTAAAATCTAAATCCTAAATGACTCGAATCACTTTCCAAAACATTTGATAAACAAAAGATCTTGACAGGACACTTATTAAACAGAAGAACAAAGTCTGTTATCATATGACAGAAAATATTTATTTTAAAACTTTTTAGAACGTCATATTTTTACTAACCAAAAAAACAGAATTCTAAACATTAATCTTTTGCTTGTTGCCATACTTGGCGAGTAATTAAAACTTAAAACAGAATTAATCGAAATTGTTCACATTAAATAATTCTTTAAGAATAGAGTTTATTCATATGACGTCATTGTGTTCGCAACATCCTCCCACCTTGAGTTGTCAAGAGAACACAACTCAACCTTTCTTTATCTAAAGATTCAGTCTCTCAGGAATTTTTATGGTTCGTCCATATTTTGTTTTCACAGGCCTGACATCACTCTTCTTAACTGTCTTTGGTACTCTATGGTTTGAGCATTGTCTGAAATCTCTTGTAGAAATCAGTATGACATTACTGTTGAAAAGTGGATCGGATGCAGTCACTTCTAAAGGATATAGGAGCTGAATTGGTCTAAGGCATTCCTCTCGTGCCGTTCTCAATTTTACAAGTCTAACGATACCTTCTTTACTTGGAAGAAGTTCAACAACTTTTGCTAGTGGCCAATTCATTTGCTTGATTTTGTCGTTCCCTATTAGCACTATATCTCCAACAGCTACAGAAGATCTTTTCTTGTTTCCTGGCCTTTGAATTAGAGCACCCAGGTACTCAGATCTAAAACGATTTCTCAGAGCTTTCTGCAAACTAAACCTATGTTTTAGTCTCTTGTTCAGGTTCGTATGATCTACTTTATCACAATCTGGAACACGGGATTCTGTTATGTCTTGTAAGAACATTGACGGGCTGAGTGGAATTAATTCAGAATCACACTCTGAAACATATGTGAGTGGTCTGGAGTTAATGACGGATTCAGTGTCGCATAAGACGGTAAGTATCTCTTCATATGTCAAACATGCTTTACCTAAGACTCTCTTCAACAAGTCTTTGATGATTCTTATCAATCTCTCCCACCACTGGGAACGAAGTAAATAGCGAGCAGAATAACCTCTGCTTGGCAAGTCAGCCGGATTCAAAATTCCCGGTACGTATCTCCATGCTTCTTTGGATGTGAGACTTCTTATCTCTTGGACACAATTCTGGACGAAAACTCCCCAGGATTCATCTCTTGTAATCCAAGAAAGCACAGTCGTTGAATCTGTCCAAAAATATACTTCATCTGTTGGTAGCTCAGACAATATATTCGACGCAAGACGTGAAGCTATAGTTGCACCTAGCAGCTCGAGTCGGGCAATGGTTGTTTCTTTCCTTCCAGTGGGTGATACTCTGCTTTTAGCTTGCAATAGTTGAACCTTTATCGAGTTTCCGCATTCACCTCATATAAACGCTGCCACAGCATATGTAAACTTACTGGCATCACAGAAAAAATGCAAGGAAAACGTTTCTCCAGCTTGACCAATAATTAAATGTCGTGGGATCTGTATGTCATCTAAATGATGGATATCCTTTATCCACTTCAAAAATTCGGTCTTGGTGTTAGCATCAACTTCATCTTCCCAGCTTAATTTCAATTTCCAAGTCTTCTGTAAAAGCAATTTCGGCATGAGAACAACTGGACAAGTGACTCCTAAAGGATCGAAGACTCTGTGAGCCGCTGAAAGAATTACTTTTTTTGTAACTTTTCCAAGCAAAGTTCTTTCACATTTCCCGTATAAATGGACAAAGAATCAAGGCGTCTATTCCATTTCAAGCCTAACACATTAGTAAAGAGTGCAAGATCAGAAGTAGCGTCTGTGTACTCCCACCCTCTAAGGTCGAATTTCCTTTCAGCCATTACATTGGTCGCTGTGTTGGCCGGCTTATTCAAGTCCAGCTAACATATTTCCTTTTGTAAAGAGGGACGTTAGTTAGGTGGTCTCAAACCTAAGTTGGAATGTTATAGGGAGCTTTCGTTTGTTAGAAGCGCAGGTGGTAAAAGATAAATTTCTTCGATTGAAAAGGCTGTCCTGACATGGCGCTGCATAAATCCGACTCGTTTGGGGTGAATTTGACATATAGGGACAATAGCGTTTGTAGGCCATGTTATAAGGATTGTTCGTTAAGAGACGGGGGTCAGCGATATTGTACACCTGGAATGTTAGGATCATAACAATGGAATTTACCCTTCAACCACTGAAATCCCGGGAAAGTTTACGGGTGGGACTTGATTCCCCCGGACGCAAGATTATTGGGTAAAACCCAAATATATGGATTTAAGTTAAAGGTAGGCCTTATTGGCCGTTAAGGAAGCCTAGGGGTTTAGATTGGTTAGTCGGAAAAACCCGCCTTCCTTGGAATCACGGTAAAACGAAAAGAGGGGAAAAAATTAGAAAGACGAGAGATGAATTTTGAGAAGGGTAGGAGGCTTAACTTAGATGCCTGGAGGGAGTTTTAGCTCGATGCTGTGTCCTCTTTGTGGATTATCCGGAATTGACAATTCCGGATCAGTAATTGCTATGTTGGGTGTGCCACTACTGATGTCGCCAGAACGACCGTCACAACCAGGGGCGTACTGGGACATAAAACCGGCCCGGTGATTTTAGATTTATGGCGGCCCAAATTTTAATTATAATCATTTATCAAATTTTAACTTTTTTTGTTAATAAAACTCCACTAATTAATTTTAATAATGAAATATTTTGAATACTAATAAATTTTGTTATTTAAATATTTATAATGAATAATTAATTGCGATGATTATATAAATTTATTTTTAAATTTTTAAAATTGAATTGTTTTAATAATTAGTTTAATTAACTAAATTTTTCTCTGTTTTTAATCCTTATATCCCCTTTGAGTAAACTTGGTTTAATAAACTATTGATAGTTTGTTACAAAATAAAACAATATCTAAATTGTAAAATAAAGAATGCTTAGGTTTATAAAAAATGTTTATAAGAAAATGACTTTCGAAATTATACTATATACTTAACTTTAAAAGGTATAAAATAAGTAAAGAGTTGTAATACTAGAGATCTTTGTCATTTGAACAAATATCATTGCTGTTTGGTTCTGTATCTGCACACGTAGGTGAAACTTCTAAAGTTTTGTTTAAATGATTATTAATCTCAGTAGTGTCGACTGCTACGTTATGATTTGTAACAATATTTTGATCCGTTGATCCAAAGAATATATCTTTTATAGATAAACATTGCTTTGCAAGACATTTTCTTTTTTTACCGTCCATTTTACCAAATTAGACAAAAATCTGAATAAATAAAAACTGTCGTCGTTAAAAAAAACTTTAAAATCCATTTTGTAGCAAAATTAATCGAAAACTTGGAACTTGGAACTTTGAAAAATTACGTGATGGCGTAAAGTTAGGCGTAAATTATTCAAAATTATTGAGGAGAACAAGGAAGGAAAGAAGAAGTTCAGAGTTCAGATATAGAAAAATATGTGATGGATCATAACATGCACAAATTCGTGACAATACTGTTATAATTAAACGTATACATAAATTGAGGAACTTGCATATATAAATAGGTTTATCAAGTTTTAATGCTTTGACATTTCAGTTAGGTTTTTAACAAACATATCTTAACTTTCTAATTTCTTCAACAGATAACTTTGATTTCTACGAAATATATTTTAACGTGTTATCGGTTAAACTCGTGAATTTCTATTAAGATTTTATTCTTTTTTAAATTTAACACTACTTAATTTCTTTTTTTAATAATTATTTTTAAACAGTTCATAATGGAAGATTGTTTGGCACATACCCAATTGTCATTCAATTCTATTTAAATAATTTTAGACAAAATGAAATTGCATTACAACACAAAATTAAATAATTACCCCTTGTCTATGGAGTGAATCAAATTATCTACATAATATCGTATACTTATGATTATAATAAGAGATGTATCTCTTATTATTTACAAAAATGGTTTAATAATTTTCATTTACAATTAAATCACTCTCAATAACATCTTAATTAATAGTACTACATTTTTAAAAAAAAAAGATTATACGGACTTAAAAAAATAACTATGAATGGAAAATGTGTAATACAGAAAATTTAATATTTCTGATTTCGAAAACAAAACGTATAAAAAGCTTAGATTTTGAATTGTACTCTAAGCCCACAATGTCAGGCAGATCACTAACACAATGCAATGTTAAATATGTGTTTACATTCGTATTAAAAAGTTATAAATCGACACAAACATGATCCAAATTGGTTCAGTTAATCTGGAGTTATAGGCGTAAATAAACATAGATAAACGTTGAATTTTATACGTATATGGAGAGATAAAATTTAAATAAAAATCTTTTCTCTAGTAAACGTAATTTTACGTATGAATTAGATTAATTCATTTCAAGTTTTTAAGAATTAAGAACCATTATATATAAATAATTTAAAATAAAGACACTTACTTGAAATGTATATTTGAAGTTTTATGTAATCAGTTGCAACATTTTCGTTTGGTATTGACTATAGTATGTAATTGCTACCAGCTTAGCTTCGCATGGATCCATACCAATTTGTGAAATGGAAATGGCCTCTAACAAAACAACGACCACTCTTTTCTTGGTGTTGTGACTTGTGTTCCGTCATTTGTCAATTCCGTTCGACTAGTAATGTAATTAGAGCTAGAGTCTGTACCGCCTCGAAAAATTGACCCCCCGAGAAGCTTTACTTAAAGTTTCTGCTTTTAAGATGTCCGAACAATATATACTCTGTCGCCAACGATCTTGGGGGGGGGGGGGGGGGCATTATAGTAATGAGTTAATAGCCCATCCACGACTGGACTATGCGGGTAGTCTCAGATCTCCTTGGTCCTTTCCTCACCTCGGGCGTTAAATAACAGTCATCGGCCGCTTCTCCACAATACCCCATACTTTTCCTAGAATACCTTATCTCCCCGACTAACCAAAAAAGGGAGCGAACGATGGAAACAATTGGGATTCAAATGCAATGGGTTAGAAAAAAGAAGAAAAAAAAGTTCAAGACGATTACTTATATTGATAAAAAAAAAGAACGAACTTCCATATCGTACCGGCCCATTTTTTTCAGACACTGACCGGCCCGGTGATTGCACCGGACAACCCTATGGCCAGTACGCCCCTGGTCACAACGGTAAGTGTTCTCATGTTTTCTCCCATGCGTAAGCAGATGCAACTCTGTTGATTTATCTATTTTAGTACTAATTGCGTAGGAAATAGAATTTGTTATTATTTTATGATTTAATATGAGTAACTAGTATAAGATGTAGTAGGATTGAATTGATAGGAATTGAATGTAGGAAATTAGTGAACCACCAGTGCTTTAGTAATTGTAACCAAGGTCCGTTATAAGGGACAAAATTAGGAATTTATGTAAGAATGATTTTATGTAATGTAATAAATATTTATTCTCGTTAACCCTGTCTGATCCAATTGTGTTGTACTCCACTTTTATGATCTGTCAGCACATGAAACAAAACGCTTCGCTTCTTCGAAACGCCGGCCAAAGAACACAACTAGTTCGGCCAAAATCAAAATTCAACTTCTTTATTCTAATTCTAATTTCCAACTGACACAAAACATATATATATAACATTACATCACATAAAGCAACCCAGACGGCGCCACCCAACCCAACATCAGGCGGCAATCCGCAGAGGCGCCGGAAATCAAAAACAAAAAAGAAATATATAACAGAACACATATTCTCACATACTCCCACCCTCAAGAAGACCTTCTTGATCAGAGGGCATAAGTTTCATTTTAACAATTGGTCGATCAAACTGACCACTAGCAGTTTTAACTGTCACAACCCGAACACATCCATCCTACAATCCGATCCAAAGGCCACCTTCCAGGAGGCACATTATCCTCCTTTAACAGAACTACATCATTTACTTTAAAGTTAGCTCTAGCTTGAGTCCATTTTGATCTGGTTTGCAAAGTGTTTAGGTATTCATTATAATACCGTTTCCAGAAAACATTTTTCATATATTGAATCAAATCTCACCTTTTCAACAAATTTGGCTTAGTGGGGTTTACATTATCAGGAATAATAGTAATAACTTCTCCTGATAAGAAATGTTGAGGAGTAAGAACATTTATACTGTCTAACTCATTCTCATTAGTCTTTACTAATGGACGCGAATTCAAAATGGACTCAATTTGACTGAGCAAAGTTGATAGTTCTTCAAATGTAAGGAGAGAGCTCCCTACAACTCTTTTAATGTGAAATTTTACTGCTCTAATACCGGATTCCCAAATTCCACCAAAATGTGGAGATGCAGGAGGAATCATTTTCCATTTTATGCTACTTTTCCCTAAAAAGTCTAAAATGTCTTTGCAATTCTGATTAAAGCTCAGAATTTGATTAATCTCAGATAGTTTGCGCCTTGCTCCAACGAAGTTGGAACCATTATCAGAATACATAGCTGCAGGAACGCCCCTTCGAGCAATAAACCTGCGAAGGGCAGCAATAAATGATTCAGTTGTCAAATCACTTACTGCTTCAATGTGATATGCTTTCGTTGCGAAACAAACCCACAGGGCAATATAGCCTTTAGTCGTTTTGCTCCCACGACCCTTATTAAATTTTAAAGTCAATGGCCCGCCAAAATCTAGGCCGCAATTTTCAAAGGCTCGATCATAGGTAACTCTCTCCTTAGGTAGAGACGCCATTAACTGAAAAGAAGAATCAGTTTTATAACGTACACAGACAACACATTTGTTAATTACATTCTTAATTAACTTTTTACCTTGAATGATCCAAAAGTTTTGCTTAATAATGTTGGATAATACATTTATACCAGCATGCAAATGAGTCACATGAAATTCTCGAACCAGTAAGACACTCAAAGGATGTTTGGAAGGCAGGATAATTGGATGTTTAGAATTATAGCTCAGTTGAGAATTATCCAGTCTTCCTCCCACCCGTAGCAAACCATCTGGATCAATGAATGGAAGCAACGAAACTAAAGAGCTATTCTTTTTCAAATTCTTATTACTTTTTAAGGATTCAATTTCCTCAAGAAAGTACAACTGTTGCACATATTTTATAATTAGGTGCAAAGCATTTTTCCATTCAAAAGCATTTAATGAAACGTTGCTTTCATTCGTGTCTACTAAACTTTTCTTAGCAGCACATTTTTGTTTGCATCTCAAAACAAACCTCATACAATAAGCATAAACAGCAACAATTTTAGATAAATGAGAACATTTCTTAAACAAAGAATCAATATCATTATTAACAACTACTGTTGAAAGAGCACATGAAGAGCATTTTTTTCTTTCTAAAATGTCAGAGTCCTCAAAGTTTGAAGAGGTTACCTTACTATTTTTTGGCCACTCAGCCTCACCTTTAGCCAACCAATCAGGACCAAGCCACCACAGTCCAAAACCAGGTAACTGTTCTGGAGAAGTGCCTCGTGAAGCAATGTCGGCAGGGTTCTCTTGGGATGGGACGTGTCCCCCCCGATCGTAGGGCACAAGTTCCAAGATCTCGGCAGTTCGATTGGCAACATACTGCTTCCAAACACGAGGTGGGGAACTGAGCCAAGCAAGGACTACTTTGGCATCCGTCCAGGCTTGCACAGTCACTCGATACTCGGACAGTACCTTTGAAACTGTGTCCAAGAGTCTCGCAAGAAGGAGAGCCGCGTTGAGCTCCAGTCGAGGAATGGACAGTGGCTTAATTGGAGCCACTTTTGACTTCGCCACTAAAAGTCTCACTGAGTCACCGTGTCCTTCACTAGTTTGTACCACATAAACCACCGCAGCATAAGCTGCCTCTGAAGCGTCAGCAAAGCCATGGAGGAAAATATTTTTCCCTCCTACTCCTACCCAACGAGGAATTTTAACTTCCGTCAACCTCTCGAATTGGTGACGAAACTCGGACCATTTATGTGCTAATTCTGGGGGAAAAGAATCGTCCCACCCTAACTTTAACAACCACAATTGTTGATAAAATATTTTAATTGAAATTGTGCATGGCGAAAGAAAGCCCAAGGGGTCAAAGATTTTAGCAGATTCTGATAAAAATATACGCTTAGTTATTTTTTCCTCAAATTTTAGAGACGTTTTAAAAATAAAACAATCTTCAGTGGAATTCCACAACAATCCCAAAGCTTTAGAACATTCATCTGGAAGTATATCTAAATTGTCCAGAACTGGAACACTTCCTGCAATTTGTGCCAAAAATTCATTCGAGTTTGACCGCCATTTCCTCAAATGGAAACCCCTTGCCTCTAACAAATCTATTAACACCCTGGCATTTCTTATAGCCATATTTACATTAGACGATCCAGACATTAAATCATCAATATAAAATGAATTCTTAATCATAGAAGCAACTTCGGGTTCATTGGTCTCACAATCCAAGCCAATTTGATGTAAACACCTGGTAGCTAAAAAGGGAGCTGATGATGTCCCATATGTGACTGTACAAAGCTTGTACTCTTTAATTTTATCTTTTTCTGACTCTCTCCAAACGATACGCTGCAAATCCTGACTTTCCGGATCAACCAAAATTTGCCTATACATTTGCATAACATCCGATGAAAAAGCTATTGCTGGTATCCTAAAACGAACTAAAATCGAAAAAATATCTGGTTGAACTGTGGGACCAACACCCAGAAGTGAGTTTAATGATTCTCCCTGAGGACCTTTACACGAACCATCAAAAACTACTCTTAGTTTTGTTGTAGAACTATCCGATTTAATGACGGCATGATGCGGTAAATAATGAACCTTGTATTTATCAACATTTAAATTTCCCGTCACCGGACACATATGGTTAAGCTCCTCGTATTCCTTTAAAAACTGCTTATAACCGATGCCAAATTCTGGATTTTTCCTAAACTTGTTTTCCATAGCTATTAACCTCGAAACGGCTGCTGGTTTGCAATTACTCAAACCCCCATCTTTGTATATAGGCAATTTGACAACGAAGCGCCCATCACAATTAATCTCCACGTATGACTTAAAATGTTTCTCACAAAAAATTTTCCTCTTCTGAGAAAACAGACAATTTATTTGGTAATTCTTCACTATGCCAAAATTTCTGCAAAATTAAGTCTACGTTAACTGGATTAATGTCAGACGGCATACTAACTAAATTTGAACATATGGGCACGTCATTGTCAACGCCTTTCATTTTCCCAGCGAGCACCCAACCAAAAATGGTATTCTGAGCAATAGGTTGATTAGGCAATCCCATAATCTGACCTTGCTGCTAAACCGAGAAAAAATAATCACTACCCAAAATTATATCTATCTCTTTGGGTTCAGAAAAATTTGGATCAGCCAAAGGAATGGATTTAATATAATCAACATAATCTACACTAATAGGTTTGAAAGGCAATACTGAAGTTAACTGATTTAAAACAAAAGCCTCTATCTCTAACTTTTTATCATTTTGTTTCGATTCTATTGCCAAACAAACAGATCCCCTAGTTCGAGTTGTTACAACATTACCGATTCTAGGGATGGGAAATAAAAGAACAGTCTGCTATTTTGAGCCTGTTCCTTAAAAAGAGCAAGAACATCCTGTTCTTTGATCTCACCAAAACCCTGTTCCTTAACATTCTTCGATGATATCCTTCCAGCTCCGATCCTATGCGTCACACCTCTGACGTCGCACTTGAGGAAGAAGGTTTCGTTTCCCCCTCTCCCTCCACACACACATTCCTCATCCGTGATCTATCTCCTAACAGCAGGGCTGCGTTGCGCAGGCGCAGAGTAGATGAACAACATCGGTATGGAGTACTATCGATGAGCAGGTTTGTTTCAAAGAGCCAGTTCTTTTCAACCAGCTCTGTTCAGAACAGTTGAGCTGAGTTGCTCTTTCCGAACGGCTCAGTTTGAACTGCTCCGTAAAGAGCTAGTTCATTTGAACTATTCCCGTTCACTTGTTCTCTGCTCATTTCCGCTCTGTGTCGGAACGGGAGCTTCTACAGAACTGGTTCCGTGTTTCTCGGATATGCTGTTGATTTCATTATTAGGACTGTGTTGAAATGCTCGCGGGGAGGAGGGGGGGGGGGAGAGATCTTTTCAATTAATTTCAGCAGGTATAATGCTTATATGTTGTTGTTTTTTATTGTTTTAATAATAATAAGGTAATTATTTCATTTCTCGTTTATATTCAAACTATCAATGCATTGAATGAAACTGCGTTTTTCTTATATTGTAATGTGTTACAAGTGTGTTTTTAAATTAAGTAAACTTAATTTTTGGTAAATTTGGAAAAAGGAAACATAATTTATGATAACAAAATGTTGTGGAATATTTAACTTTGGAATTTTTAATTTTTTTTTTTTTTTTAATTTTTAATGTATTAGGTCTATGTTACATTGGTCCGGTAAATCCCATCCGGCAAAAAAACAAAATATTTTTTTTTTACTCTGGTTTTAAATTGAAATTATTATAATTTTTTTTCACTAGATTTGTATGTAACAAATAAAAGCTAGTTTTGAAAGAATTAAAAAAATAAATTTGCGGAGTTTATAATAAATTTGTCAAGAACATGTTCTTTCACAGAATTCTCGGCATGTGAGGACTTGCAAACAGTTTGACTTTCTTTACTTACGAAATATATACACAATGCATAATAGGAATACATAATTGAAAATGTTGAATTCTGCAATTTCGGTATTTTCTATTATGCATTCTGCATATTCGGTTTTTTATAATGTGTATTTTATAAATTCAGTATTTTATTTTGTCTAGACCAACCCTCCTGGATCATAAGCCTCTTCTTGGTCTTCTAATTTGTATTAATTAAGAAAGAAACGAAATGTCGTATTTTGTTTAACGCAATTCCAAAGGTTGCTTGTCATACTCTTAAGGTGCTAGGTTCGAATCCTTATAGCAGGCTGAGTTGTTCGTTGTGTTTCGAAATCCACTGTAATGAAGGTTGTATTTTTTATATAATGTGTAATAAAACTAGTGTGTCCCATTATATTGTAAATCTATTGTGAAATATTATTTTGGTAAAAGGACCTGGGCTATCTCTAACATTTTTGTTTCAAGTTAATTTTTTCTACACTACATTATCACTGTGGGAATCTTTCACAAATTACTCATACTCTATCGCCCCATCGGGCCAATGCAATTTCTACTATCCAGAAACGAGTAGGCACGACAGTGATTGTAACAAATTATCTCTCACTAGTTGTGAAGGTGTTACATTTGTTTTTTTTAATTTTCTCCAGTATAATAAGTGTTATATAGCAAGATAGTTATAATATTATAAGAATTTTGTTTTCAGAAACGAGTATGTTCAAAAATAATTTAAATTTTTGAGTTACTTATATAAAATTATAACTTTCTAGAAATTAAAAAAAAAAAAAAACTAAAACGTTGTTCAGATGGCGCCGATTAAATGCGTGTTTTTCTTAGCATAGTTTACCATTGAAATGAAAACTAGGGGTGTGGAACATCGCACAACTTTCAATTACATACTGACGTGAACTTGTGTCATTTGCCGTTTTTATATATTATCCTTTATTATAAGTGAATCTGAGGGGAGAAGAAAAAAACAATCGTTGATGAGGTATGCTCAAGGAAAGAGAACTTTTGTAGAAGGCATTCATTTTTCAACTTTTTACGCCATTAAAGCATTTTTATAAGAATTTCGAAGGTGGGTATATCTAGAACACCTTAAGAAGCATTTCCACAGTGATTTTGATGAAAATCGTTGGAGCCGTTTTTTAGCAATAATTGAAAAACATGATTTTTTCAATGGCAGTTACCTTGTGCGCATGCGCAATTTTGACGAAAACCTAAATGGTATCCATGGCCACCACATACCCGCATACTAAATTTGAACATCGTAGGTCAACTTTTTCGGGAGTTATGCTGACCACAGACGTATATTTTTTCTAGATCACTTTTTTGAAAGCCGAATGTTTCAAAACGTGGTGAAATGCAAATACAAAATCGATTTTTTTTTTTTTGACCGAATGCTATACTTTCATTACCCTATGTATACATATGGGTAATTCAAGCGTTTTTTTAGTCCCAAAATTTTTAGGTTTGCCATTAAAACACAAAAATCAATTTATATTTTGTTTAAAATATTAAATTTATTTAAAACTAGCTGAATACCCGTGCTTCACTACGAAATTTTATCATGTGCAATATTTCAGCTACCTGTGAGGCCTCGCGTTGCGGAAAACTGTCATTCGTGTATAGGAACCAGTTTTTGGCGCTTCACTAGTAGGAAGGTTCATCACTACGCAAAATCGAGCTCGCTTCGTTTGCTGAAAAGTTCATTGACACATAAACACAGGCTTACTTTACTCATTGAAAGGTTCATTGCTATGCAAGCATAGGTTCGCTTCGCTGGCTGAAAGTTTCATTGCTGCGTAAGCATAAGCTCACTTCACTCACTAAAATCTAATTGCTACGTAAAGCCTTAATATTGGAAGCCTCTCCCTTGTCGAGAAAAAAAATTTCCCCTTTAGTACAATAATACAACACCCCTTTAAGATTATTTTAACATGAGTTTGTGGAAAGCAAAATTAGAGACCAAAACTACTTATGTTGAAACTTTCAGAACTCTAGGCCTATTCGAAGTCGCTCTTTAGGAAAAAATTAATTAAAAAACAAATTAAAATTTTAACCTTCCTTTTGTCAGTCCAATTAGAAAGCCGTTGTGGCTTTCTAATTGGACTGACAAAAGGACTTTGCTACTTGTGTTGAAAATTTCAGAAATGTAGCCCTATTTGAAAGCGTTTTGTAAAATATATATTAATTAATTAATGAATTAAAAAGAAACTGAATAAAAATTTAAAATTCTGTTTTTCTAAAGTCCAATTGGAAGGTCAAAACTACTTATGTTGAAAAATTTAGAGCTGTAGTCCTATTAGAAATCGTTTTGTAAAATATTAATTAATTAATTAAAAAGAAACTAAATAAAAATTTAAAATTCTGTTTTTCAAAAGTTCAATTAGAAAGCCAAAACTAATTATGTTGAAAATTTCAGAGCTGTAGCCCCATTAGTAATCGTTTTGTAAAATGTTTATTTATTAACTAAAAAGAATTAATCAAAAAAGAACAAAATAAAAATTTAAAATTCTGTTTTTTAGAAATCCAATTAAAACGCCAAAGCTACTTATGTTGAAAATTTCAGAGCTGTAGCCCTATTAGATATCGTTTTGTAACATATATATTAATTAAAACAATTAATTAAAAAATAACTAATTAAAATTTTAACTTTCTGTTTTGTGATGTATACAATTAGAAGGAAAAAACTACTTATGCTGAAAATTTCAGAGCTCTACTCCAATTTTAAGTAGGTTTCTATTATAGATCCACAGACAAATAGACAGACAGACACACAGCTTATTTTACTATTATAGATGTTTTTGAATGTCTAAGGATACAGACAAAATAGCTATTATCTTGATTACTAAATACATGCGGCATTGATAAAGAGGATTGTATGATTTATTGATATGATTTCATATCCCCTCCCGAATTTTTTTTCTTCTGGCTACGCCCTTGGGGTAAATGAAAGTAAAAAAAAATCATTTCTAGGGTGTCGGGAAAAAAATTATACAATATTCACCATCGTTTGTGATTTTGTATACCTCCATTAATTTCTAATTTAAAGTTTTAATTTATTTATTTATCCCTTTTAATAAATTAGAGACGAAATAAAATGCAATAATATTTGTTTTTGTCCATTGAGGTTTTGAACATTCTTTGAGTCCCAGTGTTTTGGAAACTTTATATATTAAAAACTCCATTCACTTAAAATTACTACATTATAAATGCAAATATTCAGCCTAAAATTATATGTAGAGCTTATAATTTAAGGAGTGTGACTGTCACAATCATATTTTCGAAAATATCAAAAAGTCTTCTAATTTGTATATATTATTCTGACGCAGTCATAGGAAAATCAAACAAAAACTTAGTAACTTTCCCTCTCATTCTTTAAAACGCAACGTCATCAGAGCAGCGGAGTGCGGGAAGATTCGTCCTTGACCCTTGTGATCTACCCCAAAGACCGACCGGCACTTCTTCGCAATGATTTCGGTAAATGGAAAAAAAGAACTGGTTCTTCAAAAGAACGGGTTAATGAGTAGTTCATTTTAAAAGAACAGGAGCAGAGAACACCTGTTCAGCAAAAAGAACGTAAATATCACATCTCTAACCGATTCCATTTACAACAAGTCTATTATTTTTCCTCTTTAACTGCAACAATTTAACTGCCCTTTCAGAAATAAAAGTAAACATTGACCCGCTATCAAGTAAAACAGTTATATTTACTCTTTCACCCGAAGATGAAATCCCATATACACAAGCAGTTGGCAATAAACAAATACCATTCTCACTCAGAGATGACAGATTTACCAACTCATCAGTTTTTTCAACATTCAAAATACTAGCAACAGGAGTAGTGTTTTGGCCTTGACCCGGATTACTCACAACACTCTGAATCTCCCCTGTTACATTAGACATTAACGAACTGCTTTTAACATATTCATGCAATAATGTATTATGTTTCAAAAAACAAACAGAACATTTCAAATTTGTCGTGCAGTCCTTCAAAAAATGTTGAGATAGGCATAAATAGCAAAGATTATTTCCTTTAACAAAATTCTTACGATCACATAAATTCAAATTCTTAAATTTTACACAATTATGCAATTTATGACCTAGAAAACATTTCGGACATTTTTCAAATGGCTTATTTTTATTCGAACCAAATTCATTTGGTCTAGTTTTTAATTTGGAATCAACTTGTTTGACCTTCCAAAAATCATCATTTACTTTAGAAACCGAATTATGCATGTTTTCCAAAATTTGGCATCTTTTCAACAAAAAATCCAAAAAAACATCAAAATCAGGCAAACCATTTGAACTTAATGACATTTCGTATTGTTTTCTAGACTCATCATCTATTTTCCGAACAATAATATTTATCAATAATATTCCACAAAACTTATTCGGCTCTAAACCAAGTTGTTTCAAAGCCCTTAAGTGGCTTAACAAAGTATCAATTAAATTTCTCAATTCTTTAGCCGATTCATATTTCAATTTGTTACAATTTAAAATTTCTGAAATACTATGTTCATTTACAATTAACCTAGTATTTTCAAATCTACATTTCAAAGCATTAAACAATGATGTATATGAATCATCAGTTGTCTGAACAGTTTTCGCGGATCCCAAAAGTGAAGACTTTAAATAGTATAATTTTTGAGCGTCTGACAACTGATCGTTTTCATCAATAAGCATCACAAATTGAGATTTAAAAGAAAACCATTCGGTATAACTGCCGGAAAATTGAGGCAATGGTATTTCCGGAAGTTTTACCTTCACATTATGAGAATAATTACTTTGAATATTTACAGCATTATTTAGATTAAGTAAATCAGCTACAGTACCTGCCTTGTGAAGCAAATCTGCTTCTAGGCTTTCTATATCACCCAAAACTTCCAATGAATTTTGTGAGAAAACACTATATGCCGCGTCATCTAATAACGAAATAGCAACGGCCGCGTATTCTTCCAACTTAATTTTTAACCCTGTGACGGTTGATAACTTGGCTTCGAATTCGACAGCCAAAGTATTGCCATCTGTATTGGTGAGCAATGTAGAAATTTGAGTGGACTGGCCTTTAACATAGGCCAGCTTTCGTTTGAGCTGCGTAGCATCGTTAACAGCCATCACTTACTCAACTTGATCCAACAAAAACCAAAACACAACAAGCACAGAATTTGCCAGGAACAATTGCACAAAACACAATATATAGATGCCTGATTTCTTTCAGCAAATCACCATTTGGCAGGAGCAATAGCACAAAACACAATATGCAGATGCCGGATTTCTTTCAGCAAATCACCATTTGCCAGGAACAATAGCCCAAATGCAATATGCAGCTTTTCATCAGCACATCACCAAATTCCGAAGTTGTTTCAACAAACAACCAACGCATCGAATTTCTTGAAATCGATCATAAAACTTGTCATCAAAAAACAAGCATAACATCATTCTATCTCGTCTGTGCCTCCACTTTTCATGTCAGCACATGAAACAAAACGCTTCGCTTCTTCGAAACGCCGGCCAAAGAACACAACTAGTTCGGCCAAAATCAAAATTCAACTTCTTTATTCTAATTCTAATTTCCAACTGACACAAAACATATATATATAACATTACATCACATAAAGCAACCCAGACGGCGCCACCCAACCCAACATCAGGCGGCAATCCGCAGAGGCGCCGGAAATCAAAAACAAAAAAGAAATATATAACAGAACACATATTCTCACATGATCAAAGGGCCGTTTGAATTAGACTTTTTACCAATCAGTGGAACCCTTCAGGAGGGGTTCGTTTTAAGTAAATTCTTAAGTTATTTACTAAGAGTGCTGCAGTCATAACTGGATAGCAGTAGTTAGAAATTGGGCATCCTGAGCCAGGGCAGTGCCGCTGCAGGGACGATGACGTCATCGGAAGTTGGCGTGACCGGATATGACGTCACAGGAAGTGACATCACTGGATATGACGTCACAGGAAGTCACGTGGCCGGAAGTGGTGTTGAGTTGTTTCCCTCATGCTGCTGTTTTAGTTTCGGTTTCGTTATAAGCTGTTTGTGTATGACGTCACAGTGGGAATGACGTCATAATTTGTTTTATATCAAAGTTTTGAGAGGTGGCAACACTTTTTAGTTTCGGTTTATCTTTAAGATGGAGTTGAGTTGTTCTAGGACTGCTTCTTAGCGAATAAGTTAGAGTGATATGCTTTTATTGCGTGACGTCACAGTGAGTATGACGCCATAACTTGTTTTATATCAAAGTTTTGAGCGGTGGCAACACTTTTTAGTTTCGATTTACCTTTAAGGCAGAGTTGAGTTGTTCTAGGGCTGCTTCTTAGCGAATAAGTTAGAGTGATAGGCTTTTTGACTAGTGACGTCACAGTGGGTATGATGTCATTCCTGATTTTACAAAATTTACCTTTAAGACGATGGCAGCAGTAGGAATATGCTAAGTTTTAGGCGGGATGGAGTTGAGTTGTTCTAGGGCTATTTTTAAGTGAATAACTTAGAGTGATAGGCTGTTTTACCAGTGACGTCACAGTGTTAATGTAGTGGGGATGACGTCACGATTTGCTTTATATCAAAGTTTAAGGAATGGCAACATTTTGTATCCTGATATAACTAAGTCTCCTTTGATTCATTGAAATAAAAGCTTGCTTCTGATTGGTTAGAATATGTCACGTGATTTCAAATACTCTTCTCAATGACTATGCAGTTTAGTAAGACAGTTTTTTACTAAGTTTAATGTAATTGCGGCGCCATCTAGTGGTAGGAAGGAATATAAATTACACAGTTTATAACTTTTCATGCTTCACCATTAAAAACTTCAAATACATGCAAAGATAATATATTAACACAAATGCGTAAAGTTTCAGATTGAGTTGATTTTTTTTTTCTATAAGTGCTTAACACATTTAAACTAATGTTGATAGATATAATTACAAGACACTTTTAAGGAATCAGATTTAATCAATGTTAGACACATAAAGTCTTACTATTTTCTCAATAACAGTATGAAATGTAAATACAAATTAAAATTTAAGAGATAAAAAAAAAATTTTAACTTTGCAATCTTAACGTGAAAATTTCTTTTACAGAGCTTAACATGTCATTAAAAAGTTTTTTTTCTTTTATTGTCATAGTTTTTGAGGGATTGAATACACAACAAAAGAACTTAGACTAGAATTAATTTTTAATATTCACCAACTGAAACCCATTATGGAAGTTAAAGCAATGATTTTACAATTATTTTTAGGTTGAGTTAGTCTGACCCTGTTGAAGGGATTTAGTAGTTGTAGTGTGTTCACACGTGACTTTGCAATACAATATTAGTAATATACATTTCCAAAAAGAAATATTTATCACTTTGAATAGAAAAATGACGATTTTTTTATTTATATAAGTATTATTCTCAATTTTGTAAATTTTAAATGTATTATTCATATTTTATTGAGGAATCTATAATCTTTTTCTTCTTCTTCCAGAATGGTTTAGGAAAAACATTTCTTTTTAGTCAGAAAAATGTTTTCAAAGAGATGGAAATACATAACTTTTCGATATATCAACCTTCAAATACTTTGAAATTGATTCTATTTGTTACAACCGGTTGTAATTTAAAGCTATACTGTGCTATGCGAGCGATATTATATATCTTAGCTACTTACAGTCTATGTTAAAATTTACATTACCAATAAACTTGTTAGAAATTAATATGTTTATGTTAGTTATATTAATCAAGATAGTTTTTATTGTACAATGATACTTACTTAAGTTGATGAATGGCAACACAGAACTAGCTGCTAATGCTGAATAGAGATGTGATAACTGATTTTGGATACTCTAATGCCTAAATAAGAGAGAAAAAGTAACATACTTGAACATCTTACAACTAAGAATTCAAAAGTGAACGTGAAAATTTACTTTACGAATAAAAATCATTTCTTTAAAATGTGTACGAATATCACTAAATAAGAGAAAAAAGTAACATACTTAAACTCTTTACGACAAATAAGTTTAACATTAACGTAAAAAATTTACTTTACACATACAAATCACTTTAAAATGTGTAAAAATATCGCTAAATAAGAGAGAAAAAAAGTAACTTACTTAAAATTTCTAAGATAAATATTTAACTTTTACGCGAAAATTCCCTTCATATATAAAAATCAAGACTTTAAAATAAAACATGCAAGAGAAAAGTAACATACTTAAACTTTCTACGACAAATAACTTTAACATTAACGTAAAATTTTACTTTACACATAAAAATCTCCGACTTTAAAATCTGTAGAAATATCGCTAAATAAAAGAAGAAAAAAAATTAACACACTTAAACTTTATACGACAAATAACTTTGACATTAAAGTAAAAAATTTTCTTCACATATAAAAATCACGACTTTAAAATGTAACGTGTAAGAAGAATTAGCATACTTAAAATTTCTACGACAAATAACTTTAACCTTTACGCAAAAATGTACTACACATATATAAAAATCATGTCTTTAAAATATGTAAAAATATTGCTAAATAAAAGAAAAAAGTAACATATTTAAACTTTGTACTACAAATAACTTTAACATTAACGTAAAAATTTACTTCACATATAAAAATCACGACATTAAAATGTTACATGTAAGAAAAATTAGCATACTTAAAATTTCTACGATAAATAATTTTAACCTTTGCGTGAAAATTTACTACATATATAAAAAACGTGTCTTTAAAATATCTCTAAATGAAAGAAAAAAAGTAACATACTTAAACTTTGCACGACAAATAACTTTAACATTAACGTAAAATTTACCTTACACATAAAAATCACGACTTTAAATATGACATGTAGGAGAAAAGTATTACATACCTATAATTTCTACGACAAAGAATTCAAACATTGCCATTCATGTCTTTAAAATGTAAAATGACAACTCTAGCTTTTAGAAAAAAGAAACACTAAAAATTTACAAGGCAAAGAATTTAAAATAGAAAGTGAAAATTAACTTTACATGTACAATCATACTCTTATATCAACGATAAAAATAAAAAAAAATAAAAGAAGAAGCTCTAAAAATGTATAAGACAAAGTATTTAAATAATACGCGAAAATTTACCTCACATATAAAAATTATGTCTTTCAAATGTATAAGAATAACGCTAAATTAGAGAAAAAGAAATATTAAAAATTTATAAGGTAAGGAATTGAAACAATACGCGAAAATTTATTTCACACATAAAATTTTTATCTTTAAAATGTGTGAGAATAATGCTAAATTAGAGAAGGAAAAAAAAATAACATACTTAAACTTTCTTCGACAAAAATTTAAACAGTAAGCGAAATTTTCATACACAATTATTTTCTTAGGTTAATGTTAAATAATGGGAAATTTAACGGAATAAAAATTTCAAAGATAAAGAATTTTAACCTTTACAGGAAAATTTACTTCACATATAAATATCATGTCTTTAAACTTTAACGTGGCATTTTACTTCTCATATACAATTAAACTCTCAGGTTAATGTTAAATAAAAGAAAAAGTAACATACTTAAAAATTTCCAAGATAAGCATAACGTAAAAATTTCGCATCATGTGTTTAAAATGTAACATATAAGAGAAAAAAAAATAACATACTTTCTATAGCAAAGAATTTAAGCGTTAGCGTAAAAATTTACTTTACATATAAAATTCGAGTCTTTAAACGGGATGATAAGCATGTGACGGTAATTAGCCAATCAGGTTAGCGGTAGGTGATACGCCACTTGCCGGCATTTTTAGGCCGGAGGATGAGTCACGCTAAAACTTGTTCAAATAGGTCGGGAGACTTGTACAGCAAGAACAGCAGCATCGACGCGCAAGCAGCGGGTGATGGTGAGGTATGTCAGCAGGTCTTTGAGATTATCGTTTTCCTACTTTGCCTTTTTCATAATGAAATGTTTGTGAAAACTTGGAATGAATGAAATGGATTTCAAAGACACATTAGTAAGTGAAGGTAGAATTCGCATGGACTTTCTTCCAAAAAGTATGATTCACTTGGAGAATTTAAGATCATTTCTACTTGAAAACTTTTCTATTATCTAAAACATTGAATATTATTCAAACTCAGTGGGATTATATGCTACAATACGGGTAAAACTTAATAAAATTGTTACATAGAAGAAAAATAGTAAGAGATTTAAAATAAATATTAGTTATAGATACTCCAAAGAAAAAATTTCACCTCTACTTTTCAATCGGAAAATCAATACAAGTTGGGAATTTATGTTACTTCAAGAAAGACTTAGACAATTTACTTTGTAATAATATACGTTAAGGTGTTATATTAACTCGTGCAATAAATGCTGACTAAGGATTATTTTACTTATCAATCTAAGAAAGTTGAATTGGGGGAAAATATTAAATAAATTGTAGATATTAAATACATTGTAGATATGCATTCAAGTTTTGAAAATCGTCTGCAAGACTTTTAAAACATCTTAAGATAATTTCAAAGAAACTTGCGAATTATATGTAAACTACATAACTTTTTATACTCTGAAAGGAAATCACAAGTAACTTAGTTAACTTTTTTCATGGTAACACTCATATTCAATGACATGTTTTTAAAATTTAACCTTCTTTACATGATATTAGTTATAAATTTGTTCAATCTCAGATGCGATATACTATTATTTCTAACATATATGTTACGAATTGTGTAAAGTTTTTAAAAGAGTATATGCAAATCACCAATCAGAAGCATAAAAATCTAACATCATTCAAACAAACTAAAATAATAAGATATTTTCCTTATTGGAAATAGTTAACTACTCATGTGATGGAATATACTTAGAAAATTTAAATACTGAAAAAAGTTTGCTAGGCAAACTTAAAGAATATTTTTTTTCTTGTGAAAAACTAGCATAAATTTGAAAAATGTAGAGTTTGTTACTACGTAAAATTGAACATCATCTGGACAAACTAAATTATACGTGAATTTTTTTTATTTTTTTTATTTGAGAGGTGCTGACAATATATCATTAATATAAAGATTTTTAACTTCCACCCATAATTTCTAAATAACTTATACATAAATACATAAATTTCAGAAAACTGAAACGGAATGTGTCTTACAAGAGGCTTATTTTGTAAGATTATTTTGTATTCAATATTAATATAACTGAGCAAAGTTCATTCCGGAAAAAACTTGTGAAAGATACTTATATTTTGAAAATAGTTTGAAATATCCTTTTAAATTTATGAATGCTCGCTTTCGAAAGACACAAATAAAACTGATATTACTCATGATAATTAACACATGCATAACATTAGTCAAACAAAGTGAAATTTTTATTGCTTGTGACCGATAACTTTTCAGTGAAGCAGAACTTACATAGGAAATTTGTGCAAACTTTTTCAACTTTTAAACCAAGTATCATGTAAAATTATAAATTACGATAGGAAATAGCCTACTTCAGAATCGGAACAAGTCTTGTAGTTAAGCCAAATTTATTTCTCAAGGAATTGAAAGCATACCAGAGAAGTCCTTATCATTTCGCATCTTTTCTCATGTAGCAAGAAGACATACTTTGTAAAAGATCGTCGTAGCACTTAACAAAAATCAGTAAAAATAAATATATTTTCTATGGCAAAGATAAAACTTCACAACTTAATTACTGAAATTTAGCTAGGTTGCATATGGTTTATTCACATAACTCGCATATGCTTCGAATGTTGAAATATATTTGTCAGTTGAAATCAAACTCATTGAAAATAAATACTATCTACATTTTCAAGTCGGAAATTACTATTAAATAAACTTTACATGTAAAACATTATCACGTTAAAAAGAAAAATCTACAAAAATGTAAATGCTAATTTTACTGTTGGTACATAAATGATGAATAATTTATGATTTTATTCTAGGCAAGCGTTTTATTGTCTAACAGAGAGCTTAAACTTTAGCAGAAAAACGAAAAAATACAATTTTTATATCCTATCATGCTTGTCGAAAATTGAATTCATTAGCTGTTGTAATAGATTTTTATTGTCCAAATTTCTATAGTTTTTCTTCCCAGTGCAATAAAATTAAGTTTATGTGTAATGAGTAGTTTTTTTTTTTTTTTTTTTTTTTTTTTTTATGAATCTTATAAATTTAATGAAATTATTATGACCTAAGAGATTGAGTGAACTGAATAAATCAATGATATAAATTTAAACAGTGACTTGAACTGATACCTACTATAACTGTAAAGAAGTATGACAAAGTGATAGATGAAGTGAAAATAGAAGTTGAGTGAAATGTGTTGAAAAAAGTTGAAGACGACAAGAAATTCATAAATGAGAATTATCATTGACTTATATTAACTTCGTTTTTCTTGCTTATGACAAGAAAATACACTCTTTCTTATTAAGAACCAACTTGATATCTTATCATAGAATGACAATGATGAAATATCTATACATTAAAAAAAAATACCAAACTTAGACATAGCAAATTTCTTGAAATTCGTGTACAATGTGAGAAGTTTTACTGGAAATATAGAACATACAAAATTGAAAGATGTGAATGTTTCGAAGTACTTTATCAAAAATAAAAAAAAAATGCGCCGAGGTCTGCTATAAATTTTTTTAGGAGAAAGTTTAAACAAAATTTAAAATCAAACATGCTTTTAAGTGGGAACACATATATTAAAACTATAGCACATTTAACAATTTATATAATGTCATCTCAGTTGGTATCAAACTGAATAACATGAAAAACAACCACAAACTGAATAAACATGAAAATTATCAATATATGTGGAAAAGTTTCCTTTTTTCACATATTAAAAAAATAACACATCGACATACGTTAAGATCACGAAACATGCGTAATCATATACCGATAAGAGCAACCAATGTTGCGGGGAGATATTCACGTGATGGTCAATATCCCATGAATAAATTGATTGATTGAATTTCTAATGCTAATTCCAATAGTATTCCACGTAACTTTAACTTTACACTATAGATCTATTTATTTTTCAAATATATTGACTTTCGAAAAATCATCCTTCAATATAAGAATGATCATAGTAAGAATAAAAGAAAAGATACTAAGCATTGATTTAAAGTGTATTTATTTCGACTTAGCAACAAATCATATGCTTGAAACGAAAATTGCTTCGAACCAAAGTATAACTATTCAATTTCATTGATTCCTACAAGGAAATTTTTCTCATCTAGTAATTGAATTTTTTTTTCTCATACACATTATAAGTGCTGTCCAATCAGGTGTAGATTAGTTGAAGATATCTGACCTCTTTCTAATATTGAAAAACTTGTAAAAATTTCAATTTACACTTAAAGTTTTTTTTTTTTGATATATAATTCAAAGAATGTTTTCAAGTCAATATATATATATATATATATATATATATATATATATATATATATATATATATATATTTAAATACGGAAATTTACTCACGTCAATAAATGTATGTTTAAGTTATAAAACTTGTCGTATGTATTGAAAAATTTTAACTTTTCGTCTTATTCGTATAAATCGATAACTTATACACTAGTTCTTCATCAATTAATCTACTAAGTAAATCTTTCAAAGGTAAAAATATACTTATAGCTTTACATTTGTAACATGTTAAATTTTACATGTTTCATGTGAAAGTTACAAAATTTTATATATTTTCATGGAAAACATATAAAATTTTAATTTCACGAGAAACATGTAAAATTTAACATGTTACAAATGCAAAGCTATAAGTATATTTTTACCTTTGAAAGATTTACTTAGTAGATTAATTGATGAAGAACTAGTGTATAAGTTATCGATTTATACGAATAAGACGAAAAGTTAAAATTTTTCAATACATACGACAAGTTTTATAACTTAAACATACATTTATTGACGTGAGTAAATTTCCGTATTTAAATAAATATATATATATATATATATATTGACTTGAAAACATTCTTTGAAATATATATATAAAAAAAAAAAAACTTTAAGTGTAAATTGAAATTTTTACAAGTTTTTCAATATTAGAAAGAGGTCGGATATCTTCAACTATTCTACACCTGATTGGACAGCACTTATAATGTATATGAGAAAAAAAAAATTCAATTACTAGATGAGAAAAATTTCTTTGTAGGAATCAATGAAATTGGATAGTTATACTTTGGTTCGAAGCAATTTTCGTTTCAAGCATATGATTTGTTGCTAAGTCGAAATAAATACACTTTAAATCAATGCTTAGTATCTTTTCTTTTATTCTTACTATGATCATTCTTATATTGAAGGATGATTTTTCGAAAGTCAATATATTTGAAAAATAAATAGATCTATAGTGTAAAGTTAAAGTTACGTGGAATACTATTGGAATTAGCATTAGAAATTCAATCAATCAATTTATTCATGGGATATTGACCATCATGTGAATATCTCCCCGCAACATTGGTTGCTCTTATCGGTATATGATTACGCATGTTTCGTGATCTTAACGTATGTCGATGTGTTATTTTTTTAATATGTGAAAAAAGGAAACTTTTCCACATATATTGATAATTTTCATGTTTATTCAGTTTGTGGTTGTTTTTCATGTTATTCAGTTTGATACCAACTGAGATGACATAATATAAATTGTTAAATGTGCTATAGTTTTAATATATGTGTTCCCACTTAAAAGCATGTTTGATTTTAAATTTTGTTTAAACTTTCTCCTAAAAAAATTTATAGCAGACCTCGGCGCATTTTTTTTTTTTATTTTTGATAAAGTACTTCGAAACATTCACATCTTTCAATGTTGTATGTTCTATATTTCCAGTAAAACTTCTCACATTATACTCGAATTTCAAGAAATTTGCTATGTCTAAGTTTGGTATTTTTTTTTAATGTATAGATATTTCATCATTGTCATTCTATGATAAGATATCAAGTTGGTTCTTAATAAGAAAGAGTGTATTTTCTTGTCATAAGCAAGAAAAACGAAGTTAATATAAGTCAATGATAATTCTCATTTATGAATTTCTTGTCGTCTTCAACTTTTTTCAACACATTTCACTCAACTTCTATTTTCACTTCATCTATCACTTTGTCATACTTCTTTACAGTTATAGTAGGTATCAGTTCAAGTCACTGTTTAAATTTATATCATTGATTTATTCAGTTCACTCAATCTCTTAGGTCATAATAATTTCATTAAATTTATAAGATTCATAAAAAAAAAAAAAAAAAAAAAAAAAAAAAAAAACTACTCATTACACATGAACTTAATTTTATTGCACTGGGAAGAAAAACTATAGAAATTTGGACAATAAAAATCTATTACAACAGCTAATAAATTCAATTTTCGACAAGCATGATAGGATATAAAAATTGTATTTTTTCGTTTTTCTGCTAAAGTTTAAGCTCTCTGTTAGACAATAAAACGCTTGCCTAGAATAAAATCATAAATTATTCATCATTTATGTACCAACAGTAAAATTATCATTTACATTTTTGTAGATTTTTCTTTTTAACGTGATAATGTTTTACATGTAAAGTTTATTTAATAGTAATTTCCGACTTGAAAATGTAGATAGTATTTATTTTCGATTAGTTTGATTTCAACTGACAAATATATTTCAACATTCGAAGCATATGCGAGTTATGAGAATAAACCATATGCAACCTTGCTAAATTTCAGTAATTAAGTTGTGAAGTTTTATCTTTGCCATAGAAAATATATTTATTTTTACTGATTTTTGTTAAGTGCTACGACGATCTTTTACAAAGTATGTCTTCTTGCTACATGAGAAAAGATGCGAAATGATAAGGACTTCTCTGGTATGCTTTCAATTCCTTGAGAAATAAATTTGGCTTAACTAGAAGACTTGTTCCGATTCTGAAGTAGGCTATTTCCTATCGTAATTTATAATTTTACATGATACTTGGTTTAAAAGTTGAAAAAGTTTGCACAAATTTCCTATGTAAGTTCTGCTTCACTGAAAAGTTATCGGTCACAAGCAATAAAAATTTCACTTTGTTTGACTAATGTTATGCATGTGTTAATTATCATGAGTAATATCAGTTTTATTTGTGTCTTTCGAAAGCGAGCATTCATAAATTTAAAAGGATATTTCAAACTATTTTCAAAATATAAGTATCTTTCACAAGTTTTTTTCGGAATGAACTTTGCTCAGTTATATTAATATTGAATACAAAATAATCTTACAAAATAAGCCTCTTGTAAAACACATTACGTTTCAGTTTTCTGAAATTTATGTATTTATGTATAAGTTATTTAGAAATTATGGGTGGAAGTTAAAAATCTTTATATTAATGATATATTGTCAGCACCTCTCAAATAAAAAAAAAAAAAAAAATTCACGTATAATTTAGTTTGTCCAGATGATGTTCAATTTTACGTAGTAACAAACTCTACATTTTTCAAATTTATGCTAGTTTTTCACAAGAAAAAAAAATATTCTTTAAGTTTGCCTAGCAAACTTTTTTCAGTATTTAAATTTTCTAAGTATATTCCATCACATGAGTAGTTAACTATTTCCACTAAGGAAAATATCTTATTATTTTAGTTTGTTTGAATGATGTTAGATTTTTATGTTTCTGATTGGTGATTTGCATATACTCTTTTAAAAACTTTACACAATTCGTAACATATATGTTAGAAATAATAGTATATCGCATCTGAGATTGAACAAATTTATAACTAATATCATGTAAAGAAGGTTAAATTTTAAAAACATGTCATTGAATATGAGTGTTACCATGAAAAAAGTTAACTAAGTTACTTGTGATTTCCTTTCAGAGTATAAAAAGTTATGTAGTTTACATATAATTCGCAAGTTTCTTTCAAATTATCTTAAGATGTTTTAAAAGTCTTGCAGACGATTTTCAAAACTTGAATGCATATCTACAATGTATTTAATATCTACAATTTATTTAATATTTTCCACCAATTCACCTTTCTTAGATTGATAAGTAAAATAATCCTTAGTCAGCATTTATTGCACGAGTTAATATAACACCTTAACGTATATTATTACAAAGTAAATTGTCTAAGTCTTTCTTGAAGTAACATAAATTTCCAACTTGTATTGATTTTCCGATTGAAAAGTAGAGATGAAATTTTATCTTTGGAGTATCTATAACTAATATTTATTTTAAATCTCTTACTATTTTTCTTCTATGTAACAATTTTGTTAAGTTTTACCCGTATTGTAGCATATAATCCCACTGAGTTTGAACAATATTTAATGTTTTAGATAATAGAAAAGTTTTCAAGTAGAAATGATCTTAAATTCTCCAAGTGAATCATACTTTTTGGAAGAAAGTCCATGCGAATTCTACCTTCACTTACTAATGTGTCTTTGAAATCCATTTCATTCATTCCAAGTTTTCACAAACATTTCATTATGAAAAAGGCAAAGTAGGAAAACGATAATCTCAAAGACCTGCTGACATACCTCACCATCACCCGCTGCTTGCGCGTCGATGCTGCTGTTCTTGCTGTACAAGTCTCCCGACCTGTTTGAACAAGTTTTAGCGTGACTCATCCTCCGGTCTAAAAATGCCGGCAAGTGGCGTATCACCTACCGCTAACCTGATTGGCTAATTACCGTCACATGCTTATCATCCCGTTTAAAGACTCGAATTTTATATGTAAAGTAAATTTTTACGCTAACGCTTAAATTCTTTGCTATAGAAAGTATGTTATTTTTTTTTTCTCTTATATGTTACATTTTAAACACATGATGCGAAATTTTTACGTTATGCTTATCTTAGAAATTTTTAAGTATGTTACTTTTTCGTTTATTTAACATTAACCTGAGAGTTTAATTGTATATGAGAAGTAAAATGCCACGTTAAAGTTTAAAGACATGATATTTATATGTGAAGTAAATTTTCGTGTAAAGGTTAAAATTCTTTATCTTTGAAATTTTTATTCCGTTAAATTTCCTATTATTTAACATTAACCTAAGAAAATAATTGTGTATGAAAATTTCGCGTATTGTTTAAATTTTTGTCGAAGAAAGTTTAAGTATGTTATTTTTTTTCCTTCTCTAATTTAGCATTATTCTCACACATTTTAAAGATAAAAATTTTATGTGTGAAATAAATTTTCGCGTATTGTTTCAATTCCTTACCTTATAAATTTTTAATATTTCTTTTTCTCTAATTTAGCGTTATTCTTATACATTTGAAAGACATAATTTTTAAAAGTGAGGTAAATTTTAGCGTATTATTTAAATACTTTGTCTTATACATTTTTAGAGCTTCTTCTTTTTTTTTTTTTTTTTTATCTTTATCGTTGATATAAGAGTATGATTGTACATGTAAAGTTAATTTTCACGTTCTATTTTAAATTCTTTGCCTTGTAAATTTTTAGTGTTTCTTTTTTCTAAAAGCTAGAGTTGTCATTTTACATTTTAAAGACATGAATGGCAATGTTTGAATTCTTTGTCGTAGAAATTATAGGTATGTAATACTTTTCTCCTACATGTCATATTTAAAGTCGTGATTTTTATGTGTAAGGTAACTTTTTTTAACGTACTTTTTTTCTTTTATTTAGAGATATTTTAAAGACACGTTTTTTATATATGTAGTAAATTTTCACGCAAAGGTTAAAATTATTTATCGTAGAAATTTTAAGTATGCTAATTTTTCTTACATGTAACATTTTAATGTCGTGATTTTTATATGTGAAGTAAATTTTTACGTTAATGTTAAAGTTATTTGTAGTACAAAGTTTAAATATGTTACTTTTTTCTTTTATTTAGCAATATTTTTACATATTTTAAAGACATGATTTTTATATATGTAGTACATTTTTGCGTAAAGGTTAAAATTATTTGTCGTAGAAATTTTAAGTATGCTAATTCTTCTTACACGTTACATTTTAAAGTCGTGATTTTTATATGTGAAGAAATTTTTTTTCGTTAATGTCAAAGTTATTTGTCGTACAAAGTTTAAGTGTGTTAATTTTTTTTTCTTTTATTTAGCGATATTTCTACAGATTTTAAAGTCGGGATTTTTATGTGTAAAGTAAAATTTTACGTTAATGTTAAAGTTATTTGTCGTAGAAAGTTTAAGTATGTTACTTTTCTCTTGCATGTTTTATTTTAAAGTCGTGCTTTTTATATATGAAGTG
The DNA here is from genome assembly GCA_963978545.1 of Linyphia triangularis. Taxonomy (NCBI): domain Eukaryota; kingdom Metazoa; phylum Arthropoda; class Arachnida; order Araneae; family Linyphiidae; genus Linyphia; species Linyphia triangularis. The sequence goes on along the minus strand of OZ021729.1, from coordinate 51,709,757 downwards.
AATTTTCGCGTAAAGGTTAAATATTTATCTTAGAAATTTTAAGTAAGTTACTTTTTTTTCTCTTATTTAGCGATATTTTTACACATTTTAAAGTGATTTGTATGTGTAAAGTAAATTTTTTACGTTAATGTTAAACTTATTTGTCGTAAAGAGTTTAAGTATGTTACTTTTTTCTCTTATTTAGTGATATTCGTACACATTTTAAAGAAATGATTTTTATTCGTAAAGTAAATATTCACGTTCACTTTTGAATTCTTAGTTGTAAGATGTTCAAGTATGTTACTTTTTCTCTCTTATTTAGGCATTAGAGTATCCAAAATCAGTTATCACATCTCTATTCAGCATTAGCAGCTAGTTCTGTGTTGCCATTCATCAACTTAAGTAAGTATCATTGTACAATAAAAACTATCTTGATTGATATAACTAACATAAACATATTAATTTCTAACAAGTTTATTGGTAATGTAAATTTTAACATAGACTGTAAGTAGCTAAGATATATAATATCGCTCGCATAGCACAGTATAGCTTTAAATTACAACCGGTTGTAACAAATAGAATCAATTTCAAAGTATTTGAAGGCTGATATATCGAAAAGTTATGTATTTCCATCTCTTTGAAAACATTTTTCTGACTAAAAATAAATGTTTTTCCTAAACCATTCTGGAAGAAGAAGAAAAAGATTATAGATTCCACAATAAAATATGAATAATACATTTAAAATTTACAAAATTGAGAATAATACTTATATAAATAAAAAAAATCGTCATTTTTCTATTCAAAGTGATAAATATTTCTTTTTGGAAATGTATATTACTAATATTGTATTGCAAAGTCACGTGTGAACACACTACAACTACTAATTCCCTTCAACAGGGTCAGACTAACTCAACCTAAAAATAATTGTAAAATCATTGCTTTAACTTCCATAATGGGTTTCAGTTGGTGAATATTAAAAATTAATTCTAGTCTAAGTTCTTTTGTTGTGTATTCAATCCCTCAAAAGCTATGACAATAAAAGAAAAAAAAACTTTTTAATGACATGTTAAGCTCTGTAAAAGAAATTTTCACGTTAAGATTGCAAAGTTAAAATTTTTTTTTTTATCTCATAAATTTTAATTTGTATTTACATTTCATACTGTTATTGAGAAAATAATAAGACTTTATGTGTCTAACATTGATTAAATCTGATTCCTTAAAAGTGTCTTGTAATTATATCTATCAACATTAGTTTAAATGTGTTAAGCACTTATAGAAAAAAAAATCAACTCAATCTGAAACTTTACGCATTTGTGTTAATATATTATCTTTGCATGTATTTGAAGTTTTTAATGGTGAAGCATGAAAAGTTATAAACTGTGTAATTTATATTCCTTCTTACTACTAGATGGCTTTGCAATTACATTAAACTTAGTAGAAAACTGTCTTACTAAACTGTATAGTCAATGAGAAGAGCATTTGAAATCACGTGACATATTCTAACCAATCAGAAGCGAGCTTTTATTTCAACCAATCAAAGGAGACTTAGCTATATCAGGATACAAGATGTTGCCATTTCTTAAACTTTGATATAAAGCAAATCGTGACGTTATCCCCACTACATTAACACTGTGACATCACTGGTAAAACAGCTATCACTCTAAGTTATTCACTTAAAAGTAGCCCTAGAACAACTCAACTCCATCTCGCCTAAAACTTAGCATATTCCTATTGCTGCCATCGTCTTAAAGGTAAATTTTGTAAAATCAGGAATGACGTCATACCCACTGTGACGTCAAAAACTACTAGTCAAAAAACTAGTCAAACTAGTGACTAGTCAAAAAATACCTATCACTCTAAGTTATTCACTTAGAAGCATCCCTAGAACAACTCAACTCCTTCTGAAAGATAAACCGAAACTAAAAAGTGTTGCCACTGCTCAAAACTTTGATATAAAACACATTATGACGTCATATCCACTATGACGTTACGCAATAAAAGCCTATCACTCTAAGTTATTCACTTAGAAGCATCCCTAGAACAACTCAACTCCGTCTAAAAGATAAACCGAAACTAAAAAGTGTGGCCACCGCTCAAAACTTTGATATAAAACACATTATGACGTCATTCCCACTGTGACGATATACACAAACAGCTTATAACGAAACCGAAACTAAAACAGCAACAGGAGGGAAACAACTCAACACCACTTCCGGTCATGTGACTTCCGGTGGCGGCATATCCGGTCACGCCCCTTCCGGTGACGTCATCGTCCCATCGCTCGGTCGCTCCATGGCTCAGGATGCCCAATTTCTAACTACTGATAGCCCTCTTAAACAGCTGTATCAATAAATAACTTCAGTTCTTCTTCCGTTTTAACACTTGTCAAGCAATTATCAACGTAAAAGCTTTTCTTGAGTTGCTGAATTATGTTATTTGGATATTAAGGACCTTCTTCATTGTCTCTTTTCAATACGGTATCCAAGTGATGTTGGATAACAGCGCCCAACAGGAAGGGACTACTAGTGACGCCGAATACTACACGACAGTGTCTAAAATATAGCAGCTCTCCATCCTTTCCTCTCCACAAAAAACGTACAAAATTCTTATCTCTTGGATAAAGACTGATTTGGAGGAATGCTTTACGTATATCTGACACCACTCCCAGGCCAGTGCTGGACCCCTTGTTAGGGCGGTGGACGGCCTTGGCCAGAGGGCGCCAACACTATGCAGGGGGAGGACTACCGGGGTGTATGGAATATAATAACTAAAGCGTTAATCGCTCATGACGCTGGGTTCAATATGCTTTTCTGGCAGCAGAGGTCACGTACGAACGGACCATCACACTTACACAAATCGTACCGGTATTTGTCAAACAAAATGACCATGTATTGTTTGCTAAATTCTAATGTTCATTTGATCCATTTCAAATATTTGCAATGTCTTAGGGCAAACTAAAAGCCAAAGTAGTAGTTGAAACATTAATTAGTGTAATTTTGGTAAGCTAACACACATAGAAAATTAAGAAGAGACAATTTTACATTACTTACATTTCAAAAAAAGTTACCTGCATTTACTATTTAATTTCTCAAGGAAAGTAACAAAAACAAATATGTTCACAAATGTAATGTTCTTTGATTGAATTTACAAACTAAACCTGAAGAAGTCTTTTTAATTCGGAGCTGGAGTAGCAAAGATAATAAATAACGGTATCTGGATCTATGGAGTTCAAAATATCAGCTTCAGGGTGCATTAACAGTAAAGCATTCTAAATTTTCGTTTGTTAAAGACGATGTCAATCTGGTTTTAATAAGTTTCAATTTAGAAAATGCTCGTTCGCAAGAAACTTGAGTCAATGGGATGGTTAGAAGAAATTTATTTACTTTTGAAAGTTCTGGGTTTTGTAAACAGTACATGTTATATTCTAATACTAGCTAAATACCCGTGCTTCGATACGAAATTTTAACATGTGCAATATTTTAGCTAGCTGTGAGGCCTCGAGTTGCGGAAATCTGTCATTCGTGTATAAGACCCAGTTTTTGGCGCTTCGCTCGCAGGAAGGTTCATCGCTACGCAAAATCGAGTTCGCTTCGTTCGCTGAAAAGTTCATGGACACGTAAACACAGGCTTATTTCACTCGTTAAAAGGTTCATTGCTATGCAAGCATAGGCTCGCTTCGCTCTCTGAAAGGTTCACTGCTGTGTAAGCATAAGCTCGATTCGCTCTCTGAAAGGTTCACTGCTGTGTAAGCATAAGCTCGATTCGCTCTCTGAAAGGTTCATTGCTGCGTAAGCATTAAGCTCGCTTCACTCACTAAAATCTAATACTTACGTACTTAATATTGGAAGCCTCTACTTGTCAAGAAAAACAAAATTCCCCTTTAATACAATAATACAACACCCCTTTAAGATTATTTTAACGCGTGTTTGTGGAAAGCAAAATTAGAGGCTAAAACTACTTATGTTGAAACTTTCAGAGATCTAGACCTATTCGAAGTCGCTTTTTGTACAAAAATTAATTGAAAAACAAATTAAAATTTTAACATTCTTTTTATCAGTCCAATTAGAAGGCCAAAACTACTTGCGCTGAAAATTTCAGAAATGTAGCCAATCACAAATCGCTTTGTAAAATATTTGTTAATTAATTAATAATAAAAAAAATTTAAATTCCGTTTTTTAAAAATCCAATTAGAAGGCCACAACTATATATGTTGAAAATTTCAAAGCTGTAGCCGTATTTGAAATCGTTTTGTAATATATATATTAATTAATTAAAAAAATTAATTAATAGCAAACTAAACAAAAATTAAAAATTATTAATTAAAAAGAAACTAAATAAAAATTTAAAATTCTGTGTTTCAAAAGTCAAATTAAAAGGCTAAAACTACTTATGTTGAAAATTTCAGAGTAGTAGTTTTGTAAAATGTTTATTAATTAATTAAAAAAATTAATTAAAAAAGAACAAAATAAAAATTTAAAATTCTGTTTTTTAAAAGCCTAATTAAAACACCAAAACTACTTATGTTGAAAATTTCAGAGCTGTAGCCCTATTAGATATCGTTTTGTAACATATTTATTAACTAAAAAAATTAATTAAAAAAGAACTAATTAAAATTTTAAAATTCTGTTTGTGATGCATAAAATTAGAAGGTCAAAACTACGTATGCTGAAAATTTCAGAGCTCTACTCCAATTTTAAGTAGGTTTCTATAGATCAACAGAGACACAGACAGACACACAGCTTGTTTTATTATTATAGATAATTTTATATGCACACTTGATACAACTGTTGCATGATGCTGACGCTTTGCACTGGATCTCGTGGTCTTCATCACCATCTTCTTCTTGATCATCATCATCATCACTGTGGTCATCGATTTTCTCGTCTGAGACATCTTCATACTCATAGTCAGCATTCATACTTGCATTTGAAATCTGGGGCCATACATTCATGAACGAGATAAGTTCTTCTTTAAGCTTTTCTTCATCCACGTTCAAAAGTAATTCTATTTTCTTCAATGCTTTAGGAGGAAGAGATTCTTGGTATTTGAATCTTTTTGGGTCGAAACAGGCCAGATCCATATAGAGCGATTTGTGCTGCACAAAACGGCTTTCCACAGTTTGAACAGCTCTATCCATAATTACGAAGAAGATCTTTATTTAAATTCTTCTTCGGACGAAGTTCCAGCACTGTCGTCTTCAACAAGTTCTCCTGCCATTTTCTTTACTTTCTTCTTTCTTTTCTCAGTTATTGCTTTGCCAATAACGAATTCATTAAGAGTTTCATCGGTATTTCCTCTTTCTTCAAGTTTCTGCGTCATTTTTAGAACAAAGCGTTGTGTTGCTTTCAAAGTTTCAGAAAACTTGTCTCGTAGGCGTTTTAGTCTACTAAGTGAAGACTCAATATTCTTCCACGCTTGGGCATAGTCTAGATTCTTTGTTTGGAGATAATCCGATAGTGGCTTAGTGATTTTGAACACTTGCAAGAATACCATGCGAACAACTATTGTTTCGAAATCCAGATACTTTTTAAGTAAGGCAGTTGCTTCATGTCTCACTTTGGCGTTGAAATTAGTTGAATGTGAAATTTTGAACAGAGCCAATACCAACTCCATATAAATGTGTTTAGGTTAAGCTGTGTTTGAAGACTTTTCTTCAGATGAGATTCACTCATCTATTCTGCCGAATATTTTCTTTGGTGCGGCTTCGCCATGTAGCTCCAATGGCTTCCAACTTGTACTCAGGAATTTGCTCCCTGAACCTGTCCAATCTTTTAAATGAATTCTTCAAAAAAACCTGGGTCTTTTGCATTATGCTGAAAAATTAGATTGATGCAGTGAGGTACTGAGGTGTATCAGATATTACAAGATTTAAAATGTACTCGTAGCACCACTTGTGAATGTGATTTGATATTTTGCTGGCCATGTGTGCTGTCAAACCATTATACTGGCCGCTCATGTTAGACGCGACATCAAACGCATTTGCGACGCAATCACTCAAAGGTATTTCAAGGTCTGTCCATGCTCCAGAGAGAGTGTCAACTAGTGATTCCTGTAGTAGAAACCACACTTTTTAATGCCAGTAGTCTCTCTCAAACGTTATGTCCTTTAACATACCTGACTACTATTGCACATTGATCGTTGCTACATATGTCTATTGTCGTGTCCATCAAAACTGAGAATTTGCCGGCTGATTTGATTTCATTTGCCACGACAGATTTTGAGACGGCCTTGGCAGCCGTCTCGTTCCACCCCCTCTCCCCCATTAGTCAAGAGCGCACCGCGCAGGTACTGGAAGAATCATATTCATAGTCCATTCAGTAGTAACCTACAGTCGCAACACTCAACCCTCCCGCTCGGCAATATCGACGATAAGCCTCGTCTTAAAACTTGTCAGTTTCGAAGTAGAAGGGCGCCAAAATTTCCAGGCTGGAGGGAGCACCAGGATACGTCCCGGTGTCCCAGCACGGGCCTGACCACTCCAATTTTTTCCATACGAAAACGTGTTAGTATATCAGGTATCAGTTCAACAAGATTTATTCCTTTTTCAAGGCATTCATTTAAACTCGGGGAGTCTTTCTGCTTAGCCGAAGCATCGAAGACGGGTCGGATCCTTGTAGTACTATTTTCTTTTACAACGTGCCTGTGATGCAAGTATGGCCAGAATCTTCAATTTCTTCCTTGGGTATTTCTTCGATTATTTCTTCTTTTTGCCATTCTTTAAATACCTTTCCACAGCCTTCATAAAGATTTTTAGACTTTAGTTTTCTCACTGTTGAGTTAAGTCTTGATATGGCTAGATTAAAATTCTTTAAGAATAGAGTTTATTCATATGACGTTATTGTGTTCGCAACACTTACGATTTTTTGACGTTTAGATACTTTTTTGCTTATATCAAGAGGGGCGCGGTTAAATATTAAGCAAAAACGGACCAAATTTTGGTGTTCTAACTGACACATTAGGCAACTATTGTATGCTATGTCAATGCCATTTTTTAAAAACTATTTCCGAAATTTAAAAAAAAAAAAAAAAAAGCTTAAAAGTGAATTTTGTGTGTGTTTTTGGACATGTTCAATGCCAGAGGGGCGCGGCTAGAAAATGAACAAAATTGACGAAACTGTTTGTGCATTTTAACTGACCCATTAGGTAGCTTTTTCACTCTATTCTAAGACCGATTTCGAAAAAACAATTTTTTATTTCCTCTAACGTCGAATATGTTACGATTTTGCGACATTTAGGCACATTTTTGTACAAAGCAAGAGGGGCGCGGCTAAATTTTGAGCAAAATGGAAGAAATTTTGTGTGTGTTCTAACTGACACATTAGGCAACTATTCTATGCTATGCCAATGCCATTTTTTAAAAATAATTTCCAAAAATTAAAAAAAAAATGGCCTAAAAGTGGATTTTTTGTGTGTTTTTGGACATGTTCAATGCCAGAGGGGCGCGGCTAGAAATTGAACAAAATTGACAAAAAATTTTGTGCGTTTTAACTGACCCATTAGGTAACTCTTTCACGCTATTCCAAGACCGATTTCGATTTTTTTTTTCTCCTAACATCGAATCTGTTACGATTTTGCGACATTTAGGCGCATTTTTGTTCAAAGCAAGAGGGGCGAGTAGTTAGAAATTGGGCATCCTGAGCCATGGATCGATCGAGCGACGGTATGGTATGGGGGCGTGACCGAAAGGGGGCGTGACCGGATATGACGTCACAGGAAGTGACGTCACCGGAAGTCACGTGACCGGGAGTTGAGTTGTTCCCCTCCTGCTGTTGTTTTAGTTTCATTATAAGCTGTTTGTGTATGACGTCACAGTAGGTATGACGTCATAATGTGTTTTATATCAAAGTTTAGAGCGATGGCAACACTTTTTAGTTTCGATTTACCTTTAAGATGGAGTTGAGTTGTTCTAGGACTGCTTGTAAATGAATAAGTTAGAGTGATAGGTTTTTATTGCGTGACGTCACAGTAGATATGACGTCATAATGTGTTTTATATCAAAGTTTTGAGCGGTGGCAACACTTTTTAGTTTCGATTTACATTTAAGATGGAGCTGAGTTGTTCTAGGACTGCTTCTAAACGAATAAGTTAGAATGATAGGCTTTTATTGAGTGACGTCACAGTAGGTATGACGTCATAATTTGTTTTATATCAAAGTTTTGAGCGTTGGCAACACTTTTTAGTGTCGATTTACCTTTCAGACGGAGTTGAGTTGTTCTAGGGCTGCTTCTAAACGAATAAGGTAGAGTGATAGGTATTTTTACTAATGACGTCACAGTGGGTATGACGTCATTCTATGTTAAGATTTACGTTTTAAGTGGTGATAACATTGGATATATACCAAATTTAGTTTTCAGGTGTTGGCAACGAGTTCTGATCGGTCAGCTAAATGCTCGCTTGTGACTGATAAGTTTTAAACATGTGACCAAAAGTTAACTCCTGATTGACTGTTTGGTTTTCTAGCGAGTTACTTACATATCCTTTAGCCAAGTTAAAATACCTGCAACAAAGTTACACAAAAAAAAATGTTAAATTTGAAAAGTTAATAAAAGGAATGCCATTTGCTAAGGGTCTAAAGAACCCTAACCCCGAGCTACACGTGACATTTCAATATTTTACCAAACAATTGTTAAACACACATATTAATAATACGTTTTGTATAATTCCATCTTACCGTAAAGCTATCAAGATAAATTAATTTGCATAACTTTTGTTTTACTTTGAAACTTACAATTAATAAATTTTGAAAAATTATTTATTAAAGGTGAGGACCCACCTCCAGCCCGATACCTCTTTTAGGAAGAATTGGTACCATCTCACTCCACCCTATCAACAACAACAACAACAACAACAACAACAAAAAAAACTTATTTCAAAGAACGTATATTTCCTTGAAATATGAGGTCACTAACCAACCATCCAATAATATCTTTTAAGAAGACATCATTACCTTAAATCCTAAACAATTTTAAATTTTAAAAAATCTGAAAAGAAGACTTGTGAGAACGTATATTTCTCTCATGAATTAAATTTAATGGTCACATACAAAATCCTGGAAAAAAAAATTAACGCTAAATAAGTTTTTAAAAAATTAGTTAAAGTAATATTTTAGTTAAATTAAGGCTTAAAGAGATAAAAAAAAAATTAAGGATTAAATGAATGATTTAAGGAATTTTGAAGTGACCATAGGCATAGCTGGTTATGCCATCTTCCAGCAGATACCGCTTGTCGTCATAGGCCGACAAGGCTCTCTTGGTTTGTTGGAGTGAGAAGATGTTTAAAAATTCACTTACCGAATAATCGAAACGAAATCTGCGAAGCTAAAATAACTGTGAATAACTACACAAGTACGAACAAAATCGCGATGAGAAAAAAAACACGAAGTATTAAACACGTCTTTCACACTCAGGTATCTAAGTAGAAATGGCGAGACGGCAACCGGTAGCGTCTATATATGAGGGGTGATCACGTGACTTCACCGACCAATCAGGTTTCACGGTAGAGGGCGCTGCTTGGTTCTAACCGATCAGAGCGGGTGGGGAGCGAGACTAGGCATGTTTCAACACGCTTCAACGCGTTTGCGAGTTGAGTTGTTGTGTAACGATCTTGCTTGAAACAGTTAAAGTGATAGATAATTTGTTCGTGACGTCATAGTGTAGCGAATGGGTTTTTAGCGTAGACAGTTGTTTCAATTGGAGTAATTATGAAATTTATTAAATATAAAGATAATATTTAGTAATAATTATCAGATTTTATTATTATTATTATTATAAAAAATAAACTTATAAAAAAAGTGAACGTGAAAATTTACTTTACGAATAAAAATCATGTCTTTAAAATGTGTACGAATATCACTAAATAGGAGAAAAAAGTAACATACTTAAACTCTTTACGACAAATAACTTTAAAATTAACGAAAAAAACTTACTTTACACATAAAAATCACTTTAAAATGTGTAAAAATATCGCTAAATAAGAGAAAAAAAGTAACTTACTTAAAATTTCTAAGATAAATATTTAACCTTTACGCGAAAATTCCCTTCATGTATAAAAATCACGACTTTAAAATATAACATGCAAGAGAAAAGTAACGTACTTAAACTTTCTACGACAAATAACTTTAACATTAACGTAAAATTTTACTTTACACATAAAAATCCCAATATTAAAATATGTAGAAATATCGCTAAATAAAAGAAAAAAAGTAACACACTTAAACTTTGTACGACAAATAACTTTGACATTAACGTAAAAAATGTTCTTCACATATAAAAATCACGACTTTAAATTTGAAATGTAGGATGAAAGTATAACATACCTATAATTTCTACGACAAAGAATTCAAACATTGCCGTTCATGTCTTTAAAATGTATAATGACAACTCTAACTTTTAGAAAAAAGAAACCCTAAAAATTTACAAGGCTAAGAATTTAAAATTAACTTTACATGTACTATCATACTCTTATATCAACGATAAATAAGATAAAAAAAAAGAAACTCTAAAAATTTATAAGGCAAAGAATTCAAATAATACTCGAAAATTTACCTCACATATAAAAATTATGTCTTTCAAATGTGTAAGAATAACGCTAAATTAGAGAAAAAGAAATATTAAAAATTTATAAGGTAAGGAATTGAAACAATACGCGAAAATTTATTTCACACATAAAATTTTTATCTTTAAAATGTGTAAGAATAATGCTAAATTAGAGAAGAAAAAAAAAATAACATACTTAAACTTTCTTCGATAACAATTTAAACAATACGCGAAAATTTCATACACAATTATTTTCTTAGGTTAATGTTAAATAATGGGAAATTTAACAGAATAAAAATTTCAAAGATAAAGAATTTTAACCTTTACACGAAAATTTACTTCACATATAAATATCATGTCTTTAAACTTTAACGTGACAATTTACTTCTCATATACAATTAAACTCTTAGGTTAATGTTAAATAAAAGAAAAAGTAACATACTCAAAAATTTCTAAGATAAGCATAACGTAAAAATTTCATATCATGTGTTTAAAATGTAACATATAAGAGAAAAAAAAATAACATACTTGAACTTTCTATAGCAAAGAATTTAAGCGTTAGCGTAAAAATTTACTTTACATATAAAATTCACGTCTTTAAACGGGGTGATAAGCATGTGACGGTAATTAGCCAATCAGGTTAGCGGTAGGTGATACGCCACTTGCCGGCATTTTTAGACCGGAGGATGAGTCACGCTAATACTTGTTCAAACAGGTCGGGAGACTTGTACAGCAAGAACAACAGCATCGACGCGCAAGCAGCGGGTGATGCTGCGGTGTGTCAGCAGGTCTTCGAGATTATCGTTTTCCTACTTTTCCTTTTTCATAATGAAATGTTTGTGAAAACTTGGAATGAATGAAGTGGATTTCAAAGACACATTAGTAAGTGAAGGTAGAATTCGCATGGACTTTCTTCCAAAAAGTATGATTCACTTGGAGAATTTAAGATCATTTCTACTTGAAAACTTTTCTATTGTCTAAAACATTGAATATTGTTCAAACTCAGTGAGATTATATGCTACAATACGGGTAAAACTTAACAAAATTGTTACATTGAAGAAAAATAATAAGAGATTTAAAATAAATACTAGTTATAGATACTCCAAGGAAAAAAAATTCACCTCTACTTTTCAATCGGAAAATCAATGCAAGTTGGAAATTTATGTTACTTCAAGAAAGACTTAGACAATTTACTTTGTAATAATATACGTTAAGGTGTCGTATTAACTCGTGCAATACATGCTGACTAAGGTTTATTTTACTTATCTAAGAAAGGTGAATTGGGGGAAAATATTAAATAAATTGTAGATATTAAATACATTGTAAATATGCATTTAAGTTTTGAAAATCACCTGCAAGACTTTTAAAACATCTTAAGAAAAATTGAAAGAAACTTGCGAATTATATGTAAACTATATAACTTTTTATACTCTGAAAGGAAATCACAAGTAATTTAGTTAACTTTTTTCATGGTAACACTCATATTCAACGACATGTTTTAAAATTTAACCTTCTTTACATGATAATAGTTATAAATTTTTTCAATCTCAGATGCGATAATACTATTATTTCTAACATATATGTTACGAATTGTGTAAAGTTTTTAAAACTGTATATGCAAATCACCAATCAGAAACATAAAAATCTAACATCAATCAAACAAACTAAAATAATAAGATATTTTCCTTAGTGGAAATAGTTAACTATACTCATGTGATGGAATATACTTAGAAAATTTAAATACTGAAAAAAGTTTGCTAGGCAAACTTAAAGAATATTTTTTTTTTCTTGTGAAAAACTAGCATAAATTTGGAAAATGTAGAGTTTGTTACTACGTAAAATTGAACATCATCTGGACAAACTAAATTATACATGAATTTTTTTTTTATTTGAGAGGTGCTGACAATATATCATTAATATAGAGATTTTTAACTTCCACCCATAATTTCTAAATAACTTATACATAAATTTCAGAAAAACTGAAACGGAATGTGTTTTACAAGAGGCTTATTTTGTAAGATGAATATTCAATATTAATATAACTGAGCAAAGTTCATTCCGGAAAAAACTTGTAAAAGATACTTATATTTTGAAAATAGTTTGAAATATCCTTTTAAATTTATGAATGCTCGCTTTCGAAAGACACAAATAAAACTGATATTACTCATGATAATTAACACATACATAACATTAGTCAAACAAAGTGAAATTTTTATTGCTTGTGACCGATAACTTTTCAGTGAAGCAGAACTTACATAGGAAATTTGTGCAAACTTTTTCAACTTTTAAACCAAGTATCATGTAAAATTATAAATTACGATAGGAAATAGCATACTTCAGAATCCGAACAAGTCTTGTAGTTAAGCTAAATGTATTTCTCAAGGAATTGAAAGCATACCAGAGAAGTCCTTATCATTTCGCATCTTTTCTCATGTTGCAAGAAGACATACATTGTAAAAAATCGTCTTAGAACTTAACAAAAATCAGTAAAAATAAATATATTTTCTATGGCAAAGATAAAACTTCACAACTTAATTACTTAAATTTAGCTAAGTTGCATATGGTTTATTCACATAACTCGCATGTGCTTTGAATGTTGAAATATATTTGTCAGTTGAAATCAAACTCATCGAAAATAAATGCTATCTACATTTTCAAGTCGGAAATTACTATTAAATAAACTTTACATGTAAGACATTATCATGTTAAAAAGAAAAATCTACAAAAATGTAAATGATAATTTTACTGTTGGTACATAAATGATGAATAATTTATGATTTTATTCTAGGCAAACGTTTTATTGTCTAACAGAGAACTTAAACTTTAGCAGAAAAACGAAAAAATACAATTTTTATATCCTATCATGCTTGTCGAAAATTGAATTTATTAGCTGTTGTAATAGATTTTTATTGTCCAAATTTCTATAGTTCTTCCCAGTGCAATAATATTAAGTTCATGTGTAATGAGTAGGTTTTTTTTTTTTTTTGTTGAATCTTATAAATTTAATGAAATTATTATGACCTAAGAGATTGAGTGAACTGAATAAATCAATGACGTAAATTTAAACAATGACTTGAACTGATACATACTATAACTGTAAAGAAGTATGACAAAGTGATAGATGAAGTGAAAATAGAAGTTGAGTGAAATGTGTTGAAAAAAGTTGAAGACGACAAGAAATTCATAAATGAGAATTATCATTGACTTATTTTAACTTCGTTTTTCTTGCTTATGACAAGAAAATACACTCTTGTTTATTAAGAACCAACTTGATATCTTATCATAGAATGACAATGATGAAATATCTATACATTAAAAAAAAATACCAAACTTAGACATAGCAAATTTCTTGAAATTCATGTATAATGTGAGAAGTTTTACTGGAAATATAGAAGATACAACATTGAAAAATGTGAATGTTTCGAAGTACTTTATCAGAAATTAAAAAAAAAAAAAATGCGCTGAGGTCCGCTATAAAATTTTTTAGGAGAAAGTTTAAACAAAATTTAAAATCAAACATGCTTTTAAGTGGGAACACATATATTAAAATTATAGCACATTTAACAATTTATATTATGTCATCTCAGTTGGTATCAAACTGAATAATATGAAAAACAATCACAAACTGAATAAACATGAAAATTATCAATATATGTGGAAAAGTTTCCTTTTTTCACATATAAAAAAAATATAACACATTGACATACGTTAAGATCACGAAACATGCGTAATCATATACCGATAAGAGCAACCAATGTTGCGGGGAGATATTCACGTGATGGACAATATCCCATGAATAAATTGAGTGTTTTAATTTCTAATGCTAATTGCAATAGTATTTCACGTAACTTCAACTTTATATGTTACACTATAGATATATTTATTTTTCAAATATATTGACTTTCGAAAAATCATCCTTCAATATAAGAATGATCATAGTAAGAATAAAAGAAAAGATACTAAGCATTGATTTAAAGTGTATTTATTTCAACTTAGCAACAAATCATATGCGTGAAACGAAAATTGCCTCGAACCAAAGTATAACTATCCAACTTCATTGATTCCTACAAGGAAATTTTTCTCATCTAGTAATCGAATTTTTTTTTCTCGTACACATTATAAGTGTTGTCCAATCAGGTGTAGAATAGCTGAAGATATCCGACCTCTTTCTAAATATTAATAAGTCACTGTTGAAAAACTTATAAAAATTTCAATTTACACTTAAAGTTTTTTTATATATATATATTTCAAAGAATTTTTTTTCAAATCAATATGTATATTTAAATACTGAAACTTATTCACTTCAATAAATGTATGTTTAAGTTATAAAACTTATCGTATGTATTGAAAAATTGTAACTTTTCGTCTTCGTATAAATCGATAACTTATACACTAGTTCTTCATCAATTAATCTTCTAAGTAAATCTTTCAAAGGCAAAAACATACCTATAGCTTTACATTTGTAACAAGTTAAATTGTACATGTTTCTCGTGAAATTAAAATTTTATATGTTTTTCATGAAAATATATAAAATTTTGTAACTTTCACATGAAGCATGTACAATTTAACTTGTTACAAATGCAAAGCTATGGGTATGTTTTTACCTTTGAAAGATTTACTTAGAAGATTAATTGATGAAGAACTAGTGTATAAGTTATCGATTTATACGAAGACGAAAAGTTACAATTTTTCAATACATACGATAAGTTTTATAACTTAAACATACATTTATTGAAGTGAATAAGTTTCAGTATTTAAATATACATATTGATTTGAAAAAAAATTCTTTGAAATATATATATATAAAAAAACTTTAAGTGTAAATTGAAATTTTTATAAGTTTTTCAACAGTGACTTATTAATATTTAGAAAGAGGTCGGATATCTTCAGCTATTCTACACCTGATTGGACAACACTTATAATGTGTACGAGAAAAAAAAATTCGATTACTAGATGAGAAAAATTTCCTTGTAGGAATCAATGAAGTTGGATAGTTATACTTTGGTTCGAGGCAATTTTCGTTTCACGCATATGATTTGTTGCTAAGTTGAAATAAATACACTTTAAATCAATGCTTAGTATCTTTTCTTTTATTCTTACTATGCTCATTCTTATATTGAAGGATGATTTTTCGAAAGTCAATATATTTGAAAAATAAATATATCTATAGTGTAACATATAAAGTTGAAGTTACGTGAAATACTATTGCAATTAGCATTAGAAATTAAAACACTCAATTTATTCATGGGATATTGTCCATCACGTGAATATCTCCCCGCAACATTGGTTGCTCTTATCGGTATATGATTACGCATGTTTCGTGATCTTAACGTATGTCAATGTGTTATATTTTTTTTATATGTGAAAAAAGGAAACTTTTCCACATATATTGATAATTTTCATGTTTATTCAGTTTGTGATTGTTTTTCATATTATTCAGTTTGATACCAACTGAGATGACATAATATAAATTGTTAAATGTGCTATAATTTTAATATATGTGTTCCCACTTAAAAGCATGTTTGATTTTAAATTTTGTTTAAACTTTCTCCTAAAAAATTTTATAGCGGACCTCAGCGCATTTTTTTTTTTTTTAATTTCTGATAAAGTACTTCGAAACATTCACATTTTTCAATGTTGTATCTTCTATATTTCCAGTAAAACTTCTCACATTATACATGAATTTCAAGAAATTTGCTATGTCTAAGTTTGGTATTTTTTTTTTAATGTATAGATATTTCATCATTGTCATTCTATGATAAGATATCAAGTTGGTTCTTAATAAACAAGAGTGTATTTTCTTGTCATAAGCAAGAAAAACGAAGTTAAAATAAGTCAATGATAATTCTCATTTATGAATTTCTTGTCGTCTTCAACTTTTTTCAACACATTTCACTCAACTTCTATTTTCACTTCATCTATCACTTTGTCATACTTCTTTACAGTTATAGTATGTATCAGTTCAAGTCATTGTTTAAATTTACGTCATTGATTTATTCAGTTCACTCAATCTCTTAGGTCATAATAATTTCATTAAATTTATAAGATTCAACAAAAAAAAAAAAAAACCTACTCATTACACATGAACTTAATATTATTGCACTGGGAAGAACTATAGAAATTTGGACAATAAAAATCTATTACAACAGCTAATAAATTCAATTTTCGACAAGCATGATAGGATATAAAAATTGTATTTTTTCGTTTTTCTGCTAAAGTTTAAGTTCTCTGTTAGACAATAAAACGTTTGCCTAGAATAAAATCATAAATTATTCATCATTTATGTACCAACAGTAAAATTATCATTTACATTTTTGTAGATTTTTCTTTTTAACATGATAATGTCTTACATGTAAAGTTTATTTAATAGTAATTTCCGACTTGAAAATGTAGATAGCATTTATTTTCGATGAGTTTGATTTCAACTGACAAATATATTTCAACATTCAAAGCACATGCGAGTTATGTGAATAAACCATATGCAACTTAGCTAAATTTAAGTAATTAAGTTGTGAAGTTTTATCTTTGGCATAGAAAATATATTTATTTTTACTGATTTTTGTTAAGTTCTAAGACGATTTTTTACAATGTATGTCTTCTTGCAACATGAGAAAAGATGCGAAATGATAAGGACTTCTCTGGTATGCTTTCAATTCCTTGAGAAATAAATTTAGCTTAACTACAAGACTTGTTCGGATTCTGAAGTATGCTATTTCCTATCGTAATTTATAATTTTACATGATACTTGGTTTAAAAGTTGAAAAAGTTTGCACAGATTTCCTATGTAAGTTCTGCTTCACTGAAAAGTTATCGGTCACAAGCAATAAAAATTTCACTTTGTTTGACTAATGTTATGTATGTGTTAATTATCATGAGTAATATCAGTTTTATTTGTGTCTTTCGAAAGCGAGCATTCATAAATTTAAAAGGATATTTCAAACTATTTTCAAAATATAAGTATCTTTTACAAGTTTTTTCCGGAATGAACTTTGCTCAGTTATATTAATATTGAATATTCATCTTACAAAATAAGCCTCTTGTAAAACACATTCCGTTTCAGTTTTTCTGAAATTTATGTATAAGTTATTTAGAAATTATGGGTGGAAGTTAAAAATCTCTATATTAATGATATATTGTCAGCACCTCTCAAATAAAAAAAAAATTCATGTATAATTTAGTTTGTCCAGATGATGTTCAATTTTACGTAGTAACAAACTCTACATTTTCCAAATTTATGCTAGTTTTTCACAAGAAAAAAAAAATATTCTTTAAGTTTGCCTAGCAAACTTTTTTCAGTATTTAAATTTTCTAAGTATATTCCATCACATGAGTATAGTTAACTATTTCCACTAAGGAAAATATCTTATTATTTTAGTTTGTTTGATTGATGTTAGATTTTTATGTTTCTGATTGGTGATTTGCATATACAGTTTTAAAAACTTTACACAATTCGTAACATATATGTTAGAAATAATAGTATTATCGCATCTGAGATTGAAAAAATTTATAACTATTATCATGTAAAGAAGGTTAAATTTTAAAACATGTCGTTGAATATGAGTGTTACCATGAAAAAAGTTAACTAAATTACTTGTGATTTCCTTTCAGAGTATAAAAAGTTATATAGTTTACATATAATTCGCAAGTTTCTTTCAATTTTTCTTAAGATGTTTTAAAAGTCTTGCAGGTGATTTTCAAAACTTAAATGCATATTTACAATGTATTTAATATCTACAATTTATTTAATATTTTCCCCCAATTCACCTTTCTTAGATAAGTAAAATAAACCTTAGTCAGCATGTATTGCACGAGTTAATACGACACCTTAACGTATATTATTACAAAGTAAATTGTCTAAGTCTTTCTTGAAGTAACATAAATTTCCAACTTGCATTGATTTTCCGATTGAAAAGTAGAGGTGAATTTTTTTTCCTTGGAGTATCTATAACTAGTATTTATTTTAAATCTCTTATTATTTTTCTTCAATGTAACAATTTTGTTAAGTTTTACCCGTATTGTAGCATATAATCTCACTGAGTTTGAACAATATTCAATGTTTTAGACAATAGAAAAGTTTTCAAGTAGAAATGATCTTAAATTCTCCAAGTGAATCATACTTTTTGGAAGAAAGTCCATGCGAATTCTACCTTCACTTACTAATGTGTCTTTGAAATCCACTTCATTCATTCCAAGTTTTCACAAACATTTCATTATGAAAAAGGAAAAGTAGGAAAACGATAATCTCGAAGACCTGCTGACACACCGCAGCATCACCCGCTGCTTGCGCGTCGATGCTGTTGTTCTTGCTGTACAAGTCTCCCGACCTGTTTGAACAAGTATTAGCGTGACTCATCCTCCGGTCTAAAAATGCCGGCAAGTGGCGTATCACCTACCGCTAACCTGATTGGCTAATTACCGTCACATGCTTATCACCCCGTTTAAAGACGTGAATTTTATATGTAAAGTAAATTTTTACGCTAACGCTTAAATTCTTTGCTATAGAAAGTTCAAGTATGTTATTTTTTTTTCTCTTATATGTTACATTTTAAACACATGATATGAAATTTTTACGTTATGCTTATCTTAGAAATTTTTGAGTATGTTACTTTTTCTTTTATTTAACATTAACCTAAGAGTTTAATTGTATATGAGAAGTAAATTGTCACGTTAAAGTTTAAAGACATGATATTTATATGTGAAGTAAATTTTCGTGTAAAGGTTAAAATTCTTTATCTTTGAAATTTTTATTCTGTTAAATTTCCCATTATTTAACATTAACCTAAGAAAATAATTGTGTATGAAATTTTCGCGTATTGTTTAAATTGTTATCGAAGAAAGTTTAAGTATGTTATTTTTTTTTCTTCTCTAATTTAGCATTATTCTTACACATTTTAAAGATAAAAATTTTATGTGTGAAATAAATTTTCGCGTATTGTTTCAATTCCTTACCTTATAAATTTTTAATATTTCTTTTTCTCTAATTTAGCGTTATTCTTACACATTTGAAAGACATAATTTTTATATGTGAGGTAAATTTTCGAGTATTATTTGAATTCTTTGCCTTATAAATTTTTAGAGTTTCTTTTTTTTTATCTTATTTATCGTTGATATAAGAGTATGATAGTACATGTAAAGTTAATTTTAAATTCTTAGCCTTGTAAATTTTTAGGGTTTCTTTTTTCTAAAAGTTAGAGTTGTCATTATACATTTTAAAGACATGAACGGCAATGTTTGAATTCTTTGTCGTAGAAATTATAGGTATGTTATACTTTCATCCTACATTTCAAATTTAAAGTCGTGATTTTTATATGTGAAGAACATTTTTTACGTTAATGTCAAAGTTATTTGTCGTACAAAGTTTAAGTGTGTTACTTTTTTTCTTTTATTTAGCGATATTTCTACATATTTTAATATCGGGATTTTTATGTGTAAAGTAAAATTTTACGTTAATGTTAAAGTTATTTGTCGTAGAAAGTTTAAGTACGTTACTTTTCTCTTGCATGTTATATTTTAAAGTCGTGATTTTTATACATGAAGGGAATTTTCGCGTAAAGGTTAAATATTTATCTTAGAAATTTTAAGTAAGTTACTTTTTTTCTCTTATTTAGCGATATTTTTACACATTTTAAAGTGATTTTTATGTGTAAAGTAAGTTTTTTTCGTTAATTTTAAAGTTATTTGTCGTAAAGAGTTTAAGTATGTTACTTTTTTCTCCTATTTAGTGATATTCGTACACATTTTAAAGACATGATTTTTATTCGTAAAGTAAATTTTCACGTTCACTTTTTTTATAAGTTTATTTTTTATAATAATAATAATAATAAAATCTGATAATTATTACTAAATATTATCTTTATATTTAATAAATTTCATAATTACTCCAATTGAAACAACTGTCTACGCTAAAAACCCATTCGCTACACTATGACGTCACGAACAAATTATCTATCACTTTAACTGTTTCA
Organism: Linyphia triangularis; assembly: GCA_963978545.1. NCBI lineage: Eukaryota > Metazoa > Arthropoda > Arachnida > Araneae > Linyphiidae > Linyphia > Linyphia triangularis. The sequence continues at coordinate 51,689,278 of OZ021729.1, read as the reverse complement.
AGCAAGATCGTTACACAACAACTCAACTCGCAAACGCGTTGAAGCGTGTTGAAACATGCCTAGTCTCGCTCCCCACCCGCTCTGATCGGTTAGAACCAAGCAGCGCCCTCTACCGTGAAACCTGATTGGTCGGTGAAGTCACGTGATCACCCCTCATATATAGACGCTACCGGTTGCCGTCTCGCCATTTCTACTTAGATACCTGAGTGTGAAAGACGTGTTTAATACTTCGTGTTTTTTTTCTCATCGCGATTTTGTTCGCACTTGTGTAGTTATTCACAGTTATTTTAGCTTCGCAGATTTCGTTTCGATTATTCGGTAAGTGAATTTTTAAACATCTTCTCACTCCAACAAACCAAGAGAGCCTTGTCGGCCTATGACGACAAGCGGTATCTGCTGGAAGATGGCATAACCAGCTATGCCTATGGTCACTTCAAAATTCCTTAAATCATTCATTTAATCCTTAATTTTTTTTTTTATCTCTTTAAGCCTTAATTTAACTAAAATATTACTTTAACTAATTTTTTAAAAACTTATTTAGCGTTAATTTTTTTTTCCAGGATTTTGTATGTGACCATTAAATTTAATTCATGAGAGAAATATACGTTCTCACAAGTCTTCTTTTCAGATTTTTTAAAATTTAAAATTGTTTAGGATTTAAGGTAATGATGTCTTCTTAAAAGATATTATTGGATGGTTGGTTAGTGACCTCATATTTCAAGGAAATATACGTTCTTTGAAATAAGTTTTTTTTGTTGTTGTTGTTGTTGTTGTTGATAGGGTGGAGTGAGATGGTACCAATTCTTCCTAAAAGAGGTATCGGGCTGGAGGTGGGTCCTCACCTTTAATAAATAATTTTTCAAAATTTATTAATTGTAAGTTTCAAAGTAAAACAAAAGTTATGCAAATTAATTTATCTTGATAGCTTTACGGTAAGATGGAATTATACAAAACGTATTATTAATATGTGTGTTTAACAATTGTTTGGTAAAATATTGAAATGTCACGTGTAGCTCGGGGTTAGGGTTCTTTAGACCCTTAGCAAATGGCATTCCTTTTATTAACTTTTCAAATTTAACATTTTTTTTTGTGTAACTTTGTTGCAGGTATTTTAACTTGGCTAAAGGATATGTAAGTAACTCGCTAGAAAACCAAACAGTCAATCAGGAGTTAACTTTTGGTCACATGTTTAAAACTTATCAGTCACAAGCGAGCATTTAGCTGACCGATCAGAACTCGTTGCCAACACCTGAAAACTAAATTTGGTATATATCCAATGTTATCACCACTTAAAACGTAAATCTTAACATAGAATGACGTCATACCCACTGTGACGTCATTAGTAAAAATACCTATCACTCTACCTTATTCGTTTAGAAGCAGCCCTAGAACAACTCAACTCCGTCTGAAAGGTAAATCGACACTAAAAAGTGTTGCCAACGCTCAAAACTTTGATATAAAACAAATTATGACGTCATACCTACTGTGACGTCACTCAATAAAAGCCTATCATTCTAACTTATTCGTTTAGAAGCAGTCCTAGAACAACTCAGCTCCATCTTAAATGTAAATCGAAACTAAAAAGTGTTGCCACCGCTCAAAACTTTGATATAAAACACATTATGACGTCATATCTACTGTGACGTCACGCAATAAAAACCTATCACTCTAACTTATTCATTTACAAGCAGTCCTAGAACAACTCAACTCCATCTTAAAGGTAAATCGAAACTAAAAAGTGTTGCCATCGCTCTAAACTTTGATATAAAACACATTATGACGTCATACCTACTGTGACGTCATACACAAACAGCTTATAATGAAACTAAAACAACAGCAGGAGGGGAACAACTCAACTCCCGGTCACGTGACTTCCAGTGACGTCACTTCCTGTGACGTCATATCCGGTCACGCCCCCTTTCGGTCACGCCCCCATACCATACCGTCGCTCGATCGATCCATGGCTCAGGATGCCCAATTTCTAACTACTGGGGCGCGCTAAATATTGAGCAAAATGAACGAAATTTTGTGTGTTCCAACTGATACATTAGGCAACTATTCTATACCATACCAAAGCCAGTTTTTTAAATAAAATTTTGGCCATTTTCTGCCCACCCTATTGCTCAGGCCACAGGAAACAAGTCTGGAACGTTTTATTCGCAGAAAAAATTAAAAAAAAAACTTAAATTTATTTTTATTCTAATTAAAAAAAACTGCATTTATTCTTTAAAATTTGATAAGGACCGCCCTTGAGTATCTTGTGTTTGTTTTCTATGGAAGATATAATTTATAACCCAGGGCCTATTCTAACGGGCAGTCGTGGCCTATTTGGGCAGTCGTAAATTAGAAATTGGGCAGTCGTAAAAAATAGAAAACAAGGTAATTAAAAATATTACTTTAATAAAGAAGTGCAATTATTAAACATCTATTTGAACTTATAATAAAATCTAAAATGACTTTTTTATTTGTTTATACAACCTTTCCTTCTTTGAAATTTCAGCTTCACTGAATATACTTTTATACCAATCATGACACTTGAGTTTTGGAGTGTCTTTTACTAGACGTTTTGTATTCAGCCATACCAAGAATGCATCTCTGGCCTTCATACAATGAGGCCTCATTGTAGATGAACTTGAAGTTACAAAATTCGATATTCGACAGTTTCTTATAAACGTTCCCCGGGACCATCACCATTCAGATCCTTCCAATCCTTATCTGCCAAGATAGCTATAACAGTGAAAAAAAATTGTGACTTGTATGTGTGGAGAAAGGAAGAGGGTTAAAAGAGAATGGCTTGGTGGAAGATGACCCCCAGAAATACCAACCCTTTTCTTCAGCTGGACTTGGTTAATTGGTCTCCTTCCACAGTTTGAAAAGAAATAGCCAAGGGAGAGCACCCCTATCCTTTACAGGATGTTGGGTAACACTGCAACACTCCCCATCTTTCAAGGGGTTGTTAAGTCAACAATGTTATTTTACAGTCCAATTTTGGTCTTGAGGTCGCTCATATAGAATTTCTGGAATCCTCTTCTTCCCACAACCGAGTAGAAACGATGTGGTTCTTTATTTTTTTAGTCTTGCCTAGAGATCATAAAAAGAAATTTTAACAGACGTGTCCTTGGATGCCAAACATGGTCAAACCTCTTGGTGACAAGTCGTTGGAGAGAGTAGGTTTGTTGAAAGATTGATTTTACTAGCAGTGTATCTTCTGTATTGATGAGATTGAAAAGGTATGCCCAACTTTTTTATGTAAAAGTTATAGAATAAACCTAATGGTTTTTCATATTATAGAAAATATGACTCTTACAGGGGTATCGTATAACGATGTATCAGAAATAATGTTTCTAATTTTACCATAATTAGATGAGAAGAAAAAAATTCAAGTGATGGTTAAGTTCTTCAATGTACTAAAATATTCAGCTTATAGTTTTTTTTAAATAAAACTTATCGAATTTTGTATTTAGTGAAACTATTGTTTCACGTCGAATTTAAATACAATTTTAAATATTATCATTGATTCTCGCTCATCCTAAAAGGCATTCTACATTTACTGGTAAGGATAACACGAAGTTTGGATAAAAAAAAACTATTCTTATTCATAATTTTTCAAAGATTGAGAGTTTTAAAAAAATTATTTTGCAAATACGTAGCAATATCAAGATATATTCGTATTCCGAGAATCAACAGAAATAAATAAATAATGGAGATGAAAAGCTTATGGTAATAATCATAAATCTCAATAACAAATGTTACAGAACTGTATTATAAACCAAATTAAAGGTTTTGGCAAGGTAATTAAATTTTAAAAAATTCTTTGAATGAACATGCTTAAAAATCTGTACTGAAGAAGTGTACAATATATCTTTCAAGTTATATTTTAGGCATAAAATAATGCTTTTTTTTTTACAAATAGCGAAATTGGATTTGGTCGGTAGGTTTTAGATTTAATTTTCTTTGAAGCAAATTATATACAGAGGCTATTCTGCCATCATAAGCAAAGAGCCCAAAATCCAAAAATATTCAATTGTATATTTTGAAGTCAATTGCATACTTTTGTGTTCGTCCTTTGAAATTAAATTTTTTTTTTTAAATTGTTGTATGGGTTTGTATGACCTAAAAACTTGATCCATTCAATGAAATAAAAAGATTATTTTCTATGGATTAATCGGAAAGTGTCAAAATATATGCAATTAAATTGTTTTGGATTTAGGGCTTTTTAGCTTATGACGGCAGTATATTTCTCCGAATGTCTGTTCCGAATACTTTCAAAGGGAAATGCCTTTTCAAATTGAAGCTGCCCCACATTTGTGTCTCGAACTGATGAAAACAAAAAAAAAAAAACACTCTCCAGGCAACCCAATAATTGGCAGCGACTATCTGACGTAATCGAAACAATTTCAACTCCTTTTTGTAAACGAAGAATCGTTCCGGTGGTGATTTGTTCAATAAAAGCCTCGATTTTGGTAGAATTTAAAGTTGAATAATTGGGTTTAAATTGTAGCAATTTTGAGTTAAATTTAAAAATCAGGAAGACCTGAAATTATAAACGACTTATTGATAGACAGCATGCAGGAGGTGGTTCCATACAGGAGGTGAAAATATAATCATGAGGCTCCTTAAAAAGCCTAATTTTTTTTTTCATCTTGCGTTTGGCCTAATAATGTTAGTAATGAGAGGGAGGGGGGATTCGGAAGTTTGTCAATCGTAAAATTTCCTTAGAATAGGCCTTGTTATAACCCATGCCATGAAGTTTGCCCGAAGGCTTTGAATTACTAATACACGGAACAGAAATAAAGATTTACTATGAACAAAATTTACAAAGTTGCGAATATTTTTAGAGTGATAATGACATTGCCACATTTGCTAAGATATTGTTAGTTGAGAAATATTTAGACAAATTGCACAATTCGTTTTAAAATGGAGAGGCATAACTAAAGGCGATAAATAATATGAAGCTTAATTTTAACAAAAAACCCGTTTTGGGGGATTAGTATATAAAAATTAATTATATTTATACCAAATTTGGAAAGAAATCTTAAACATTAAAGTTTTGTAAATCACAAATTTTTCTTAAAATTTTGTTCTTTTTGTGACACTTAATTATCTTAGTTTGAAGTTAACGTTTTAAATGGTAAATGTGGACACATTTGTATGCTACGATGGCCTTACTAGGCTAAAAAAGATACCAAAGAAATAAACGTTGTGAAATGAATAAGCAAAGGAAATACGAAATAGATTGAAAAAGCCCTCATACAATTACAAAATAAGAGAATATAATAAAAAATTTAAATAAAAAATAAGCATTTGTTATTCTGGAAAAAGAATTGCTTGGAGACTAATAATATACATTCCTAAATTTGAAGAAAGAAAAGAAAAATGTGCACCCGCAAAAATAATAAAAAAAAAGCTCGAGAAAAACACATTAAAAGTAAAAATTTGAAAAACATCTGAATGGTGGATGTAATAACGTAATGTCATGAAATCTGTATATTTAAGTAAGAGTATCCTTATGTTTTTTTTTATAGAAGAAGCTATAGTTTTAACTTCCGAGAAGACAACTTTCTGTGGATACTCTGAAATCTATGTTGATAACTAAAATTAACTTTTCATATTCTTACAAAGATTTTCTGGATTTCCTAAAATCAAATAAAAATTTGTTTAACTCAATATTAGCCCCAAATAAGAAGTATATGCAAAATATGGATGAATGTCATCTTCAGAAAAAGCTGTCGATCATTACATTGAAGATTTTAGAATTGTGTGTGCTCCGTACCCCGTAAATATAATACGAATAAAATGACCACTTCCTATTGGCAGAGATCTGTCCTGAATTTTACTCCGAAAAATCTGGTCACATTAAGTGACAAGCAGTTGTCCAAAGAATTAGGGGTGTTGAACATCGCGCAACTTTCAATTATACTATAATACTGACGTGGATTTGTCATTTACCGTTGTTATATTTTCATCATTCATTTAGAGAAAATGGTCAGTTTGGAGGTATTTTTTAAAATAATTCTTTTATGCATCTAAAAAAAAAAACATTTTGCCAAAATGGCGATATCCTTTGTTATAAGCTAAACTGTGGGAAGAAGAAACGATCGTTGATGAGGTATGCTCAAGGAAAGAACTCTGTGTTGAAGGCATCCCTATTGGAAAAAGTTCAAATTACCAGTAACAAAATGATACTGGAACCAGTAAAACCATACTGGAAATTTTAAAGTCTGTATGACACCATACTGGAAGATTTTAAACCTTACTGGACATTTTAAAACAGATAAAATTATACTGGAAAGTTTAATACCAGATTTGAAACATACTGGAAATTTTGATACCAGGTTTGAAAGTTACTGGAAATGTTAAAACCAGTATAGATTCAAAATGGAAGTATTTAAGACAATATACTGGCCTAAATATAATTACAAATGCATCTAACCCACATAGAGAATTTTTAATCTAAATATTAATTCGTTCCCAAAGCACAACATAGAATTGGGGGCCCTCATATAAAGCCAACGTTGATAGTTGTAAAAATAAAATCAAGTCGGCTATTTCGCTTATGTAGAAAATCAGCAAAAAGTGTTACGAGCAAATAGTCTTTTCATTATCTTGACCTACATGACTAATCCATTAACGAGGGTTGGCAAGAAAACTTGCCAAACAAAATTTTAGTTCTTTTCTTTGCTAATATCGTAAAGTTTTCCCAAAAAATCCAAAATATACCATAAATGATCTAAATAAACAAGGCAAAAGTTAAAAACAATGATGTGTTTATTTGTTTTAAAATTGTCTTTAATGGGTTAGTGTAAATTGTTGGTAAAATGCTGCCAAATTTCTAGTATTGCAAAACTGAAAAGAAAAATACTTGGATGCATAAAAAATATTTATTGTAAAGAAACACAAGAAAGTAGGCCCTGTCTGAGATTTTAAACTATCTTATCAAGAATATTCTATTAAAATAAAGTAGATTCCCAGCATGCGAATTAATTTCCGAGTTATCATTTTGGTACTTTCCATATCTGAAAGAAATTCCCCAGCAAAATATGCGGGAAAATGATCAAAATTTATTCAAAAATGAATTTATTCTGCCGAAAACATTTCCATCCTGTAAAGGTGACATTTAATGACAGCCACTAAAATTTGATAGAACGATGGTAAGGCGGCAGGCCTCCGCAGATTTGTCCACTATCGGCATATACAACCATAAAATCGAAGTTAATAGAAAGGATTTAAAATGAGGGGATAGGAAAATCAAACTTGACCAAAGCTAAATAATGCAAAGATAAAAATTTTCTTATTCCGTCATCAAATCTTCCAATGTAATATTTTTAACGAAGTAAACACTAACAAAATAAGGTATCTTTTCAATCATTCTTAACATAATTAGGATTGCCACTCAAAATTCCCTGGCTTTTCTAAACAATTTTTTTTAAATTTCCAGTTAAAGCAAATTAAAAATTTAAACAAGAATTATAAAAAAAAAAGAATTTTAATGTGCATTTTTATCAATTAAAATTTAGGTAAAAAAAAAAGGGGGGGGGGGGGAATCCTCCTTTTTGCTGAATAGTAAAATGTTTGCGATTTGTGTCACCAAACACTGATGTACTTGCACAGGAAGATAAATTGATTAGATGGTAGAAGTAGCAATCTGCATCTCCCTTTATCCCCAGGGGTGAAAACAGTTAAAATATATATATATATAAAAAAAAAAGAGGAAAATATACATGCAGTATTATTTTAAATAAGAATATATTTGTGTGCCAATGTGTGTACAGATTTTCACCTGTTTTTCAGACAATTGGCTTACAGCGGGTGCCTTTTACACATTAATACAAGAAAATATTATATGAAATATCAAATTTTCAGAACGCAGATATGTGCTCTGAAAAAGAATGAAAGAAATTTTCTGACTTTCCCAGAAAATACCACATTTTTTAGTTTCCCCTGAAAATTCCAGGTGTAAAGGCAACCCCGATAATGTAAATAAAATTGTGCAATAAAAATTATAAGTTAATTAACCCAGCACTGATTGACGATAACACCAACTCTTCCAAAACAAGAAGACTTCTGTATTTTGAGTCCTTTATTTTTAACAGTGTATACAAGAAAACTATTCAGCCTTTTCAGCATCAAGTCTTCTGATAACAGCTTCTTTTTTCTGTTTGATGCGATTTCTTCTTTCTTTTAGGTTCATCTTAGCTCGGTTCCACCTAGAACGGCAAATATCAAGAGATAAGCACAGATGACAAGACCACATAACTATATCAGCTGTTAAATATAGTTTGGCCTTCAGGTTAGAAAGGTAAAGTGTAATACATAGGAGACATTCTACAAAAGAAATTTTTTAAATACTTGATATTTCTTTTATAAGCAATATTTTGATGGTTTATTAAGAAAAATTAAACGTGGGACGTAACCTCTTGCAGAGTTTCTACTTTTCAAAAGTTAGATGCATATTTTCAAGGAGAAAGTTGTCACATGTCCTCTCATTAACTTCAATAAACATTAGTATTAACCAAGAAAGTTGGCTGAACACTAGTGTAAAAAATCCATTTAAAAATTCCAATTTCCTTCAACTCCAAATAATTTTAAATTAGTAACTCCAAGATATTTAAACATAGGCTACTTTTGTTTTATTTACATAGGCTACTTTTGTATTATTTTTGCAAAGATTTCCTTAACATTATAAATTTAACTGATAATTTCAACTCCAAGCACAGACATGACAAGCTCTCAACCTTTTTCTGTAAAGTTAAGTTTAATGAAATTATTTACATATAATCTAGTGTATAGTTTGTTCTAAAATTAAAATACACTCCAATCTTAATATTTTAAGAATTCCTATTAGTTAAATGAAATCTTTAGTTCCAGTTAAGTTAAATTTATCTTGACGATTCGGTAGTTCATGCAGAATTTTCTTTTATAAATTCAACCTCATAACTTTACCCAAGAAAAGGAATGAGAATTGTTGTAGTGCCATTAGGTTGCAAAGAGTTGCATTACACATGTTTTGTGTGTGTGTATCACCTTGTAGTTTATGAGCAGTGATAATTACATTAAAAAATTAATAGTGCAACATAATATAAACACATATGGTCAGAATATTTGTGTAGAAAATTTTATATTTAATGAAAGTTTTTAGAATTACATTTTATATTAACATTATCCATCACAAGTTTAATATTACCAAAAATTCATGCAAGATCTTTTTCATTAAAAAAGGTTATCTATTTAAAAATTTCCATTTTAATATATGTGCTCTTTTTGCAAAATTTACTCAAATTAAGAATTAAATAAGTCTTATTTCTATTTAATACAAATTTATTTATGTTTTTTAACACTTATAAACACTAACACATTTCTAACACTTATAAAGTTGATTTTTTTTTTTAAACGGAAGCCAGTCAAAATGAAGCACCCCTCCTCAAGTCGAAACCATGAATTTAAAATCACATCCTCTCTAATTAGCCAAGGGGGGAAAAAAAATCATTAGGCTGATGAATATAGCATAAAAAATATACAAACCTCTTCTTTACAACTGTTTTTTCTGGTTTAGGTTTACGTTCTGGTGATGCTCTAATGGCAGCATGAGCTTTTTTGTACATTTCTTCCATCTGAAATGAAAAATATTGCACATAAAAATGGTGCCAAGATAAGTAAATGATAGCAGAATTTTTTATAACTATTATTCCACCTTGTATCGGTATAAAATTTGTTCCAGACAATAAAAGTCACGTATTAGTAACTCGGAAAAGAACCAGAATATGCAACCGCATATAAGGAGTCAGAAAAATTTCAAGAAATTTAATGACTTTTTAAATGCTTTCAATGACACAAAGATTCCTTAACAATAACATTATTTTCTGTCTATAACAAAGGATTCAACTGTGGGTACTTTTTTTAGAAAAATGTTTAAGAACTTTCTTGAACGCTCTTGCTATATCATTTTGAGACAAAATGTACAAAATCACCATTTTTGTAATCCCAAGCATAGCCATCGTCTTAAAATTAAGCATAAGGGTGAAAAGTATTTTATCAGTTGATATTGGTATAAAATAGCTTTATATTCAATAATCATCTTATAATAGTGTTTTAAATTAAACTCCCAAATGATTTAACTAGTAATCATTTTAGCAAAATTCTAAAATGTAAAGGCAAATTTTCTTGCTACAGAAATTTCGTATCCCAGCTCAAACACAGATTATAACCTTGAGTAATGCACTTACATCATCTGGAGTAATGCCCAATTTAATGTATTGAGAGAACTGTTTCTTGTATGCATCTTCATCCTCGTCCATCAGCAATCTCATGTAATCGGCAACGTGCGAACCGAATATATGCTTGCGATGAATTTCGGCATTGAAATCTTTACTTTCAGCATCATAGCCAGGGAATCGTTTGTTGCTGTAACAAAAATAACAGCAGATTAAAATTTACAGATTATAAATATAAAATACACATTATATTCTGAAATTTGAATTTTACTATCTCTCATATTAGAAGCAGAACTTCAAAGCATGATTAAAAATGTAATATATTATAAATCATTAAATTTTAACTTTTCATTTACAGATACTATTTTTTAAATTTAATGTACACAATTAGGGATGGAACGGATATCCGGCTGATTTTTCAATATCCGAAACTCCGTCGGCTCCTATATATCCGGCCACCAGGTATCCACAAGAAATAATTTTTTGCAAAAAATAATGATCTTTTTCGGACAAAGGGGACACCGCATCCTACACTTTTCTTTTCTTTCTTGGACATAAATTGCAGTCAAGTTAGAAAACGAAAAAGTTCCTTCGTGAGAACTATGCTTTCACTGTATTATTGGCGCCAAGTTGATAAGCATAAACCATTCCTCCAATATTTTTCCATACACATCCTTCATACGTGTTTTGCAATATGTTCTTTTCATTCCAAGTTTATGATCTGATTAATTCCAGATGTTATACTATTGAAACAAATTTATGAAGCTTTATATTATAGTATCAGAAAGTTGTTTCTTGCGAGGAGAAAGACTATTTAAAACATATATGCAACTAATATAACCTAAAAATTTAAAAACAAGGAATACAGTTAGTTAAATTATGAAGCGAAAGTTTGTCTAAATATACTCTTCTGTCAAAAGACGAAACAGATTATACCAATACCAGTCAAATACAAGTTGGTAACAATAACAGGGTATCCAACAAATTTTTTTAATAAAAATTAAAGCATATTTCAAGGAATATCCCAATTTTTTTTAAAAGGAACCCTCTTTCAACTAATTAATAACGTGTGCCGAGCTAATTTTAGAAATTAGCCATTTCTTAATATCAAAATTTTCTAATCACCATGTAAGAATTAGGTTGTTATTTAATAGGAAGAGGATTATTATAAGCCTTTTCTTGAAGTTGAAAAAAAAAGAAAAAAAAAAGTATAAAATAGTTTACCAAGTCACATAAATATGATGGGCTAAACCTAAATAGACAAAAACAATAAGGAATGGATCTAGGCATGCAGTTCAATAGTTTGCTTTAACAGGGTTTCCACTCAAATTAAAGAACGAAAATCAATGACTTTGAAAAATTTGTTTTCAGGCATCATGTCTATATATAAATTTTAAATAAAAATAAAGTCTATTCTACCAAAAAAGTTACAAGTTAGCACATTCGAAATACAAATATGTTGGAGAATTTAGATACAGCCGCTGTCACGTGGGGACAGCAAGTCTGAATTGTACTTTTTATAAACTTTGCAGTTGGGCACACAACCACAAAAATTATGGACTTTTAAGGACATCTAACATTTTCAAGGCCTTGAAAACAAGTTCAAATTTATTAGGTACTTTTTATGACAGTGGGAACCCTAACCTGTCTAACCATCAGATCACAACGGAACAAGTCGTTTTATTTTGTATAAAAGATTAAGATGTTAAAGGATTGTTTGAGAAGTAGTTTATACAGGGTTTCTGCCAAAATAAAATGTCACAAATCCGTGACTTTCTAAGACTGAAGCAAATAATTTTCCATGACTAAGATTTCAAATCACAAAAAAAAAAACACATAATAATTTTAGTAACATGAACATATGTAAATATCAATGTACCATAAAATGATTTTTATAAAGTTTCATTTTAAATTCAGTAAAAAAATACTTGTTTTGGTAACTTTCAAATCATAAGAAAAAGGGAAAAATAATTTTTCATTCACAGAAGCAAGGAGATGGAAAAAAATTAATAAACATAAACACATGCTTATCAAAACTGTTCATTTCAGTTCTCATATTATGAAACTTTTTTTCACCTACAAGATCTTACTTGTGTGATGTCACAAATTTGGAGTTCAGAAATGGTTTTATTGACTGTGGTTCTTAACTGTGACTGTTTTTTTGTCAAAAAGTAAATAAAAACATAGATGAATTTTCGATGAGCTGAATACGATCATGGCGTTTATGAAGTCACAATTAAGTGATTTTACTTAAAATGTTTAGAAATATGAAATTCACTGTATTTTCATGACTAACGGGCATTTTTTTTGGTTCAAAACCGACTTTCCATAAGAGCGGAAACCCTGGATATAAATTATATTTTAGATGAACGTATCTATGCAATTTGGCAGATTTTTTATATTATTATGTTTTCAAGAACTAAGTAGGATGGTTCTGTATGTAACTGACATAGTATAATAGTATTCAAACAAAAAATTAATTATTTTTTACATATGCATTTTTACTTTTTACACAAGTCAATTAATTTTAAACAATTATCGGGGTTCCCCCTTTAGCAGAGTTATTTTTGCTTGAACATATCCTATGAACAATCGTTTTTTCTCCTCCTCTCAGTTTTACTTTATCGCAAAACATATTACCAAACTGGCTATTTTTTCTAAACGAATGATGAATTATAAAAACGGTAAATGACACAATACCACATCAGTAATATAGTGAATTTGAAGGTTGTGCGATGTTCCATACCTCTAGTTTTTATACTGTAGGTCCGAGATTGTTCTTATCTTTGTTCAGTAACATTTTTCACCTGACTTGTTTTAGAATGCCCAGTGGAAAAAACATGCTGAAATTGAAATTATTATATGGAATTTGCTTGTTAAGTAGTAAAACTACAAGTTATACTAGTAACGTTATTCAAAGATCGAAAGGTTCTATTGAAAATGTATCAAAAGAGGAATAAATGGTTCAGTAAAATAGTTCGAACAAGAACGAAACCCAAGTTGTCTCAAAGAGATCGTCTGCTCTCTTCCCAAAAATTGCTTGCTGGCCGAATTGCAGACGATTTGAGTAATAAAGTCTCAAAGACAACTGTTACGTGGGTTTAGAATAAATGCAACACTGTGATAAAAAGGTTAAATTTGGATGGTCCAAAATATTATTGGCATAATGTAAGGTCCGAGAAAACTTTCAGATGGAGCAAGCCTTTGATGTTTTGAGGTACTATTTCTTCCAGTGGAGAGACAGTTTTAGTGATTGTTACCACAACTATGAACACATAGAAGTATCTTTAAATTCTAGATATGCAACTTTTAGCATATTGTTCATCTTTGGATGGCGAAAACTTCCCATTTCACCAAGATGATGCATTATGCCACACTTCTAATGCATAAAAAATTACTTGAAGAAATAAACATTGAGCGCTTAACATGGCCTGCATATTCTCTAGCTTTATCCGTTATAGAAAACGTTTAGGGATATCTGGCAAGAAAGGTTTATGCAAACGGAAAACAATGACTCATTGGTAGAGCTTGAAGTGAAAGTTTATGTATGAAGTGAATTTAACTCTAATTACTTGAATGAACTGGTCAGCTGTATACCGGAAAGAATTACTAAGTATCTAAAAAGAAAAGACATGCCAAAAAAATATTGACTTTACGAATAATTTTATTATTCACAAAAAAATAAACTGTCCTTATACTTATGCACATGCTAAACATCTTATTTGTTATAGTTATTTGCATTATATTCGTACCAGTGCACATCTTAGCAATTACATTAAAGTAATAATAGGCAAAAAAGAACATCACAACAAAGTAAATAGCAGAGTTAGATGTGGAAATAAAGCAATAGAAGCGATTATATCGACATAACCTTCTAAACAAAATTGACTGTCGCAACTAAACTATGTAAATCTTGAAGATAGAGACAACTACAGAAGTGCAAGTCTTCCGAATAGTGGCTATTATATTGACGCAATACTCACCGAAAATGAACCATCATAACTTTGTAAATTTTTGCGATAGTGCCCACTCGTTAACAGCAGTCATTACATCAGTGTAACCTAAGCAAAATAACCAGCAATCTGCAGGAAAAGTGGTCATTAGGTTGGAGGTTGTGGAAGTCTAATGTAAGCAAACTCCAGGGTTTGTCAGACTTGGAAGCTCAATAAAACTGTAATAATGCAGATTTGTATCGATCTAACGAATTATTGAAATATCAGTCAAAAAGAGCTGAAACCACGTTTTAGCTGAACTGTACCAAGTTTTACATGTGCGATTATCCACTACAACGTCAGTGACTATTATGTAAGCTTAACACAAAACAAAAATGCATGCACCAAACAATGTAGTTCTCGGCACCAAAATTGACACCATTTGATTACCGTAACTCTGAGCAAAACGGTCATTACATACCTCGTTAATCTCGGGCATGATCGCTATTTCAGTAAAAAAACCTGAAATCTTCTATATAGAGCCATGTTTAAAGTAACAGAACATTTCCGAAGCAAGAACTATTACTACTCTCTATCCGAAAATCAACAGAAAAATGCTGTATTCTTTAAACTATGCAACAAAAGCGGGACCATCCAAAATGCAACAATCGGCATAAGTATCACATTCTTCAGGGATGAGTTTGGGGAAAAAAAAAATGAAAAAGCTGAAAACAAAAATCCAAAATTTTTATGTGCATAATACATTTAATCTATACTTTAAAGTTGTAGTTTTCTATGTGCATTTATAACACTGCACTGTCTGTGAACAAAAATGGTTCAAAATAGCAGCACCTAGATGTAGGGATACACTTTGCGCTATCATAAGGGATGGTATAGCTCAAAGCAAAAAATCATGTGAAAGTGTTGAAAACCGGCAAATAACTTCAAATTTAAAAAAAAAAATGTATTTAGAAATTTGAACTATATTTAAGCTTCAATAGAATAAAAGCAACAAATAATTTTACATACAATTGCAGTTAAAATATCAGTAAATAAAAGCAGATTATTTAGAAAAATTATAATTGGCACCAAGTTCCAGAATATTTTTATATAATTTTTTTACAAAAGTACATAATTTTTTTTTTGTAATTCTGCATAGATTCAAATCAAACGGCGAAATCGATCCTTAAACAGGCACTAAACATGGATATAGCGGCTATCACATTAACGGAAGTTTAGGAGAATGGCTACAAAACGGTGTGAAAATCTCGGTAATAGCTGGTAATGCATTAGCGTAAACCTCGGAGAAAATCACCACCACTCTAACGAAAGTATAAGCAATAGCTATAGCGCTTACAATACTGGCGAAAATCTAGGTATCGGCAAAAATGAACATCACAGGGCTCTCACTCAAGAAAGAGTTGGAGCAGTTTTTGGAGCAGGAAAAATGACTTTTGAGGCAGGTAATAACAAGTTTAATGGCAGAAAAAATGCCCTTTGAAGCATGTAAAGAAACTTTTGTAGGGGAAAAAAAAAAAAAATTTGTAGCAAAAAAAAATATCTTGCAACAGGGAAAAAAAAAAAATTTGAAGCAGAATTACCCGAGACGGATGTCACTAAATCGGCGTCACAAATCTCGGCAATAGCTGCTATTACATTACCATTTGCCTTGGCAAAAACGAATATGACACCAATGTAAATATCAGGATAGTACCCACCATACCATCACAATCCTGGTAATATCCGCTCAAAATCCCAGTAATATCGTATTTTCACCAAACAGTCGCAAATCTCGACAATAGCTGCAATTACATTACCATAGATCTTGGCGAAAACGAATATAACACCAACGTAAATATTGTGGATAGCACCCACCATACCATTGTAATCTCGGTAATATCGGCGCACAATCACAGTAATATATATATTTTTTAAGTCACCAAACAGAGTCACAAATCTTGGCAATAGCTGCTATTACAACAGCGTAAACTTCCTACCAAACTTGCGTAAATATTAGCGAAAGCGTTTACAATACCGTCGAAAATTTAGACAAAGGATATTACATAAGTTGATGAATCAGCAGAAATGACCATCGCTAATACGTACATATCGGCACAAATGTAGGTAATAGACATTTTCTTGGTAATGATTACGCAAGATTTGGTAATATCAGATGCTAACAAAAGCGCAGCACTCTTCGAAAATGATCGTCACACCAACAAAATATCAGCAATAGCACAGGAATAAACCGGAGCAATTCTCAACAACAGCACTAATATATCGGTGAAAGACTCTACGAAAATGACCATCACAATAATATCTGCATTAGCGTCGGAAACCATTGCAGTAATATCTAAATTTTCTCAGTAATATTGGGGCAAATTTCGGATATTGCGAAATCCCAGAACTCGGCAATAATTACCATCATACCAACGAAAATATCAGTAATAGCGCCGAATTAACTGGAGCAATACTCAATACTACAGAGCTATTATATCTATGAAAGAATCGACGAAAATAACCGTCATAACAACGTAAAACTTGACAATAACGTCAGCATTACAGGGTGTCCACAGAAAAGTTATTTTAAAATTCCCTGATATTTCCCTGTAACACCCAACTTTTTCCCTGATTATAAGTTATCGACAAAATATATATAAATAATAAACTTTCAAGTAAAAGAACATTCAAATTCACCATCATAAAGAAAAGTACGATGCATGTACTGTTTATCTTTACACATTTACGACACAAATACCAAATTGCTTCATTTAGTGTAGTGTATGTATAGTGTACCTGTACTGTGTGTATGCAATTATACTTTAAAATCACACTTTTTTTTCATTACAATCTAATCTCAAGAAAAGAGGACTCTAGTATTAAATTTCAGATTTAATAAGCTGTTTTCTTAAGTAAAATTTTAAAAATAAAGACAAACCATAAATCATGTCAAAATGGATCAAACACACACACATTTAACAAATACTCTATATATTATATTATCTATTTTTGTTTTCTGAATACTTGAAATTGTAATCAAATTTTAAAAATCAATAATTACTTTAAAATATTTTCGTAAAGTAAAATTTTTATATTTTATGAATTATATATCAATTTGTGTATTTAAAAAAAAAAAAAAAAAAAAAAAAATGTCTTCAAATGTAGTTGGATTGGGGGAGTTACACCATTTTCATTGGCTTTTTAGTTTGCATAATTTCGTTGTCCAAATTGTTCAATTTCATTATTTGCATTTTTCTTTTTTGTTTAAGATCAGCTGTAGCCGCTGTTTAAGTACAATACCCAAGCAAAATTTTTACAAAATAAACGCATTTTCCCCAGACATTTAATTTTAAACAATTATACATAAAAAAATTGCTTTAGCTTTAAACTATTACTTACATCTATAGTTAAAATGTAAAATTGTTTTTCAAGTTAAAATAAACAATTTTACATTCAACAGCAGTTAAAATGACAATTTTAAATAAGGAAACTGGGACGATTTGGATTAATTTCTTGTGCAAAATTAAATTAAAATTCTAATCATGGCTTAAATCTAAGTGAAAATTACAGCTACTTCAACGTAAATATCGGTGATAGGGTCCGCTGAACCGGCGCAAGTCTCGGCAATTATATTAAACCCACAATCGGCAAAAATGCCCGTACCGGAGCAGGCAAAATGCCCTGTAAGAAGGTTCCGTGATTGCCAGACTTGTAAGTCCAACAAAATTGTAATGCAGATTTGTATCGGATCTCAGGAATGATCAAAATTTCAATTAAAAGAAAAAGTCGAAATTCGCGTTTTAGCTGAACTGTACTATGTCCGATAGATGCAATAACGTCAGTAACTATTATTTTGGAGTAAGACTCGACGAAAATGAGTATCACACAGCAACGTAATAAGGGCGATAACGCTCGCCATAATTACAGGAATAACTGCGATTTCATCAGCGTAACGTTCTGCAAAATGGCTATAACATACCAATGTAAATAATTCCGATAGAGTCTAACATTACAGAAAAATAAGGGGGGAGGGGATAATAATTCCATCGGTGGTTTGGGGAAGACTGAACGCATGCAGGTTCCATGATTGTCAGGAAAATTTAATCTCTGCGAGATCAATGACAGGGTGTCCACAGAAAAGTTATTTTAAAATTCCCTGATATTTCCCTGATTATTCCCTGTAACACCCAATTTTTTCCCTCATTATAAGTTATCGACAAAATATATATAAATAATAAACTTTCAAGTAAAAGAACATTCAAATTCACCATCATAAAGAAAATGCATGTACTGTTTATCTTTACACATTTATGACACAAATACCAAATTGCTTCATTTAGTGTAGTGTATGTATAGTGTACCTGTACTGTACGTGTGCAATTATACTTTAAAACCACACTTTTTTTTTCATTACAATCTAATCTCAAGAAAAGGGGACTCTAGTATTAAATTTCAGATTTAATTAGCTGTTATCTTAAGTAAAATCTTAAAAATAAAGACCAACTATAAATCATGTCAAAATGGATCAAAAACACACACACCATTTAACAAATACTCTATATATTATATTAACTATTTTTGTTTTCTGAATACTTGAAATTGTAATCAAATTTTAAAAATCAATAATTACTTTCAAATATTTTCGTAAAGTAAAATTTTTATATTTTATGAATTGTAAATCAATTTGTGTATTTAAAAAAAAACAAAAAAAAAAACTGTCTTTAAATAAAGTTGGATTGGGGGAGTTACACCATTCTCATTGGCTTTTTAGTTTGCATAATTACGCTGTCCAAATTATTCAATTTCATTATGTGCATTATTTGAAATTTTCTTTTTTGTTTTAGATCAGCTGTAGCCGCTGTTTAAGGACAATACCCAAGCAAAATTTTTACAAAATAAACACATTTTCCCCAAACAATTAATTTTAAACAATTATACATAAAAAAATTGCTTTAACTTTAAACTATTACTTGCATCTATAGTTAAAATGTAAAACTGTTTTTACAAGTTAAAATAAACAATTTTACATTCAATAGCAGTTAAAATGACAATTTT
Source organism: Linyphia triangularis (assembly GCA_963978545.1). Taxonomy (NCBI): domain Eukaryota; kingdom Metazoa; phylum Arthropoda; class Arachnida; order Araneae; family Linyphiidae; genus Linyphia; species Linyphia triangularis. The sequence continues at coordinate 51,670,080 of OZ021729.1, read as the reverse complement.
AAATAAGGATACATGATAAAAACTGGGACGATTTGGATTAATTTCTTGTGCAAAATTAAATTAAAATTCTAATCATTCAAACCAAACGGTGAAAACAATTCTCACAAACGCACTAATAACGTACATAGCGGCTTTCACATCAGCGGAAGTCTAGGCGAATGACACCAAAACGACGTCGCGAATCTCACCAATAGCTTCAGTTAAAACGGCTTAAATCTAAGTGAAAATTACAGCTACTTCAACGTAAATATCGGTGATAGCGGCCGCTGTACGGGCGCAAGTCTCGGCAATTATATTAAACCAACAATCGGAAAAAATGCCCGTATCGGTGCAGGCAAAATGCCCGGTAAGAAGGTTCCGTGATTGTCAGACGTGCAAGTCCAACAAAATTGTAATGCAGATTTGTATCGATCTCAGGAATGATCAAAATTTCAATTAAAAGAAAAAGTCGAAATTCGCGTTTTAGCTGAACTGTACTATGTCCGACAGATGCAAACCTCTGCAATAACGTCAGTAACTATTATTTTGGAGTAAGACTCGACGAAAATGAGTATCACACAGCAACGTAATAACGGCGATAACGCTCGCCATAATTACAGGAATAACTGCCATTTCATCAGCGTAACGTTCTGCAAAATGGCTACTATAACATACCAATGTAAATAATTCCGATAGAGTCTTAACATTACAAAAAAATAAGGGGGGGGGGGGGGGAGGGGATAATAATTCCATCGGTGGTTTGGGGAAGACTGAACGCATGCAGGTTCCATGATTGTCAGGAAATTTTAATCTCGGCGAGATCAATGAGAAAATTGTGGGAAAACTTTGATAGGTGGAAAAATAAGAAAAATTCCCGAAAGCGGAAAGATCGGCGGAAGCAATCACATCCCTGCATTAAGGCAACAATCGGCAAAAATGACCATCACACCAACGTAAATATCAACGTTAGCATCCAATACATCGATGGAAATAGCTGAAATAGATGCTATTCTATCGACGTCACAATCTACGAAATTGACAATCACAAGCGTAAATCTCGACGATATAGACAACTATTGAGGCGCAAACCTTGGAATAGTGATTAATAGGGACTAAAATGAACATCACAAGATTGTAAATTTCGGTGATAGCTCCCTTCTTAGCAGCGAAAATCTCGGTAATAACAAGCTTAACATCAGAGTAACGTTCGGCGAAACTAAACACCACACACCAGCATAAACAACAGCGATAGATGCTGGCAATCAGCAAGAAAAGTGGTCATTACATCACAAGTTTGGGGAAGTCTGAAACTATGTAGGTTCCTTGGTTGTCAGACAAGCAAGTAAATCCAATAAAATTGTAATGCAATTTTGAATCCGTCTCGGGAATGATGGAAATTTCACAATTTTTTTTTTAAAAAATGCTGAAATCCGTGTTTCAGCAGAACTGTACCATGGCTGACAGGTGCAATCTCTGAAATAGCGTCAGTGACACATCACGAAAATGAGCAGCATGCAAGAACGTATTCCTTGCCCTCTATAATCACGAAAATATCGGCCATTTTACCATCATAACGTTCAGAAAAATGACCATCTAATACCAACGTAAATAATGCCGATAGACTAGTATAATATAAGAGAAAAATAAGGAAGAAATGTAGTCATTCCATCAGCGATTTGAGGCAAATCTGAACGCAAGCAGGTTCAGTGATTGTCAGGAAATTTTAATGCGAAAAGTTACGTAGTCTGTCTTGCCGTCCGAATTTTTGACGTTTCCTTTTTTTTTTTTTTCCCTTCCCCAAATTGATTTTTGAATTTTTGGTAGAGGTGTATCTTTAATTGTCAAAATTAAAAGTTACATTTTAATTTCGGAAAATTCCTTTACACTTTTTGACAAAATCCCTGATAATTCCCTGATTTTTCCCGAAATACCGAATTCCCTGACTTTTCCCGATATTCCCGGTTTTCCCGATCTGTGGACACCCTGAATGAGAAAACTGTGGGAGGAAAACTTTGATAAGTGGAAAAATAAGAACAAATCACGAAAGCGGAAAGATTGGCGGAAGCAATCACATCCCTGCATTAAGGCAACAATCGGCAAAAATGACCATCACACCAACATAAATATCAACGTTAGCATCCAATATATTGATGGAAATCGATGAAATAGACGCGATTCTATCAACGTCACAATCTACGAAATTGGCAATCACAAGCGTAAATCTCGGCGATATAAACAACTACTGAGGCGCAAACCTTGGAATAGTGATTAATAGGGTCTAAAATGAACATCACAAGAATGTAAATCTCGGTGATAGCTCCCATCTTAGCAGCGAAAATCTCAGCAATAACAAGCTTAACATCAGAGTAACATTCGGCGAAACTAACCACCACACACCAGCATAAATAACAGCGATAGATGATGGCAATCAGCAAGAAAAGTGGTCATTACATCACAAGTTTGGGGAAGTCTGGAAGTATGTAGGTTCCTTGGTTGTCAGACAAGCAAGTAAACACAATAAAATTGTAATGCAGTTTTGAATCCGTCTCAGGAATGATGGAAATTTCAACAACAAAAAATGCTGAAATCCGTGTTTCAGCAGAACTGTACCATGGCTGACATATGCAATCTCTGAAATAGCGTCAGTGACACATCACGAAAATGAGCAGCATGCAAGAACGTGTTTCTTGCCCTCTATAATCACGAAAATATCGGCCATTTTACCAACGTAACGTTCAGAAAAATGACAATCAAATACCAACGTAAATAATGCCGATACACTACTATAATATAATAGAAAAATTAGGAAGAAATGTAGTCATTCCATCGGCGATTTGAGGCAAATCTTGAACGCAAGCAGGTTCAGTGATTGTCAGGAAATTTTAATGCGAAAAGTTGCGTAGTCGGTCTTGCGGTCCGAATTTTTGACGTTTTTTTTTTATTAAACTTTTTCTAAATTTTTTTCCAAATTGATTTTTATATTTTTGGTAGCAAGGTATTTTTCACTGTCAAAATTAAAAGTTTCATTTTAATTTCGGAAAATTCCTTTAAACTTTGACAAAATCCCTGATAATTCCCAAAATACCGAATTCCCTGACTTTTCCCGATCTGTGGACACCTGGCATTAGCGTCGCAAATCATCATAGCACTCGGAGAAAACGAACACCGCACAATCGTAAATATCAGCGTTAGCAACGAATATTTCTCAACAATATCGAATTTCAACCGGCAAAAATAAATAAATAACGTTTTGGCGCAGATATGGCTAAAATAAAGCATTTGGAGCAGATTTTTGTATTTGGCGCAATTGGAGCAGGTCTGGGACCCCTGACATCACAACAACGTGCATATCGGCGTTAGCGTCCACATTATCAGCACATATCTCGGTAATATCGATATTTTCTTGGTAATACTAGTGCAATTTTCGGATGTTACTACAACGTGGAATTTGGCGAAAATTACACTCACGCCAACAGAAATATCCAAGTTAGAGCCTAGTACACCGGAGGAACTCTAAAAAATAGCGCTATTGTAGCCTTCAGCGAAAATTATCCACCACACAAACGTAAATATTAGCGTTCTAGCACCAAATATACGGAACAATTCTCAGCAATAGCGCTGTTATATCAGCATAATACTCCGAGAAAATGACCACCACAACAACCTAAATCCCAGCGATAACGCACGTCATAACCACACAAATCTCGGCAGTAGCGGACATTATATGAGCGTAAGGATTAGCGAAATCGAGCATCACATACCAACGTAAATAAACGATAGTTCCATGAAACGTCAGACTTGAAAGCAAGCGTATTATTAGTATACGTTAATCGCGTGAATAAGTATGAAGGAATTTACATTTTGAGAAGAGAAAAAATAGCACAAAAGGATGAAATTTCCACGTAGTTGAAAAAGTACAAAATGCGTGTTTGAACACTAACCTGACCTAAAATGCATTTCCTGGGAGGTAGCGTTTTCGCTCTTCCCAATTCTTTAAAATAGAAAAAGCGGCAAAAAACGGATTTTTCCCTTCAAGAATTAGAAAAGTGGAAACCTTCTTTTCCTAAAAAATTAAGAAAACGAAATTCCGCCACATGGCGGAAAAAACTCGTCCCTGATTCTTGTAAATCGAGCATCTTTTTAAAGATCCATAAAGGGATTACTTCCGATATTAATGAGGGAAAATTTTCCGATTCAGGTCGAAAAATTCCACCATTAAAAACGACCATCAAGAACTCCCATTGTGTAAAAAATTCAAGAACATTTCCCAATTTTCAAGGCAGCAGGTAAAAAAGGGGTGAAGATCGCTTAAAAACTCAAGGACCTTGTCCTTTTCTCCAAAGACTTTCAAGTACCGAATTCAGGGATGAGTTTGGTAAAAAATCAAAAAGCTGAAAACAAAACTCCAAACGTTTTACGAGTAAAACTCATTTCAAGCTATACTAAAAAAAAAATTGTGGTTTTCTGTGTGCGTTTTTAACACTGCACCTTCTCTGTCTGTGAGAAAAATGGTTCAAAATAGAGGCACCTAGACGTAGGGATACACTTTATGCTGTCATCAGGCATGGCATAGCTTCAAAAAAATACAAATCCTTTAAAAGCGATGGAATCCAGCAAAAACTTCAAATTTTCAGCAACTATACCATGTTGACAAACAGGCCGAATATAATTAAACCTACTTCTCTAAATTTGAAGCTACTAAGTACTAAAATCTTTACATTTAAAATTTTATTCCTACCGTTCAGCTTGTTCAATAAAATAAAAAGCAACAAACAATTTTATATACAATTGCAGTTAAAATAACAACCTTACAGTTTCTTCAGAATTTTTTGAATTGGGACTAATTTTCAGAATAATTTTATACAAAATGATACAAATTTTTTAGTATAGATTCACATGAAACGGCAAAATCAATCCTTAAATAGACAATAATCACTGATATAGCGACTATCGCATATATGGAAGTCTAGGCGAATGGCTACAAAACGGTGTTGAAAATATCAGTGATAGCCGGTATTGTAAAACTCGGCGAAAATGACCATCGCTCTAACAAAAGCAATACCGTCGAAAATCTAAATATCAGCCGAAATGAAAATCGCAACAACGTGCGTATCGGCAATAGCGTCCACGACATCTGCACAAATTTCGGTAATATCAGATGTTATCAAAGTATGGCATTTCACGAAAACAACTTACGCCAATTGAAATATCAAAGTTAGAACCTAATATACCGGAGCAACTCTGAACAATAACGCTATTGTATGGGCGTAACACTCGACGAAAATTACCATCACAAAATCTCGGCGATAGCGCAATTCATCACGGTAATATCAACATTCTTTTGGTAACATCGGTGCAAATCTCAGATATTGCAACAGGGTAGCACTCAACGAAAATGCTCCTCCATAAACGTAAATATCAGAGTTAGAGCCGAAGATACCGGTCAATTCTCGTCAATAAAATTCCGTGGATGTCAGACTTGGAAGCAAGCACATTATTAGTATACGTTAATCGCGTGAAATCATAAAAAGGAATTTACATTTTGAGCAGAGAAAAAAATGACACAAAAGGATCAAATTTCGGCGCAGTTGGAAATGTACAAAATGCGAGTTTGAGCGCCAATCTGACTAAAATGTATTTCAGTGGATTCTTGTGCTTGGAGCAGGAATATGATGCGACCTCTGAGCGATAGGTTTCCCGATCACTCGGAAGTGAAGCTGCTTCGCAGTTCAGCCTTAGAAAAATAGTAGTTTTCATGGATTTTTTCAGGAATTAGAAAAGCGGAATTCTTTTTTTTCTAAAAAATAAAAAAAGCGGAATTCTGCCACATGGCGGAAGAAACTCATCCCTGCAAATTTAATAAAAAAAAAATAATTCAAGAACCTGAAGAAGTAGACCTGAAACTCATGGGAAGGAGAGGTTTTACCAGAATGTATGCAGTAGCGCATTCAGACTTACCACCACATACAAACCACTTATACATCTTAAAAAAAAAAAAAAAAAAGGCAATACAATGCACTTGATTTTTTTCAAAAATAACGCAAAGGAAAAAAATCTTAATAAATATGGACTAGCAGTGCATCAAATAGTAAAAATAGTCCTTACCTATGAGGAATATCTAGACCACCGTCTACAGCTCCCTTCATTGCTCCAAATATACGAGCACCAGTGGTAGTTCTTGCAAGACCAACGTCTAAGTAGCACCTAAATGCTCCTGGCTGTCCATCAATATCCTCTACACAGTAGTCTTCTCCATTAGGTTCTTCTACACCTTTGTAAATACCATCCATATTGAATTTCCTTAAGAGCTGTCATAAAATATAACATCTATAAATATACCAGTTGTCACCCAACACTAATAAAATTTATAGTAGATTAGATTCATGTTGCACACAATCTGGTAATCATCTTTGCAGCCACTAGCTCAAATTAATATCCAGTCAATTAGTGGTTAATTTCTATTTCAACAAATATTTAACATAATAGGCACTATTAATGATTGTTTACAAATTAATGTATACTGACAATCATAATTTAGACAAAGCTTATTATGAACTATTTTAATTTTTTTTGAAATATACATATGTGAAAACAGATAAGCCTAATTTGATTCTTAATGTTCAGATTGAAAACAGACTTTTTGCAAAACCATAAACAGGGTTCCTACCGAAATAACAGAATGAAAATCAAAGACTTAAATCAGGGTTCATACTCATTTTCAGAAGAAAAAAAATAAAAATCTCTGGGTTTTTCAGATTTGTATTTTTCCTTTGCGGAATATATTATTTTGGCACATAGTCAAACCTTGATTACACAAATTCTTCCAATAACACGAAAAGCTTTTCTTTAATAAAGTAACTTTCAGCAAGTATGTTATCAAATAAATCTGCAACTTTTAATAATTTTAAATATGTATGAAGCAAAAGTAATATTCAATCAAATAGAGATTTTATTGAAAGCAATATAATATCACAATATACTTTAGTTAGAAAGTCATTTCTTGGATAAATAAAGTCACGCACAAAACAATAGCTACACTAATACCAAGTTTAAAATATGTATAATCAATCTTACTCGTCTGGCTAATAATAATCCTGTACAATAAGATGCAGCATAATTGGTCAACCCGACCTTGATGCCATAGTTAGGTAATTCATGTGCATAAGCTGCACATACAATAACATCACCTTCAATTCTGGCATACGCTATCTACATAAAAAAACACACAGTATAAATACCAAATAAGAACATGATATTGAGGATGAGAGTGATCAGAGAGTAAAAGGAGGAAATCCAAAAATTCGTTAAAAAAGTTTGCAGGAAGGATTCAATAATTTTATACCGATACAATGAAATTTCTCATACTATATAATAATTACATTTCAAATATTAGGAGTTTGTGAAGTAATCTGTGAGGAAAGGGAAGCTAAGAGGGAAAATCTTTTGTTTAGACATAAAGAAAAGCCCGAAAGCAGAAAGTGCCTAAAACTGCGACGTACGTCACAGAACAATTTTAAGTTTGGAGCTAATGCCTGCGAGTGAGAAGAATTGGAATTTCATAAGTTTTATGAAAGATTTTCCTTTCATTGAACATTCAATAGAAGAAACTACCGAATTGTAATTTGAATACACTGTTTTTAATAATTGGGTGTAGAAATGTCTTGAGGAGTGTAGGAGTAGCAAGTCTTTTTTCCATCCAAAAGAGCTTTTAAAGCATGCCATAGAAGAACTGAAGACAAAGATTTCCAGATTCATCAAATTTCTTGTTTTTATTTTTCTGTGCCCATTTCAGAAGCAATTTGTGAATCTTGGGGATCCACAATTGATAAAATTGTTGCTAAGCGACCAAATGTTTTTGATGGAGACAATATTTCTGCTGGAACAACTGATAAAAGAATGTTTGTTTTTTCAAATGGTGCTCCACCTGGACACAAATCTTTAAGAATACACTTTAAAGCAGCCCTTATTTCTTTGCATGGACCAACTTACCACAAACATTCTATACATAGCGGTTCTGTATCAATTTCTAAATATTTAACTTCCAAAGTCATTGATAAAGTTACAAATTTTGAATGTATGCCTTGGTTTGAAAAATAATTTTTTTCGTCATTATTACTTTGTAATAAATGTGTAGTATTAATTTTATGTTTTTTCCCTTTTATATCATACTGGAAATTTTGAAAAAATGTCTGCAGAACATTTATAACTGTCAAAAGTCACATTGCAGAACATAATGTATTATTCTGCTTCTGGGAAGAAAAGTATACTTTTCGCTGGAAAAACTGGTTCAGATCAGTAAAAATGCGGATTATCGAAACAGGGACAAAGAGAAGAAAAATGTTACATAAAAAACAAAAAACGGAGGAAAACTCTCATCCCTGATGATATAAACATTTGCATTGATTAATTAAGATAACTTAGTCAAAGAAAAATGCATTACCTGGCAAACAATATCTTTGTTCGTGTATCGAACAATCATTCGGTATTTTGGGGTGTTATACTTGTTTTTGTCTTGGACAACCAATCTGACACGGGCATAGTAGTCTGTTCTTCCCTCTGAAATACAAACATCGTTAAATCTTTAGGGAACATATGATAGATATTTGTGCAACTAGTTATGCAAGTAATACTTTTTCCAAGTGAGAAAATGTTTATGTGATTAATGCATTAGCAGGAGCCAAATGAATTACAGAGTTCAAAAAAATACTTTTGCATACGTTCATTCAATATTCTTTATAATCTCGTGCAATTTCCCCCCCTACATATTTATATTGGCAACTCCCTTACTTTCGCAACAATTTTTGATAATTTGGAGAACACTGAAAGCAAGTCTCGGCAATAGCTTTATTTCCATTCTCTAAGGCTTATTTCACATTTAGCTATGGTTACATAATCATCGCCAAAAGAGACGAAAATGCCACGTTGGGGTGCCCCTTATAAATGAAAGGAGCAGAAACAACATTCTATGCTTTATCTGCAAATTTAAGGAAACAAGTTTTACGATTATTTTGGAATGTCTATACCCTCCTTACATGAAAAACTCATGGATGTCTTTCTGCGACCAAAGGAGGTGCTGGCTATTTCTATTTTGTAGGTGTCCAAGTAAACAACTTAAACTTTGAAACAGATGCATAACAATTTTGGAACCAAAGATCAAAAAAGGCTTAACACTGCTAAGAATTGTTACATAACTCTTTAGACAGAGATGAATCGAAGTTAGGACTAGTAATTGGTTGGTTCTTTTCAGATTATCTGGCGACGTCAGCAGCACGAGGGCTAAAATGCGCAGAAACATACATTTACAAACACATATGCCTTACACAGGACTCAAACCCGCGACTAAGAAGCTAGTATGCTAACCGTTTGGTCGGCAGGTCTAGTAATTGGACTTTAAACTTTTTTGGGAATTATGAAGTTGGCATCACGTTATATATTTTGACAAAGAGCTGCAAAAAGAGACATATACCTCTACGCCTGCGGAATTTCACTTGATACCTCTTAAAGAAGGACTTGTTCTTTACTACTTTCACAAACCCCTGAAAAAAAAAGAGCACACGTTGAACTCAAGATTACAATGAAGCGACAAAATAAAGATTTTCTTTGTATAAAGCATAGTAAAACCATATTGACACCTGCTATCATTAAAAAGATACTATAATTGTTAAAATGACATGAAACTGCATTATAGATATAAAAAATACAATGAACTTGTAAACACATGGTTCGAGTTGGAAATGATGGCGATTCCAATCGGCTTGCATCGGTTAAGAATCGAGTTAAAATGTTTTTATAAACTTACTAATTTAATTTCGAAGAAGGAGAAATCATAAATAAAGGATAATTTATTAAATAAAATACCATTCTTATATTTGTAAACTTCAGATAGCTTCGGTCTAAGGGGGAACCAATTCAGCTTTTCAACATCCAACACAGCTTTTCACGTCACTTGATTTTTAGAGTAAGTTTAAGTTGCCAATTTTAAATGACTTAAAAGTAGGCATTTATGATACGTGCCTTTTATATTGTGAAAAATCTTTGATCCTGTAAATCAAAGACATATTATGACTGAACAAAATTTTAATTTGGGTTTTTAGCTTTTAATTTTAAATAAATTTGTATTTTATATAAAAAAGTTGTTTCTTCAATTAAACGTTAAGTAAGACTTGTGTTTGAGACTATTTTCAATGGTACTTATCAAACTAGAAGTTCCAATACAGCATTTAATCAATATTAATAATCAAAAAGTAACAACTTAAAAGCTTTTGTTTTAAATTGTTTAAAAAGTCACTATGATAGCAGTATAAAAGCATCTTCATTGTCGTGAACATTGGTCAAGAGCAGCGACATCACTATGCAGGAAGTAAATATATAGCTTTTAGATTTTCTTCTGAAGCGAAGCGAAGTCAATTGCATTGTTATTTAAAATCTAAATTTTTATTTGATGTTTACATCCAGCTTTACATTTTACATATTTTGCGAGCTAAATCCTAAGGTGATGGACAGTAGCAAAAGAAGTGTCATTGTAGTGAGTACAAATATCTTGTTTCTTTATTAATTTCTTGTTTCAAAACCGTTCCCGCATTTATTTTAACTGTTTTGTTGATGTTTTTTTTTACCAATGCTAAAGAAACCAATTATAAGAAAGATATTTTTCAGTTTTTGCTCAAATTACCTTCATTGGTACATCTCACTCTCAACAATTTTATTGCAACAGCTATTTTATTAGTAAAGATGCACTATGGGGACCTGGCGGTTTTTGGTAATTTTATTTGTTGCTAAAATAAAACAGCTGATTACTATGTATGGTTGTTATCAGATTGTTAAGAGAGGAAGATTAAAAATTGCAATGTGAAAATAATTGTATTTTACGTTTTACCAACGATTGTTATTAAAGATCTCCAGGTCCTTATAGTAGATTATACCATTTTGTTCGCATTCTAAACAGTTACAAAAAATTTCCCACGCAACTTATTGGATACAACCCCCTGGTCACTACTGGGATCAATTTAACAACTAGTACTTGGTAAGTAATTGTTAAATCCGAAAAGCAAGTTGAAATATATAATGTGACATACGTGCAAGCTTACCTTTGCTCCTAGAGTGCAAGTTTCCCAATTTTTTTTTAAAATTAAAGTTTTCATTTAATTGTAAGTTTTGGATTTTAGTCTTTTCGATTTTTTAATCAGCGATGTATTTTATTTTTATTTATAGGAGGAAGAAGATATACCTTATGAAGAAGAAATTCTTAGAAACCCTTATTCAGTGAAACATTGGCTACGTTATATCGAGTTCAAAAAGGAATCACCTAAACATGTTATAAATTTATTGTACGAAAGAGCTTTGAAAGAGTTACCTGGCAGGTAAATTTGTTTTTTAATATGTCTTATCTCAGGGTTCCCAGCAGTCCTACTTTTTAGTAGGAAAAGTCCTACTTTTAGAAAAAAAGTCATATTTCTCAAAGTTTCTTTTGTATAATTTATACTATGTGACAAGCACTCACCATTTTCCTTTTTCTTTTTTTTTTTGCTTGTGGTTTTCCTGAAAGCTGGGTTTTGCAATCTACACAGTAAAAAATGGGTTTTGCAATCTACACATGGTCCACAATGTCTTCAGAAAAGCAGTTAATGAATTCGGAGATGAAATTGTGGATTTCGTTCTAGACTTGCACTACTTCTCTAAAGCCCTGGTTTCCTAGGAAAGCGTTCCCGGGATCCAGCGTTCACATGAAAACGGGGAGTGACGTCACGAACCGGTCAGATTTTCGACAGAACGTGTCGTTGAGCATTTGCTGTAAAGCTAGAGACCGCAAAGCCTCACGTTACGGTGCGATAAAAGCGCGGAAAATGGACGATCTTGATTTAGCTCTTGTAATCGTAATATTTTTTAAAAAATGAAGTTTTCAAAGAAATGGAAAAAGAAAGCGAAATATTTACAAGATGAAAAATAGCAGGCACTTACGAAATTTTAATATGTCGTCATCTACAAATTAATGAAGATAAATTTAAATAATATTTGGGATTGACGTCTGTGCTATTTGATTATGTCCTGAATTGCCTCAAAAATTAAAAACGTTTCGTACATTTATTAGAATCTAATTATAATTCAAACAAATTCTAGTAGTAATGATTGAAACCAAAAGAAAAATTTTAACACTCGCAATGTCACTGATTAAGTACAAAATTCCACTAATGACTATTAATAAATCATGCTATCACAAATAGAAATTGACTTTCTCTTTAACTAAAAACTGTCACTTTGCCATTTATTCTGAAAGAAAGACTCTTCTGTATACTTATTAAATCTTTCAATATTCTGCCCAACAAGTACAGATAATAGAATAGCAGCATAATTAAAGAAAAAAATTACACTGGTCAAAAGAAAAACTGGTGTTTCCCTGGTATTCACTTTTTTTGGTTGGTTTTTAATTTTTATTGGCATGTTTCATTAGCTTTTATTTTGTTTTTCATGGTAATTCTTCTAGTGCCCTAGTCTGGTCTAGACTTACTTTTATTTATCTCTCCCCCCCCCCCTCCCCAAGTATTATACATATATCTAAGTATTATATACATCTAAAATTGAAAAATTAATAATCATAAAATTTTGGATTCAGAAACTTATCTGGAAAATATAGGCAGGAATGGAAAATTAATTTTGTCAAAGTAAGTTATATGGAAATTTCTAACCCGAGCAGCCCACAAGTCAATGTTTTCAATCCATATTATACCCCCTTCCCCTGCATCGATATTTTTTTTCTCCATAGATTTCTGTATTAATCGCATACATAAAAAAATTAAAGATAGAATTGTCTTTTGTTGGAACTCTTTCAGGCTTGTTAAACACTTCATGTGTCAATATTCTCTACCATGTAGAAACATTCGATACTTCAGATCAATCAATACTACAATAAATTATATAAGTTGTTATTATTATGTTCTCATACATACAGTTCATTAAAAAATAAAATGTTCCATACTGAGTATTTTAAAAAGACTTTATTATAAAAATGACAGCAATCACTACGAGAAGCAATACATTTCTCAATTTTTCAATTTTAGCCTCTTTAACGGGCCAATTTTGGGCCTTAATCTGGTTTGCTCTTATAAGACCACATTGGTCGTTATTTTAGCCATCAACATCACAAAACGAGTTGTTTCGTCAACTTTATTCTTCAAAAAATGGAGGAGCATTTGAGGTAATATGCCTCTTCCTTGAAGTAATTGAAGAATCCAAGTCTTGAGAGGGATATTGAGGTACCTCCATCTTACTTTCATCATAGAACTGCATACCCTCAGTGGACACAGAAAGAGAATTTCCCCTTCTACCTTCTCAAGGTTGTTATTAGTACTGAAATTCAAAATTCAGCCCTTAAATACAAACAGCATTCATATAAAATTACAGTAGAAATGCAATACATTCTGAAAAGATAATTAAATTTGTAAAATAAAAAAAAAGTTAACTTAGTTATGGATGGTATGACACAAATAAGTCAACTAGCAGGTACATAGTTAATAATATCTTGCTAAGGTGGAAAAATGTGTAATAAGCTTCTTTCAAGTATTGTTGCTTGGATAAGTCACAATCCTTCATCTATCCATTCTTGACGGGTTCTTGCTCTAATTAAGCCTCATATTATGCGGCATGAAGGCTTCTATTTTTAAACACAATAAGGAGTGTGAACAACTTATTTCTTTTTTATTTTGTGTTTAAAACCCACTAACATAAAAAGAACTTAATTTTATAAGCTCAGCAAATGTTATTTTTACTATTCGCTGAGCCTATACCAAAGGCTTAAAACAGTAATAGCTACATAGCACTCGGTACATTTTCTAAAGCAACTCAACATTAGTTAAAATTAAAAAAATTAGGGAATAGCATTATTACATTAAGTGACTTTAAAAAAAAATTACAGTAGGAAGCATTGCAAAATTTTTATTGAATTACAGCGTTTGTTATATGTATAAAACATGAAATTGATAAAAATATTAACTTTTTAAATTTTATTTTTTCTAAAAAAAGGAGCTTTTTGGTCGAAATTGACCAATATTTTGTCAAAACGGCTAATGTTGTTAAAAAAAAAGTCTTAAAATATATTTTGCTTTACTTTTTACTACATGGTTATATGATATTCATGAGTATAATGATGAAAATTAAGTCATATTTTCAAAAATAAAAAATATATAGGCTGTTGTATAAGATTACACATAAATTTCAATATTTTTACAACATATTATGTATACATAGTAATAACTTTTAAATAAAAATAGGTATAATAAAATCTGTAGGCCATTATACTTAACATAGTATAACAAACAACTGTATAAAAAATTATAACTCTATCATAAATACATTTTGAGGTAGAACAAAAGCCAGTTTTAGTTTTCAGTTTTAGCGAAAAATCGATTCTTTAGAAAACATGATTTTGGAATTTCTCCGTTTGGATTTTAGTATTAGCAACAATTTTTGAATTACTGTAACTAAACTTCTATTTAAAGAACAAGAAAAACACAAACTTATTTGAAAAGAGAAATCTTCAATTCATATGAAACAAATTTTTAAAAAAAAGTGAAATTTTCATTGATTTTGCCATTTTAAACGTAGTCGGGCACCTTATGCAATTAATTTCAGACTAAAGTTCTTTTATTACACTAATGATAAATACCAATCAAATTAGAGATGAACGAAAAGTGCTTCATTAAATATAGAATATTCTGAATTTTGAAACCGACTTTTTGGTACCAGAATATGTAAAGTGAAGTAAGTGTAAACAAAATATTTCCAAATTTTTTTACTAAACTTGAGAAAAACATGATTTGGGCTGCAAATGAAATTTTTAAGGTATGCCTTGTTACAATAAACTTAAAAGACTTTCAACTCTGGTATAGATTTTCCGCCAAGTCGATTAATGTCAATAAATGGTAGCATGCTCCATTTTTAGCAAAGGAAAGGCGTATGGTTGCTGTTACTTACTAATTTTATGTAAACAACACTTGGTGCAAAGTGCATAACATTTCAGTATACAGAAATTAAGTTGCTCTTCCGCTCAACGGTTACCAGTTGGCACCAAGCCTATATGTTTAAATGATCGCCAAGCCGCATTGTTTACAGTTTGTCACAGGGATGCTATAAGAACCCTATAACGAAAAGTTACAGGAATTAAAAATGATTTGAAAGTTGTTAGTTCGGATGAGATATTACTGCAATTAGGTTGTTTTGATCTGGTACCAGTCTAATGGAAGAGTACTGAAATTAGTATACATGTTTAAATTTTACATGCCTTTAAGACCCTGTTAAGTCAGTTCACAGATTTTTTTTATTGAGTGTTAGATTAAGTTAGTTCCTAGTAAATTTCTTACCTCTTTTTTGCTGAAGTGAAGCCATCCCAGAATGAAAGACCTGATATTTTTTTCGCCGCCTTACAATAGGAAACGGTACCCAGCTTTTCTTTTCATTCTATATAATAGTTCCACCTCATACCACATTCAATATCTGGGATTAATAAAAGAAAACATTGTAATCTGATATACAGGATTTTATATTACATCATTTTTAATACACCAACCACAATTTTATGCTCTGCCATTTGCTCTGAAAAGGTACAGAACAAAAAACTTTAAGGATTAATATACATTTACAAATTTTATTTTCCTTTTAAGTTTTTAGCCACTGGAGTAATTTCGGTCACCTGCTTTTCTGTTCCAGATAAGCCATTTTTCGACTTATACAATTGTAAAATAAGTTTTGGTACTTTGCTGTTAAAGGGACCATTGCCAATATCCAAATGTGGTACAGATTCTGTGCCAAGGGGATTTTTGCCAATAAATAGCTGTAGCCGCCATTTTTTAATAGCAAGTGAACTGCCTGCAGTTGCTATAATTTGATGCAGTTTTATGTAAATAATTCCTGGCGCAGAATTTGTACCATACTTGGATATTGCCAACGGTACCCTTTAACCGAAAAACACTTAAATTTCTGACATTATCCAAGCTATGTTTAGCGTAACAATGCCATAACCGATGAAAGAACAAATGAAAAAAATTTCAAAGACATTCCATTTAGCATGGAGTTTTCAAAATTGTGTCAGTGCAATTGATGGAAAGCACAAGATAAGGACACCAGAAAAAGTGTCATTTTTTAATTACCAACAGCTTTATTCCATTGTTTTATTGGCGATACTTGAAAAGGAGATGCTGGAATATACCTAAAGAGCATTTAAGGACGCAAAATATAATCAAAACAATTCAATCTTCTCCCACTCAAAGCATTGACTGTAATGGATGTGGTTGTGCCACATGTAATAGTTAGAGATGTTGCATTTACTGTCTTTCTCTGGCAAATGAACAACAGAAAATGCTTTGGGAATTTTGTGTGCATAATTTTTTACAG
Organism: Linyphia triangularis; assembly: GCA_963978545.1. Taxonomy (NCBI): domain Eukaryota; kingdom Metazoa; phylum Arthropoda; class Arachnida; order Araneae; family Linyphiidae; genus Linyphia; species Linyphia triangularis. The sequence goes on along the minus strand of OZ021729.1, from coordinate 51,653,718 downwards.
CCAATCGCTACTTCACCACAAACAACTGATAAATTGGTTACAGGGACATGCATTTTGCGCAATTTGTTTTGTGAGACAAAAGTACTTTCCCGATTGAATTGGATTGCCAATAATGTTCGAAGCGAGAAAGAATTTAAGTTGATAAATAGAAAATTTTAAAGCCGAGTCTAATGGCTTTGGTGCAGTTGGGGAAATAATTACCAATGAAATTACAAGCAATATTTGTATTCAATGCTACATTAAAACTGAATGTTTCATTAAATGTATGCAATATCAAGGAAAAAGTGTTTTCTTAGTTTTGTTCCAATGTTTTTTATTGGTTGAAAGGAAAAACTTTCAACTTATTTTAATATATGATTTGGATCTAACAATTCAAATTATAAGAATTCAATTTATGGTTTCTCATTTAATTTCATTTGCAAATGTATGTGTTTTATAATCCAAGTAGAAGTTAACTACTAGAAATCAGAATTGAAAAGTAAGTAAAACATAAAGTGATCATTATAGCCAAATGATACATTTTAAACATGGAACAAAAAAGAAAGTTAGAAAATGTATATTATTATTAACATTATGTTAAAATAGCATGCATTCATTTTAAAAGCATGTATGTGTGTTTTAAATAAATTCCGAATAAATTATAAAGAACTAGATTTCCTGAGTTTAAACAATGTAGTCATTTTTCTTTTCAATAATACAGAATATTAAAAAAATTCAATTTGACATTTGAAAAACATTGCAATAGCATACCTGATCTGTTCAGAGTAAACCATACTCCAATCCATGGGGATTTCAATAATTGTACATTTCTGCATCCACATTCTTCATGATTCTTGTCAAAATCTTCAAGAACTCATAGCTTTTTCCGTAGATAAGTCGGCCGTCTCAGCGAAAAAACGTTGAGCTCAACGTTCAGTCACCGCAAAACTGGACGTAAAGTAAATAGCGTACAGTCAATTTCATGATCAACGCTCTGTAGGAAACCACTTTCATTCGAACACACGGCAACGTTTTTGTGACGTCACTCCCCGCTTTCATGTGAACGCAGGATTACGCTAACGCTTTCCTAGGAAACCAGGGCTTAAACAGTCCCTTGTCAGAGTTGAGGAATTAAAAGATTTGCAAGATGAACTTGGATTCAAGAATCTTAAGCTATTAAAGCTTGTTGAAAGTATGTGGCTGACTCTTGGATCTGTGTTAGCCAGACTTGTCAGCCAATGGCCTGTGGTTTCTGAATGTTTTTTAAAAAGGTTGCTCAAAAGATACCTAAAGATTTCTGAAAACGCTCGTTATTTAAGGATTGGGATGTGTCTGAAAAGGCCCAATACTACTTTGGTGAGAGTACACTTCCTTCTCTCCTTGGCGAATACCCTGCGACTTTTCTTATCTCTTTTTAAATGAGAAGATCCTTTGATACATCTTGTGTATGAAAGGATGGATTTCTTAGTAAGGAAGTTGTATGGTCGTTTCTTAAAGATAAAAAAAAAAAAATGAGTCTACAAGAACTGCAGCTGTTAAAGTTTCCGGCAATAGACTTTGAACTTGACGATAATGAACTTGAAATTGGTGTTCAATCTCAGAAGTGTTGACAGTATTAATGGGAAGATGTCTAAAAAATTTAGCCCAAGAATTACTAGAGAAAACCCTTTCACTTAATGTTGTGGTAAAAGAAGCAAGGTGTTTGAAGTCAGAAAATGTATCCAAATCCTGGTCTTTAAAAGCAGTTAAAAATCTTTCTTCCAATGTTCACCTAAGCCCTCCGTTAAATGTAGACTTAATAGGTGATGAGTGGAGGATTTTGCAATGCGAGAACTTTCCAAAAGACTGGTACGTGTAGGAAATTGACGAAGTATTTCCTTGATGGATCGATTACTTCAACAACATCTTCTCTCTTAGGAATGATTTAGGACAGGAAAAATATCTCGAGCTTACAAGATTGTTTAAGGCTATCCTCGTGCTTCCACATGGAAATGCAGATGTGGAACAAGGGTTTTCCCAAACATCAAACTTCTTGACAGACTCCAGAACGGGTCTTACTCAAGCTTCAATAAGTGCATTACAAATGATAAAAGATGAATTAGCAGTATACAACAAGTGTCATTTAGTACGAATTCCTAGAGAATTTATAAAAAAGGGTGCAACAGCATATAAAGTCATATGGAAAGAATTGAAGAAGATGAGAGGATTGCAGCTGAATTAAAACAGCAAAAAGAAAGTGAAAGAGAACAAAAAAAGAAGACAAGAAAGAGCTTGAAAGAAAGAATGCAGATATGGAGAAGAAAACACTAACTGTTAAGGAAGCAATTCATAAAGAAAGGTAATTAGAAAAAGTAGAAACGGAAGCAACAATTGAGATGGACACTTACAAACATTAGTTGATGAAGCTAATGAAAGAATAACTATGGGTGTGGAACATCGCACAACTTTCAATTACACTATATTACTGATGTGGATTTGTGTCATTTACCGCTTTTATATTTCCATCATTCGTTTCGAAAAAAATTGCCAGTTTGGCGATATTTTTTGCGATAATTGTATTGTGGGACTTTAAAAAAAATAAAACGCTTTGCCAAAATGGAAATTTTGGCCTTATACATTTCGATAATTCTTATATTATCCTTTCTTATAAGTGAAACTGAGAAGAGGAGAAAAAACGATTGTTTATAAGCTATGTTCAAGCAAAGAGAACTCTGAGTTAAAGGCATTCGTTTTTACGCCATTGTAGCATTTTTATTGGAATTTCAGAGGTGGGGATGTTTAGAACATCTTATTCATTACCTTATGTATTACATATGGGTAATTGAAAGTAAAAAATCAGGATTTAAAGGGTGTGAAAATTGGACAAACAATGCTGGAGGTTGCTTGCAAAAAAAGTTCAGGAAGGGACTTCGCATTTAAACCAAATCAGAAATGAGAATTGAAAAGTCTTAAAGAACAATGTTAGACTTATTGCTCTAATCAAAGTAAAAAACAAAAGAAGTGAAATTAAAAGTTTTATTTTATGACTACTAATGGTTTGCTTTGCGTTAAATGTTCCTTCAGAAGTGATCCATGTCTGTTTTTTATTTTTAAGCTTAATTTTATATTTAACTAGTATAATCTACCCAACTGGTACCGAACCTGCGCTTTTGGTATGAGATTTGCATTTAATTCTTTTTTAAATATTATATTTAATGTGCATTTCACTCGATTTCTAGAACGTTCCTTTTAAAATAAAAATATTGTCTACAAATTAGTATGCATTTGAAATAGACATTTTTGTTCCTACTTTAAGGAAAACGAATCCTACTTTTCCACAAAAATGTCCTACTTTTTAAACTACAATATCCACTGGGAGGCTTGTTATCTATTTTGCTCTAGAAACTTTTGTTTATTTTCATACCATGTTCTGTAGCAACATTTTTAGATTTTACTACAACAAGCTATTAGACACTAAAATATTAATGCAGTATTATCCTTTGATTTTTAGTGAATTCTTTAAGCATTAATATATTGCAATAAACAAATAATCAATATAATTATATCAATAAAACAAAAACTGTCTTGAATTATATTTTATTTGTGGGATATTTTTGCCAAATACATTATTTAGCTTTTTGCAAGAATTAAAATGTGTTTGAATCTTTTTTAGGCATGTTTATTTTTATAGTGAAAGTACTGTACAGGAGGATACATTTTTTTGCTTGGTACTATAGTTACATCATGACTGATTTTGCTTGAGATTTAAAGAAACGGTTATTATAACTTAATGTCGTTAATTTTAGTATAATTAAACTAAAGTTACTTTTAATTTATATAATTTGAGTTATAATATATTGGTGATTTGAACTTTTGAATGATAATAAACATAGCTTACATAGAATTAATTTTATTGAATTTTGGATTGAAGGTTAAAAACTTGATAGAGAGATTGAGTAATGAATGTAAGAGGTTCAATGGCAGTATGAAGTGTTTACTTAAAACTGTAAATAAATGAAATTTTATTTAAAAAAATTACATGATTGTAAATGCAAACGCATGTCGATTTTCTACCTTTGAAAATCTGAATGATGCATTCTTTTGGAAATTTCAGAGTTTTGAAGAAATTGGTAAAATTATTTTGGATGAAGTAAAAATAGCATGGATCAGGTTAATTAAAAATACTAAAATACTTTCTTATCAAATATAAGGTTAAATATAGTTTAAAAAAACATAGTTTAATTATTTCTTCTCATGTAGTCAATTTCCTTCATGCATTGTCATAATTTCTTTATACAACGTTAGAAAATATACCATGAAGACGTTTTGACTAAATATAAGGAAAATTAATGTTCATTGCTAATGCAAAACTTCATTTAATTTTAATTAAATAAACTGAAAAAACAATGTTATGCAATATTTATACTTTATACCTATCCTGTTTTCTGGATGGCATGGTGCGTAGAGTCTGGGTTCCTGGTACTTTTTTTTTTTTAGTTTTCAATTTGAAATATTTTATTATTATGTGAATTTTATTTTAATAGTAGTGTGAGGTATCGTATTATTACGGTTAACTATAAAATGGAAAGTAACTATTGATTTTTATTTTGACTTTTTAGATTTAGTTTACTCAATGTTTTCATATTCACTATTTAATCAGATAATTACTTCTTCATAAGAGTTTTTAACCAGTCCCTATAGAATTACAGGAAATTATTAAAATATTTTACAAAATATTTTTTTAGAATATGCATTTTCAATATTTTGTTTCACAAAAGTGACATTTCTTATAAAAAAACCCCAAAACCTTAGCATATAAAACTGCTCTTTAAATCATTATAATGTATGTCTAAAAACAATTTGTGTAGTAATTATTATATATAATAGATAAGAATACATGCATTGGAATCAGTGCAGCAAGTTCCTCTCATGGAACTCGCACAAGTTTTCTCCCTCGTGGTAGCTTACCTTAAGATTTCCAAATCTGCTCCAACAGTTGTTTACATTTAACGAAGACAAATTATGGCAACCATGTGCAATTCCCTTTCTAGTAAAAGAAATGGATGGTGCTGTCTGCACCTTTTGCAATTTTTTTTTGATTATGTAGCAACAAAATATTAGATATTTTCAAATAAAATCAGTATAATGTAATATATCAGTTAAAATTTTGTAATATATCTGTAATTTTTTATAATGGAATACATTTCTTATAGCTATATAATTTGGCACAAGTATTTGAAATTGCGAAGATCTCAAGTTCGGGGAAAATGTGTTACTGATGCAGCTTATGAAGACGTTAACAGTGCTTTTGAACGAGCGTTAGTTTTTATGCACAAGGTATATATGAAGTTTAGTATTTTTCAATATTCAGAATGATATTGTCATTTGTTTAAGTTTTTTGCATGTATCTCTTTTAAAAACTATTCATAACATTTCAAATCCAACCTTATGGCTAAATAATACTCTTAATTATAAAGTAAATTTAAAAATAATTTGGGATATTACTTGTGTTGTAAATCCTAAGAGGGAAAAAATGGAACTCTTTTAAAGTAATAAGTTTATTTTCAAAATTTTCTTAAATAATAATTGGACTGGGTATAGTCTATTGTCCGACTCCCACTAGTTGGCCAAGATAAAAGAACAAATAAACTTTTTTTGTCTCTGTTGCTGACAGTAGAAGAAGGTTGGAATCATTGTACCCCGTATCTGTCAAATAACTAAGACTTAATTTTTATACCAATAAGACTTATTTTTTTCTACTATTGTCCAATGTTTGTGTACACAATACTCATATTTTAGTTATTGCATAGTTTTTTAATGATTTTTTCATTTTAAAATTTAATGTGACTTTTTATAGATGCCTCGGATATGGTTGGACTATTGCGAGTTTCTTACAATGCAGTGCCAAGTTACTAGGACTCGTCATGTATTTGATAAAGCCTTACGAGCTCTTCCCATTACACAGCATCATAGAATTTGGCCGTTATATTTGAAATTTGTATCGACTAAAGCCATCCCTGAAACTGCAGTGAGAGTGTATCGTCGTTATTTGAAGGTATGTTTGTATTGTTATTTGAACTGCTCCTCATGATTTTGGAATGACTGATCAATTTACATTGGCTCAAATAACTTTAAACAGTCATAATAGAATATGTAAGCATGAAATTAATTTATCTTTATTTGTATAATGTTTATAAAATTAGTTTGAAGAGCTTTCAACAGGAAGCAGGTCCATTTCAATCGCTGATTAATTTTGAAACAGTTTCCTTTTGAATCAAAATAACTGAATTATATGTTTGTTGTATGTTTATTTTATATTTAAAATGTGAATGAATTTTCATTACATATTTTAAGCTTTATTGTATGTTAATTCATTATTTTTTGCTTAAACATTTAAATTTTGAATATATTTTTTTTTATATAGTTTTGAACATGATATAAATACCTTTTCATTTTATATAGCTCTGTAATGAAGATGCTGAGGATTATATAGAATATTTGTTACAAATTGAAAGACTTGATGAAGCAGCTGTGAAATTAGCTGAAATTGTAAATAGTGAACAATTTGTTTCCAAGTATGGAAAGCCAAAACATCAGGTAAGGATGTGGTTTAACATCTTTTCTTTTAAAATGACTATTTTTTCCATATTTCACCAATTGGAACTATTTTTGTTTATATTTCTTTCTCTTGGTTTTAATTTTTGATAAAATTACAAGCTATATACAGTTGAAAGATAAGTTTTTGTTTTAATGTATTTTAAACAACAATTATAATTATTTCTTATTTCTAATTACAAGTAATAACAATGTCTTATTTTAATCTGCCTGTATGTCTGTAATGTAAGGTCTAAATCTACTGTCTGTCTACCATAAGAATAGCTTCCACCACAAAGTCTAGTTGGTGGCTGTCGCTATACAACAAGGCTCGCCGATTTAGAGAACAGGTGGTACATCCGAGAAGATAAAGGTACTTTATCTATCTTTTTAGGCCACCAATTTCTGCATGAATCTCTGTCACCCCTACTCTAAATCGACAAGGCTTGCATCTTGTATTCCATCCTGTAGTATTGGCATTGCTTTGAATTTAGTTAAAAACTTTAAATACCTGTGTTTAAATTGCAATTCTGTTTCTTTTTTATTTAATCATTAAATTTTTTAATTATAAACTCTTTCTCAGTAAAGAAAATTGGTAAATAAGTAAGTTTAATTTTTCACTTTGAAGTGTCGAATTTTAGCAACCCAGAAGGATAAATAACTAAATGAGTCATCAGATTATCAGTCAGAACATCTTATAGGAATGCAGATCCACTCTCCAAAAAATCTTTACTTAGAGTTTCTGATATTGCTTTAAGACTAAGTCTAAGCTTGAAGTAAATACATATGATATCCAACTTCTGCTTTAACTTTGTAGTTCCCATTCCAGTTTTCTGGAATATCTTCAAGGTACAACTGTCCCGCCTGAAAATAAAAACTATTTCCACCCCTCCATATGGGGCAATTAGAGAGACTAGGGGGCAAAGCTAAGGGGGATTTACCTCTCTTTGCTACCTGGTTTCCAGGCCGAGGTTGACAACTTGTATATCCTCTGGGCATTTTTTTTTCTTTAGCAGTACAAAGTATTTGTGTTTCGGACTTGAGTTGTGAAAAGAATAAATGAAAAAATTGGGCTTCCTGTGTAAAAGCTTTGTATGTTCTATTGAAATCACCTGTTACTCCCCTGCGGTGACGAAAGTCTTAAAAATCCCCTCCCCCCCACTGTGACGAGAGTCCCCTGTCGTATAGCAGTGAGCCGCTAATGGTATCGAACCTCCAAGGTCATCCTCCAGTCAAGAAAGGAGAAAGGAACTGTGAGTGAAAACACACGGCCGGACTGGGGCCGTTGGGCCGGAATGGGAACAACAGAGTTAATAACCCCATCGGAGCCCTTTAACATGGATGCTCGAAGTATCCAAAACATTACTAGTATAATATGGAGTATCAAGGAAGCAGCTAAAGGAAAACCCAATTGGCAGGAAATTGCTTGATGTAATCCCAGGATAAAGAAATACTTGGTTAGATGGTACTTGTTGCCCTTGTGAAATCGAGTTATTTATCACAGATGTGAGTCTGAAGATGACAAAACTTCAGGTGGCAATTTCTCGATCAACACCAACATCTGTTCTGGTAAAGCTTCGATACAATAGTACATTTTAGGATTGTGAATACTCTTCACTTATTCAGGGAAAAATACTTCTCAGGTCATTTAAAGTGTTATGTTTGCTTTATAGATAACAGTGTAAATTTTTATGCATTTGAATTTTCAATGTATAATGTTTCATTTTTTATAGATTTAAAATTTGTTTCATTTTTAGTTATGGAATGAATTATGTGAATTGATTTCCAAAAATCCTGATGAAGTTCGATCACTAAATGTTGATGCCATAATACGAGATGGTTTGCGGCGTTTTTCTGATCAAGTTGGACATTTCTGGAATTGTCTTGCTGATTACTATACTCGAAGCAACCTTTTTGATCGGGCAAGTTACTTTTTAACTCATCATCATTTAATGAAAAAATTATTTTTTTGCCTACTGTAATTTTTTTATACCTTTTGTTTGTTTCTGTAAGTTTGTATTCAAGAAAATATTACGAATTTTATACCTCTATATATAATACTGAGTGCCTGTACATCTGATTCTTATACAAATCCACAGTTTGCACCTAGAGGTACGAAATTCGCTACTTAGAAGCTTTAGTATATTGAGATTGTAGAGGAAAACTTTTAAATTCGATTAAAAGTTGCTTTTATTAAAGTTTAATAATATTACAAATAGTTCTTAGAATAGCAAGGTTATTTTTTTTATTACATCTGAATAAAAACCAAAGTTATTTGACTGTGTCCCTTTTATTTTTCTGATTATTTTTATGTATTATAATTGTCTGTCCAATAAACGGTTTGAAAATTATTGTAATACAGTAAAAGCCCGATTATCCTGCATTCAATCAACCGGAAATTTTTAAAAATCAAGTTTGGCGAGAAAATTGGCATGATTTCGCCAAAAAACGGCAATAAGTCACCAAATCTTTTTTTTTTTTTTTTTTTTGAGATTTCGAAGTTGAATGGTTTTTTTTCTCTTTATTTTGATGGTTTTTAATTTGTAATGGCAAAATAGCTGAATTTGCACTCATTAGAAATGAATATATTATTATAAAAAGTGATTTTTTTTTAATTCCGGTTTATCCGGAATGCCGAAGTTCTTATTCAAACAACTGTGAATTCTCAACAAAAAACCTTAATATTCTTCATGGAAAATGTTTTTTTCCGGAATATATCCTGTGGTTATTTGCCGAATCTATAAAAAAATCTAGCTTGTTTCAATTGTATAAGAAAGAGGGTTGCGTAATCAAAATTCCATTATCCACAGCATCAGGAAAACATTCTCAAGTAGATAATTGGGTTTATCCGGAATTCATAAAAAAAAAAAAAAAAAAAACCATTTTGCATCTATTTAATCTTGCATCGTTTATTGCATAAAAATTTATATTTGTTTCCGGAATATGTGCAAATTGTATGTGCGGAATCTATAAATCTATGGACTACTTTTATCGTAATTATAACAAAGAAAGGTGATTTTCCACTTGAAATTACGTTCTCAACCACATCCGGTAAAGAGTAATTAGGAAATTCAAAATTTGTTAATAGTTTGACCAAAATCCGGATAAAATTAATCATTCGGTTTGTAGGCTAGATCTACATACGGAACATGCATTTCACAAAATTTAAAATTATGTATAATGGATATCCACACAGTATCGATGCATCTATAATTAATTTATACCCACAATTTAATTTGTAAATTTTCATCCACATCTGGAAAATGTGCAATTCGGCCGAATTCAACTATTCCAAAAATGTTATTCTCTTATCACAAAATATCAGTTTCTCATGATCAATCAGAATAAAACCTAATTTCATCCATTTAAATGCATTTCCCCCTATAATCCCAATCAAAGTTTCGATTTGTAGGCTAGTCAACCATTTTGTACACAACCATTTTGTACACATTAGAACACATAAGACAAAACTGAAAATGTTTCTTTTTCTTTTTTGTGTACAAAAAGTATGGGTTAAATTTTATTGTATACTATTAACGTGTTTTGCGATCAATTAAAAAATAAATCTGTTTTGCTGTAATTTTATTTTAATAATATTCATTTTTAGATTCGCCGACAACCAGACAATCAAATTTGAAACTTAATAGTTCGTAAATTATCCGTTATTTCGTGGTGATTTGCATTACGATTCTTGTATTCATTCCTTTTTTCTATACAACATAATAGTCGATCTTTGAATACGAAGGTCGTCTTCCCGAGCATATTTTACTTTAGGGTACAAAGTAGGTTGTGTGTGGGAAGAGAGGAAGACAATGGAATTACCTGGGTTTCCAAATACAAAAGCTACTTTTCCAGAATTCTCGGAATCTGACCATGAAAACACACACAAGAAAACTTCCCCTCCAGAACTGAAATATCGATAATCCACTTAGTCCGCCCGGTAACCCTAAAATATAGGTTCGGTTAGAATCGGTACAATCAAGAGACCTCTCTATTTTTTTTTACTTTTTTTTTTCTCCTTATTTTACAATGAATCTTCTATATTTTTTTTACGGAATTTCAGATATGAAAAGGATTTAATTTTGGTAACATATTTCAAATTATTGCCGATCATAAGGATAAAATATAACATTATTTTAACTAAAAAAGCCAAGTAGAATATTCTTTAAATATTCCGATTGTGACGATTTTAATGTTAGGTGCCATCATTAGCGTTATTTACCGTTTAAATTTGGCGAAAAAAAGTCAACATTCAATTAACCGGAAAATTCGGTTATCCGGAAATCCTAATTTCCCGGCGATTCCAGATAATCGGGCTTTTACTGTATTTCCTTATATTTACTGCCAATCAATACTGTAAACAAGCTCTGCACAAGTGCTGTTTTACAGGTAATAAATACTACGTAATACTTAAGTGTTTTGATACTGAATGTAAACATAAGTCACAATCATACATTTAATTCACCAAAAACTTTCAAATCATTTCAACATCTATTAATTTTTCTTTATATTTCGTAGTAAATATTTATCCACTTCCTTTAGTATTTAACCTAGAATATTGAATTTCATCTTTTGATTGCATTTGTACAGTCGAACCTCATTAATCCGAACACGCTTAAAACGAATTACTGTTAAAACAAACTACATTTACGATCCCTGTCCTACTGTACATACAAATAACATTATTTTCTTTGTTTAAGACGAACACGCTTATTACAAATTATCGGATTAGTCGAACTCGTATTTGAAGTCCCTAACGTTCAAACTTCCATTCTGTAAAACGAACAAGTCGTTTTTCACTTGTTATCAACTTCGTTTTCCCAAAACGTCTTCAAACAAAGACCCAGTATACTAGTTCGCCTCTAGGTATTTGGCTGTTTTGCCCGTTTGCGACAATTTTCTACTTTCACCAACTACTTAAAACCGGTTGATCTGTGCTGCACAGTCCGATAAAACGGACGTATGCGCGTACGATGTACGCAGGAAATCGTCGGATCCCGCAGGAAATTAAAGTCGAATGCCGTTTTTTTAAAAAATTTTTTTATTTTTTATTTTTAAATGGAGAAACTCCAGTTAGGCAGGGCTCGAAAGGGGAAGTTATTGACTCTCGTAACGTCGGGAAGGGATAGGTTGGGGGGGGGGGATGCTATTCTCCATATAGTTCACCACCTGTTACTTCTATATAGGAAGGGAGAAGTATTGACATAAGGGGGGAAGGGGTTTTTATTTCCTGATTTTGGAATCTGAACCTATTGAAACATGTAATTACACTCAGAGTTTATTTCCTTCATTCTTCTTTTTAATTTGAAAGAATTCTTGGATATTCCATTGTAATTTAAAAGAAACCACATTTTTCTTTCAAATGATAAGGAGCTATCCAAGCAAGAAAATGAAGATAAAATGCTGTATTTGCAAGAAATGTTGGAGCAAAACTATTCACAGCATTTAAATCGAAAGCACAAAAATGAAAGTAGTTATGAAAGGAGGCATGTTTGCTATCCTTTCACAAGCTTAACCTGTAAGCCAACCCAGTACCAATGACCTAATATTGCAACTGGAAATGTGCCATTGGTAACCGATGTTTATCCTGCAGAGTGGTGCTTCCAAAATCAATGCCAAGAAGGTTTTTAATTAAACAACTTTTAATTTTCAATAGTACGTAATATTTAATTTTCTTGAGCAGTATAATTTAAAGCCCGCAGACTCGCAGGAAATTTTTGGATATGGCATTTGTGTATGCAGGAAGAAAATATTTTTCTGGAGCCCTGCTGTGCTGCTCCCCCCTCTCCAACTAACCAGATCCAAACCTATTGTCAAGTTTACGTATACGTTCCTGGAGTGATTAAAAGACTTCAATAAGGGGCGTATGTTTCCACTCGAGTTATTTGACCCCTAGGACAGTTCAAACATGAAGAATCGCCCTGGGGGGGGGGCTACCAGGACGATGGATATGCCATATGTTTCACATCATCTAATTATCGGCTTTGAACTTGTTGAGATCTCCAGGGGCTCAAAGAGGGATCTACAGGCGACACTGAGATAGTCCCGAACCCTCCCTTTTATTGTCTCCTTGGAATGCTGTCTCTTTTTTTTTTGTAAGTCTTTTTGCTAAAATTCTGGAATCCGCGACAAACCATTCACTGGATTCGTTGGTTCACCTTCAGTTCCAGTTGCCATTCGTTATCTGTACTGTCCTTGTTCTTGTGAAGGTAGATCGAGAATAAAGCGCGTATTTTAGAATGAGTTCTAAAAGTAAAAGAGCCTTAACTTTGGAAGAAAAATATGCCTTACTCAATAAAGTTGATGATGGAGTTAAGACAAAAACAGAAATTGCTGCTACTTTTGGAATACCCAAAAGCACATTGTCCACTATTTTAAAGAATCGTGAAAAAATTGAGCTATACGCATTTTACCATACAATAGTTTAAAAAGAATTTCTCTTGTAACTAATTAATAAACATTCTAGCTTTTAAATCTTTACTTTTGAAACTTTTTGTATTAGTGATATATTGTGTTTTTCTTTGAAAAATTCGAAATTTATCGCTTTTACTTAAATATACATTAGGAACTAAAATTGTGTTTCGGAAAATCGCGTGAAATTCTTTTAGTTTTTAAAAAATTATTTTATTGTTTTTCGGATAAAACGAATTAATTTTAAAGGTCTCTTGGAGTTCGCTTTAATGAGGTTTGACTATAGCATTTTTTTCCTGTGTATCAAGTTCCATTTTATTCAATCTACATTTGAATGCACATATGTATTATACATGTTTTACAATTTACACCAGAAGCATTGTATTTCCTTACTGTGTACTTTGGTTGTGATTATGATAAGTTGGTAAGGGGATATCAGGTAATTTTTTTCTTGCTCTGTGTACTAAATTTTTTTTGAAGAATGCAAAACTTTTTCAATAGAGATCTTTTATTTGGTGTTTTTATTTTCTGAATAAATGCGGTTTCTACCAATAGGTTTTATTTTAATTTTATTTATTTTATTATTATTTATATTTTAACTTAATGTTATTATTATTTATACTTTTATTTTATTTTAATCACTGTGTATTTGATTTTGGCACTTTTTCGTATTGCCAAAAAAAAAAAAAAAAAAAAAAAAAAAAAAAATCATTGTATTTTCTATAATACATCTGTTCCACTTTTTCTTAAATGTAAAGTTCTATATCCTGCAATGGGTCCCCAATGGTGTGGGACTATGCAGCTAGTGCTTTATAATAAAAAAAGAATTTGGATATTCCATGAGTGGATTTGTTTTACAAAAATATTCGTGCCCTGAACATTTTTAATTTAGTGTAATGTTTCATATTCTGTGCACAGTATCTATATTAGTAGTTTGTATTCATGTTATAATGATTGAAATTGGATATAAATATCACTGTGAAAAGAATATTATGAGATTTGCTGTTTAGCATTGGATAAGAGTTAGCCATTTGTAGGAGTATTATTTTGCTAATTATTGATCTGTGGTATTATTCAATTAATTTTATTCCTAATTGATTCTTTGTACACTTTTCATAATAAACTTAAAATTTGTTTTATTTTAGGCTCGTGATATATATGAAGAAGCAGTGAGCACTGTAATGACTGTTCGAGATTTCACTCAGGTAAGGTTACAATATTGATAACTTTTATGTTTTTTTATGTATACCTACAATTTTTTTTTTTTTTTTTTCAATCATTTCGTGAGATATAATTTTTAAGTTTGAAAAAAAAAATAATTTATAGCTAAAATGCTATTTTCTAATTGAACATTTTGTTTGATGTACTAGGTTTTTGATGTATATTCACAATGTGAAGAAAGGTTAATTACGAAAAAAATCGAAGTAGTTCAAAGAGAAGGTTCAACTGAAGAAGGTAAATCTTTAAGATATTAATTCTCTGCTTCATAACTAATAATTGGTCTCTTTTATTATAGAAATTTTGATAAATTTATTTTAGTTTTAAAGTATCGTATTGTTAGGTAAAATTCGTGTGCAATAAACTATAGTTTTAATATGCATTTTGAACTATCAGATGAACTAATTTTGAACTAATTATGATATTTAATCTAAAAATTTTGTTATTCATCATCGTTATGTAGTTAAATAATAGCCTGATATTTCCATATACAAGGTGAGACCGAAAAGTAAGGTGACGGATGTCATAATAATCACTGTATTATATTATTTGCAGATAAATACATCACCGTCCTTCAAATTAGTTCCCGCCGTCTACAATACACTTCTGACAATGTTCATACAAGTTCTTGAAACTTCTGAAAAAGTCCTTCTTTGAGACTGTCTTAAGTTCCTTGGCAGCTTGAATGTCTGAGATGCTTGAAAATCGGTTTCCCTTCAGTGCCAATTTCAGTTGAGGATAGAGGAAAAAATCTGCTGGCGCTAGATCAGGGGAATAAGGAGAGTGTAATACTTTAACTGAAATTGGCACTGAAGGGAAACCTTTTTTCTAGCATCTCAGACATTCAAGCTGCTGTTACCAAGGAACTTAAGACAGTTTCAAAGAAGGACTTTTTCAGAAATTTCAAGAACTTGTATGAACGTTGTCAGAAGTGTATTGTAGACGGCGAGAACGACTTTGAAGGACAGTGATGTATTTATCTGCAAATAATATAATACAGTAATTATTATGGCATCAGTCACCTTACTTTTCTGTCTCACCTTGTAGTATTTGAAAATAAGGAATGGAACACAGAAATATTTTCAAGAGTTAAATTTATAAAAATCAAAATTATTTGGTTAGAACTTTATACATGCAACTACATTTTTATACACAGTGAATTGAGCAGTATTTTTCACAGATAGTAAAAAAATAAATAATTTCCAGTATTTTAATACTATGAACTTGAACAAAATATTGACCTTTATTCCATTTGGAATTAAACAAAAAAATATTATTTGGTATAAACTCTGTGAAATTGGTTTAGAAATTTGAAATAATAAAAAGGTAAAACAATTTTTTATTTTTAATGTATTTCTTTTTCAGAAACACTTGAATTAGATTTGCGGTTAGCATGGTTTGATTACTTGTTAGAGAGACGTCCTTTATTGCTAAACAGGTACTCAAAACTAGTTTTATTACTACCTAGGACATAACTCTTTTAGTAAAATTTATATTTCTCTTTTTAATATGTATTATCATTATTTTTCAGTGTTCTCTTGCGACAAAATCCTCATAACGTTCATGAATGGCATAGGAGAATCAAACTACTTGAGGGAAAACCAAAAGAAGTAAACTATTTAAAAAATTGACTATTTTTAAAATTCAGTGCAATTGTTGAATAACTTCTTTTTTGTAAGGAACTGATTTTTAAAACTATTTTTCTAGATTATTAGCACATACACTGAAGCAGTACAGAAAGTGGAACCAAAGTTAGCATGCGGAAAATTGCACACATTGTGGGTGGCATTTGCCAAGTTTTATGAATCCCATAAGCAAGTGGATGATGTAAGCTTTTTGTTACCTATTTCAGTAGTTAAACTTTCCCAGGCTGGATTAATAATGTCTTTATTTTGTAAATCTTTTTTTTTTTATTACTAGGGCACAGTTTAAGATTTCTTATTTTTTTATTTCATTAATTTTCAGTGGCATGTAAAGCAGTTCCGGATGTGGTAAAAAAAATAAATCATTATGACTTGGTTTCAAAATACAAAAAATTCTAGGTTTCTGCACTTTTAACTAGTACCTTAATTATGTTATTTTTAGAGCCTTAACTGAAATTAAACTTTAAAAATTGGACCAAAATTTAAAATTGTGTAAAATGGCTTTGCTGGTTTTCAGTTTTAGGATAGTCACAGCACTTGCATTTTTAATTTAGTTTGATAACCAATTGCAAATTTCTTAGCTTTTATTATAGAATAAATACTAAGGTTATGAACATTATCAACTTCACTTAAAATCTGCAATGGCATTTTTGTGCTTGTACATGGTGCAAGAGTTGGTTAGATTTTAGGGTTTCTGCTTTTCAATCAATTTTAACCAATTTTTTTTTCTTGTTTTCTATATAAAAGTTATTCAATACTAACACTCATCTTTCAATTAATTTCTGTTCACTAAATTTTTGCATTATCCACATCTTGGAAGATAGTACTTGCTTGCAATTTGTTCAGTATAAGTTTGATGTTTTTAATCTTTGTTAGTTTTAAATTATATTTTTAAAGCCAAATTTTGCATGTCGTATTTAATTAATTTAGAGAAACAAACAAAAGCCTAATTTTCCTCCTTTACTTTAAGTTAACATTTATAGAATAAGTATTGATTGCTAGATTTAAAAAAAAAAAAAAAAAAAAAAAAAAACTAAATCAAATGTTGGCATTTAATAAGAAAATTCAGTTTGTTAGTGCACCTAAAGGTGATTTACATATTACCAGTTGGGGCACCAGTAAAAGTTGTCAGTTATTAAAGGCCATTGTCTAGTACTGTGTGAATGGTAACATCCAATCACTTCAGAAGCCAGTTTCCCATATCTTCTTCTGTAGCTGACAGCTCCAATAGATCATTTTTTTTTATTTATTGGCACATCAACTCCTATCGTCCAATTACCTGTGCTGACTGGTGACCAACAGGTAGCATAATTTCACTCAATAGCTGAATTGTTCCTGCTGCTCACACTATGTAAACACAAAGCTGACATTCCACTCTATGTTCAACAATGACTTACGAATCAACTTACCAGCTGGCATTCCAGTCACTGGTAATGTATAAATTAGCCTTAAATAAGGCCAGGCCAGTGACTGATAGAGTTGGATTCGGTTCCTAAATTATGACTGCTTTGCTTCTGTTTAGTAGAAAACGTTGGATGCACAAGTCTTGTAGAACCTATTCAGATTTGCAGCTACTCAACAGTTTTGACTTTCAGAAGCTGGTAGAGATTGTTTTGGCTTGCTTGTAGTTATTTTTTGAGTTTTCTCGTTCATGAGCTGAAATTGTAGAATATTAATAAACCTATGATTAAAGGACTTATCAAGCAAACTATTCCATACCCTATGGTAGTTTTATACAACATTGTACTAGTTAAACTTCTGTTTACAATTTCAGCGGTTTTATTAAATTATAAGATTAAATTTTCTGTGTAACACTGCTAAAATATGTTAATATTGTTTGCTTTTCTACATTTACAGGCCAGAATCATTTTTGAGAAAGCAATACAAGTTCCTTATACTGAAGTGGATGATTTAGCATCAGTGTGGTGTGAATGGGCTGAGATGGAAATCCGTCATGAGTATGATATATGTTTTATTAGTTATTTTAAGTAAATTTTTTATTGTAGGGATTTCATTCTCAAAGATTTCAATAATTTGCAATTAAGAAAATTACTTGTTTAATTCTCATTAATGTTTAGAAAATTCAATAATTTGTACCCAGGGGATCTTTGGGTAGATGCAAGAATTATTTTGAAAGTATATAAATGACTAAAGCAGTTTCTTTACTTTGGAACAATATGTATTCACTAAAATACAAGCAATGAAATATAGTCTATTATTAATATTTAAGTTTAATGCTCTTGCCTATTTATTAATTATTTACCTCGCTTTTTAGTAATTTGGAAAATGCATTGAAACTTATGCAGCGAGCAACCGCAGTGCCAGTCAACAGAGGATCTTATCATGATCAAGTATTTTAAATATTTTATTTGAGAATAATGATACTCTGTATTATGTTTAAACAAGTTATGTGTTTCCTATATTTGAATATTAATTACAAGTATTTTTTTCTTTTATAGACATTACCTGTCCAAGATCGTGTGTACAAGTCATTAAAAGTCTGGTTACTTTATGCCGATTTAGAAGAAGGCCTTGGAACATTTAAGGTTAGTTTGTTTAAAATGCCAATACAAATGAAACTGAAATAATACACTAACATATATCATTCCTGTTAACTTACATACATTAACTTCTTAATCATAAAGAATTATTCCTTTTTCACATTTATTGACTTTGGCATTTTCTGAATTAAACTAATTTTATATTAGTCTTTAATGTATCATTAACTCAGAACAATATAAGCACAAGTCCAAATTTTGAGATTTTTGTTTTATTGTAGATTGTATTTTAAAAAAGTTTGTCCATAATTTCGTAATTCACTTACAGTCAAACCTCGTTAAATCGAAGTTGCTTAGAATGAAATCCCATGTAACGCAAAGTTAAAGCAGTTCTCTGTACAGTGAAGCTTAAACTTAAATTTAATTTATTTGTTTAAACGTGAAATCTCACATAATAAAATCCCATTTAAGATTTAAAAAAAAAAAATCCTTTAAACACTTTTTTTTTTAAAGGGAAACTTGCAACGTTTCCTAAAGTAGCAGGACAATGCCTTATGTATTTTGTTATGACTGAAAATTTATTTTTTAATTTCTAACTTAAACTTAAAAGTCAATTCTTAATTGGATCTAACAGCTTAAAATTCATCTCTTAATTTAGATCTTAAACTTTAAAAAGGACTTTATTCTTTCTGTTTTAGAGTTAATTCACCTTTGAATGGCGATCTTTTTACTTTTTTCCCATTTTTTAGAGTCATATCTTTTCCCATTTGCTTCAAAAATTTAATCTTTCTAAGTTTTTGTTTACCTCGTAGTATTCATTTAAAACATCGTATTTAATTATTTTTTCGGTGCCTGAACGTGTTACAGGTATGCCGAGGTGTTAGCGTTTTTAATTTTCAAAATGCCATCAATTGGAGGCCGATGGGGTTGTTTTAGTTCAACGAGAGGTTGTATTTTTTTGAGAATTCGAGGTAGTAGCCGTTTTGTTATCTTTTCTTGGCGTAATTTGTGAACGACGCCGTGTATTCCTGGGCCACAAACGTCAGTCCTTTGAACCGGTTTACTTCTGTTTTTGAGAAAAGAGCTGATGCAATAATCCGATTCCCGACGTCTGATTGGTCGGGCAATCGCCGTAAAGGGGAAAGAACGTTGCCGTGGACAGACACTCTTGGTTTTGCTGCCGATCAGATAAGTCGCAAAGGAGCGCGGATCCCTATGCATGAGAATGTGCTGCGAAGTCAGCCATGCCTCGGGAAGTGGTTTCCCTCCATCTAATAAACTGATGCCTCTCCTTAACTAAAGTACCAAACCCTCCGAAGGATGAAGTCAGCTATGCCTCTGGAAGTGGTTTCCCTCCATATATGAAACGGATGCCTCACCTTAACTAAAGTACCAAACCCTCCGAAGGATGGTTCCAGTAACTTGACCAGAGCACCACCTCATCCAAGATGGTGGCCTACATCGCATATTCATCTATAACCATGTCCGCCATTGAAGGCACCCAGCCACCAGCAACTCTCTGACCACCTTCCATCCTCCCGGATTCCAGCAATTCCATCCCGACGGTCCCCTTGAGACCTGAGGTGACCCATCTTAAAGTACCAAACACTCCGAAGGATGATTCCAGTATCCTGACCTGTCCAGAGCACCACCTCATCCAAGATGGTGGCCTACATCGCATCTTCATCTATACCCATGTCCGCCATTGAAGGCACCCAGCCACCAGCAACTCTCTGACCACTTTCCATCCTCCCGGATTCCAGCCCTTTAAGGAACTGGTTTAGTTTCATACAGGTAGTCTGTTTAACCAAAACAGACTCGTGTAATTTCTTTATTTTCTTTTGATGAAATTAATTTATATCAGAACGGCCAGGGCTCTCTTCCATTAGGAATTTAAGACAGGATTTATTTATCCGGTTAATTTTAATTTGTTAGTTTTAATTGTTTTCTTTAATTTGATTTTTTTTAACAACCTCTCCTGAGCGAAGGACAACCTCTTTGCCCTTTTGGGTATTTCATTTGAATCCTTTAATGTTCATCTTGTTGTTGAGTTGTGTAACTGTTTCTTGAATAAGAGATGTCTGATAACTTTAATATTTAATGATTAATAAATTACATTTTTATTTGGTAAAAACAGTGGTGTTTTCTTGAACTTTTAGTAGGTAATTATTGTGTTTATGTGTTGAAGAGTCTAAAACTTACCATTTTAGGTACGAGGTCGTTAAGTAGAGATCATTCTCTAAAATTTTTAAGTGGTAATAAACACCACGATAACTTTAAATAAATTTAAAGTAGACACATTTAAAAAAAAAAAAAAAAATTCTGTTTAAATCTTAAAGCAAAAATCAATAACAAACTTCTTAATAATTCTAGTAAATAATAAGTTACTGGCAAAACATTTACTGTTTTGTTCCTAATGAATATCCTGTAAAACTATTGTACTAAATACAAGCCTTGCTGTGTAAATGTTCTAAAAAACAGTAGAATTAAATACACATATAGCTAGTAGTTTTAAATCTGTATAAATTAGATAATATGAAAAATTTCTGCGGCCCCATCGATTTTGCGTTAACTGGGTTTGACTGTAGCAAGAGTTTTGGAAGTAAGATGAATTTTTTTAAGTCCTGAAAAATTTCTTAATTATAACTTAGCCTTATTGGTGCAAAGGTACTGATATTAAGCTACTACATAACTAACATTTCTATTAATTCATCGGCTAAAAATATAAGCATACATTTTGGGATTTTGTTCCAAAATAAAATATCTCTGTAAGCCAAGAAGCTCATGTTTAGTATCAGTTTCAGTTTGGATTATTTTTTCAAGTTGCTGAGTGAAATAAAAGTTGCTATTTAATTATTGTTACTTTTATTCATTTTCTTATAAATTTAATTTTATTGTTTTTCCTTTAGTCAATAAAAGCTGTATATGACAGAATAATTGACTTAAGAATTGCAACTCCACAAGTTATTATCAATTATGGGGTGTTTCTTGAAGAAAGTAATTATTTTGAAGAGGCTTTCAAAGTAAGTATTAAAACATTTCTGCATATAATTAATTGTTGTTGTTTGGTTTTACTAAATGAAATACTTGAAAATACATAAATTACTATTTGAAAATATTTTTAGGCATATGAAAAAGGAATTTCACTTTTTAAATGGCCCAATGTTTATGATATTTGGAACACATACCTTGTTAAATTTTTGAAGAGATATGTAAGTATGAGATATATCTTTTTTTTTTATTTTAATAATATATTTGTAAGTTTGCTATTTATTCATATAAAAAAAAAGATACTTGGTCTGTATTATATTTGTATTTAACAGTGTTTTTTTTTTTACTAGTTTAGATGATGTTTAGTATTTTTAATACAAAATAATTGCATGTCGTGAAATAAATGTTTCTAAAATTCCATTATAGTTTTAAGAGTAAAAACAAATCCCTATTTGTTGTCTACATTAAAACACGTTTTACAGGGTGGTAAAAAGCTTGAAAGAGCAAGGGATTTATTTGCCCAATGTCTTGAACACTGCCCACCAAAATTTGCAAAACGTAAGTATTTAATCAATTTATCTTATAACTTTTTGTTTATTTAAAACTGTTTTTTGTAATTTGTGAATACAAGTAAGTTTGAATTGTTTAGCTGTTCCGAATTTTATATTAAATATATTGATTTGTTAGCATATATGCTTGCTGATCAGCAATACAATTAGTTGGTAATAATGTAAAGACATATCAGCTTATATGTCTGTTCAGTTATTTCAATGCAAAAATAAAGTCAATTAAAAAACGTCAAATTATTATATTTGTAACTATATTGTACTTAATATAATTGGATTAGACAGGAAGTTACATTTACTATTTCATAACATTTTCATCAACTACAACTTCATATATTATCTCAATAGCGATATATTTGCTTTATGCAAAATTAGAAGAGGAATTTGGTTTGGCTAGACATGCAATGGCTGTTTATGAGAAAGCTACACAGGCAGTTCTCCCTGAAGAAAAATTTGAGGTATGTTTTCTGTAACTTTTATTTAATGTTCTATATATTATATATATCTATGCATCCTAACCATGAGAAAGAAACATTTTAATGAGTTAAAATATTATAATGCAAACTTATTTTATAAACTGTTATTTATACCAATTTTATATTCATGAAATATAATCATTTCATAGTTTGGAAAGAAAATTTTATAAATATGGTTTTTATAAAAGCTTGGTTAAAAATAAATTGAGTTTTGATTTTTAAATTTTTAATATTGCATGATATTTTCAGTAAAAAAAAATGTAAATTACAATAAACTTACTGTTAGAAATGCATGATTTCAGCAATTTGTTTCTTATGATATCTCTGTAGCTAAAACATTGAAAATTTTTCTGTTAGATGTATAACATTTACCTGAAGAAAGCTGCTGAAATTTATGGAGTGACATATACTCGCAAAATATATGAACAGGCTATTGAAAGTCTTAATGACAATGAAGCAAAACAGATGAGCCTGAAATTTGCTGATTTAGAGAAAAAACTTGGGGAGATTGATAGAGCTCGAGCTATTTATGCTCATTGCAGTGAAATTTGTGATCCAAGGGTAAGTATTTGTATAAATCATAGACATTTTCAGGCATTAAATGAATATTGGCGATAATGATTTTTTTATTCAAAATCCTTTTTAATAGCATTGTTTTATTTTAAGTTATTGTTAATTTTACTTAAATTTAGTATGTTAAAACAGTTATATAATTTTTAAAACTGAAGATTCATCAGATCACTGTGCTTTTTTACGTGACTTCTTTTTTAATACAATTTCTTTTTGCAGAATTTTACCATCTCTTTGGGGATTAGTAGGTTAAAAATAGTATCACTATTAGCTTCGCTTTTTTTTTTTTTTTGCATGGTGGGTTATAATTTTACCCTTATTAAAAAATTTAAATTATTCATAGTCATGCAGCTTAGTATTTTATTTAAAGTTTTTTATTCATTTGTCATTATTATAAATTAACGATAAATGCATAAATAAGTAAAAACAAAACTATCTAGTCAAGACACATTAATAAATTATTGGTACTATTGTGTTTAAGGAGTGCAGTGAATTTTTGTCTTTCATAATGTCTTTTTTTCTTCTTTCAAATTATGAGGGGATAAATTGTCTTAAATAATAAAAACAAACGTTTTTGAAACCGAATAAGGGAGGTGAATGCATGCAACCCACCATGCAAGTTAATGAAAAATAATGTAAAGAATTTATTTTATTTATAAATTTATGAATGTATTATTTGCTGCTTTTATCAGGGGCAGAAAAATCTCTGGGGATGTGTGAGGAAAAAATATGTGCCTAATCTGAATTTTTATATGGCCTGGGCATGTCGGGCAATATAATTTTCGAGCCTGGGCTTGTATAAAGTTATTTGCCCTTCAATATGGCAAACTTGAAAAGGGGAAAATTGCTATCTAAAGATAATATCAAAGCAGGAATTTTTGTAAAAAATATCTTCAGATATGGATAATGTGACCAGACGTCCCGCTTTTGGCGGGACAGTCCTGCTTTTTGTCTCACTGTCCCGCTTTCCTAAAGTCCCTCCAAAATGTACCGCTTTTCCGTTAAAGTCCCGCCAAAATTCTGCTTTTCTGTTTAAGTTCCGCCAAACGAGAAAATCCTCACTTTTGTTGTTATTCATTGGAAAAAAAGTAATGACTTCACGAAAAATTGGATATTTGTTATTTAATAAACTATTTAACTGTAATCACTCCTTCTAACTGTAACCTTTAACATCATTGTTGATATTTAGAATTTTTGTTCCACGTTTATTTTGCGTTGCTTGGTTTTCGAGCGAGATAGGCTAGAAGATGGGCAAACGAAAATGCGTTTTCAACGATAATTAAAAAAAACAAAACCACCTCATTTCTAAAGATAAGCGAAAAAGAAGGTGATGTTTTTTGTGAAAAATGCCGAAGACATTCACTTAATATTTCCCATGGAGGATTGTCGGACATTACAAAACACATCAACACGAAGAAGCACAAGGAAGCCGACTTGTCTGCCGCCTCTTCTGGCAAAGTTAATAATTTCTTCAAATTATCTGTTCCATCGGCAAATGATCTAGAAGTCGCCACTGCTGAAGGTGTGTGGGTCTAACACACAGTTCGAGAGAACCAAAGTTTTAGGTCAAATGATTGTGCTACAAAAAATTTTCAAGCGTGTTTTGAACCAAAATTTAGATGCGGCCGCACAAAATCAGAAGCAATTGTGAAAAATGTGTTTGCAACTCATTTGATTTCAAAACTGAAGGAAAACTTGGAGTCCATCAACTATTGCACACTCCTCACAGATGCCTCCAATCATGGTGCCACAAAAACTTACCCTCTTTTGCTAAGATATTTTCTGCCATATAAAGGTGTTTGTGTTAAACTGTTAAGAGTTTCAGTGTCAAAGTGGAGAAACATCTGATATAATATCAGATTATTTAATTGAAATTATCGAAGATAACAATTTGCACACAAAGGTTGTTTGTTTTTGTGACGACAACACGAACACTAATTTTGGAGGTATGAAAAGGAATGGTAAACAAAATGTTTTTACCAAATTAAATGTCCACCTCAACAGAGAAGTTGTGGGAATTGGATGCGGAGCCCACATTATACACAACTCTGCCCAATCAGCCACAGATTGTTTACCAATGGATGTAGAAACAATTGTTGTTAAATTGTATTCGTATTTTTACATCTACACGGTCAGGACCGAGGAACTGAAAGAATTTTGCGATTTCGCAGAAGTAGAGTATAAAAAATTGCTGGGATATAGTAAAACCAGATAGTTGGCATTAATGCCAGCCATTGAGCGCATCCTAAGGATATTTCCTGGTTTAAATGCATATTTTTTGAGCCAGGAAAAATGCCCGAAAATTCTTCAGAATTTCTTTAATGATCCTGCATCTGAGCTTTGGCTCAATTTTGTACACAGTCAAGCAGCTACTTTTCAAACAAGCATCAATGTTGTTGAAGGGAAAATGTTTCAGCTGCAGAAGTACAAGAAACGATCGAGAATTTGAAAACCAATCTGCAGATGAAGAAAGATGATTTGTTTCTCCTTATTCTGTACGCTCAGAAATTAAGAAGATGAATGATGACTGCTTGATAACCAAAAAGGAGGTAGAGAAAACTGTTTCTGAATTTTACGAAACAGCAGCTACCTATTTAGATCAGTGGGATAGCCATTTCAAAAATGTCAGCTGTTTTGGATGGCTTCTATTGAAAAAAATTCCTACATGGTCCAAAGTTCAAGCTACGATGGATTTTGTCGCAAAAAAAGAATTGTTTGACTCTAAACAAGAAACAGCTTTGCATAATGAATATGTTCTGCTCAAAAGCTACGTCAACCAAGAGAAGTTAACGGAATGGACTGCAGAGGAAGTCACAAGAGATAAGCGATGGGTGGAAATTTTCACCCATTTTCGCACTCAGGCAATTGAAGTTGAAGGCTTAAAAAAGATACTGGAATTTGGTTTCAGTTTGCCAGCAACAACTGCAGCGGTTGAACGTACATTTTCTTTAGTTAATAAAATTTGGACATCAGAAAAAACTCAACTGTCAATAGACACTTTAAAATCTCTTCTGATTACCAAGATAAATTTTTCATATTCATGTAGAGATTTTTTAGATTTTTTAAGAGGCGATAAAAATCTTCTATTGAAAATTGCTTCTAACAGCAAGTATGAAGGATTGACACCTATGTAATGTTGGTATGTGGAAGATTTTTTCATTTAACAATTCGAATAAACTTTTTACATAAATTGTTTTACTCTTATTTTGTTGTAAATTTCAAATTATATATTTTAAATTAATTGGTAACCTAAAATATGAGTTATTTTTTAACTTAAATTGTTATTGGTACACCTAAATTATTACTCAATAATTAGTTAAGCTGTTATTTCAAAATTTTAAATTAATTGCAAGGATTTCATAAAATATGTGTGTTGCCGGAGGGGTTGTCACCTCATGCCAAATATATGTTGTATTGGAAATGTGAAAAAAAAAAAAAATTGTTGATTCAACCCCCCGCCCCCGGTCAGGGATGTCCTGATTTTTGGCCAGGAAAATCTGGTCACATTAGATATGGAATTAAGTAATGGTTAATCTAACACTGATTTCAGTGATGATGAGGGCCTATTTATTAGAACCCAGAAGTAGAGAATGGCAATTATTTCTAGCTTTTTAATTGAATGCGTAAAGGACATTTCTAATTTCAAATATTGTAATAAACCTCTATTTTATTCGGAAATATAAAATTTTAAGTTATCTTTTTGACATTCAATAATTTTGCTTTTTAAATATTTTTTTAAGGATAAATAAAGACAATTTTGTATTTCAGACTAATGCAGATTTCTGGAAAACATGGAAAGAATTTGAAGTTCGACATGGAAATGAAGACACTATGAGAGAAATGCTTAGGATTAAGAGAAGTGTTCAAGCGACTTATAACACACAGGTCAATTTCATGTCTGCTCAGATGATGAGTGCAGCAGTGGCAGCTTCTGGCATTGCAGGTAGGGGCGGTTTTAGTGTCATTATCAGATTAAAAATACCATACATATAAATATTGTTGCGGTTTGTTGAGGGCTTTAAAAATTTCTCAACAATGCACAGTGAAAATGACTTCGTTTGGAAAAGATTTAGAGACGTTTAAAAGTACAATGTAACATTTAATTACAATAAAAAAAAATAACTTACAATTAAATAATCATTTTAACACACCTGTGCGACCCGTACACTAGATCGAGTTACTTCATGCCGATAAGGCAAGGAAAAGAAAGGAAAAGCCAAGAGTACTCGATCCATACAGTATAAATACTTGAATCAACGGTCACATGACCGGGTAACAAAAATTAGCATAAGAATATTAGATCACCCTACCACACCAGTTTCAAAAACTCAAAATACAACTCGGATCAAATCAAGTCAAGTCATAAACTTACAAAGTGAGTGAAGTGAATTCATCTGATCCGATTTGTTGATATGTCGTAAACACATCAGTAAGATACCGGGAAAAACTTAACGTGAGATATAAATGGAACCACACAAGTAAGTTTATAATTTATATAAAAAAAAACCTGCGTTTCCCAACAAATATGATTCATATATTAAAAATTATTAATATTATTTACTTTCAAATTAAAAGTATAAATCGCTCACCCTGATTTATAATCTTAACCTTATTTAGAGTATAACATTTGTGACAGTGTTTTGG
Source organism: Linyphia triangularis (assembly GCA_963978545.1). Taxonomy (NCBI): domain Eukaryota; kingdom Metazoa; phylum Arthropoda; class Arachnida; order Araneae; family Linyphiidae; genus Linyphia; species Linyphia triangularis. The sequence continues at coordinate 51,626,149 of OZ021729.1, read as the reverse complement.
AATATCTAAATTAGATGATTTAAATTGCTGTAACAAAGTTTTTTCTTTTAAACATTTATTTACATTGGTTTAAAGTTATAAAATAATACTTTCAGTACACATTAAGTTTTTATTTGTTAGCAGAAATAGTAAGTTTTTTTAAAAATGGGCCTGTGATTTTAGTCATTATCCTTAATAGTGCAATAATAAATAGAAGTTATAAGAGAAAAGTATAACAAAGCATTAATTTTTCTTAAAAACAAGTATAATACTATTTTAAATGCAATTGCATCATACCTGGTTTAAACAAATTTTGTATGAAATTTTTTTTAACTTGAAGAGTTGATATTCTCGTTATAAATAGATGATTTGATATACTAATGAACTTTAATTTTATACTTTTAGAACATTCAATATTTAATTTTAGTATGAATTTTATTTTGCCTCTTTCCTATAAAAGCATTAGATTAAAATAATATCCCAGTAAATATAGTATCTAAATTGAAAAATTTAATACTATATACTTCAGGGATGCAAGAGCTGCTCCAATTGCGCTGAAGTGCACCAAACCGACTATCCTGTTTCAAAATCCTTTTTTCGCTCAAGATTGCGCCAAAAGCTTTAAAAACTATTTTTTGTGAATTTTGTCTCGATATCGTTCAAAATTGTCATGGAACGTCCCCAACAAAGCGATAAAGAGTATTTTACACTTAGGGCGTTTTTCGTAAGTTGAACGTGCAGGAAAGGGTTCGCACTTGAAAATATAATCTCTCAGTTTTGCTTAAAATTTTCAAACTGAAGAAGTAGTTCACGAATCTGTGCGCATCTGGTTCAAATCTATTTTCTTGGCTGCCTTTGGTTATAGAAAATAAATATTTTTTTTATATTTATAGAATATATGATTATTTTCAAATTTTTTACTGAGGCTCGATGCTAAAAATATAATACGAGTACAAGTATTGTATTTTTCACACAAGCAATCTTTGTTCCTTCGGGTTAGATTTGCTCTCTTGTCTGGTTTTAATAGTAGAGAACATATAATTTTCTTTATGTTTAAAGAAAACCCGAATATTTTTTTAAAATTTCTAAACTTCTTAATACATTACCCCCCAAGAAAACCCGAATATTTTTTTTAAATTTCTAAACTTCTTAATACATTACCCCCTCCCCTCCCTTCCGAGCATAATTTCTAACTCTTCAATAAAACAGGATTTGAATATTGGATGACAATTAGTAAATGATTTTTTGGCAACTCTGATTGTTGAATCATGATTTTGTCTTGGCGACAAATGGGATAACGCAAATTACGTCATTCTTATCGTGTTGCCAATTCCCAGAAAAAGCACCAATCCGTACCGTAGACTAGGAATTTTACGAAGAACTTTAATGGGAGAGGTGGGGCAGATTTAAGCTTTCTCTCTATTTAAAAAAAAGTAAAAATGTGTGTGTTCTTGTATTTACAAATATTTGTTCCATTAAATTAGCTGTAGGAAAGATCGGGGATTCACGATTTGTGTCAAATTGTAGAAGACATGAAATCAATCTTTTTAGTTGAATCTGATTTGGATTTTTTTTTCTTGGTTGTAACTAAAGAGAATAAATATTTTTCTTTATAGAAGAGTACATGATTATTTTTAGCATTTATTAAAAAAAATTATAATTCTTTGTCTTTCTCTGTATGGATGACGCAAAGCACAAATTTTCATTTTGTTTCTATTGGGCTTGAGATTTGAAATGGCAACCCTATAATCTAATTTGATACAATGGAGAATGTTAAAAAACAAACCATTACAGGCTAGAGTTTTTAAAGAAAAAATCTTATTTCATCAGTTGTTAAAAGTAGCTCAAACTAAAATAATTTCGAAAAACTTTCAGCGATTGACCAAACGTTATGAAATTATTGAAAACTTCCTAATATTTTAATTGTTGGGAAAGAGGTTACAAATTAAGTTTTTTATCACCTGAGTACTGATAATAAAAAAAATGCAAGTGCCTTGAATGTAAATTTAGAATGCAAACGTATTTATATAAGGAATAAGTTACACTTTTTTTTACTTTAAATTAATTTGAAATATTAAGTTTGAAATATACACAAATATTTGGTGCAACACTAATTTAATGTAACTTTAAATGTAATAATTTACGGCTCCAAAATCATATTTTAATACTATCATCACTGTATACTTTCATTAGAATTTTGACCATACTCTTTTGTAAGAAATTTATAAAGTTTGCAATTATGCTAATACACTTTGTCATTGCTAAATGTGTAGTTCCTGAAGCAGAAAAAGATAGTATGCAGAATTTGGAAGCTCAAGCAAAACTTATGGCAGAAGCCCCCAGAGAGCCAACTTTACTGAGCAGAGGAAAAGTTATGTTTATTAAGTAAGTTCTTAATCTTTTTATACTAAAGAAATTATAGCTAATCTAAAGATTTCATTGATTTGTTTAAAAAATAGTTATTTTTCTTATAAACCATTGTCATAAATAATGAATGTAATTTAATTTATATCAAGCACTTCTGGTATTTTGAATGTAATAATAAATTTAATATCCTGCAAAATTATTTTGAGAATTATTGATAAATGAGATTGCTTCTTTAGAGGAGAAACTACAGCTGAAGAGAAGGAAATGATCGAGCGAAGTAAAACTACAAATCCAGACGAGATTGATTTGGATGGAGATTTTGAAAGCGATGAAGATGAAAAAGTTGAAGGTAAATATTCCATGTTTAAATCTTCATTGTTTTTTAGTGTTAAATAATAATAATAATAAATAAAAAAAAAAAAAATTATATTTATCATAAAGATTTCATGTAACATACTTTAGTTGTCAAATTCTATTTGTTTTATTTTGTTATTGGTAAATAAAAAATACATAATTTGTGTTGTATACCATTTCAATACTGCTGTCTAACTTTAATTTTTTTTTTTTTATGAAATTGATTTCTTAATTATCAAGAATAATTTATCAGAGTATATCGCTTACTTTCTAATGTTTATAAACTGCAGCAGTAGTGTTAAAAATAACTTAAAACAGTTTATAATTTAATGCATTTGTTTTAAGGTATTCTTTTCTTATTTTAGAAATACAACTTGAAGAAAGACAAGTACCTGATGAAGTATTTGGAGGTTTAAAAACAAATTAATCTCTATGGACTTGTTGAGATTTATACATCATGTAAATAAAAACTTTTTACTGTAAAGTAAATTTGTGTAACAATGGACACAAGTTTTTTTTTCCATTATAAGAATAAGTGAAGATTATCAATCCTCGTTCTTCCCTATGGAACTTTATGTAGGTACTTAATAGAAAGAGCTGAGCAAGAATTTCATATTTTGTACATAATTTATTTGCAAAAAGTCTGATTCTTTACAATTGTATAAAATTTTGTATGAAATTGGTAATAAAATATTTTCCAATTTACTTTAATCGAAGAAGCAAGTTTTTGATGTTTTCTGGCACTATTTCAGGTTGTCTTATAGTATTATGAAGTTGCTTTTGCAGATTTTGCATCCTTTCTTTTTCTGTTAAAAATCCATTGAATGGAGTCTGAAATATACATCAATGGGAAAATATAATAAGTTAAAAAATATGTTGATTAAAATATATAGATGCAATGTCAGCTGGAGGGAGATTTCAGTAACAATGAGGTATGAGAATAAATTATTTAAAGTATCTCTTGGAAGATGGTTGTATATAAGAAAGTTGGTAAAAAGCATTAGGTATCCATATACTGATGTCTAAAAATGAAAGGCAGAGATATTTATAGATTTGGAAGGTAGTCTTTCATGATAGAAACTACCTGATGATATCAAGAGGTAGAATAACACAATTGGTTAACCATAATCAATTTATTTTTAGACACATGACAACAGAACCTTGAAGCAGATTTTTTTTATTACAACAAACTGTTAAACATCAAAAGCTTAGCACGTGATTTTCAGTGAATTTTTTAATAGATATATTTCTATAATAATGCTGAATGGATAAATTAGTGAATTGAAAACAATTTAGTATGTGACAGTATATAACTTCACATAAAGCATAGTTGCTAATTTTCTATTTAAAACAAGGTAATGCAGTTCTTTTGTAAAACATAGAAAAACCATTATTTTGGCAGAAGGAAGAAAAAAGTATTTTGCAGTATTTTTTGCTATCAGATTATGATTATTTGTCATTTTGGGAAATAATTTTGTAATCTACACTTTACTTAACTTCTCCAAATAAAGAAAATATGTAATCTTTCTTAGACAGCAGTTTTTTTATAGTGTAAATATCATAAGGATAGAAATGCTCCACCGCACAGGCATGAACCTGTAGTAGCAGCAATATTGAAAAACACAGCTATCATTATTTAGGATGCACTGAATTTTAGAACTGTAAGAATAACTACATTAATGTTGTATGATTTGTCTTGCACAAGCATTTATGTGAAATAACTACAAAGCCAATACAGCTAGCGCAAGTTTCGAAAGTTACTTGAAAGAAGAAAAAAATAATGTTTAACAACATTTCTCAACCTGTGGTAGGGGTAAGCGGTAAAAAAGATAATGGTGGCCAAGATAAAAAGTTGTAGCAACTGGCATTTCTAATTCAAAGTATATTTTATTTTTAAAAACTAAAGTAATACAATTGAATACGAAATAATTTTGGAAAGTAATCTGTCAAAAGTAGTACTACCTGACATATGTAAATGATTGTTATATTATAATATATAATGGGTTGTTATATTATAATATAAATTATATATAATGGAAGTGAGGTTGGAATAATTGGAGCAGTGATGATAGGCCAAGGGGTACTTAAGTAAAAAAGGTTTAGAAACACTGGTATACAATATACAAAACTCATTTTGGCAACAAAGGAAATAGTATTATGTTTGCAAAAGCAGTCTAAATATTTTGGTTACAGGATACAAAAAAACTTTGCCAGTTATATATTTTGGGTACACATTATATATAATTTGCATTAATTAGGATAAAACTTTTATTTTTTTGAATGCTTGTGAAGGCTTTATTTTGCTGGACATTAATTGAATTAGTTCATATTGAAATGTGATTCACAACTATGATAAAAATCTTTTGCTATTTTAAACTTGGATCAAATTAGGTAAAATTATTTTTAGACTTTTTTAATAATAAAGAGTAATTTTTAGTTAAAAAGTAGATAAAATCATCTTTGATCAGAAAAGTAAATTTTTTAAAAACTATTTCCTTATTTTTTGAATGCTAAATAACAACTAAGTTAAATTAACTTACTTTTAAAAAATATGATTTTATGTTGGTAGCCAAATTAGGAGCAACGACAACAGTTTGCCTGCAGACTTTAACTAGAGAAGGAGATTGAGCAAGACTAGCATAAATGTTGAAAGCCTCATACTTCACAATATAGTTTCTACTTTGAAGAGTTTCAGCTAACAATGTAGCAAGTACATTGACAACCATTTTGAACTAAAAAAGAAAGAATGCACATTAGTTTTTTGTAGATTTGAATATTATAAAATGTTGATTTAGTTTATTATTAAAAATTAAATTAAGTTTAAGAAATAATATATTATACCTAGTTTTTCCTAGTACTTGAAAGTTTAGATGCCTATCATTTGGATAACAGCAATAATCACTTAATTTACAGGACTAAATGTGAATTACTTGATCATGAAAATACATTTAAATTTTATTTAGAGACTTAAATTTCTGATGATTCTGTTAAAAAAGATAGAAGCCTGTACTACAATTGTTTCGCTAATTATATAATAAAGATGACCATTATTTTTCAATTTCAAAAACAGAACAGAAATTCCTCATATGTATGTACACTGTACATCATGTATATTGTTAAAAACCATTAAGGTAGAGAATTTGATAAGAATTAGTGAAACTGATTATTTGGCGTAAGAAATCAAGAATAAAAAGGTTTAGAACGAAGAATGTTTACACTTTGAACACTACTGTAAACTCAACTTGTGGAAGGCACATGGCATACAAGAAATACAAAGCAGATATCTTCAAACATTCAAACAAACTGTGGATTAGGCTCAAAGTAGTTAAAGTTGAAATATTTTTGCCAGTACTTATTAGAAGTTTCAGAACAGTGGCTTTGTAATGCTGCTAATTCTGATAAAAAATCTAATGCTATAAACAGAACTTTATCTTAAAACAAGTTAAAGATGTCACAATAAGCTTCTGATATCTTGGTGTATAGATAGCCACATCCATTAGTGACGTTTAGTGACCCTAAACAATCAGTAGAAACTTTGAACTTTCTTTCTTCTTGGGCACAACAGCCAAGATCAGGCCAGTCATGGCAAAATTTTTTGACTTCCTGACTTATTAGTTGGCGCAGAGCTTTAGTTAATAACACCAATCGCCCCATGGCCCTTCTCAATGTTGTACAGCCATTTAGTAAGTGGATGACCTTTTTTTTTTTAACCCATTTGGTTTGGAAAATGTTAGAACTTTAGTATTGGTTTATTTAATGGGATTGTTATATTCCGATTTAACGAAATGTCCAATGGACAATTCCCGCATTTTTTAAAAACGAGTGAAATTAGTACATATTTATGAAGAATTTCTTTCCGATTCCAAATATATAAACAAAATTTCTTTAAAAAAATTAGTTATTTAAATGTTAAGAAAAGAAAATGCCCCAAAACCCGTCCGATCAAACAGTCAACAAAATTCGTGACGTAAACAGATCCCTACGTTTCTATGGTTATTGTGAGGTTTGTGCCAAATACTTATCATTAAAAAAGTTGGCGTTGGTAGACCATTGCTCCATTCCGTACAGGTTGGGGTGATTTGCGAGAAACTTGCAAATCTGGTTTCCGCTGCTGCATTTCAAGCCAAGATGTTTGAGATCTCTTTACGTCACGTTCAACACCAACGAAATGGGTCGTTTTCTCACCAACCTCTAACACGGTAGTTTTGATCGCAAATTAAAAAAAAGAAAAAGCGCATTGAGCAGAAATTTTTATGTTTATGACCTTTTCGGAACATTTAGAATTGAATAAAAAAATTTTTAAAAATGCGAGAATTGTCCAAGCCACTAGATTGGGTTGACTTTCAAAACTTTTACCATGTCCATAATTCATATTCTTCATGGTCACATTGTTTTCACAAACTGTACTATCCTCTTAAAAATGAGTTAATTTTTCTTTAGATTTGTTGGTCTGAAAATTTTAAGTAAAATCAAAGTCAATTGGAGTAAAATACAAATATTTATTTAGGTAATAAGCTTAAAAAGTCAGCTTTTTCAGGCCTCCATCAGATTAGTTAGTCAATATTAGTTGTTTATGAATTTTAATACTGATATCATTTTCGTATTAGTATAATGGATTTTTCCATTTGATTTTGTATTGATATCAATGGCTGTTTCAATTGAATAAACATTCACCTGCAGTGGAAACCACATAGGAACTTTTCTTAGTCATCTCCAGAAATGTGCTGGTGTATGCTTTCATCAATACTCAATCCCATCACTTTAGCTACTGCTTGAAGACCATTAAAGCCTTCAGTAGTAGATTTTCCGGCTCTTCCAATGATATCTATATTAACTGCATGTTCCAATATTTTCAGAGATATTGTAAAAATAGTGTTTTTTATGATTTTTCTAGATTTTAGTTACCTTCTCCTAGTTTTTTTTTTCTCACTAAAGACAGCATTTTAACATTATTATTTCAACACCTCCAATGACTCTCTTAAGAGTAATGTTAAATAATATGGAAGCAAGGTTATTTCCCTGCCGCAGGCCTCCATCACAGTAGAAATAATCGGTAAGTTTATTCCGCAGATAAAATCTACACTTTATTCTTCTGAGTGTAATCCTGTATAAATTAATAGCCTTCAAAGAAATTCATTGCTTCTTGTCCTTCAAATAACTAGTCTCTCTTGATTCTATTGTATGCTGGATTAAAACTAAATTTTCTCATTCAAGAAAATGTATATTAGATAGTTGTATATATGATATAGATAGAACTAGTTGGTTTGAAGTTTTCTGGCACAAGGGCTACTCTAGAGACATACTGCACTTGAACATTGTAAGATCTGCAACTACACCTTGTAATTTTGAACTTGGTCTGAGGACGAGCCATCAATATTTGATAGAGCACCTTTAGTCCCAACCCCGCCCCATCAACGACAGGACATCAAGAACTCAACGGATTTGGTGTAGTGATCTTTATTATTTTACATGTAAGTGCTATTACACCTTGCTGGTTAGATTCCAGATCAGACTGACACCTTAGCTAACTGAGCAGAGAATTCCTGAATATAAATAGGATAGGGGAAAATTTGGCTAGCTTGGCGATTTCCAGCAAAAATGTATAGAGCTTCGAGACAAATGTAGGTTTGGAAAATAACAGGGGGTGCAATAAGTTTTAAAAAATAAATTAGTTCTGAATTTTAGGGATAATTTCAAAAATTTCAGGAACATTTTAGGTACAGTTCCCAAAATTTTAGGGAGAATTCAAAAATATTTAGGGATATTTCTTTTGAAGCTGATATCGGCTCCTAACACAAACATATTCTTTCCAAAGCTTGTTTCAATGCCCTATAAAAACTGCCAATTTAAAAAAAAGTTGAGCGTTAAGCAACTTTTTTGCAAAATAACAGTTTATAATTAAACAATCATACTATTTTGACAAACATGTGAATTTAATTAACTCCACTTTCCTCATCTGGAAGAATATCAGGTTTTTTTTTTGTGGGGTTTAGAGAAAAATCAGAGAAATTCGGGTTTTCATTTTTTTTTTTTTTTTTAGGACTTATTGAAAAATTCAAGTACAACTTTAAGAATTTTAGGGAGAAACAAAAATTTAAGGAACATCAAAATTTTTAGGACGAATGCAACTCCTGGAATGATAGCCTCATATAGACAGGCAGTTTTTATTTAAATTGAGATAATGTAGTGATAATTACATTTGTGTACGAGTTAAAACTGAGTACAGTTAAAAAAAAAAAAAAAAAAAAATTATTAGAAATTTGCATTGGAGAAGTCAAATTTTTCTATGGCAATAGATATTAAAACTGAAGTTGAAGAACAACTGTCAACCACTGTCAAGGTATTGATCGCACAGTGTTATTATGTTAAAGTTAGGTTTTCTAAATACAGTAAAAGCCCGATTATCCGGCATTCAATCAACCGGAAAGCTCAATCAATCGGAATTTTTTGAAAATCAAGTTTGGCGAGAAAATTGGCATTATTTCGCCAAAAAAACGGCGATAAGTCACCAATTTTTTTATTTTTTTAAAATTTTATTTGAGATTTCGAAGTTGAGTGTTTTTTTTCTCTTTATTTTGATGGATTTTAATTTGCTATGACGAAATAGCTGAATTTGCACGGATTAGAAATTAATGTATTATTATAAAAAGGGATTTTTTTTCATTCCGGTTTATCCGGAATGCCGAAATTCTTATTCAAACAACTGTGAATTCTTAATATTCTTAATGGAAAATGCTTTTTTTCCGGATATTGTGGTTATTTGCCGAATCTATTAACAAATCTAGCTTGTTTCAATTGTATAAGAAAGAGGGTTTCGTGATCGAAATTCCATTATCCACAGCATCGGGAAAACATTCTCCAGTAGATAATTTGGTTTATCCGGAATTCTAATAAATTTTTTTTTAAAAAACTACACATTTTGCATCTATTTAATTTTGCATCATTTATTGCATAAAAATGTATATTCGTTTCTGGAATATGTGTAATTTGTATGTGCGGAATCTATAAATCCATGGTGATTTTCCACTTGAAATTACGTTCTTAACAGCATCCGCCAAAAAGTAATTAGGAAGTTCAAAATTTGTTAATGGTTTGACCAAAACATGGATAAAATTAATCATTCGGTTTGTAGGCTAGATCTACATATGGAACATGCATTTCACAAAATTTAAAATCATGTATAACGGATAACATTCTATTCCATACAGTATCGATGCATCCATAATTCATTTATACCCGCGATTTAATTTGTAAATTTTCAGCCGCATTCCGAAAATGTGCAATTCGGACGAATTCACTATTCTAAACGTTTTATTCTTTTATCACAAAATATCAGTTTCTCACGATCAATCAGAATAAAACCTAATTGCATCCATTTAAATGCATTTCCCCCTATAATCCCAATCCAAGTTTCGATTTGTAGGCTAGTCAACCATTTGTACACAAAATGGAAAATGTTTCTTTTTTGTGTACAAAAAGTATGGGTAATATTTTATTGTATACTATTAACGTGTTTTGCAATCAATTAAAAAATAAATCTGTTTCGCTGTAATTTTATTTTAATAATATTTGTTTTTAGATTAGCCGACAACCAGACAATCAAATTCAAAACTTAATAGTCCATAAATTATCCTGAATTTCGGGGCGATTTGCATTACAATTCTTGTATTCCTTTTTTCTATACAACATAATAGTCGATCTTTGAATACGAAGGTCGTCTTATCGAGCATATATTTTACTTTAGGGTACAAAGTAGGTTGTGTGTGGAGAGGGGGAAGACAATGAAATTACCGGGGTTTCCAAATACAAAAGCTACTTTTCCAGAATTCTCGTAATCTGACCGTGAAAACGCACACAAGAAAACTTCCCCTTCGGAACTGAAATAGTGGTAGTCCACTTTGTCCGCCCGGTAACCCTAAAATATAGGTTAAGTTAGAATCGGTACAATCAAGAGAACTCCCTATTTTTTTTTTTATATACATATTTTACAAGGCTCTATTTTTTTAAATTTTTTTTTACGGAATTTCTGAAATGAAAATGATTTAATTTTGGTAACATATTTCAAATTATTGCCGATTATAACGATAAAATATAACATTATTTAACTAAAAAAGCTAAGTAGAATAGTTTTTAAATATTCCAGTTGTGACGATTTTAATGTTTAGGTGCCATCACTAGCGTTATTTACCGTTTAAATTTGGCGAAAAAACGTCGACATTCAATTAACCGGAAAATTCGGTTATCCGGAAATCCTAATTTCCCGGCGATTCCGGATAATCGGGCTTTTACTGTATATGCAAACAAATTTTAAGTTTTATTAAAAGCTATTAAAACCACAATCACCGTTTTGGCATGTCGAACCAACAACATAAGGATTTGTACATTTTTTAATTGCCATGTTATATCAGGATAGCATAAAAAAAAATCATGTTTTTAGAATGTAGATTGAAAAGCAGGTATTTAATTTAGAAAAGAATTTTTTGTCATAGATAAAATCACTCATTTTTCAGAAAAAGATAACTATAATTTTTCTAGATTTTACTTACTTCGACATCCTTTTCATCTAAGATTTTGCAATTAAATGCTTTTAAAAATGTAAGTACAGCAATCTGCACTTCATAAATTTCGGAAGTAAAGAAATATTTAACCAATTCAGTGAACTAGGGAATAAAGAACCAATATAAATTATAATTGATGATAATTATAAAATTTACACAATTGAACTAATGCATTATAAATCATATAATATTCCTAAACTTTTACACACAAGTAAATGCCTTAAAAATATACTAGTAAAATTTAAAATTTATTACATATTGTTGCTATGGTGGTACTACAGTGGAGGAAATTGATTTATTAACTAAAACTATTTTCGCCAGATGTCGCTTAGTATTAAATGCTATTGATTCGAATTTTGTACGTTGTATATTCAGAGCATAATAAAGGATTTGCACACATAAAAATTAAAAAAAAAAATATTATAGTAAATAAAAATATATCTAATTTTCATTTTTAAGCAACTCAAGTAGTGGAAATTGATTTATGAACTCGAATCTATTTTGAACTCAAGTACCAAATATTTTAGCTAGTTCTTCCTTTGAACATCAGGGGGAGCTTACTATCAATGTTTATGAATAAGATCAACGCCTACTTCGTTGAAATTTATCTGTTTTAGTCACGTTTTACGAAATTGGTAAGCGTGCGGGACTGCCTGAAGCCGAAAAGGTAAAAATTGACACTTATATACTATGTAACAAATCTGAAAGAGAAATCAGCAAATTAATTAAAAGAACAATAAATGTAATATATAAATATTTGAAGAACCCTTCTGATTACGACAAAAACTCCAGTAGGAAAGGTAACCTTCATTTAAGCACGAGGGACAAAAGAAGGATTGTTCGACTTGCATCCCAAAAAGGTTACTGTTCAAGGCGAATTTGTGACGAACTATCACTTCCTGTAACTCCCAGAAGAGTAGGACAAATATTGAAATCGTCATCTATCTTGAAATGGTCCAAAATAAAGGCTGGTCCGAAGTTGACTCTGCACCACAAGATCATGCGATTAAAATATTGTGATAACTGCATGGAAATGGGTGGAAAATGGAAAAAATTTATATTTTCTGATGAAAAAAAGTTCAATTTGGACGGACCTGATGGTTTAAACTATTATTGGAGCGATCTTCGTAAGGAAACAAGATCCGTCTTTAGCAGAAATTTTGATGGTGGAAGTTTGATGGTTTGTGCCGCGATATCTTATGATGGAAGAAGCGAGTGTGTATCTGAAGGGTCGACAAACATCACTTGGTTACAGATTAGTTCTAGAAAATTCTTTGCTTCCGTTTACATGGCAAAACTATGCCTTTGATTACATTTTTATGCAGGATAATGCAAGTATCCACACCTCAAACGAAATAAAAGACTGGTTTGATGAACAGAGTGTTGTTCTTTTAGATCATCCTGCCAATAGCCCTAATTTAAACCCCATGGAAAATGTCTGGAGTCAATTCGAATGATTTACTCAAATGGAAAGCAGTATGCATCAGTTACAGAATTGAAGGATTCAATCATTAAAAACTGGAAATTACTTGACCAAAAATTGATCCAAAGTCTTGTATTATCTATGAAAAACAGAATCATGGAAGTATTAATGAAAAAAGGAGTGTTTACTAATTATTAATTGCGATTGAATGTAAAAGTTCATAAATCAATTTCCTTATGCTGAAACTAAAATATCAACAAGAGAAATTGTTTATGAATTTATATTAAAATTTATTTATGTGTATAGTTTATTATACAAAGCCTGTATATTGTATGAAATTTAAATCGATAAATATTAATTTAGTAAGGAAATAATTTAAAAAACTGTCGGTTCATAAATCAATTTCCACCACTGTATGACACAACTGTAAAATTTGTCAAAACAGAAATAAGGTCTCTATTGTGTCAAGGAATACCTAGTGCAACAAGAACAAAGACAGAACTATACCACTTTTTAACTATATTACACCAGTTCCAAGATGATAGATGTCACTAAATTTATATGCAATCAATTTGGTATTTCGTGTTTCCAATAAAAAGTCAATTTTCCCAGTTGCATCATTGTTCCACTATAGTGATGATATAACCTTTCACTAAGACTTATTATTTTGAGTGAAAAATATTAATTTATTTCCTATGTGCATTTAAGATCTCTGACATATTGCATAAAAGTTAGCACTTGAAAAAGCAAATATAGAGAATTAGAATAACTGAAGTAGAATACTTTTAAAACATCTCCATTTTGTGAGCGTGTTACAAAATGAGTAAATAATTCCAGTAGGCAGAATGCTTTGGTAATAAGTTGGGAATCCTCTAAAGTTGGCTTCTTTAATTCATTTATCTAAAAAAAAAATGTATTTTTCTCCTTATTTTTCATGACACTTTATAGAAGATTGTTTTATGTACTGCTTAATAATTTAAAGTACAATTTGATATATAGTAAACATGCTTTAAATAGTAAATGCATTCATTTTATAATTTTATAGATAAAATTCTTTATAATTGCTAGGAATCAGTGAACATCAGATTAAAATACACACCTTTAATATATTTAAATTATACAAACTACATAACTCACCAATAGCGTGATCATTTTAAATGTCACTACAATTTCTCTTTTAGTTTGAGGGCAAGTTAACTCTGGAATCCCAAACCTATGAATAATTCTATTTTGTCTTGAAATTAAATACTTCAGTTCTCTGTTTTCCTTTAACAAATCAATCTGAAATTAAACAATACCTTTACAAATCCAAATACTTAATACAAAATAAAAACAATTTTAGATTACTATAAAATTTTGGTAGTTTTTATAATGTAAGATTTATAATATGTTATGAAAATTAATACAATGTCTACAACTAATGCTTTTTACAGTTTGAGATTGAGTGACTTTTTCCACACTAGTTGAAAGCATCTGTTTCGATCTTATTTTTCAATAGACTAGCTAAAGTGTCCAGTGTTGTCGATGCTCAAACAACTGTGGCCCTGCGTTGCCTGGTACAACCTGTTTTAAATTTAGTTCAGTCGATTGCAAGTTATGAGCATGCCTACCTTCACATATTATCCTTGATTATACTTTAGAAACAAAGTATAGAAATGAAATTGTGTTTAAGATAATCTGTATTAGTCAAGATACCTATAGGGAAAAAAAAGCCAGGTTCAAATTGGTTAATTAGATATCAAGTTCTTATCATACTCCTTTCCACCCTCTACCATCCGATTCACTGCATCAATTATAAAACATGGGAATGAAATCATGTTCTCAATGATTGGATTAGTCAAAAACCTATAAAACAAACATGTTTCAAATTGGTAAAGTAAGTAGATCATAAGCTATGATAATACCCCTTAAGGAATCCAAGAGGGAAAATAGTGGTGGTTTATCAAAACCTCTAGAAGCAAATTACCTTTCACTTGTATTGAAGATCAAATGTGGAAAATTTCATCAAGATCGTAATAGAACTAGATTTCAAGTTCCCCTTTAAGGGGTAAAATAGAGAGAGTGGATTCTTTGAAATATTAAGCAGCAACGAAATTTTTGCTTCTTCTTGTTTTGATGACAAGTGCGCAAAATTTAATCAAGATCAGATTATAAGACTAGATTTCAAGTTTCTCCTTAAAGGATGAAAGAGGGAGGGAATTGGTTCTTTGAAATTTTAAGTAGCCACAAAATTTCTGCTTCCTCTTGTTTTGAAAATCGAGTGCACAATTTTTTCAAGATCAGAATAAAACTGTAGATTTCAAGTTTTGATCATACCCCTTAAAATATGGAAAAGGGAGATAGGTTATGTTTTTCTAAATTTTAATCAGCCAGAAATCTTCCTCTCATTTTGAAGATTGGGTGCAAAGTGTCATAACAATTTGAATGACATTGTAGTTTCCTATATAAAACAAGCACATATAAAAAAAACTCTTCTTTATATGTACAGATTGCTTAACTATACCTATAGTTATGAGCACCCAACTATTTGTAACGTTAAGGTAAATAAATGTGTATATTGTCTGTAAGAAAATTTTACAGTTACAACTTTGCATTAATTTTTATTTAAATATCTTTGCAGAATTATAACAAGACTTTCAAACTAGAATTCCCAAATGTAAAAGTTACATTATTGCTTTTCAGATGTAGTCAGTCAACGAGCATTGGTGAATACAACTTATTACAAGTTAATAGATGAATTTGGGTTTTAAATCTCATCATGACAACTTAGCTATAAAGTCAGTTATGACTGATTCATATATCTGAAAATGCAAAGACAAGCAACAAAAATGGTATCTTTCCTGTTACCTACATATATTTCAAATTAAATTGTGTTTTAAATTTAAGATTTTTCTTTGTATAAGTAGAAAATGGAAAGTAGTACCTCCATCACTTTATTAGGCATGCCTCCAATGCTATTTAATTTAAATTTTAAAATAAGTCTGTTACATCATTTGGCATGCTATGTGTAGAATAGAAGAATATGACAATTCAAACTGTTTTTTATACAAGAAAAAAAAGCGCTTATGAATTCTTATTAAAATAATTTAACAGATTATGCAACCTATACATACCAAAGTATCCGAAGGCAAGAACTTAACCATTCTTTTCACCAGTTGTTTGCATCTGAAGTTAGACTGAAGTCGTGAAAAACTTTGTAATATATTAACAATACTAATGCGCAAATATTCCAGGTTGTTGCATCTGAAATTAAAATGAAATATTTCTTGAAGAAATTATCTTGTAAGTTAAAAAAATTTACAATATTTGTAATTATTTATAAAGTATATTTACTAAAGTAAAAAATGGGTAAATCATACCTTAATCGATAAATCCAAACATCCGAAACCAAAAGTGATACTAATTCTGAACTTGAAACTATCGATTCCAACATATGACTTTCCTGAAGTAAACTTTTGTTAGATCATTGGCGAAACAAATAACTTATCAGAAAACTTTAATTTATTTAATAAGATACTAGTTAAAGTAATTTACAAATAGTGAGAATTAAGTTGTGAACTGCAAAATATTTGTCATCATACAAACATCTTTTAGAAATCATTGTTAAGGTAGTCGATTTTTTTACATTTAACCCAACCTTCTCTTGGTTAGGAGGCATGGATTTGAAGTCCAAAGAGTTAGTTGATTTGTATACTCAGTGTTGATTTATTGCACAACAATTAAACAAGCCATAAATTAGTTTAATGTGGGATTTTAACCACAACGAATATCCAAATCTTTATAAGTGAATTTAAAAACTATAGTTTTAGTATGTGAGGCCAGACTGCTAATTTGTGAGACAGTAGGTATTTGAACAGTGAAAACTTGTAAATAAGAATTTGATTTTATAATTAAAAATCAATTAAAGTTTCTAAGAAAATAAGTTTTAAAAAAGTGAGTCTAAAAGCCAATAAAAAAAATCCAATGATTAGGTTAAAATGCTTATATCAATCTGGATATTTCAAGTAAAGGGGACATAAAAATGACAAAAAATTTGGACTTTTGTTATCCCCCCCCCCCCCCACTCATCTCAATCACATTTAATTAACCCCCCCATTCCTAAAATTACTTCACATTGTTGCCAACCACCTCCCTTTCTAAAAAAGTTACTTAATTTTACAGTCCCATTCTTTAAACAGAAAAGCTTACTATTTATGTAGTTTTGAAATTAATTCAGATCGAATTAAGTACAACTTATTGCTTATTAACTTTCTCGGTCTTATGTTCTCAAATTACAGAAGCTATTTTTTTTTTAAACTTTAAATCTATAATACAACAAGCTGTGTGTCTGTCTGTCTGTGGCTCTGTGGATCTATAGAAACCTACTTAAAATTGGAGTAGAGCTCTGAAATTTTCAACATAAGAAGATTAGGGTCTTCTAATTTAATGTATGTCAAACAGAATGCTAAAATTTTAATTAAATCTTTTTTACTTTTTTAATTATTTTTTTAATTAATTTATTTTTTACAAAGTGACTTCAAATAGAGATACAGCTCTGAAATTTTCAACATAAGTAGTTTTAGCCTACTAACTGGAATTTTGAAAAACAGAATGTTAAAATTTTAATTAGTTCTTTTTTAATTAATTTTCTTAATTATCAATTTTTTTACAAAACTTCTAATGAGGTTACGGCTCCGAAATTTTCAACATAGTAATTTTGGCCTTCTTATTGAACTATTGAGAAACAGAATTTTGAATTTATTGTTAGTTTTTTTAACTAATTTTTTTAATTAATTTTGTTAATTAATTAATAAATATTTTACAAAACGGTTTCTAATAGGGCTACAGTTCTGAAATTTTCAACATAAGTAGCTTTGGCCTTCTAATTGGTCTTTTATAAACAGAATTTTAAATTTTTATTTAGTTCTGTTTTAATTAATTTTTTTAATTAATTAATAAATATTTTACAAAATGATTTCTGATAGGGCAACAGCTCTGAAATTTTCAACATACGTAGTTTTAGCATTCTAATTGGACTGAAAAACAGAATTCTAAAATTTTATTTAGTTCTTTTTTAATTAAATTTTTTTATTAATTAATAAATATTTTACAAAACGATTTCTAATAGGGCTACAGCTCTGAAATTTGCAACATAAGTAGTTTTAGCCTTTTAATTGGACTTTTGAAAAACAGAATATTAAATTTTTATTTAGTTCTTTTTTAATTAATTAATAAATATTTTACAAAATGATTTCTAATAAGGCTACAGCTTCAAAATTTTCAACATAAGTAATTTTGGCCTTTAAATTGGATTTTTGAAAAACAGAATTTTGAAATTTTATTTGTTTTTTATTTAATTAACAAATATTTTACAAAATGATTTCTAATTGGGCTACAGTTCTGAAATTTTCAACACAAATAATTTTGGCCTTCTAATTGGACTTTCGACAAAAAGAATATTAAAATTTTGATATGTTTTTTAATTAATTTTTCATTAATATTTTCACAAAAAGTGACTACTAATAGGCCTAGAGCTCTGAAAGTTTCAACATAAGTAGTTTTGACCTTTTAATTTTGTTTTTTACAAACATCATGTGTTAAAATATTCTTAAAGGGGTGTTGTATTATATTTTATTGTTTCTCGACAAGGGAGATGCTTATAATATTAAGGCTTTACGTAGAACTTAGTTTTTAGTATCTAAAGCGACCTTACGCTTACGCAGCAATGAATCTTTCATCGAGCAAAGCGAGCTCATGTTTGCATAGCAATGAACCTTTCAATGAGTTAAGTAAGCCTGTGTCTATGTGTCAAAGAATTTTTCAGCGAGCAAAGCGAGCTCTATTTTGCGTTGCGATGAACCTTCCTGTGAGTGAAGCGCTAAAAATAGAGGCCTATACACCAATGACAGATTTCCGCAACGCAGGGCCACACAGCTGGCTAAAATATTGCACATGGTAAAATTTTGTGGCGAAGCATATGCAGCTAGTAAATAATAATATTAAAAAAAAAGTATTTATTATATTATCCTAAAAAAGTGAAATGGTTAAGTCATGCAAGCAATTAACCCATCTCTTTTTAAGTCACTGTCCAGTACTTCGGACAAACCCCCTCACTCCTCTGCATGATGTAATTTATGTATGCCTCTATGGTACACATAATTAACTAGCTGAATACCCGTGCTGCGCTACAAAATTTTACCATTAGCATTTTAGCGATTAAAAGACATTCATGTATTCCACACTTCAGACGTTTGCTCCCATTTCGATCCCGACAAATTGATTTATCAAAATAGGAATAGGAACTTTCCTTTAGTGACATTTTAAACGAAATTTATAATTGTGAATAGTAAATTGGAATAGTTTATTGTATTTATGTTTGCTCTTAGTTCTAAATTTAAAAGTAGTAGCTGTATTGGAATTGAGACATTAAGTTAATCCTCGTATAGTTTCAATGTTGCGTCGACTTTTCATCCCTTAAAAATTCGTTAATCGATATTGGAATGACTTATTTTTTTAATATTTGCCCTTTTAACATTTGCACCAAATATCAGAAATATGACTACATTGGAAGAGGAACATTCGGATATCCCTCGTTTGGAACGTTTAACCCCTTTTCGACCCCTTAAAGATGGTTAATCGAGAACGGAATAGTTTACTTTTTCTATGTTTAACCTTTTTTGATATTTGTACCACTTTTCCGAGTTGTGACCAAATGGGAAGTTTGACATTCGAATATCCCTAGTTTGGAATGTTTAACGCCTTTTGCAAACCTTAAGTGGGTTAATCGAGATCGGAATGGCTTACGTTTTCTACGTTTATCTTTATTGACATTCCTACCAATTTTCAGAGTTGTGACTATATGGGAAGTGGGATAATCGAGTTTGGAATGTTTAACCCCTTTTCCACCCCTTACAGTGGGTTAATCAAGCTCGGAATAGCATAACTTTTTTATGTTTGTCTTTGTTGATATTTTTACCAATTTTTAGAGTTGTGACCATATGGGAAGTGGTACATTCGAATATTCCTCGTTTGGAACTTGTAACCCCTTTTACACCACTTAAAGTGGGTTAATAGAGATCGGAATAACTTACTTTTTCTACGTTTGTCTTTGTTGATACTTGCACCAGTTTTCAAAATTGTGACCATCTCGGAAGTGGGACATTCGAATATTTCTCGTTTGGAACGTTTAACCCCTTTTCCACCCCTTAAAGTGGGTTAATCTAGATCGGAATAGCTTATTTTTTCTATGTTTATCATTGTTGATATTTGTACCAATTTTTAGAGTTGTGACCATATGGGAAGTGGTACATTCGAATATCCCTCGTTTGGAACGTTTAACCCCTTTTAGACCCCTTAGAGTGGGTTAATAGAGATCAGAATAGCTTAATTTTTTACGTTTGTTTTTGTTGATACTTGCACCAGTTTTCAGAGTCTTGACGAAATGAGAAGTAAGTCATTCGAATATCCCTCGTTTGGAACGTTTAACCCCTTTTCGACCTCTTAAAGGGGGTTAACCAAGATTGGAATAGCTTAATTTTTCTATGTTTGCCTATGTCGAGATTTGCACCAATTTTTAGAGTTGTGGACATGTGGGAAGTGGTACATTCGAATATTATTCCTCGTTTGGAACGTTTAACCCCTTTTCGACCCCTTAAAATGGGTTAACCGAGATCGGATTAGCATGCTTTTTCTATGTTTAACATTGTTGGTTTTTAAGCCAATTTTCAAAATTGTGGCCTTGTCGGAAGTGGCACATTCGAATTTTCCTCGTTTGGAATGCTTAACCCCTTTTCCATCCTTTAAAGTGGGTTAATTGAGATCGGAATAGCTTACTTTTTCTTCGTTTGTATTTATTGATATTCGCACCAATTTTTAGAATTGTGACGAAATGAGAAGTAGGACATTCGAATATTCCTCGTTTGGAACATTTAACCCCTTTTCCACCCCTTAAAGTGGGTTAATCGAGATCGGAATATCTTACTTTTTCTATGTTTACTACTGTTAATATTTGTACCAATTTTTAGAGTTGTGACCAAATGGGAAGTAGGATATTCGAATGTCCTTTGTTTGGAACATTTAACCCCTTTTCGACCCCTTAAAGTGTGTTAATCGAGATCGGAATAGCTTACTTTTTCTATTTTTACCATTGTTGATATTTGTGCCGATTTTCAGAGTTGTGACTATGTGGGAAGTGGGAGAATTAGTGATGAGTGAGTGAGTGAGTCAGTGAATGAGTGAGTGAGGGCTTTGCCTTATATATAGAGAGATTGATGGTTATTTTTCTACATAATATTTTCAATAATTATATTGAAAGTATATTAATGGTAATATAAAACACAACAATGTGAACTTTAAATACATCCATCTATCCATGCATATATGAGATTTTGGATGTTGTATAATCAAGAGATTTAGAAATCTTCATGGCAATAATGATAGTTAAGATTTTGAATAACAAGAAACACGCAAATTATTATGCTCTATTTATTAGATACAAACAGCAAAAAAATATTATTTTACTATGAAAAAGAGGCAAAATGATACTTACTAATTTTCTAAAATCCGAATCAGTAATCATCTTGGAGTATTCTGATAATCGAAGGTATGCATGCTGATAAATTGTCACTAATCTAAGAATATGCAAAACAAAAATATAGTTATAAAAAAAACTGTAGCATAAACTGATTGAGACATTGTTGGGAAAGAATTTTATGCAAAGAAATAATCAAAATTAAAATACAGATTTGCAATTTATACAACTTTAGTTGAAAAAACAAACATTTTTATAACCAGAATTGAAAAAAATGAATAATGAAAATGTTAAGTCAGAATATTAACAAAGTTTTACAGCTATAACTCACAACAGCCAAATGTCTAGATTAATATTAATTTTAAAAAATGGCAAGCACAAATGTTAATAAATGTAAGTCATATGAGTTGTTTGCTTGTTAAATTAGCTACCTTTTCAACTGTGTTTTAGCAAAACCATTGGAAGTGCACATAATTGGTTTTGAAATTAGGTTATTCCCATTTATTATGCAAGTAAAGACAACTTTACATTTTTATGTTATATGAATAGATAAATTAAAGATAAAAGCCATTGGAAAACTGATTTTTAAAGGCATTTTTACTCACTCTTCACTGTCTTTTATCATATCTTCTGGATTTCTAAATAGGCTACTAGGAATTTTTATTGATGCAAGTTTTATGTCATCAAAAGGTTTATCTAAAATATAAAAAACATAATATTTTATAGGAACATCTATGTAATCTTGCTAAAAGCAAAAGGTATTAATGTGAGAAATGAAGGAAATGTAGAAATATCAAAATTTTCACTTTGAAGAATATATTGTACACTTACAAAAGAAAATAAGGTTCATAGAATATTAAATATAAATTAGTAATGTTGACAGAAAAAGTATTTTTAAATAAATACGAGTTAGAAAATCAAATATAAACTGTTATACAGAAAAAACCTGATTATCAGGCATTCAATCAACTGGAAAACTCAATGAACTGGAATTTTTTGAAAATCAAATCTGGTGAGGAAATTGGCACTATTTTGCCAAAAAACGGCGATAAGTCGCCAATTTTCGAATTTTTTAAAATTTAATTTGAAGTATTGAACTTGAGTGGGGTTTTTATATTCCTTATTTTGATGGTTTTTAATTTGCAATGGCAAAATAGTTGAATATTTACATTGAATATATTATTATAATAAGCGATTTTTTTTCAATTCTGGTTTATCCGGATTCAGGAATGCTGAAGTTCTTATTCAATCTACTCTGAATTTTTTGCATATAACCTTAATATTCTTAATGGAATTTCCATGCTTAGTTTTTATGGGTATATATTCGTAAAACATTAAAATATAAATATGTTGTGGTTATTTGCCAAATCTAAACAAATCTAGCTTGTAATTGTATAAAAAAAGAGGTTTCATAATCGAAATTTCTTCTACTACCCAAAGCATATGGAAAACATGTTCCAGCAGATAATTTTTCCGAGAAGTCTGGTTTATCCGAAATTCTAATCCAAAAGAACTACACATCTTATATATATTTAACCTTGCATCGTTTATGGAATAAAAAATATATTCGTTTCCGGAATGAGCGTCTTTTATTTATTTTTTACTAATGTGTTTCAGTTTAAAATTTGGTTGCCTTCAGAGATTCTGATGTGCTAAGAATCTAATTAAAGCATATATTGTGCCTGGATTTAATTTCTTGTACTTTGCTGAGCTATTTCTTGTACTATTATGAAGATGCCATTATTTTTTTTTTTAATAAAAAGATGGAAGAATTGTATTACTTACTTATATCATTAGTCATAATTCTACAATTTTTGCTTTTCTGTATAATTACTATTAATTGAAGTATTTGTTTAATAAAATGATGGAAGAATTTTTTTTACTTATATAATATGATACTTGGTAAATTTACAACATTTGCATTCTCTATTTGTGAATACAACAATCAAAGTGTAAAAGTGCTTAAAAATATTACAATAAGTAAACCTTACTAATTATAAATCTTATAAAGGTTTTTATAATTATTAATAATTAAAACTGAAAAGCGTAGCTTACTTACAATTCGTTTGAAGTTGTGAAATTTTATCAAGGAAATCGAGTAAAACTTCACAAGCTTTTTTAAAACACACGTGATCGGAAAAGTTATACCTATTGTTCCAGAGGAATACAATCAACCAACAATTTAACACACAAGATAACTATGTCATAAAATTATTCCTTTATGTAACTAGGGCCGCGCGAAAAGGAGAAGATACCAGCCAAATCTGCAACCCTGCTCCCGAAAATTCTCCTCTCATATGTTTTATTTTGGTTTCAAACTCGTTGTATAATTGAAGTGGGAGAGCGCAGTCTAGTGATTATAATAAGTCTATGGTTAGGAAGCTTTCTGATTCTGGAAAAAATCAGGGAAATGTCAGAGTTTTTAAAAATTTCAAAAAAATCAGGGAAATGTTCTTTGTTCTGAAGGCATGTTTCCTCATTCATCCATATTTTGGCATCATTTTCATGTAAAATTGTGGTCGTAATCATTACAAGTGTAATATTAAGGAATAATTTAAACTTTTCCTCACCGCCAAACCTATTTAAAAAAAAATGGCATATTATCCCTTTAGCATACATGTTCTATTTGATCAGGATGTCTACACATCTGATAAAGTCGGGGAAATTCGAAAAAAAGCTTGTTGAAAAATCAGGGAATTTTTTAGAAATCTAACAGGGAAAGTTTTTTAAGGACCTTTCAAAAATTGTTTTCAAGCATCATGTCTACATATAAATTTTTAATAAAGTATATTCTACCAAAAAAGTTACAAGTTGATGCATGCATAATACAAATATGTCAAAGAATTCCGATACAGTACGGATAAAGGCAATCAAGCGAGGATGGCAAATCTAAGTTGTATTTTTATAAATTTTGCATTTGGGCACACATCTGCAAAAATTGAGGACTTTTAAGGACCTCTAAGCATTTTCAAGGCCTTGAAAACAAGATAAAAATATTAAGCACTTTCAATGACCGTGGGAACCCTGACTATTAAAGTATGTCGTAATAAATTTAAAAATAAATCTGCTTTGCTGTAACTTTATAATTAATAATATTTAATATTTAGATTAGCAAACAAGCAAATTCAAAACTTTTGTAAATTATATGGAATTCCTTGGCGATAGGCATTACAATTCTTATAGTCCTTTTTTCTCTACAATAAAATAGTCAATCTTTGAATATGATGTTCGTTTTCCTGTTCCCAAATGCATTTTACTCTAGGGTACAAAGTAGGTCGTGTGTGAGATGAGGGCAGACAATGGAATCCCTCAGGCTTCTTAATACAATAGCCTTTTCTTGTACAATTCTTAGAATCTGATGGTGAAAACGGATACAGGAAAACTTCCCTTTTGAAACGGAAGTAGCGATCATCCACTTTGTCCACTCGGTAATCCTAAAATATAGTTTCGGTTGGAATTGGTACAATCAAGATATTCTCTCACTTTTTTTGCATAGTTTACAATGCTTAAGGTTTAATTTTTTGCAGAATTTCAGATATGAAAATTATTTAATTTTGGTAACATATTTCACATTATTGTCGATTGTAAGGGGAAAATATAGCCTAATTGTATCTAAAAAAGCTATGTAAAATATTTTGTAAATCTTCCAGTTGTGACGATTTTAATGTTAAGTACCACCACTGGTATTATTTGCAGTTTAAGTTATACATTTTACGAAAAAAATTTCAACATTCAATTGAATGGAAAATTCGGTTATCCTGCAATTCTAATTGCCCAGCGATTTTGGATAATCAGGTTTTTCAGTACTTATGTATGCTCTACAAAATTTTTTTTTTTAAAATAAAAATATTTATAGACAAGTTTGAAAGTTTAGTATCTTACTTGATTGTAGTACAAGCAAAACATCATTGAAAATGTCTTCCACATTTTCTGCTTTCCTAAAACCTTTAAGAAATAAAATAGTCAATCGTGAATGTTAATTTAAAAACAGTAAAACAAAAGTTTTTGTAGTGTCATGAAATACATTTTTTTTTTTTTAGTAAAACCTTTTATATAAAAGATAAACCATTTTAAGAGTTATAAATATATTCTGTTAAATCTTTTTATTTCTTATTTTAATAGCTGAACACATATGAATCATCAGTTTAATAAGTATAAGTTCCTTTGTTACTACATCCGAGTATCATAAAGTTTATAAAGAATACATGAAATAATACGTAAAAGTTTAAAAAAAATATATGAATTTTTTTGACAATGTTAGCCAGACAATACCAATGTTGTAATTCCCTTTCTAAAAAAACTACTATTCAAATTTTCAAAAGGTAACTAAAGAGTAAATATCAAAAAACACGTTTCTGAATTTTCAAGGATTTTAACACTACTCTTTGCTAAAAATATAAATTAATCTTACTAAGCAAAGTAAAACATCGAGTTAACAAATATAAAAATGAAAGCATGGAGAACTCTTAAAGGATTGAACTTACATTCCAGTTATAAAATGGTGGTTACTTTTATGTAAATGATGGTTACTTGGTAGAAACTTCAATGTTTTTAAGAAATACAATTACCTCAATGTGTTTATTTTTTCCATTTAAAGAATATTTAAAAGTTTGATTTTATATTAATAAAGGGAAAAATGCCCTTGTTTCTGGACCACAATTAGAAATAAGGTATAATGTGAAGTGTTATACCTTTTAAGAGTACAGTAGATCCCAAAGCTAGAAACCCACAAATGGATTTTTCAAAAAAAAAAAAAAAAAAAAAAAAAAATCCCTTTTTAACAATAAAAAATTTGTATTTATGAATAAAAATATTATATATTTACTGCACCACTAAATTGAAAATTATTTTAATGCTTTGAAAATCAGAAAAATCTATTTTAAAGTTAATTGTAAAAAATAATGCAAATAAAGGAAAACTAATTACCTTTATTAGAAAGTGTTAAATCCAAAGCTGACAATTTTAATAACACATGAGCCATATGCAGTTCAGGCAAAATTTCTAAATGGACAAATGAAATATTTTTGTTATTACTACAGGAATTAAAACAATGCTTTTATCTTTAGAACATTCCCTTAAAAAAAAAAAAAAAAAAAAATTAAGAACAAATGTGCATTTAAGTAAACAATGATATAAAAAAAGTAAAATGGGGAAATATGCATTATCTATTGATAACATTTAGTACTCTTTGGCTTTATAAATAGTTTCCTGTTTTTGAAACTGTGTAAATTAATATTTGTCAAAAGCAAAAATTAACACACTTACCTTTGCAATTCAATTGTTGCAAAGCAGATAGAAAAGACTTATCACAGTAAAAGAGAGGGATAATAGATTTCACTGCATTTCTCACAGCAATTTTTAACTGGGATTGACTGCTTTCATCTGATACCATGGGAGAGTAAGATAACATCAAAAGGCTGTAAGAAAATATATGAGCATTTTTACAAATGGAAAAAAAAAGCAAAAAAAAAAGCTTAACTATAGAAGAGATTTTTTGCTTCACTAACGATACGCTTGTGAATGTTCATGTTATACCTGCACCACTGCAAATTAAAAGGAAATAATCAATTGGAAGATAGGAAATAAGATGCTTTAAATATATTAACATTTATTGAGCAAATAAACCAACCACAGTTGGATTGTGTAGAATATGTGGTTGGTTACTACATTTCCACTCCTTTCAGTTATGGATAGTGTTAATTCGTCCTTATATAAGAATAATAAAAGGCTCTAATTAGGCGGACAAAACGACCATAACATATTTGGGAAAACTATAAAAGTGCAGACATTTTTTCTCAATGAGCATGTTTAGTCTTTCATGGTTTGTACACTTCAAGAAGAAAAAAAAAAATCAAGGACTTTTCAAGGATGTATCATCAACACAAATATAGATTAAAAAAAAAATTTAAAAATGCTTTATTGGCAAACGGTGCATGTTCAAATCGAGTATACACAAAAAAATGATTCTTAGGTTTCAATAAAAGAAAATTTTTAGTTTAACATTTAAAGTTACAATAGAAGAAAAAAAATTTGCGAGTATATCAAAAGCAGTACAATGACCCTTAAAAACAGAAGAAAAGTAGGTAGCACTTACTAGGTTATAACACCAATTTCGTATATGAATATCCATTTATTTTTCTTGTTTCATCATATTGAAACTTTCGACAAACAATAATACAAAATTCTTAGTGATTAAACTGTCTTCTAATACACTTTGAAGATAAGGCTTGATTCTAAATACCGCATAATTTTGTTCTCCACCACATGGAAATTTAGAACGACTCATGCTATCACCAAACATGCGATGAAATAACTTATCAATGTTTTCATTTTATACATGAAAGACGTGATTTTTTATGGTTATAATGTCCATAGTATTTTAGCATCTAAAACTTGTTTTAAACTACATGCACCTCCATCAAACATGCTTGAGACAATATAGATGACTATTGGGATTGTTGAGGACTATATACAATTTCGGGATATTTTTTTATCATTGCAAATAGTTCTAACAATGCTCATCAAACTTATTCTTATAGAAACTAAATTCATACTCTTCCCATGGCTTTTTAAAGTACTTTTTTTTTTGCAATTCTTAGCACACAAAGTACATCGTGCAAAATGGGGATCCAACACAGAAGATTGCAACCATGAATTATTTTCCAGCTTTTTTAACCAGTTTGAATTGAAAATGCATTTTCCTGCCGTTTTTAAACTGTGTGCAAAAATAAACCAGAAATCCCGTGAGTAAACCAGTTTTTAGATATGATGCGCCATGTTGTTCTTTTGCAGTACGTGCCGCACTGTAAGCATCGTAGGGGGGAAGCGAAGTAGTGAGAGAAATGATACAATTATGTATGTTCTCGTTGTTTCCTGGTTACTGATTGGCTTAATTAAATTCAAAGGATTTTGCTCCTTTTTCTAACCAAAATTTTTAAAGAGGTTATATTTTTAGAAAACAAAATGGAATTCAAGCACTTTAAATATATTTTTAAAAAAGTCAAGGTTTTCAAGCACTTGAAAATACGTTTTTCACTTTAATGAACACTAAAGAGAGCACAGTGAGTTTTTATATAAAAAAAAAATTAAGTAGAAAATTTAAGGATAATTCCAAAAATTTCAACACCATTTTACGGATAACTTTTAAAAGTTTTAGGAGTAATATCAAAATTTTTAGGGAGGATTAAAAAATGTGTAAGGTTAATTAAAAGAAATTAAGGATAATTGTTTTCAAGTTGACATAGGCTCCCAACACAGACATTCGTTTCAATACAGACAAAAAACAGCCAATTAAATATATATATATATACCAACTTATTTAATTTTTAAGTAACATTCAAAGTACTTCAAAAAGAATGCTGCTTCAACTTTAAAACTTAAACTAACATGAGTTTGGCTACAACTTAAAATTGTTTGTCAATTATTAAAATTTCAGAAAAGTTTTCTTCCTTTGGAGGAATATTTGAGTTTTTTTTGCGGGTTTTGGAGGAAAATCAGGGAATTTTCGAGGTTTTTACTTTCTTTTTAGGAATTAACAAAAAATGTAAGTATAATTTTAAGAATTTTATGGACAAACAAAAATTAAAGGAATATTAGGAATTTTAGGGCGAATGCAACACCTGACACTACCACAATTGGGAACTGACCGGGGAAAAGTGAACTAACTTGTATTGTAAATAAGACATTGTTTTGCAAGACCTTGCATAATTTCAAATAATATAGTTTCAAATAGGCAGAAAGGTAGAATTCTTTATGTTTATAATAATTTTAGTTTACTACGAATAACAGATTTTTTTTTAAAATAATAATTTTAATTTACTCAGAACAATAAAAATTTTTAATGATAATTTTAACTTACTCAGATAGCTTTAATGCAAGTTTAACAACATTCTGGAAAATGTCTTGGGCACAATTATGGAATATATGAAATATTTTCATTACCAGATTAGTAAGGAACAAAAAGATTTTAAGATCTGATTCTTCCACCTGCAAAAACAAGAAAAACTTGAAAATTTCACAAATGAGTACCTTTTTTGGGGCAAATTTGGAATTTAAATGAATATAGAAACTCATTTTCAATTTAAAAACAAATTTTCAACCCCCAAAAAATAATTTGAAATAACATAAATAATAAATAAAACCCCTCTTAATTGAAATACACGGGAAAACACCTTTGGCGATTTTTCTATTAAAAAGTTACATTAGCAAATTGTACAATATAGTAAAAAAAATTCTAAAAAATTATAGCACATTGTAATTGGCAAATAGATATTTCTTAGATTTTATTAGATATTTCTTAGATTTTATTTTATGTGCTTTCAATTTCTAAAAACTTAAGCTTTGACATTCTTTAAAAATACTTTTCTTTCATTTGAGGAACAACTGAAGTCCCTTTAAGGTACTTATATTTGGACTTAAATATCTTCAAGAAAACAGATTTATATTATTACTATTTCCCCAATTTCTTAAAATCTTTAAATAAAAAATCTTTTGCATTTAAAAATTGTATTTAAAAAAAAAATATTAGCTGAAAAAGAAATTATGCTACAGGTTAGTAAACTTTATGAACAAGTTTACGAAAGATATAGTACTGCTCACCAATTCTTCGTTTTCCATTTTGAACTTATATTCGTCTACAATATTTATGACTTCAGAAACCAAAGAAGAAAATATTGAATCCACTTTGATTTTCTGTTGTGAAAGCTCTGGGTATTTTGTAATTATCCTACAAAACAAAAAAACTTTGATAAGATTATGGATTTGATCTCAATACGATTCAATAAAAAAATTTAAAATTGGTGAAAAGAGAAGTTATTTTTACATTAGAATAGTAGATAAGTGGAAGAATCTGCTGGATTACATTGTAAACTGTAGTGGAGTCAACAGTTGAATCTGTACTGGGGGATCGTTCAGAAAAGTTAAACTACACCAACCTAGATGGGCCTTGTGCCAGAAGTTATATTGTTCCATACTTGTATTTGTAATTTGTCTCAAATATGTGGAAAGAAGTACTTTTAAGCCAACCTTCTCTTTTTAGGATATACAATCTACTAGATTATTTGACTATATTAATTTTATTTCTGAATCCACGAAATAAAGTAGCTCAGAAACCAAGATTTCATAATTTGACATCATTCTCAATAGCTTCTTGTCTTTGTCAAATACAAGAAGCAATTGAGAATGATGTCAAAAATGATAGAATGATGTCAAAATGACTCAAAGTTTGAATGTATAACACTAATTGGGGTTCATACACTGAATATACCTTAGAAAATTGAGACAATACGATGAGTCTTCTCAATAATATATGTATATTTGGATTATTCAGTATTAATATAAATGCAAAAAATTATTGGATACAATAATTATTATATCTCATTGTACATGGTATTCACAATTACAGTTTTCCTGTTAGGAAATGTGTGAGCTTGAAGTAAATAACAGACCTTTATAAAATTATAAAAACATATTGCTAAGAAAATGGGGGAAAAAATTGTGAAATTTTTTACATTTAATGCTTCAAGGACAATAATTATTGATCAGCTATTCAAAACTTTATAGAATTGCTTTAAAAAAACAAACTCATAATTTTCCTGTTAAGATGTAGCTTGTAAAGTTAAATTATATACAAGTCCTTTAATGAAAAATTTCTATCTGTTGACAAGAATTTGTATTAATGTTCATTTTTTCCCCTTCGGATATCAACTCCCAATATTCTCATTAGCACGAATACTAAATTTTATAAAGGCTACATACAGCTTCAAATAGGATATTTTTACCATCAATTTGTCTGCTCTTGTAATCATCTAAGTGACTTAAAAATGATTCAATCCATTCCTGGTTTACAAGAATATATTTCAATAATTATTATGTAAGCAAATCTATTTACTTGAGAAATTTAACAAGTCACATTTTATCAAAATTGAAAGTTTTCTGTAATATATTTCTTTGTCTGAAAAAGAACTGCATAGAATTGGAAAATTGTGCACAATGTTGATTAGAAGATTGTACTATTTATTACAAAACCCTATGCAAAAGGATAAGTTTTTTTTTATAGCCCGAAGTTGCTAGAAAGTAAAGTAAGTTGGAAGGTTTCTCAAATAACTAATTCAATCCTCTTTCAAATGACAGAATACTTTAAAAAAAAAAAAAAAACACTTATAATTGTATGACGAAAAACACTTATCATGTATACAGTTTTAAGTTCTTGACATAAAGGATTACTTGATAAAAATTCTCCACAGTTTAGCTGCTAATGCTGTGTCTAAAGAAAAGACCAATTCACATAAATTTCCCAAATCTTCAGAAATAATAACTAAAGCACACACTTCAGATTCACTTAATTGTAAAGCGATTACACGTTCAAATTCAGACAGCATGGCCTAAGAAGAAGAAAAAAAAGCAGTAAATTAAAAACTATTGCACAATAACAGTTTGTTAGTATAAAAAGTAAATGATTTTAGAACATGAAACAAAGATACTCGTGATTCATACATACAAAAGGATTAAAGAATACAAGATAACAGACGTATCCAATATTGTGAGAAAATATTTTGCGAGACTAGTTCAATATTTAATCACAAGGTAATGTTAATCACCAGTTAAACAAGTAATATACAAAAAAAAAATTATTACAAAATAATTTGTAGCTAATATATTCGTAAGATTGTATAAGACAGGGAATTAGAATCTTACATTTAAGGTGACATAAGTGAACTGTTAACAAAATGATATTTAGGATGAATGAATGGCTTACAGTTTGAACAACTTGAATCTCTTTAAGGAAATTGGCCAATTGATCTGTAAAATCTTCCAGTGAGTCTCCATAGAGAGCTTCACTTTCCTTAGGAAAAAATATATATATATATATATGTAAAAGTTTTCATTAATTCTACAAAGAATCTGTGCATCTGCCAGTTAGTCTATAGAATCTAACTTTCAGTATTCTGAGAACTCTAAAATTTGAAGCATAAGTAGTTTTTAAGCTTTAATTGTGCTTTTGACTTTCTGAATATTAAAATTGTAATTAGTTTTTTTAATTAAGTTTTTAAAGTTTTAGTAAAAGAAAAACAACCACTCATCACCGTCAGTTTCAAACACTCCTACCAAGTAGCAGCACCAAAATAATGGTTATGTGCTAGTGTAAAAGGGGATTTTATTCATTTTTAGAAGGAGGGTGAAGTAAGGGATTTACTAATAGGAAAAATAGAATTTTTTGAAAATATGTGTATTAACGAGGAGGAGGAGTATTTGTTTAACCTTTTGAAGCATATGGTTCTTCACAGAAACTACTTAAACTTTTATTTCTACATGCAGACTGATTTTACAGCAAAACCACATAACACATCATAAATAATCTAAGTCATTTTTCAATTTTGTATGATCAGAAACAAAGTGCAATTTTGTTATGACGAATTTTTTTTATTAAGTATGTCAATGATACTGTGTCCACTGTTACTTGCATTGTGATTTCATAACGTAACCACTTACAAAAGTTAAAAAAAAAAAAAAAAAAAAAAAAAAATTGCAAAAAGGAAGTATACTCTTTTTTCTACACATAAAGATATGAGTAAAAAAAAATGAAATGTCATTAAAATCAGAAATAAAATCGAAATTTGTGCTTTAAAGGGTTAAAGGATCACAAAGAACCATTTAGTGAACCTATGTTTGTATTGGAATGAAATTCTTAGCAAGCAAAGTGAGCCTGCATTTGATTAGCTTTGAACCTACTAAAGAGCCTGATTTGCAAAGTGACAAAGCTAGTATATGCATACATTGATGGGCCTCTTCAATAAGTAGGTTTAATAATTGACAAGTTTACATTAAAAAAAAAAAAAGGTGAAGGTGTTATGACTTAAAATTCATTTATTCATTTCTTAATTCAGTTCTAGATTTATTTCACCTTAGAATTGCGATCCTATTCTATTTTCCCCCACTAAAAATTATATCTTTTCCCACATGCTTCACTCTTTACACAACCAAACCATTTAATTTTCATTCCAATATTAATTTCCAAGTTTTTTTTTTACTTCATTGTATTAATTTAAAACATAGTATTTAATTATTTTTTCGGTGCCTGAACTCAATCACCCTCACCTTGATTGCATCGTGAAAAATAAAAACGCTAACACTTCAGCACACCTGTAACACGTTCAGGCACCGAAAAAATAATTAAATACTATGTTTTAAATTAATACAATGAAGTAAAAAAAAACTTGGAAATTAATATTGGAATGAAAATTAAATGGTTTGGTTGTGTAAAGAGTGAAGCATGTGGGAAAAGATATAATTTTTAGTGGGGAAAAATACAATAAGATCACAATTCTAAGGTGAAATAAATCTAGAACTGAATGAACAAATGAATTTTAAGTCTTAGATCTGAATTAAGAAATGAATAAATGAATTTTAAGTCTTAGATCTGAATTAAGAAATGAATAAATTATTATTATTTTTTTTTTTTTTTGTCAGAAGAGGGAAAGGAATGTCTGACGGTCTCTCTTAATGAATGATAGCTCAATATTATAAATTCATTACTTAACCAACATGATATTGAAATAACCAAAACAAGCAAACACAATGTACAGTTGTTTAACAAAATAAAAATCTATGACACACCTTGCAATGAGTATAAGATTGATACAGGATATTGATTGTAGTATGAAGCAATGACTGGGACTGTTCTTGTGTTTCAGAATAATTAAGGCACATAATCAATGTTTTGAGGCATAGTACAGCTCCCTAATAAGAAGAAAGACTAGTTTAAAACATTTATTTGACTTGAAAATTTCAGACACTTATATTAACTAAACATTTCACAATTTAAATTTAATATCAGTAAAGTGGCAATCTAATTGTATTTTGTGTAATATTATTGAAAAAAAACATTTCAGTTTTATCTAGGAGAATGTTCTACCTCCCAGTCAGAGTATCATGTACACATACATACATGAACATATAGCATCATACAATAATAAGTGTAGAAGAAAAATTTCAAAATTAAAAAAGGAATATGGAGAGAAGTAACATTGAAATCAATGAAATTTTGTTAATTTTTTCTGGTTTTCGATAGAAACTTAAGTACGAATATTTAGGGTCTAAAAATATTGAATACCAGGAAGTCGATATATATATAATATTTTTAATTAGGTAAACAGACTGTCATTTCCCATGTACTAATTAAAAATAAATCTTGCAAACAACAATACATTTATTTTATACAGTTTGTTGAAATAGTTTAACTATATGGTTTTAGAAATAGCAATGTTCCTTATTGCTTCCTCTGTGCATATTTAAGATAAATTAAATGCATTACTTATAAATATCAAAATTATTTATAATTAAGATAAGTATCTTTTCATAGAAACAATTTACGACTTAAAAATATTGTTGCGGGGATAGGTTCGAAAGACTTGAAGCCAAAGCAGGTTAAAACTTGAAGAAATTTATTCCGGTATAACTCCAGAACTTCTCGTTCTAGTAGACTCAATACAGCTCTTCACACAACAATAGAACACAAAACAGCAGTTAAAAACTTGATACACAACTGCTAAAAATCGCTGCAAAAGACAATGCAATACAGTTCACTTTTGGAACTCTCTGAATGCTCGCTGAGAGACAACTAACTCAGTAACTCCACTCAGTCAGTAACTCAACTAACTCCCGGCCGGCCTTATATAGGAAAGGCGAATCTTCGTGAATCTTCCAGAGATAGAAATTTGGAGAACTTTCCAGATCGTAGTCGAAAAGTCCTATACATGTACATAGGGACCAAAAATGTTGCCAAATTTGGCGACAAAAATTAGTCGCCAAAGCCGTCGCCAACTTGGCTCTATCTCACCAATTTGGCGAGATTGCCATTACCATAATGTTAAATGGCCTGCTCTTTGTAAAACTCGCTTCCCAGCATTATCTCTGTAAAACTCGTTTTCAAGCATTATGAGATACATTGCAGGAAAGCGAAGACAAACTATTGCACTGCCTTAAGCGAAATGTGCATAAATTTATCTTTTCACATAATTAATTCTATGAAATAATTACAAATATACAGAAATTCGTAACAATATAGCAGTTTTTAAAACAATTACTGGATACCTGCAGGTTAGAGGCTTTTAATTCTTTTTCATCATCAAATGCCATTTTATCAAGATTATTAGTAGCATTTTTGAAATTTGTGAGAACTGCAAACAATTCTGGTACCTAAAAATATAAATAACATTTTAATAAAAATATAGTCTAGAGATTTTAAAGGCATATTAAAAACAGTAAAGCCACTATCAAAGTAAAAACATAATTCAAATTCATCATGCTGATGGCTAAATTGCCAAATGTGATAGGTGACATTTTGATTCAGATAACTAAATTTCAATCATTTTGCTAATGTTCATGAGTGCATACACTTCATAGGCACAGAATGAAGTGCCACCTAGTGTCCAACTTAGTAAACTGAGGCAGATTTGATTTCTGTGAGCATACACATTATGAAGCCTTGTACCATAAGTGTGTGTAATCAGGGGTGAAAACAGTCAAAATGTAAAAGAGGAAAATTTATGCAGTTGTACAACAAAAATAGTCAAATAAGAATATAATTGTGTACTAATGTGCGTACAGAACAGTAGAGCAGTCAGAAATTTTATCTGAGGGGGTTTTAGGCAAGTTAATTCTGATAAAGCCTTATAAATTCCACTAAAAATAATAATAATTGTAGAAAAAACAAAACTGCTCAGAAGAAAAAAAAGTGGAAATCTGCATAAAAGCGAAAGATTTCACCCGTGTGTAATAGAACAATATGTAAATATCAGGGCAGGTGGTGTAAATTGTTATTAGATAAAAAGGCCAACTTTTGTGCAATTTAAAATTGATGATCATGTTTTCAACAATTTTTTTTTAGTATTTTTTAATACTTATGATTTTAATGGGACCGAAGATTAACTACAACTTTAGATACTTGCAATTCTTTGTTGTACGCACAGGACATTTTAGCTCTTTTTGCAACTCCTAAACCAATTAGAATTTTAAAATTATGATGAATCTAACAGTTATGTTTTTATTTTATATAGCTCTAGTTGGTGGCAAAGTTATATTAAAAAATAATTATTTTAACTAGGTCAAATATACAATTAAATGCCACCAAACCATAGAAGATGTCCGTTAGGGAGGTTTGAAAAAAAAAAATTATTATTTTTGAAACGTACGAGGTGAAAAAAGTTGATACACATCTTGATAAGGAAAACTGTAAAAAAAATTCTTAACAAAAATAATATCTTCTGATCGCACATTGACCTCAAAGTTTGGAGAAAATACAAAAAAATAACTATTTTTCCTAAATTTTTTTTTTATTTGTAAACGTTATATATTTGAAAGACAATAGTTCGCAATGAGTAGTGAAAGGGTGGTATAACACAGGAAAATACTATTCTATACATTTTTAAAACATGTATTAATTATTGAAAATATTCAAAAATACATTTTTTGTTAAAAAAAAATTATTTTTCTGTAAAATGGATACTAACATTATTTTTTACATATTTTTGGTAAATTTTTTTTATTTACTTCAAGCTAACACTTTAAAGTTTTGAATAAATACAAAAAATATCCTTTTTCGATTAATTTCTAGAATACACCAATCACTAAATTATCGAGGTACATTAGTTTGTATTAAGTGAAATGAAGTATAGATAGATCTTAGAAAAAAATCAAATTAGTAATTATTCAATAATAATCGTTCGAGCATAAACTTTGAAACAATGATAAAAACTGTGTTTTGGTGGTTTCAATCTGGGTGGTCTTTCTAGTGGTGCCTTCTCTTCCTTTGAAGCTCATAAACTTACTAGCTTATTTAGTGTATCATAGCGCACATGGATGTGATTGGGATTGCCATCAATACTGGCTGGAAATAATCTGACAGATCAAATTGCACTTTGGGAGACCACTACATTGGGATATATGTATCCTATACTCCAATGATCTATCATTCAGACGCCTATTTAAACATGTAGATAGTACTACAACAGGACCAACATCTTTCAGTGAGAAAAAAAAATTGAACATTCATAGATCAAAAATTGAATTGTGAAAAATTTCCCTCGACTGATTTCTTACGTGTTGAACGTTCAATTTCTCAAGCTGAGATCAAAGTATAGAGCACAGATCAGTTATATATCTTCTTCATATTTTTGCAGAGCTTAGATCAGGCCAATGACTTGGTAGCTCGCAAACCCAATCCCCTTTCACACTCCAGATGGCTAACAACAGAAAGCAGAGTACTTAGAGTATATGCGAGTGAATGTAAACCATGAACTCAAGCAAGTGGTATTCTTTATTTTAAATTGTTACATGCCACATTGATTTCGAAAAAAAAAAAAATTTAATTTTCTGAAGTACCTAAGAACATATGAGGCAACTCGATTGTCTCGATACCTCCCTGAACATTAACTGGAAGTTTTTAACTCGGTTATTGAACGAAATGCTTCCTTCCCTCACCCCAAAAAATTTGATTTCGGCAATGATTTTGTACGAAAGGAGAGATGTAAGAGAACTGAGGAGTCGGGTTTTGAAATCTCGAGAACTTTCATAGAGAAAGACAATTAGGCATTTCAAGGCAACCAAACTTAACTTTATTGGCACTAATTACGTGGACATAATTAATTGGATTGCTTGTAATAGGACTCCTACTTTGTTAAGAGTAACAAACGAACATTAGTTTGTAAAGACTGGAGCATCCGAGGTAGCACAGCTGTATTGGAGGAAACAGAGGAAGACTAGATGATTAGCTAGTCTGGCTGAGCATAGTTCTAAAATGCACAATTTTTCAACAAACAAGTCAAAACCACCACATAGTTTTGTTTCTCATAAATATAATATCTCAAGTTTAAAACTGTGCATTGGCGTATCAAAACCTCTTTTATATTTTATCCAGAATTGGGCAAGATTGGCTAATACAGGGTTCCCACTCTTATTGAAGAAAAAAATTCAAGGACTTTCAAGAAACTTTTTAAGAAAATTCAAGGAGCTTTTTTGTAACAGAGTGTCCGCAAAAAAGTTATTTTGAAATTCCTTGATATTTCCCTGTAACATTCAATTTTTTCCCTGATTATAAATAAGTCATTAACAAAATATACATATACTATAACTTTCAAATAAAAGAACATTCAAACTCACCATCATAAAAATAATTATGAATCATGTACTGTTTATCTTTACATCTTTATGGCACAAACAGAAAATTGCTCCATGCAGTGCATGTATAGTGTACCTGTACTGTGCATGTGTAATTATACTTTAAAATCCCCTTTTTTTCTTCTTTTTTTTCATTACAGTCTAATCTCAAGAAAAGAGGACACTAGTATTAAATTTCAGATTTAAAAAGTTGTTTTCTAAATAAAATTTTAAAAGGAAAGACAAACCATAAATCATGTCAAAGTGGATGAAACATTCAACAAAATACTCTATATATTAACTATTTTCGTTTTCTGAAAACTTATAATTTTAGTAAAAATTTATAAAATCAATAATTACTTTAAAAACATTTTGCAATGTGAATTTTTTATGTTTGATGCCTCAAATAAAATTGGTAAAAATATTATACATCAATTTGTGTATTTAAAAAAAACTGCCTTCAATTGTAGATGGAATTAGGGGAGTTACACCATTTTCAGTTTGCATAATTTAGTTGTCCAAATTGTTCAATTTAATCACTTGCAATATTCTTTTTTGCTTAAGTTCAGCTGTTGCCACTGTTTATGTACAGTACCCAGGCAAATTTTTTACAAAATTAAAAAATTTTATAATACAATTAATTTTAAACAATTAAAAATTAAAAAAAATTGCTTTAACTTTTAAACTATTACTCATATCTATAGTTAAAATGTAAAATTGTATTTCATGTTAAAATAAACAACTTTAGATTCAATAGCAGTTAAGATTATAATTTTAAATAAGGATACACAGTAAAATTTGGCAATTGGGATTAATTTCTGGCACAAAATTAAATTAAAATTCTAATCATTCAGCATTGACTCAAACCAAAAGGTGAAAACGATCCTCACACACACATTAATCACGGACATAGCAGCTTTCACATCAGCGGAAGCCCAGGCGAATGAAACTAAAATGACATTGCAAATCTCGCCAATAGCTACTATTAAAACGGCTTAAACCTAAGTGAAAATTACAACTACTCCAATGTAAATATCGGTATAACGGCCACCATACCGGCGCAAATCTCAGCAAATACATTAAACCAACAATTGGCAAAAATTGTCATACCGGTGCAAGCAAAATGCACAGTAAGCAGGTTCCATGATTGTCAAACTTGAAGGCAAGCCCACCAAAATCGTAATGCAGATTTGTATCGATCTCAGGAATGATAGAAATTTCAATTAAAAGAAAGAGTTGAAACGCGTTTTAGCTGAACTGTACTACGTCCGACAGGTGCAAATCTCTACAATAACGTCAGTAACTATTATATCGGAGTAAAGCCCGCGAAAATGAGCATCACACAGCAAAGTAATAATGGCATTATTCACAGGAATAATTGCCATTTCATCAGCATAACGCTCAGCAAAATGGCTATCACATGCCAACGTAAATAATTCCGATAGAGGCTAAAACATTGCAGAAAAATGAGGGGGAGAATAGTAATAGGGGAAGTCTGAACGTATGCAGGTTCCATGATTGTCAGTAAATTTTAATCTCCGCGAGTTCAATGGGAAAATTGTAGGAAAACTTTGATGAGCAGAAAAATAAGAAAAATTAAAAAAAGCGGGCAAATATGAAATAAAAAAAAAAAATCCTTCTTTCTTTGATTCTTTCCGCAGATCGGCGGAAGAAATCACATACCTGCATTAAGGCAACAATCGGCAAAAATAACCATCACACCAACTTAAATATCAAAGTTGGTACCCAATATATAGTTGGTATCTCTGAAACAGAGTCAATTATATTGACATCACAATCTATGAAATTGACAATCACAACCGCAAATCTCACCAATAGCAACAACTTTTGAAGTTCAAACCATTGGAATAGTGACTAATAGGGACTAAAATGAACATCACAACTATGTAAATCTCGGTGATAGCTCCCGTCTTGGCAACGTAAATCTTGGCAATAACCGCACAAATACCAACGTAAAGTTCGACGAAACTAACCACTACACACCAACATAAATAACAGAGATAGATGCTGGCAATCTGCAAGAAAAGTGGTCAGTACATCAGAAGTTTGGGGAATTCTGAAAGCATACAGGTTCATTGGTTGTCAGACAAGCAAGTAAACCCAATAATATTGTAATGCAGGTTTGTAATTGTCTCAGGAATAATCGAAATTTCAGCCAAAAAAAGAGCTGAAATACATGTTTCCGAAGAACTGTACCATGGCTAACAGGTGCAATCGTTGATCACCATGAAAATGAGCAGCATGCAAGAACGTAATATGGGGCCATAGCGCTCTTTAATAATCACGAAAATATCGGCCCTTTCATCACCGTAACGTTCAGAAAAATGACCAGGTACCAACGTAAACAATGCCGATAGAGGCTATAACACAAGAGAAAAATGAGGAGGAAAGTAGTCATTCCATTAGCGATATTTCATCAATCAATTTTACGAATCAATTTCTGCCGTTTTTTCGTTTTTAAAAATTTTTGTAATTTGTTTACAAATTGTTTTTGGTATTTTTGCTAGCAGTGTATCTTCAATTGTCAAAATTAAAAGAGTCAGTTTAGTTTCGGAAAATTCCATGATTCCTTTAAACTTTTTGACAAAATCTCTGAGAATTCCTTGACTTTTCCCGGTTTGTGGACACCCTGTAGGATAAAATTACATACTTTAATTACCATAAATTACATACTTTTTAAAAATTCAAGGACTGTATCCTTTTATCAAGGACTTTCAAGGACCAAATTTCATCAAAAAAAATTCAAGGACTTTCAAGGACCGTGGGAACCCTGTAATATTGTTCCAACGACCGATTCACAACGTTCCACATCGGGATTGGGCTATGTCTTGCGTTTCTGTACTACTAGGGACTATTGAAATCAAACTTCAACTCATTTCCTTGTCACTCACAAGCTGTGGAAAGTTTATGTAGAGAGACAAGACAAAAAGTGAGTGGCGTTGAAGCAAAAGACATTAGGACAACACTTTTATTTTTTAAAAGATCCACAATGTCTGACTTTTCAACAAAAGTTTCCTTCAAAGTGCAACACTGGCATAGAATGCCCGAAAAAAAAGAGAACCAAATGAATATAGCATATTCATTTGATAGATTCATAGAACCAAATGAATATAGCATATATAGCATATTAAAAAAAAAAAAAAAAAAAAAAAAAAAAAAAAAAAAAGGTAAGAAAACATTAGTATCCATTTTACAGAAAAATCATTATTTCCTATAAAAAATTTTACTTTTGAGTATTTTTAATTATTAATATATGTTTTAAAAATGCATAAAATAGTGTTTTCCAGTGTTATACCACCCTTTCACTACACATTACAAACTATTGCCTTTCAAATAGTATATAACGTTTAGAAATTAAAAAAAATTTAGGAAATTTTTT
The DNA here is from genome assembly GCA_963978545.1 of Linyphia triangularis. Lineage (NCBI taxonomy): Eukaryota > Metazoa > Arthropoda > Arachnida > Araneae > Linyphiidae > Linyphia > Linyphia triangularis. Next base: position 51,584,405 of record OZ021729.1, on the reverse strand, counting down.
TATTTTTTGTATTTTCTCCAAACTTTGAGGTGAATGCGCGATTGGAAGATATTATTTTTATTCAAAATTTTTTTAAAATTTTTTTTTATCATGATGTGTATCAACTTTTTTTACCTCATACTTTTCAAAATAATTTTTTTTTTTCGAATAACCCTAATATCCGTATTCTGTGCGTCAATGGATATAAATGCATATTTGACCTAGTTAAAGTAATTATTCTTCCATACAACTGTGTCACCAAGTAATATTATACAAAATAAAAACATAACTACTAGATTAATCTTAATTTTATAATTCTCATCAGTTTTTGAGTATAAAAAAAAGCCAAAACATTCTGTGCATTAGCCAGAGAATTGTCTATCAAATTTATTCCAAGACCGATTTTGAAAAAATATGTTTTTATCCCCCCAACGTCGAATCTGTTACGATTTTGCGACATTTAGGCACATTTTTGTTTAAAGCAAGAGGGGTACGGCTAACTATTGAGCAAAATGGACGAAATTTTGGGTGTGTTCCAACTGGTACATTAAGCAACTATTCCACGCAGGGGTCAAAGTGACAAAATAAGAATATATAGGATTTTTTGGGAAAAAAAATAGGACAATTTAAAACATCAAATAACTGCACACAGTTGCTACTGAACATAAAAATTAACTCGTTATATTGTATTTAAGAGAATAGAAAACACACCTTAAAAAAAAAATTGCCTGATCCTGAATATGTTATCCATTATTGCCTCAATATTCCATCACTAAATAAAGTTTTATTAATTACATTAATTGCAATCTTGAGTCTTTTGCTTCCAGCATCAATAACTGCTTGAACTACTCCAATTTCATTAAGTATTTTCTTTTTATCCCTGTTTGCAGTCTTTTGTTGGTTCAGATTTACTATTCAGTGTCGGTTGGATTGGCGGCGATAAGTGGGAGATTTAGCTCCGAATGTGGCGAACCGGGGACTTGGTTTTCCGGAAACCCTAGTGACCGTTTCGATTTGACAACACAGCGTATTGACGTCATTTTCAATTTTGGCGACTTTTATGAAAAAATCGTGGCTAATATTCCGAATCCGGTACGGATTCTGCACCAAGGTGATTTTCGCCAAAAAATGGAAGTCCTGCCATTTTTTTTAAGAGCAAGAGAACTGCCTATGGTTGCCATAATTAGCCGTGGTTTGATGTAAACAATACGTGGTGCAGAATCAGTATCGGTATTGGAATAAAAAAATAGCCATTCGACATCTTACAGTAAATCTTAACCCTTTTGTTTCCTTCATCAATTATTGACTGAGCATTCAAAATGTTCTTTAGTAGTCCTGCAAGTTAATCACAAGTTGTTTTTCTCAAGGCAGAGTTTTGTTGCTGCATCTCTCTCTGTATTATGACCAATTAATTTACTACGTTGGAAGAGAAAACAAATCTAAAATTCAAGACCGCGTGCAATGGAAAAGTTCACGTTTACAACTCCCGCGTCCACCGGTCCAGTAGAGTTGAGTTGTAGGTTATTGCAGCACGTGACGTCACAAGAGATAAAACGCCGCCGTTACAAACATCGCTTTTGATCGCACCAAAGAATCCGAAATATAAAAAATGGCAACGAACGGCGCCGTTATTACGAATTCAAAGAAAATATAGATCGAATCAATATAGAAATATAGGATATATAGGACAATTGTAAAATATAGGACAATATAGGACGTATTTGCCGATTTAAAAAAAAATATAGGATTTATAGGACATATAGGACGTCTGCGACCCCTGTCCATGCTATACCAATTCCGGTTTTTAAAAATAATTTATAAAATTTTCCAAAAAATGGCTTAAAAGTGCATTTTTTTGGTCACTTTTTACATTTTCAATGCCAGAGGGGCGCGGCTAGATATTGAGCAAAATTGATGAAATTCTGTGTGTGTTTGACCCATTAGGCAAGTTTTCCGTGCTATTCCCAAACCGATTTCGAAAAAAAGTTTTTTCGGCCCACCCTAATGCACATATTCAATGGCACCGTTTACTGATATATTGAATGTCCAAAGACATGCAACATTAACACTTTTATTCTTGAGGAAGCCTTTTCTAACAGTAACAGAGACTACTAAGGGACAGCAGCGGGTCAAATATTTACAAACAATTATACAAAAGATCAATATTTAATAAATACAAAATTTTAATGTTGTATCTTATATTCTGTTCCACAATAGCATTTTAATTGTACACAGGGTTCCTACTGAAATCATAGAATGAAAAGCAATGACTTTTCAAGGACTTATAAGGACCTAAATATTTTTAAAGACCTTTGAAAATTTGTTTTCATTCATCAGGATCTTAATATGTGATTGTCTGCAGGATCTTTATGTGTGCATATTGACTTACAAATAGATTTTGATCATGGTCTTTGATATTTTGACTTGCAAAACGTAAACACTAATCTGTTGAGTTTGTCTCACAGAGTACAGAGGGTAACTAAAAACATTCGATTTGTACTCCACCAATCGGAAAATACAAACCATACGATGACAAATTTGATGCATATGCATTACAAATATACTAAAAATTTTTTATGCGGCACAGATAAGTGATAAAAATTAATAACTTTTAAGGACCTTCCAAGAATTTTCAAGTACTTTTACGGCCTGGAAAACAAGTTCCAAAATATTAAACACTTTTAATGACCATGGGAACCCTGTGTATAGATTTTGTAAGGAAACTAGCTTATCAGAAGGTATAGCCTAAAAACAAAAATTTATTAATGAGAAATAATTAAAGTATGGATAAAGATAAGCAAAATGCAAAATTAAAAATATATATTAATAAACATATAATTAAATAGTACTAATAACTTACTTTTGCAATTAAATTGGTAAACATAAACTGTTTGACTTCAGCATCATTCGATCTTTGTAAAAACGATTGAACAAAAGAATGCAGTTCTCCTGTTGAAATTGATTTTCATATTAATGTTAATTTACTTATTAAACTAAAAATTAGATGAAAATTTTTCGCCAAGAACATAAATAATACAAATAGTAAACATAGTAAATAATTGATAGGAATTCACAGCATCATAGAGGCAGTAAAAGCTGTCAGTATAATTAACAAAAAAAAAAACTGTCAAGTGAGAATATTTACATGCAGAGTATTCCATATCCTACCACATATTTTGTGAGTAAAAGCCTTTTTTTGTCACTTAATCATGCAGGGTGGTTACAAAATTCAGGAAAAAAAGTTTCCCGACAGATTTTAAAAAAATTCCCTGATTTTTAGGAACAATTTTTTTTCAAATTTCTCTAATTTTTCCAGGTGTGTAGACACTTTCATCAAATAGAACATGTATGTTAAAGAGATAACATGCCAATTTTTTAAAAATAGTTTTTGCGGTAATGAAAAGTTTAAATTATTCTTTAACATTAAATGTCTAACAATTACCACCACAATTTCCTGGGTAAACGGCTCCAAAATACGGATGAACGGGGAAACATATCTTCAGAACAAGGAAAATTTCCTCGATTTTCGTAAAATTTAAAAAACTTCTCCGATTTCTTCCAGAATCAGAAAGCTCCCCGCCATTTCCCTGATTTCTAGATTCAATGGTCACTGTGATGGATGCACATGCCTCCCCCCTCCTTTGACATTTAAAACTTAAATCGGAGAAAAGATGGAGTTTTTACAGGTGAAAGTGGTGATTTGAATAGTTGTTATGTTAAAAAACTACTGTTTGTTGCAACTTTAGATTGAATTAATTTTAGGAAATTCAAAAGTATTAAATCACATTTATATGCTTTTAGAAATAATTCATTGATGTTCCAGGTCTATTGCACAACTAAAATGCCTTTCATTACATCAGTGATGAAATTGGCTTACGATCCTTAAGACTGAAATTCTATGTGAGCAAAAAAATTGCACCATACTTTAGACGCAAAACATGTTTTAAGAAGTAAATTATCAAAAAATGCTACATGATGAAAAAATTACACAATAATAATTAATAACTTAGTCATTTTTTATTCAGTATGTATTAAAAGAGAAAAAGAATATTAAACTCTTACCTCATTTACATTAAAAGTTTAATTAACAAACAAGTTTAACACATCATCAAGGCCATCAGAAATCTAAAATTAAGCATTAAAACCACTACTCCAACTTATAGTACCACTACTCCAACTTAAAAATCGGTGACAGTGGCCACCATACCGGTGCAAATCCGGCAATCACATTGAAGCAACAATCGGCAAACTGGCCAACGTAAGCATCAGCGTTAGCATCTAATATATCAGTGGAAATCTCTGCAACAGATGCGATTATATCGAAGTCACATTTTACGAAATTTACTAACACAACGATAGTGACACTTATAAAGGCGCAAACCTTCAGAATAGTAGCTATTATCAAGGGTGTGATACTCGCCGAAAATGAGCATCACAACAACGTAAATCTCGGTGATAGCCTTCGCAGTAATAGCAGAAATCTCAGCACTAACAGTCCTTACATCATCGTAATGCTCAGCGAAAATAATCACCACGCACCAATTTAAATAATGCCGATAGAGAATGACAATTTGCAGAAAAAGTGGTCATGACATCAGAAGTTTAGGGAAGTCTGAAACGTAAAATAGGTTCCACTGTTGCAAAACTTGCAAACAAGCAAGCCCTAAAATTGGCTTGCTTGCAAGTCTCAGTCTTAGGAATGATTTTTTTGGATCAATCTTAGGAATGATGGAAATTTCAATTAGAAAAGACTGGAAATTCACGTTTCGGCTGAACTGTACCATGCCCAACAGGTGCAAATATCTGCAACAGTGTCAGAGGCTATTATATTGGCGTAACACCCGATGAAAATGATCATCATGCTACAATGTAATTCTCTGTGACAGGGCAGCCATAATCATGGCTATTTCATCACTGTATACCTCAGCAAAATGGCCATCACATACCAATGTAAATAATGGCGATAGAGACAGGCAATCTGCAGGAAAAGTTGTCATTACATCGGAGGTTTGGGGAAATCTGAACGTACGAAAGTTCAGTAGTTGTCAAACTTGCAAGAAGCCCAAGAAAAATCGCAATGCATATCTGTATCAATCTCAGGACTTACTGAAATTTTAGTAAAAAAAAAGCTGAAATCCGTGTTTCAGTTTAAATGTATCATGCCTGACTCATGCGAATCAGTGCACTAACATCAGCGTTTCATCTGAAGAAAATGATCATCACGCAACAAGGTAATTCTCGGCAATAGTGTTCGCCATAATCATGTGAAAAACGGCCATTTCTAATAGTAGACATAAAATAAAAATAAATCTTTATCAAAATAGTCCATCTTTAAAAGAAATCATTTAATATTCTTACTATTTTGATGCGCCAACGACGTACGATCATACAAACAGAATGAAAAAGGAAAGAATGTAGAGCATGTGTAAAACTCCTAGATCAGGACACAGGTTTCGTACCTCTATACCAGTAGTGGGGAGGGGAGAGGGGGGGAGGGGGGGTCCAGCAAAATCTCTATATTTTGGGATTTAACCCAAGAGTAAAGAGTAAAGTTCCAGGTAAGAGAGCTCTTACCTGGAACTTTACTCACGGATTAAATCCCAAAATATGATGATTTACCTTGCCAGTCGAGCATATTTTTCAAGAATTTTCATTCGAAAGCGGAAAATTTCTTTTCTTTGGAGGAATTTTCGGAAAGAAAAGCAAAAATTTGCAGTGGAAGAAGAAATGGAAAATCGCAGAAAAAAAGAAAAAAGAGGATTTTTCTCAAAAATTACAAAAAAGGGGAAGAATCTCATCTCTGATTACTTGAAGAGTTAAAAAAACACGACAGTTGGATCTGCTAAAAGGAAAAGAATTTAAAACCAGGTACACATTTTTTTTACATATCTTTGATGAATTTTCCTTTTGGTTAAGAGTTTTCAAATTTCGGTAAGTATTCAGGCGAATGCTTTCTTTCTACTGAACGTCATTGTAACTGAAAAGAAGAGTTCACTGGGGAAAGACAATACTATATTGTCAAAATTTGAAATGGGTTAAAATGAGCTATAACCCCCCCCCCCCCCCCCCCTGTCTACTTTGCAAAATGCTTCCAAGTTGAATTTAAACTACTACCGAATTGAAATACAGGCTAGTCAAAATGGATGTCAAGTTGCAATGGAACCATATATGCGTCGAGTTGCCATACTTGACAAAAATGGCAAAAGAAAGAGAAGGGGCCTTATAACACAATCTAACCTTGAAATTTCCCTTCCCTCAAGTCAAAAATTATTTAAAAGCATATTTTGAGATTTTTTATTCAAACTTATTCCTTTTTATTTATACTTATTCTCTTACCTGCACCAACATGACTATCCTGTTGTTCTTGAAATTTTATCTAGTATTTTAGTCAGGAAAAATTACAACAAATGGAGCCCACTTGATGGCTGTGTGGTTAGTGCTCTGGCCTTACATACCAAAGATGACGGATTCCAAATCAGAGCAAGGCATGAATGTTCGTTGTGCTTCGGGATCAGCATTAAGCTGTAGCCTGGCTTTATTAGCCATTAATGGGCACAAAAAGGTTGTTAAGCATACAAACCACATCAAGTCAGGATATATATTTGTAATATTATAAGTAGAGAAAAAAATAAATTTTAAAAATAAAAGTTGGTCAGTATCAATATTTTTCTTTTCATCAAAGATATTAGTGTTCAATACTTAAAACAGGGATGAGTTTGGTAAAAAATCAAAAAGCTGAAAACAAAAATTCAAAAAATTTATACGCAAAACACATTTTAAGTTATATTTAAAAAAATTGTGTTTTTCAATGTGCATTTATAACACTGCACTATCTATGTCCGTCCGTGAGCAAAAATGGCTTAAAATAGCTACACCTAGACGTAGGGGTACACTTTGTGCTGTCATCAGGCACCAAAGGGGATTTATAAAAAAAAAAAAAAAAAAAAACGAGATTCCTGTGAAAGCGATGAAAACCGGCAAAAACTTCAAAAAGTCAGACACCTTTAAGCAATTATACCATATTGACAAACAGGCCAAATTTAATTAAATCCAGTTTTCTTAATTTTTAAACTACAAGTACTAAAAATCTTAAAATCTAAATTTTTATTCATATTGTTAAGCTTGTTTAATAAAATAAAAAGCAACAAACAATTTTACAAACAATTGTAGTTCAAATAACAATTTTAAACACAGATTATTTAGAAAAATTACAATTGAGACTAATTTTCAGAATATTTTTAGATCATTTTTTTACAAAATGATATAAAAATGTGAGTAATTCTGCATAGATTCGAATCAAACGGCAAAATATAACCTTAAACAGGCAGTAATTACGAATATGGCGGCTATCGCATTAACGGAAGTTTAGATGAATGGCTACAATTCGGTGTTGAAAATCTCGCTAATAGCTGGTATTGTATTAGCGTAAACCTCGGCGAAACTGACCATCACTCTAACAAAAGTACTATAAGCAGTATCGCTTAGAATACCGGCGAAAATCTAGGTAGAACATCACAACAACGTGTATATCGGCGATAGCGTCCACAATATCAGCACAAATCTTGGTAATATCGTTCTTGGTAATACTAGTGAACATTTCATTAATATCGGATGTTACTACAGTATGGCTTTCGACGAAAATTACTCTTACGCCAACAGAAATATCAAAGTTAGAATCAAATATACTGGGGCGACTCTCAAGAATAGCGCTAATGTATTGGCGTAACACTTGACGAAAATTACAATCACAACAACGTGCATATCGGCCATAGCGTCCACAATATCAGCACAAATCTCATCGAACATCAACTAGAGCGCAATTCATCACGGTAATATCGACATTCTTTCGGTAACATCGGTCCAAATCTCAGATTTTGCAACAAGGTAGCACTCAGCGAAAACGGCTATCAAATAAACGTAAATATCAGTGTTAGCGTTGAATATACGGGAACAATTCTCAGCAATGGCGTAATACTCCGCGAAAGTGAAAACCACAACAACTTAAATTCCAGTGATAACGCACGTCATAGCCACACAAATCTCAGCAGAGTGGATATTACATTAACGTAACGAAAACGAGCTTCACCTTCACGTACCAACTTACGTCTAGACGTACAACAAACGATAATTCCGCGGATGTCAAACTTGAAAGCAAGCACATTATTCGTATACGTTAATAGCGTGAATTAGTATGAAGGAAATTACACAAAAGGATCAAATTTCGGAGCAGTTGAAAAAGTCTAAAATGCGAGTTTAAGCGGCAACCAAAGTAAAAAATGCATTCCAGTAGATTTTTGTATTTGAATAAGGAATGCCGCTCTTCCCGATCGGGCGAAAGGGAAGCTGCTTCGTGATTCAGCCTTAGAGAAAAGATTATTTTTCTGTGGGATAGAAAAATCGGGAAAAAACGATTTTTTTTTCAGGAATTAGAAAAGCGGAACTTTCTTTGAAAAGGCGGAATTATTTTTTTTCTAAAAAATTAAAAAAGCGGAATTCCGTCACATGGCGGAAGAAACTCATCCCTGTTAAAAAAAAAAAAAAAAAAAAAATCTATCAAAGTAAATAATATCGAATTTTCTTTTCCAAACCAAAATAAATGCAGAAATAAAACTATTTTATGTATATGAAAAAGGATACAATAAAGCTCTCCAGTTCTTCATTCATTTCTAAACTATGAATACGTGATAAATTATATACAATTAATAGAAACAAGCAGTTCTATTTCACTTTAAAAATAGAGAAAAAAAGTTCAATAATTTGAAATATCGTCTGAAAAATTGATAGCAATTTTAAAAAAAACTGAATTTATCACGATTTACAACTAAAACTAAATAAAGATATGAAACATGTTGTAGTTTTATCTATATCATTCTAAGATGAAATTTATACGAAATATAATTATCAATGTCACTATTATTGCTGAAATATTCCATCCAACTCAAAATTCCATCTACGGAACAAACTTTTATTTTTGTTTTCGCGGTTTTATTACTCTCATTGCCAATTCTCAGAAACGAAAGTTGTACGAATACTGCATTGATCGTCACAAGTACCTACTCTAAATTAGAAGAGAGTGAAGTACAGGTTTGTGAGTGGATAAAATTTCGATTTTTTTTTCTTTCTTTCTAGCCAACTCTGTGGCTTTGGTTTGATCAGTTGTAAATGTAAATATCTACCACTGAACTGAAACTGAAAGGAGTCTGTATTGTGTTTTAACTTTTTATAAGAATGAAATTTACCTTTGTCTTGGAGTTTCAAATTGATCTTATGCGTTGAAAATGTTCTTTGACTAAGGTAGTTTCATGATTTTTTTTTCAGATTATCTAATTTGTTCTCCTTTTTAAAATTGTATTTCACTGCCTAAAAATTAAAAACCCAATGCAGTTACATAAGTCTCTGTTTTCTTCTACTTAAATTTATTCCTTCTTAATCATCACTAACGTAAAATGGGGTGAATCGGAACACTTTTTAACTTTTAAAGTAAAAATCGGGTGTAATAAGATCGTTAACGAACATATTTTTGACATTGAAACTTGGGTCTTACCTTCTTCTTTGAGGATCAACCCGAAAAATATTGAAAAAATTAGGACTTTAATTTATTTTGAATTTTTTCACGGTTTTCCGATTCACCCCGCAAAAAGGGGTGAATCGGAACACACGTTATAATTTGTGTCTGATCTTATTTAAACGTTTACAGGATGACAAAAAACAAGTAATAATGCATTGTGGTGAAAAGGAACACAAAATTATCATAAAAAAATCATTTAATATGACAGATAAATTTGTTTTTGTCAATTATTGTCAAAACAAATCATACGTTTGAAAATGTATCGAATTTTCTCCTAACTTATCGAAATAGTCTTTAAAACTATAATATTTTTTAATTTACTCAATGCTTGCGTGCCGTATGATTGCAAATTCCTTAAAATATCTTGAAAAGGAGAAAAGCATCCTCATTTAGTTTCAGAAAATCTCTTCATGGGCGCTTTTTCTAAAACACATTGATGTAGAAATAATCTTGTGGGCATAAAACTTTGCTCACATAGAATCTTCATACATATGGATTGCTTTATCCTTTGTAACTTTAAGATAACAAAGTCATTTAGAGAAAAGAAAACCACTGGAATAATTGGGTTTTCTCCCATGAGGAAACTAGGCTTATTTCTGACATTTATTCAAGCCTGCAATCTTGATTACTGTCTTGAAGGGAGTAATTAGACTCTTCTTCAGTTGTTGAATCTTGTGCGGAATATAATATTGCCAAAAGCAGCTTTTTAATATCACTTTTCAAGTGTTCCGATTCACCCTGCAAATCTCAAAATCGAGTCGAGGCAAAACATAAAAATTCGTAAAATAAAAAGTTTTTATAACCAAGTTATATTAAGTAAGACATTCTGTTGTGGATGTTTATACTTATCTAAAAATATATTAGTTAAGTCTATAACAGGTTTATGTTAAATTACGGGATAAGTTTTGGAGAGGTTAAAACTCATTGGATTGTATACACGCCATTTCAGAATTTTTTTTAAAAAAAAGACAGTGTTGAAAATCACACAAAACATATGTTCCAAGATTCCAAAAATGATAGCCAAATAAAAAAAAAATTATAATTAATAAAACTGCTTTATTTGTGCAAAATAATAATTTCTTTGTAATTTCATGAAGTTCCGTTCCGATTCACCCCGCTGTTCCTATTCACTCCATTTTACGGTATCTGTTAAAACCTTATAATATAGATTTGTGCTTGTGTCTAGAAATACCAAAAAGTGTGGATATTTTTTAATAGTTTAAAAAACCAATAAAAGTTTTTAGAACAAATATAATGTTATCTTGTAATTGCAAGAAACCCTAACATTTGGGATGATTTAGAAAAGTACCTAAATTGATTTATTCCTAGTGATAGTCACCATTATCAAATTGGAATATTTTGGCGAAATTAATGGCGATAAAAGTTTTTGCTTTGACTTTTTATTTGTTCATTTTCATTTTTTTGTATATAATGCTCAAGTGTGTAGCCAGAAATTTAATTTGAGAGGGGATATGAAATAAAATTATATAATATAACATTTAATTTCAAAATTAATTCTCACTGATGCATTCGACTGTTATATAATTATGTATTATTATTTATCAAGTCCTTCAAGTATTTATCAAGTCCTTCAAGTATTTATCAAGTCCTTCAAGTATTTATCAAGTCCTTCAAGTATTTATCAAGTCCTTCAAGTATTTATCAAGTCCTTTAAAACAAGTAGCTTTTTTCAAGTGGTTCCTGATCTTGAAAAGGTATATTGTAATTGGGTATTTCTAATCCATTCCTTGAGCAATTATTGTATTATTTGTAGCATTAAACCGAGTCCATTGGTTCTTATTTGCTGATTGGTGGAGTGGAATTCGAACGGAGGACCCTGGCATTGAGTTTTACACACTGTACTATGTGAGAGAAACACGCGAGAGCAGTGTTTGTTTTGTGAGTCACAAGAGTTTTTTTACCTGCACAGCGAGTGTCTTTTTTTTTTAGCAGAAGCAACTTATGAAAACTATGCCTGGAAAGTGCACATTTAATGTGCTTTGGCTATAGCACACTGCATGCGAAAAATGATTTGCAACATCAACAAAGTCTGTTCATAAAGCAACATTCAAACTGTGCATGAAAGATTTTGATTTCAGCACTATGGGCAAAGCAGTTGTAAAATCACATATTAAAGATATGCTTGAAAACAATTCCGTTAACTTCAGTGGGAACCTTGCAACCGCATGACCCTACAGCCCTTTTAAATGGGAAAGACGTCATGGCCAAGCACTCAATAAAATGCAATTTATTTTGATGATAAGAAAGAAATGTAACAATTGGCTAACTTTTAGTTCCAGCAAAAAGGTCGACAGGATAATACCAGGGGTCCCAGACCTGCGCCCAACTGCGCCAAATACAAAAATCTGCTCCAAATGCTTTATTTTAGCCATATCTGCGCCAGAACGCGATTTTTTTTTTGAGCGTTGAAATTCGATATTGTTTGCCGCTGAAATATCGCTATTGTTGAGAAATATTCAGCTCTAACGCTGATATTTACGTTAGTGCGGTATTCATTTTCTCCCGAGTGCTATGATGATTTGCGACGTTAATGCTGATATTATTGTCAAGTTTTACGTTGTTATGACGGTCATTTTCGTCGAGTCGTTCATCGATATAATAGCTCAGTAGTATTGAGAATTGCTCCAGTTAATTCGACGCTATCGCTGATATTTTCGTTGGTATGCTACGATATTGTAATATCCGAAATTTGCCCCGATATTACTGAGAAAATGTCGCTGTTACTGCGATGATTTGCGACGCTGATGCAGACATTATTGCAAATTATTGTGAAGTTCATTTTCGTCGAGTCTTTCACCGATATATTAGAGCTGTTGTTGAAAATTGCTCCCGTTTATTCGGCGCTATTGCTGATATCTTCTTTGGTGTGACGGTCATTTTTGAAGAGTGCTGCGCTTTTGTTAACATCCGATATTACTGAATCTTGCACAAACATTGCCGAGAAAATGTCAATATTACTGACATTTGTACCGATATATACGTTTTTGAGATGGTCATTACTGCTGAGTCTTCAACTTTACGTAAGTGAGTCTTCAACTTACGTAATATCCTCTGTCTAGATTTTCGACGGTATTGTAAGCGCTATCGCTAATATTTAGGCAAGTGTGGTAGTCATTTTCGATGAAGTTTACACTGATGTAATAGCAGCTACTGCCGAGATTTGCGACGCTGTTTGGTGACTTAAAAAATACGATATTACTGGGATTTTGCGCCGATATTACCGAGATTGTGATGGTATGGTGGGTGCTATCCCCGATATTTATGTTGGTGTTATATTCGTTTTCGCCAAGGTCTATGGTAATGTAATAGCAGTTGTTGCCGAGATTTTCGACGCCGATTTGGTGACACTCGTCTCGGGTATTTTTGCTTAAAAGTTTTTTTTTACTGCAAAATTTATTTTTCTGCTAGATTTTTTTTTTTTCTTTCTTGCTACCAAAGTTGCTTTTACATGCTACAATAGGCATTTTTCCTGCTACTAAACTTGTTTTTACCTGCTCCGAAAGTCATTTTTTCTGCTCCGAAACTTAATTTTACAAGCACCGAAAGGCATTTTTTCTGCTCCAAAACTTGATTTTACCTGCTCCAAATCTTTTTGAGTGAGTGGGAGCCCTGATAATATGCAAGTACCAAGTAAAATTTTGACATAGATTGTTATTTTTTTAAGATGCACATTGATTTGTTTCACAAAATTCTTATATCAAGCTCATGGTCTAACATAAGATAATGTGTTGGGAGATTCAGACCTCTCGGGTTCCTATTCCAGATTACTTTAAAGACACTTTTCTGGAAATTGATAAAAGTAATGGTTATGGAAGGTAATTTTTGTCATTGGCTGTTGGATTACATAATGACTATTTTTTTCTTCTGAAATATGATATTAATGTGGGAAAGTATGGATGATTGGATACTTTTGAAGAGTATCCAATCATTAAACTTTACTTCAGCTTTAATTTAAAGTTTTCTGACATTAAATTTAATATAGTTAACACAAAAACAAGTATTATTAGTTCACCACTCAATGGTAAAAAGAATGTTTACATTGCAAATTTATACATTTGCATGTTTTCACAATTATTTTTATATAAAGAAAATTTAATTTCTTGTTCACCCAGGAACAGAAAAGGTGAGACAGGAGACGGACGTCGCAGATTTTTCAGCAGCCTGCAGACTATTTTTCAAAATTGACGAATATATATATATATAAGTTTGATTTACCAAAACCAGAAAAAATTATCATGTGTTCTTTCCAAAATTATCAATAGTAATGCAGATTGTTTTATGCAAAAAATTTAATTATATATACTTATTGTATCTGAGTACTTATCCAAAACAATCTTTCATAATTTGAAATGTTTAATTTTATTAAAAGCAATGTATTGGATCATTTTCTTAAAATAACATGAGATTAAAATAATTAAGGTACAATAATATTAAATATTTTTCACTTTTAATATTTAATTTATTTTGTTAAATTTCTATGTTTATATAAAACAGGATTTTTTGACCAAATGACTCATAAGGTTCCTGTCTATTTAATGTAAACTTAAAAAAATCAATTAAACTGCACATTATTTTGTAATCTCCAAATATAGTGTCGCAGACTGGTAGAAAAGTTTCTGTTATTGGGCTTGTTTGTATGCAAAAAATTGATCGTATAACTTTTTTGTACATGATGTTTTCATAAAAAGTTTGTTTTATTGTTCTGATTTTAAACATGGAAACAAAAAATTGTACCTTATTAGCAATATTTTTTCAAGAGTTCCGACTCACACCAGCGTTACATTATTGAACTTGTTTTTGATCAAGCAATGTGCAGAACATACACAAGTGAAAAACTAGAAAATAGAAAAATGTGTGTTTTTGATAGTTTTGGAAATGTATTGTTCTTTATTCTAAAATAAATATCTTATTTTTCAGGTATTCCCTTCTGACCTTTAAAAATGAACGCTCATGTTCCCGTAGGTACCTTTAGGTATGTACTCCCATGCAGCAATACAGATCTCCGTCAATACAACGCGACTCACACCAGCGAGAAACCTCATGTTTGTACAGTGTGCAAAAAAGCCTTCAGGCAAGGGAGTTATTTGAAACAGCACATGTTGATTCACACTGGGGAGAAACCCTATATTTGCAAAGAATGTGGCAAAGGCTTCACGCAGGGTGGAAATCTCAGTCAGCACATCCTGACTCACAAAGGGGAGAAACCTCACGTCTGCAAAGTGTGCCAAAAGGCCTTTACACATGGAAGCAATCTGAAACAGCACATGTTGATTCATAGTGGGGAGAGACCCTTCATTTGTCATGAATGTGGAAAAGACTTTGCGCTAGCTAACAACTTGAGACAGCACAGCCTCACACACACTGATGAAAGGCCACATGTGTGTACTGAGTGTGGAAGGAGCTTCACTTATTTGTGTAATCTGCGTCAACACAGTCTCACACATTCAGGAGACAAGCCTCACGTATGCAGCGTATGTAGCAAGCGATTTACGCACATGAGTAACCTGCGGCAGCACGAGTTGTCGCATCAACCTAAGCGTCAAAAGACTCATTTGTAAAGAAATGTTTCCCTCTTTAGCAAGTTTGCAGAAACATTATGTATCTCATATTCCAGAAAATGGCGATTCGAGTGTGATAGTTACACGGGAGAGCGTTAGTACACACATCTCTCGCTTATAGCAGACTCTTGTGAAAAAGGTGCATTTGCTGTATTGTATTTAGTCATTATCTTTCTTCTATTGGCATCCAAGTTACCTATTGGTACAGATGCATATCTGGCGATTTTTGTCTTGCACCAATCCAATAGTGGTTTTCAAGTGAACCCATTAAAATAAATGTAATAAAAATGTACTAAATTAAACTGTTTGCCATGAGAAATGAATGTTTTGTAACTGGAGCAGTAGTGATAACTATAGTATAAAAAGCATTTTATATTTTAAATGTCACTAAATGATAAATGTTCAAATGCTATTGGAGTTCATATTACTAGCTTATTTGGAAGAGGCTATTTACATTCCCGAAATCACTTTGAGGCTTGAAAAAAATAACAATTGTCAAGTTTTTATTTGTTTTGAACCCTTTTTGCTATTGAAAAGGGTTCATAACATAGTTTTCCAACATTAATACTAAATTAAACTGTTTTGGTGTTGATTATGGTCTTTTGTGCTTCCTTTTATTTTGCCTCTAGTATTTTAATTAATAGTTAGGTTCTTGGGCACCTAAGCAATTCTATGTTTACTGTACAAAATTATAGTGTACCCAACAGGAAAAGTTAATTTCAAGATTGGTTTTCTATTGTATCAAGGGGTTGAATCTTGTGATTTTTTATACATTTGGTTGCCCTTAAATTTTTCAATATTACAGAATATGAAAATTTCGTTTACTATAATAATTTAAATGTTTATTTACGTAGTCAATGGTAAGAAAAGAGATGTGATTGATGGATACATTTTCTGTTTCTCACTTGGGATAAGTTAAATTGATCAACATGCACATATAATAAGTGCTCGAAATCCAATTAATTAATTTTATGATAATTATCTGAATAAAACATGCTTTAATGAAATAGAAATTAAATTTCTGGTTCACCAAAGGACAACTGAAATTTTTGTTTAAGTTGCCCTTTTAAGATTCTGGTTGCCTTTGGCAACCGCAAATTTCGACCCCCGATTGTATACATGCATACTGTTTTGTAATATATTATGTGGAAACAGTTTTAACTAGGGGTGTGGTACATCACACAACTTTCAATTACTGGTCATTCTGTTTAAGCTTGATATGGATTGGTGTAATTTAAAGTTTGAATTAATTAAAAAAAAATTGGCGATATTTTTGGCCTTAATATATTAAATTACTTTTGTCAGGTAAACGAAATGGAGAGACATTGATTAAGGGAAAAACTGTTTAACACATTCCTTTTTCATGCCTTAATTGAATTTCTATGGAAATTTCAGGGGTGTGGATGTCTACAACAAGGTCCAATTTTTTGGAGCCATTTTTTAGCAGTTGCTGAAAAACTAATTTTTCAATGGCAGCTCTCTAATGCGCTATTTTTACGAGAACTTTAATGAGACAGGTCTCATAGCCACCACTAACCCGTGTACAAGAGTTGAGCATCGTATGCTAATCCGTTCGAGAATTATGCTGGCCACTTTTTAAACTCTGGATGCTCCAAAACAAGTTGGGAAAAAAAATCAAATTTTTTCTTGACTGAATGCAGTATATTTTCATTACCCTTTGTTACATGTATTCTTGCCATAGTATACATACAGTAATTGAAAGTAAAAATGAGTTGTCTAGTTGCAAGGCAGTGTTTTGTTTATTACTATTTCTATTTGTTAAGCAAGCAAAACACTTTTTCTGTAGTTTGTATTTTAAAGTTTTATAGGTAAAAATTGAAAATATATAATTGTTTATTAAAATGAGTTTTTATCTAGTTGTGATTACTTTTTATTATTACTTTTGTAAGTACATTATACAGAATTATAATTGTACAAGTTGTAATTAATATCATTATAAACATAAAATGCAAAAAAATGTTAAAGAACCTTTTCAACGTTGTGATATTTTAATTATATATATATTATTCTATAACAAAGTTCAAGCTTTTCGAGTTTGTTGTATCTATTTTTATAAATTTTGAGTTATGACCAGATTCATAAAATGTCAGCTACCTATAGCTCGTACCTACTTTTTAGTTAATGCCTTTCTCGTATTTTCAATGAAGGTGGAAGGCATTCGTGATAACCTTTAAGTTTTGACATAATTTTTTTTTAAGAGAAATTGTTTTTATCAAAGTTCTTAGTACAATAAATAAGCATGTAAATTCAAACAGAATAGAAAATCTTTATTCAAAACATTTTTATTTATACATTAAAGCCAATAGCACCAGTCAAATAATAATAATAATAATAAAAAAAAAATCGAGTGATGATGAAATGGCTATTTATTATAAAAGTGTATATAATGAAACTCGTAGGATACTGTACAAAATGGTTTTTTTTTTTTTTTTTTTTTTTAATTTTAATTTCCTACGTGTGTCGTGGATAATATTGCACTTTACTACAAAAATAACACATTCCAAAATTCTTCGTTTATAGTTAAAGTGTGTACAGAATCACAGATTGCATGCGTTTGAAAGACACAAGATGGTTAACAAGCTTAAGCTGACTTTAGCTGTTTTTCGAGATTCTAGTCCATGCAATCTGCGATTCTGCACACGCTAAGACTTAAAAATGAAGAGTAGTCACTTTTGTAGCAAGGGTGCCACATTATCTTTAAACACGTTTGAAATAATATTTTTTCCACACACCAGAGAATATTTTCAATGTTGGTTTTTACACAATAAAATCAGTGTTTTATATTGAAGTAATTAACTAAAGCTTTTTAATTACAACCAGAACAGATCATAGAAATATAATTAAGTTGAAATACGATATTTTAAAAATAAACCTATCTACTAGATTTTCAAAAATATCTCATTGAAAGCTATCTCATAAAAGCATTTGTTCAAAGAATAAAAAATTATAGTATAAAAAAGCTTACTTTGTGATTTTTCATTTAGAAAATATAATAAAGCATAAGAATGTAAGATTGAACTTCAAATAATCATACAAAATTTACTTAATAAGATATAAAACTAAGTTTTTTATGGTTAAGACAGAAAGATGAGGAAAATAGGCTGCATTGCAAAAATACGGTTTCACAAATACATTTTCAAAAAACTTCTAATAGTTAATAGCTATTAAAGAAACTAAATTTAATATTAGGATGGGGGTAGGGGATGTATTTCACCGAGATTCATGCCTATCTTATTAGAACAATTTAAGCTTTTCTTGTTATCCCTTCTTCATTAAATTTATTTTTAGTACCCAAGTATCAAAATTAAGAGAAGTAAGAAAAAAGACATATACTTATTGAATATATACACTATAAAAACACTGGCATGAAAAATAAAGTAAAAACATGAAAAATTAACTCAAAACATAAAACTAACAGAAAAGTAATACCCCAATTGTTTCACTTATCAGATAATACATACTTAAAAATATATGCATCAAATGGTAGTAATTGCATCACTGATATAAGTATACATATAATTTATGAACGTATGAATAATGACTAAGGTACAATTTTATTTTCGTAACAAAATTGTAAACCATTAAAATATGACTAACTTTGAAATTGCATATTTAAATCAAACAAGTAAGTACACTTGAAAACTGATACTTGGATTATACATAAAAATCATTAATAATGCAGAAATAACTTCAAACTTGTACCTAAGTTGGAATACAAATATTTAAATGATTTAAAGAATTGAACCCTCAAAACGTAAATTCTCTAAAAAAGCATGTTGAATTAATAACTTTCAAGTTCAGTGATTCCCAAACTGTACATTCCAGGTTATAATTGAAGCATGATAGGATAGTGAAAAAATAATTTGAAATGTAACATGATTATTACCATTAAATAAACTTGTGAACAACCCACTGGTGGTCCACAAGCCGATTGAAGGTGGTCCAAAAAAGTCATTGAATCTGCTTAAATGCAAGAAATACACAATTACACAATTTTAACTTGGAAGACTTAAAATTGGATAGGGATAATTTTAAAAAGAGCAATTATTTCTTTGTTTTTATAAAAATTTATAATTTTTTGAATAAATCTAAAATTTGATCAACTTAGCAGTTACTAAAAACTTGTCAATTATAAACCATTTACTAAATTTTATAGTCACTGTAATTACAAATGAAAGTATGCCAATACCATTTAGAGAGAAGTGGATATGCTTGCTTTATTCCCTTTGAAACTTCTAGTTTGTCAGTTTTATATAGTAATTTAAAATTACCTGTGGGTTTGCAAGTTGGGTACATAACAGGAAGTAAAATGATAATGCTTGGTTAAAAGTTAAGAGAAAGTTCTACACTTTTGTAGTGTGTTTTTGTTGCCAAACATTTGAATTTTTCATTCAGCCCTATTATATTTATTAAATTGACACAATCATATGTATCACTGAACCTATTTAATGTAACAAAGAGCAAGTAGGATATGGTAGAATATCAAAAAAGCAATGATTTGATGTTTAAAAGTGAGCTGTATGTGATAATTACCAAAGAATATTATGTATGTGATATATAACTTTTAGTACACAATCGTCTTATAAAAATTAAATTTCTTCAGGAAATTATATTTTGCCTAATGATAGAAAATAAAATAAAATGTTTAAAATTCTAAAAATAATGCCAAAATAATGTCTAAAAATAATGCCAAATTCTAAAAATAATGTATGGTAAACAATTTCTAGAAACAGAAAAGTAAACCAATTTTAATCATAAAGAAAGGAAATGCAATGAAACGTAACCTTGAATTCTGTCAAAATCAGCTGAATGTTGCTTATTTTTAGATTTAATCAAATCCTTAACAAGGAAATTTTTTGTAAAGTTATTTTTTCTAATCTTAATAACTTGGCGTCTTTATATATTTCATTAAGAACAAAAGTACTGGTCGCCAGCAAGGCCACAATTAAGAACTTTAACTATGTTTATGACAAAAACATGTCAATAAATTTATATTTTTTATTTTGCTTACCCAAAAGAAGCCAATTTGTACTTTAGGTTAGAATGAGATATACCAGTCAGCAATAAACCATCCAGGATTAGGGTTTTGAGTGTAACATTCTCAATACTTTTTGAAACTGTAGTCTCCAAATGTTTTGGAAATCGAGTATATAACTATTCTTTAAAATATAACGACAGGAAGTCTAAACATTTTATATACTACATAATGCTATATAAATTCTCCCTCCCATGAGCCAAATATGTATATTTCTCAAAAATACCAGCAACTCATTAACATAGTAACCAACATTAAGTATTAATATATTTAAAATAACTAGGGAAACATTCTGTAAAACTATCATTACTTTAGTTAAAGGATTTTGCAATAATCCTAGTTCGGTTTATTTGTACAAAGTAGTCCAAAGAAATGAACCAGTGACATTACTATAATATATATCCAACATTTTGATATAACTTATTCAGTTATCATTATTATAATATGATTATTTCTAAAGAAATATAGCAATGGTATGTAACAGTTTAGGAATCATAGGTGCAGACACAAAAATTACACACATGTGAGATGATGAAATATCTATGTTAAATGAATCAAAACAAAATATGTACAACAGATTTTCTATGCTTAAACCACTCTATCTCAAAGCGTGATGCAAATTCATGAAATTCAGATTTATTTTAGGATCCTGAAGAATTGAACTTTTTATGGATTAAGGGTATGTTGATTATAATAAATTTCGATTAACCGAGTAGGTTAAAAAAGATTTTATGGCTTAAGTGTGTAATGGGTTAAATATTGAATAACAGAGTTGGTAAATTTAGATTTCTTGATTAATCTAAGGTGTACAATAATAAATGGTACAAAACAAATAATAAACATGTTCAAAAATCTCACAATAGTGTAATCCGACTTTAATATAACCTTTGTAAAATAATACTTGTATGAAAAATTGTGTCAGCATATTTTAATGGAAATAGCTTTTGGTAACACAGATTCTTACGATACATGAATTTCTGCAACAGTAACCTGATCACAAAAACTAACTCTTTTGCTCCCAAGTGGGGAATTAGAGCAGGAAGCAAAAGCAGATTTTGAAGGCAGATTGGCACTGGGATTTTCGCTTTCCTTTAATGTGTCTTTATTTAATGTTAGAAAATCTTCCTCCTCGTCTTTAAGTGGAGAAAGACTAAAAAAAAAAAAAAAAATTAAAGCAGCCGTAATTATGTTTTACACATTATGCATACACAATTTAATTCAACCTCTTTCTGGTGCAATTTTTTTTCCCTTAAATAAAAACTATTTTATACTAAAAAAAATCCTCTTTATAGAGCTTTTACACTTATAGTTCAAGATACGACTGCAAGTTCAGCTACCTCATCGACTATCATTCTAAATTTTTCATAGAATGTAGGGCAGCGTTAGCCACCCCGCGGCCCGGATTTGGCTTGTGACTGATTTTTCTACAGCCCACAAGCTGAAAGCACAGAAGATTTAAAAAAAAAAAAAAAAAAAAAAAAAAATTAAATTTTCTGGTATGGACATCTTTTTTTTATATGTATATATAATTGCAATTTGTCTGATACAGTATGCATTAACTATGTAGAACAGAGTTCTCCAGTACGTGCCCGAAGAAACTAAATGAAGAAGCTTTCAGCAAGAATAAATACATGAATTACTTAACTAAATCTCATTTGGACAATTTATTAGGATTGACTGCAACAAATACTGTAACAGACATAGATTCTATCATAAAATAAACTGAACGATTTCGACCACCATCGTCACACAATTGATATCGACTAAAACAGAGTAATCTGAAAGTACAGTTTAAATAATTTTATTAAAAGTTGGTCAACTTGTATTGTCACATTGGAACTTCTTTTTTCGATTTTAATTTACTAATTTTTATTCATTACTAACCTTGAATTATTTGAAAAAAAAAAAAAAAAAAAATCAAATCTCAATTTTAATTTTATTAAGATAAAAAAATCAGTATTTTTCCAGTTTTTAGAAACGCTATATATTTTTAAATCGATAATAATTAAAGATACATATATTGGTGTATCCGGCCCACGAAAAGCTCCTACAGAAGTCATACGGCCCGCCTCTAAAAGTTAGTGGCGAACGCTGATGTAGAGCAATGTTAGTAGAGCACGAATCCACAAGTCTGATGGGGAAAAGATGGCCAAAACTATTAAAAATTCGTTTTTGAATGAGATGAACTAAATCTTATTGCGAAATGTGTCATAACTTGCCAAATAATGAGCATTCTTTTTTATGTGGTAACCTACTGCTCTTTAATTTTCAATGAGAAAGAGTGCAGATGATATTTATTTCCTGGCGAAAAACACTTCCAGCTTTTAAAAGTAAGCCAAATCGGCGTTAAATATTACATAACTGATGACATAAAATTTATTACCAACTGGGCTAAATTTTAAAAGATGAAAGATCTTGGGTTACCAAACAACAACAAAAAAAAAAAAAAAAAAAAAAAAAAAAAAGGATGTTCATTTTTTGGTAAATTATGACACGTTTGACAATCCGACTTAGCTCCAACTCACTCAAAGTAAATTTTTTAATAGTTTCGAAATTTTTTGCTCCAGCAGACAAGTAGGTTTCTGATCTACTAACATTTATCTACATTCTATAAACAATTCAGAATGATGTTTGATGAAGTACCTGAATTTGCAGTCCCTTCTCAGTCTATTTCAATACTTATTCTACTTATTCTTTTCCCTAGGTATATATATTACTGATATTTAATTTTATTAAAGTACAATAAGGTTCCTTTAAATCTAAAAACATCTTGCAAGTCAATAATGGTTAGTTTTTTCAAGTTTAGATCCAATGTAATGACAAAGAAGTCATATTGATACTAAAAATATATATATATATATATTTATCAACACATAAAAGGCAATGCCCTCACTCATCACTAATTCTTCCACTTTTCATATAGCCACAACTCTGAAATTTGGTACAAAAGTCAACGAAGGCGAGCATAGAAAAAATAAGCTATTTCGATCTCTATTAACTAATTTGAATGGGTTTGAAATGTTGTACACAAGGAATATTCAAATGTTCCACCTTCAATGTACTCACAATTGTGAGATTCGGTACAGTCGAATCCCGTAAATGCGAAATCGCTTAACATGAAATCGTGTTTAAAGCGAAGTAAAAGCATTTTCCCGTACTTAAAACTTAACGTTAATTTATTCGTTTAACATGAAATTCAGCTTACGCAAACAATTTTGGCGGCTCCATCGACTTCGAGTTAACAAGGTTTGACTGTACTAAATTTCAACAAGATTAATCGTAGATAAAAGTAAGCTATGCTAACCATGATAAGTCAACTTTCAGAGGTAGAAATGAGATCAAAGTTTTGAAATGTGGAATACCTCAATTTCCCATAAAGAGGGTTCATACAGCTTTTGAAATAAGTATTTTTTGAGAACTTTTAAATTTTTTAAGCATCCATTATAATTTTGAAGTGACAACAACTCATTGTTTTCTTAACACATAAATTCCAAACATTAAATTATAAAAATTAAAATTCACGAATTAAATAGAATAATTTAAATAGAATTTTATCATTGCATTATGCAAGTTTTTTTTTTTTTTTTTTTTTTTTTTAAATCTCAGCATCAATTTTTAACTGTAAAATAATAAACTTCATACATTTTCTCTTTTATATATTTTCTTAAATTGTTAAATTTAACAGGGAAATGTCATTATAAATTTCAGCTCTTCAGGATAATTCACTGGCCAACATCTTCAGGTCTAACTATATATTTGAAACAATCGACTATTTGAAAAAAATTCACAACGAGGGGGATGGGATATTAATGGGACTTTGCAGAGCAGTTGAAGTGTATGTAGCTTTTTGTGATAGCGGGGATTGATTGTGTGACCTTTGCTTTTCCAGCCAGATGCTTTACCGCTAGACAAAAGAGATAGATGGCTAGTAAAATTGCTAGATAAAGAGATAGATCTAGAAGCTTTATCTGTTATTTGAGGTCACTACACAGCCTCCTCCCAGCAAAGAAGGAGGGATACTGTAGTTCAGATCAAACTCTAATCGGAGTTGGAGGTTTGGGATGCTAATTACAATCGTTGTGCTCACTTGTTGGGAGTGTTGCACAATAGTTGCGTTTCTGATGAAATTTCCTTTCAGAAAGCGCAGATAGATGGCAGCATCATTTGTTTGTCCGGTAGTCACCAATGAAGCTTATGTAGATTTTTGCGATAGCGGGGATCAATCGTGTGACTTTTGCTTTTCCAGCCAGATGCTTTGCCTCTAGACAAAAGAGATCTCTAGTGTTTAGAAGCTTTATCTGTTATTTGAGGTTTTTGAACTTCTTAGAGCGACGTTGAGCACAACAGAATTCTGCAATATGCATGTCTATGCAGCTAGTTCCTAATAAAAGCTTGAGGATCGTTTGCCAAATTTTGATTGCTAAAATTTGTACTTTCAGTTGCTTCGATATATCTTGCTGACCAGTAAATACTCATAACGTTTTAGATCGAAAAACTTGCCCTAAGTTAACAATTCATCATGTTTGCCTTTGTAATCCGGAAAAACACTGAGCCACAGATTGTCAGCAAAACTTTGGATATCCATTTGGAGTTTAAAAGTAGTGCAAACTATAAACATTTTCACCAATACATCTAAACATACACCCGATCTAAATTCTAAGAGAAACACAGAGTGTAGACTTGAAAAGGCTAAGTCCACAATAAAATCCAAATTTCTCATCTTAAAATCTGGAGAAAGGTGGAAAAGGTGATTGGAATGTTTTTACTATCAGCGAATATGTGTTTTCCGTAAAAAAAAAAAAAAAAAAAAAAAAAAAACCTGCTAAGTTTGGGCAATTAAATTAGCTATTCATAGAACCGTACCAAAATGGTTGAAATTCGTACTTTGTACGGCTAATCTGCACAATTGGGGAGGCACAAAAATATGTTATTAAATTATTCAGAATTTAGCATTCACATGAACTTTCATGGCATATTCTTTAAAGGTAATATTTTTGTTAGCAGAAAGTGCATCTAGTTTTGTGCTTGTTGCTTGCCTTCAATAATATCAATCAAATAAATTAAAAACTTTTCAAAAAAGGAATACTTTTCCCCAGTACTGTTACGACATCTCAAATGCTTTTTAATTCGAGTCTTTTCACAAATCTTTCAGCAATTCTACAAACAACTTTGTACCAGCATTTAAGAATCTTATTACATGCAAAGACATTGCTGCGGAAGATAAAGAGCAGTGGTAAGATGTTGATAAGGATCTTCCAATAAGAGTATTTGTTGGATGACGAGATCATTGAAATCATGAGCCCATCCATATCACAAACGACTGGTTTAAGGCATTGGAAGCGGTTCTATGTTAAGTGGAGCAGCAGACATCGACTCTCTGTTGATGTGATGTTTTTTATAAAAATTGATGAAACTATGTTGCAAGAAATCAAATTCAGCAGAAAATGTCACTGATTCTTTAAAGATTTCTCTTAATGATATGAAATATATAAAATCGAAATTTTTGAAATAGTAGTTTGGTGCATTTGCAAAATATTTCATTTAATTGTCCAAAAAACAGGTATTACTATCCATTTAATTTTCTGTTTTTTCAATTTCACTTTAACCAGATTTTTGCTTAACCGGTTTATCCTACATGCCCAGTTAGATACTGTATTATATTTCAATAATGATAAATATATAAATTACAGTAACATGCAATTGAAGCTTGGTGAAATAGATGGTAGTTAATTTTGTAAAAAATAAGAAAATTAATTTTTTTATTTAAAACATAGTTGTATATCTATTTTTTAAATTAAATTTTTTTGGCAAAAGAACCAAAATAAAATAAAATTAAAAAAGAAAACCATCTTGCTATATTGCTATCAGATAATGATTTTTTGCCATAGGTAGAACATTTTTACCCAGCTTCCACAGAGAGAAAAAGTGTGTTGCAGCAATTTCATATAAATCTGTTTTTATTTTGCATAGTAAAATAAACAAGAGGTGAAATTTTATGCATTTTTAAATTATAAGGAGAAAATCACCGAGTTGAAACCTACAGTGGTTACACATAGTAGTAATGTTGTAAATTTTCAAGGTTGTTGTAATTTAAGAGGGACTTAATTTTAGAATATTCAAAATAACTACATTAAATATAGGTTATTTGAGAAGAGCTTCATCAATGCAACAGAATTAGTAAAGATAATAAACACAACTTAAAATAGAATATTGGAATAAAGTTTAAAAATTTTGAAGGAAAGAATGAAAGGGAGTGATTTATTTACAATACCAAAATAAAGTAATTTAAAATAAAAAGTTAACCTATAAGTTACATACCATCGGAAACAACTTATTCAAATGCTATATATTGTAAAGATATTAAATGGTGGTCTAGCTTAATTTCAGAAGAAATAACTTAAAAGCCAATAAGATGGTTAAAAGTAAAGCATATTACTTACAAGTATGTTCATTACTGGAATGAAATAAAATTCATTGTTTAAAAACTTATTTTAAAAAGAAGATATTCTAATAAAGAATAGAACATATTTATTATATAAATTAAAGGATATAAATTAAGGAATATAAATTAAAGGATTCATGCTTTAGTAAAGAAATGTGCTGTTAAAAAAATTTGGTAAAATGTACCGTAAAATAGGGTGAATAGAAACGAAACTTCATGAAATTACAAAGAAATTATTATTTTACACAAATAAAGCAGTTTTATTAATTATATATATATTTTTCATTTGGTTAACATGTTTTTATTCTTGGAACATGTTTTGTGGGGCTTTCAACACTGTCCTTTTTTTAAAAAAAATTCTGAAACAGCGTGCATACAATCCAATGAGTTTTAACCTCTCCAAAACTTATACCATAATTAATAACATGTACCAGTTATAGACTTAACTAATATATTTTTAGATAAGTATAAACATCCACAACAGCATGCCATACTTAATTTTACTTGATTTCAAAAACTTTTTATTTTACGAATTTTTATGTTTTGCTTCGTCTCGATTTTGAGATTTGCGGGGTGAATCGGAACACTTGAAAAGTTATATTAAAAAGCTGTTTTTGGCAAGAATATGTTCCACACAAGATTCAACGACTGAATAAGAGTCTAATTACTCTCTTCAAGACAGTAATCAAGATTGCAGGCTTGAATAAATGTCAGAAGAGGAGCCTAGTTTCCGCATGGCAGAAAACCCGATTGTCCCAGTGGTTTTTTCTTTAAATGACTTCGTTATCTTTAAGTTATATGGAAAAATGTGTGAAGACTCTATGTGAGCAAAGTTTTACACCCACAAGATTATTGCTATATAAGTGTGATTTACAAAAAGCGCTTATGAACGAAGAGATTTTCTGAAACAAATGAGGATGCTTTTATCCTTTCTCAAGATATTTTAAAGAATTTGCAGTCATACGACACGCAAACATAAAGTAGATTAAAAAGTATTTTTAATTTTAAAGACTATTTGGATGAGTTATAGGAGAGTTATATAAGAGTTGATACGCTTTCAAACATATGATTTGTTTTGACAATAATTGACAAACACAAATTTTATCCGTCATATTAAATGATTTTTTTTATGATAATTTTGTGTTCCTATTCACCACAATGCATTATTATTTGCTTTTTGTCACCCTGTAAACATTTAAATAAGATCAGACATAAATTGTAACGAGTGTTCCGATTCACCCCTTCCTGCAGGGTGAATCGGAACACCATGAAAAAATTCAAAATAAATTAAAGTCCTAGTTTTTGCACAATTTTTTGGGTTGATTCTCAAAGAAGAAGGTAAGACCCGAATTTCTATGTCAAAAATATGTTCCTTAACGATCTTATTACAACCGATTATTACCTTGAAAGTTGAAAAGTGTTCCGATTCACCCCATTTTACGGTACTGAAACTGGAGGCACATTTATTGATTGCAAGTGGTGTTTTGTTTGGGGATTTCTCTTTCTTTACAAAATTCTACTTCTGCTGCCACAACCTAAGGCAGAATGGCCAATATTTTACTTCAGAACCTATTTTATTGCTGTGATAATGTCGCTAGAATTCTATTTCAAAGGGAAAGAAAAATTCTATACTTATCCTTTAACCCTATACAACCTTTATAGTGTTCAAAGAGTTGAATGATTTATCCAGGGTTCCCACTCAAATCGCAAAATGAAAATCAATGACTTTTCAATGACTTTTAAGGACCTAATTAATGTTTTTAAGGACCTATGAAAATTTGTTTTCAGGCATAATGTCTGTATTTAAATTTTTAATAAAGTATATTCTACCAAAAAAGTTACAAGTTGGTGGATGAGTAATACAAGTATGTCGGAAAATTCCTATACGGTGCAGATAAGTGGCGGTCACACGGGAATAGCAGGTCTGAGTTGTATTTTTATAAATTTTGCAGTTGGACAACATCTGTAAAAATTAAGTACTTTCAAGGACCTCTAAGCATTTTCAAGGACTTTTAAGCACCTCTAAGCATTTTCAAGCACTTTCAAGGCCTTGAAAACAAGTTCAAAATTATTAAGCACTTTTAATGACTTTCAATGACTGTGGGAACCCTGTTATCAAACATGAACTAAATTAGAAACAATGAATTGAAATATATTTACCTTGTGTGTATTACAACATCTTTGTTAAGATAATTATCAGGAACCTTTCCATCTACAATGTCTTTAATTTCTGACATTGAGAGATTGCTTTGCAAAAATAAGTGAAAAGCACGACTAGATAAATATATTTTCTTTGTTAACATTCTGAAAAATAAATAAGGATGTAAATAACTCTAATCTTCAATATTTGTACACATCACACATTGAACTGTATATAATAAAAATATGTGAAAAATACATTATTTATTATTAATATCTTTAAATATTTATTTTCTGAAGTAGTAAAAAAAATTTTGAGAGTCAAGCTGAATTTTAAACAATTCTAAAAAAGATTATATTTATATCATATACACTCTGTCTCCCACATCAGTCAGACAGACTGGAGTTCTTTATGCCACGGGTCGGCATGGTGTGCCTCTTCACGTTCTAAATAACTCAACGTAAGAATAAACTGACAAAGCAATAAATGGTAATATATTAGTGCTTTGTTTGAGTTAATCCATTATAAACTTTATGCGTAATCTCAAAGCGAAGAAATAAGGAAAACGCGATGAAACACAGAGAGATGAGTAGGATGGACTAGTAAAACTGTTCTCAAATACCAACTTAAAATCAGTGTCCACAGCATCCCCTGGCATCTACTCAGTCGAAATAATGAACAATCAGAAGGTGCCCTAGGAGTGATTCATGTGTCACAGTCGCATAAAGCTTTTGTTGATGTTCGTTGTCTCCTCGTCTCCTACTGAGGCAGACAGCAACATTCACTGTACATTTTTCGCAGTTGCATGTGCTGTTAAAACGCCTTTTGCATCTAAATTGAAAAAACTTGGCTTTGATTTCTCCAAAAGGAAGAGAAAAATTGATGAGGGAAATTTGTAAATTTAAAAGAAAGGTTGGGCTGAATTGCATGTGTATATTCCACTACGGACTTGTCTCATTTGCCATGATTTTTATACCATTCTATACCAAAAAAATTTTTAGTTAAAAGATTATATTGGTAGTGGTACAAATTATATTTATTCTGTTACTCTTCAAAATAATTGTGATTCTGATTAATGAATGTTTAGCTCTTAGCGCAGAAAAGTTTGCTGACCCTGCCATGCTCTCTCCTTTCTGGATTCTTCTGAAGCGGTGCACGATATAACACCGGATATATTATTAGCACGATATAACGCATGCGAGAACTTAATCAAGGCTTAACAGCCTGTCTTTTAAACTTATATCCTTTATTAAAAGCAATACAAAGGCTACCTCTCTCATTATTCTAAACATCATACCTCTAGATACACTCAGCTAAAATATTTACACTATATGGTAACATTGTGGATTTAGTTTCAACTGTTAATTTATCAGAAAATGATTAGTTAAATAGTTATTTAAGTTGACTTAAATAGAAAATAAATTTTTGAGTGATTTTTAGATGGGAAACACATTTTGAAAAAAAATCTACTAAAAAAAAAGATCAAATACTAAATAATTTTCTTATCTAATTGCTAAGCGGTTTAAAATAGAAATTTTTTGTAAGAGACAACTTAACTAAAATAGAAATGCTGTGATTGCAAAAATGTATATAGAATAAATTATGCACAACTTAACAATTTTTATTGATGCCTTAGTAATAATACTTAAATTGATTTAAAAAATGATAATACAAACTTTGCTAAGAACTCTTCTAATGCTTCTCTCCTTTTCTCAACATATTCAAGATCAAACGAACGTTTGAATGGAGCTTTTGGTGGAAGGGCAGGAAGTTTTCTGTCAAGAAAAATTAAAAATACAAACTTTCAAGCGAAAAAAAAAAAAAAAAAAAAAAAAAAAGAATAATAATAATAAAAAACATTTCAAGTCAATTTAACAATGATGTGAGGACACATTGCAAAGAATGTAATAATCAATAAACACTCTAAAAATTTATATATGATAGTTTTACCTTTTATGTGCTTAATTAAATAACAGCATCAAAGCTGGTAAAATTATAAACTTAGAACTTTCCATTCAATTATATTACAGATCCTAGTTTTTGTTAAATGGTTACAAGATTTTACTGAAAGTTCAAAAAATTACAACACTTACAGTCTAAACTACAAATGCTACATACTTGTGCTATATATCAGTTTGAAGCACTTAGTGAAATTAGTAAGTAAACAAAAATTCAACCAAAGTACATAAAATTTAAACAGAAGAGTATTTCCATATTAAATATATAAGGAACTCATAACTTAAGTTCCTAACTCTTATATAGGATTGGAATTAAATGCTTAGCAACAAATCTGCTAAGTTTGCCACTAAATTTTTCAACTTGAAGGCATATCTGTTTCTAAATAAAACAATACTGAAGAAATTTGCAAAGCAAAATTTAACCAATCTTTTCCAGGACAATATTTTTGTTGCTAATTGTTACTAAATTTTATAGGATATATCCCTGTTACTTTAATTACAAAGTTCATAAGTAGCCAAGACAGTACTGACAAGTAATTGTAAAATTTCTACTAATTTAGAGTTTTTGCATCAAATTTCTAGTTTCTTTGTGAACAGGATGTTTCATAATGATAATATGCATAGAAGTAGATATTTAATAGCAAAAATTGTCACAATCCATATTGTTTTACTT
Source organism: Linyphia triangularis (assembly GCA_963978545.1). Taxonomy (NCBI): domain Eukaryota; kingdom Metazoa; phylum Arthropoda; class Arachnida; order Araneae; family Linyphiidae; genus Linyphia; species Linyphia triangularis. The sequence continues at coordinate 51,553,010 of OZ021729.1, read as the reverse complement.
TTTAAGTTCAAAAGAAATGGGGCAGGGTACTTTATGAGCTCATATATAGACTTTACTAAATAAAGTAATAGAAAGTGTATACAGACCATATTTTTCATTATTATTGACGATTGAAATCCTGATAAATAATTCCAAGATTTTTTTTTTACCAGAGTGAAAATGGCGAGAGAAAAAAGTTTAACTAAAAACAAAACTATTTCAGTCTTTTTTTCTTCTTTTTTTTATAGACATTTATGTCATAGCTGTGTGTCAAAATTTAATAAAATATTTCAATAGCTTCAACTTTTTGTTTTAAGGAGGTAATGGTAGTAAAAATTAAAATAATAATAATAATAATAATAATAATAATAACCCTTCAAAATATATGCAAAATTTGATCTTTATGCATGTGACATATATTTAAAAAAAAAACAAAAAAAAACCTGTTTTATTTAAAAAAAAAAATTAAAAACAGAGAAAACATGAAATAATTTATGTTAGACATTTTTTATACAGATCAAATAACTTTTTAAAGTAAAAGTTTTCTATGATAGATAATGATATGAAAATATTGCCTTCATAGTATGTTATAATAGTGAACTAGAAAATGAAAAAAACAAAATATATCAAAATTTAATAAGTTAAAAATTAAAAAATTTTATGTTTTTAACTGTGCCAAACACTATATAATAAAGATATATATGAAAAATAAAAATCTGTGAAGACAAAATGATAACCATATTTTTTTTTTTCACTTCATAAATTGGAATAACTTCTTGCTAATAATTTGGAAGATATGTCAATTTAAATTTGTGAAATTTCTGTAAAACGCTACAGCACTAAAAACGCTTTTAAAGTTTTGCATCCACATAATGTTCTCTAAACTGATGTTTATATACTAATTAGCAATTATGAGGATTTTCAAAACTATCCCCATGGTAAGACAGGTAAGAAATAAATTATGTACTTTTCCAATTTATGAAACAGAATACCGTCCATTTTAGAAACTGTATAATGTGCTCTGGTATTTTAGTACACCCATTCATTTGTAATTTCTAAGATTTAACAAACTTTAAAAATAAGAAATAACTTAAAAATAGTAAATTATTCATTCATTTCATTTCACTCAGTTGAATACAATTTCCAATTCCAAGTAGTTCTTAGTTTGAATTCATTAATGTTCTTAATATCCAAAAAAAATTTTTTACTAAACATACCAATAAAAAAATACTCAATACATATAAAGGTTGGTTGGTTTATGAGCTCAATGACCTATACTTATGCACAATAACGGCTAATCAGACAAAGACCTACAGCTTAACATGGATTCCGAACGACAACGAACATCCATGCCTAACGCGGGAATTGAATCCAGCACCTTTGGCCACACAGCTATCAGGTGGGCCAATACATATAAAAGAGAAAAACTTTTTTAAACTTAATTTGTAAAATTTTGTACAAAAGTAAGTAAATGCTTTATGAAAGTAAAAATAAGATACCAAACAATTATTCATTTATAATAGTTTCCTATTAAAATTAAGTAAATTTCGTAATCCATTAGCTTTTTTGTGGTTATCCATATCTCTGTCTTGAAACAAAAGCAACCAATGTTAAAATGAGTAATGAATATAAAGAAATAATCTGTTTTAAAGTTTTTTTTTACACTGGAATAATATTACAGTAAAACATCCGAAATCCAGACTACCAAAATCTGAAAGTATTTAAAATCCGACTTTTTTTTTTCCTATTGTTAACTTAAATTTTTTTTTTTTTTTGCCTAGAAGTTTGTCCGTATCTGAAAGTGATGACAGAGTAGAGGAAGCTGTCAAGGATAAAATTCCCACTGATCAATTAGTGGAAGAATTAGGCTCTGCAATTAAAGGATTAGTTTATAGAGGCTTTATTTCAGAATAGGGAATAATAGCGATCTATAAAATACGAGAAAAGTTTAGTAAAAATCTAGAACTAATAAAACCACTAACCTTAAAACAAATGTTTTTCAAAACCAAATAAAATTATATAAGTTTTTTTTCTTAATTTATTCTATTTATATATTTAATTGATTTTGTTTATGAATAAAGATACGTTCTAAAATCAGGAGTTTTCTGAATTCCGTAATCACTGAAATCCTAGTGATTTTCGATTTGAGACAAAATATTATTCAGCTCACAGGTAAAGATTGCTCTAGTTACAAGATGCAGATATCACGAAATCCACAAATAAAATATGCTTTGTAAGAGGTCTATGAGAAACCTTACTGTGTTAGTTATTCAAAAATACATATAATCAATATTAATAATTCCTTTAAGTAACAACTAATTTATTATGCTATAAATTTTAACTGTGCATTGGACTCTTAATACTTACACAAAAGGAAATTGTCTTTTTAGCATTGAATGTAGAGTTCTAAAATCTGAGTATCGTCTACGAATGGAACTTTCTTGAAATGTAAATGAAGGGTCATTTGTCTGGAAGAGTAAAGTGATGAATATGATTTTAATATTCAGAACAAAAGAATTCAGTCAAATAATGTAAATTAATTATATGAAATCAGCATATTAGACGTTTGGAAGAAGAATGCCCCAATTCAAAATTTTATTTATCTTTGCATTTTTGTGTTAAGACACTTGAAATCATGTATATCTTTACGGGAATATATCAGAAATTCTGTCCCAATGTTAGCTGAACAATTAGGAAGAGTATCAAGATGAAAGTCTAAACTAGCACATTTTTATTGTTTTCCCTATAAAATTGAAAATGTTGTTTTATGATATACTACTTCCAAATGAACAATATAAGGATTTAAGCTCAAAGGAAAATTTAGTTAAATTTTAAGAACTTGTTCAAATTTTCTAGACTTAAATTAAATGTGCATTAATTGTTAAATTAATATTTATAAGAGCAGAACCACTATTTTTTGGAACAGGGTGTAAATTTTGAAAAATATTTAGTTACATTCATAAAGAATGTAACTAAAAATCCTTTCATAGAGAACGTACCTAAAGATGCTTTTATAAAGGATGCACTTAAATAGGCATTCATAAAGAAATATGATATAAATTCATAAAATGTATCAAAACAATTTTAAAAGAAAAAGAAAAAATTTAAGCAAAATAAACTGGTGTAAAAAATCACCCAACTTTAAAATTAATTAGCGTTATTATTTATGGTTTCATTATATTAGGAGATTAACAAGGGGAAATGAAAACTAAATTTATCTTTATGAACAGATCCATAAATGGATAAATATTTTACAAATGTATAAGTTAAAATCTATACTTATGAGATTTGTAATTTTTTTAATCATCCATGTGTAAACAGGCTTCTTCTGAGATGCTATGCATACGTTATTTTAAAAACTTTTTGTACTAATTCCTCATAATTGACTTTGACTTTTAATCCTTTTTAACCAAACAACTTGTAATATTAATGTTAGTATATCACTAATAAAATACAAAAATGTCCATGGTTCAGGTTTGATTTTTTTCCTGATTGACCTTTCATTGAAAGTCAGCTTTTCACATTTATTGAGCATAATGTGAAGCATTTTTTTTTTAACAGTGATTTAAAATATTTAACTTTGATTATCACTATGAAGCTATTACACATTCAATTGATAACTTTTATCAACAACCACACAGAACACTAAAATACAAGAACATATTAATAGGGGATCTTAAATTCATTTACATTTGTAAATGTCTTAGGTCAATGGGCACTGCCAGTGTGTGTGGTGCACTTGCAATGCCCTTGACCTTTGAAAATAAAATGGAGAAAAGTGGCAATATCTTTTATTTGAATATGGAAAATTAATGTATAACTTTTCTTTACATTTCAGCAGGAAACCTAATTATCCTTTTTGAAAAATACCTTGCCAATATTCCTGTTCAGTAACTTTCTTCATACAGTCCACTAGATGGCGCTATGCGCAAATTGTTTTTATATTTTTTCTTTCTACTTGAATGTAACCGTCAGTAGAGAGTAGCCATGTGAACTTTCTTGCTACCACGTACCATTCCAGCTGAGATGACGGTTCAAATAAAATGTACCAGAAACCTGTAAGTAATTGTTTACTGTCTTGTCAAAGAGTACCATACGAAACAGAACGAGTTAATTAAGTACAAACATTTTTTGGTCCGTCGAGCCGGAGTTTCTGTTCTGTGAAAAATTCTAATTCTCTTGTGCTTTGTGTAACGTTCAAAATTCTAGTTCTGTTTCGTCGCAAGTTTTGGCTGTGTAATGTTCTTTCCAAACACTTTTCTATGGTACATTGTGAAACATTCTTAAGCTATAACTATTTCTGCTTTTTTGAGTATATGAAAATTGCAGTTTTATTTTTATGTGAAACATTCTAAAAGCGAAACATTTTAACTTAAATTGAAGATCGCCAAATTAAGCGATCAGTTAACTATCCGTTCGTGATCCTTAATTTATGGTAAACCTGTGCACTTGCCATCTCGTTTTTTTCTTCGTTCTTTTTTCCTATTCTCTCTTATTCGACGGTTTTGTTTATATTCGAATGAGTCAGAGTCAGTCATTTGGAGTTCTCTTTTCTTTCTTTTTTTATTGAGTGAGTTGCTTCTTTTTGCTGAGCTATGGATTTGAAAACGCTTCTCAATCAGAAAAAGAGTATAAAATCTTCCATTACTCGATTAAAATCTAAAACAGATGGAGATCTACAAACTTTGACTTTGGGGCAATTGGAAGAGAGACTGAATCGTTTCTTAAGTAGGGAGAGTTGGGCGCGATTTTCACATCTTTAATAAGCTCATGTAAAGATGATGAAATTGATGCATTTTCAATTGAGAGAGATGATTCTTTGGACATTCTTGAAGAAATGTTGGCGTTACTTGGGGGAAATATACACAAAATTTCTCAAATCGATCGAACACAAAGGGAAACAAGTAAAAAAAACCCTGAGTTTGCTGATGTGAAACTTCCAACTTTAACTTTACCGACATTTTCAGGTGTTGTTGAGGACTGGCTAACTTTTTCCGATCTTTTTCGCGCGGCTGTTTCGGAAAATTCAAATTTGTCAGCTGCTCAAAAATTACAATATTTAAAAGGCGTTTTGAAGGGTGACGCACAAAAAATTGTTCATTCATTACCTATCACAGATAGTAATTTTCAAATCGCTTGGGACTTGTTAACTGAAAGATATTTTAATAAGCGCGAGATACTATCCTCTTTAATGAAAAAATTCATGAATATGTCACCCTTAAATAATGAGTCGTACACTCAAATGCTAAATTTTGTAGATTCCACTAAAGAATTTGTGAGAACTTTAGAGTCACTGGAGTTCAAAATAGATCAAACTGCGGATACATTTCTTATGTTTTTTGTGTTATTCAAATTGGATCCTAATACCAGGACTTGGTTCGAGAGAACACTTTCCGATGATGAGGTACCAAAACTGGATGATTTGCTTAAATTTCTTTCAACTCATGCAAGGTCTATTATGACAGGAAATCAAAGTGCAAAGAGAAACTTTCAAAAAAAGGTGACCAGGGATGTAAGTGCCAAAATGTGATTTTGGAGCACTTCTGGAGCAGTAAAAATATGGTTTTGGAGCAGTGAAATAAGGTTTTGGAGCAGTAAAAATAGGATTTTGGAGCAGTGAAATACGGTTTTGGAGCAGTAAAAATAGGATTTTGGAGCAGTTAGATACGGTTTTGGAGCAGTAAAGTATTGCATTAAAATTAACGATTTGTCGAACATTTGTTAGTATTTTGACCGAAATATATCTACTTTATGCTAACTTAAAGTCAAAAAAGTCAATTTGCGTGTAAATTAATTTACATTAAGAATAATTATTAATTTGAATATATTATGTAAAAGATAAATGAAATGGTAGTGTTTATTTTCAGATAGGGCATTTTTGTCATTTTTCGTGCTATTATCAGTGCTAGGAAAAAAAGAACGTGATCATTAACTTCTGGCCCAACAATAAAAGTCTGAAGAAATTCATTTACCTTTCAAACTATCCAATAAGAAACCATGAATTCATATTTGTAATACTGAGCACAAAACAAACACTGAAAATTTAAAAAGTTAAAAAGTAAATTTCGTAAAATGAATAGCTGATAGTTGTAATGGTTTCTTTTACATTAGTAGTACTATTATTTTTCTTCATTAAAATAATATTTACTTACTCAAATGTTATGATTCGATTATGGATAATTTACAAGTATTTCAACAATCCATTGCATGTCTAATTAAATTTGAAAATACAATTATAAAACAAATAAATAAACTCTGCAAAAAAATTCACACACCTATTTAGCTTAAAAAGTATTTAGAATATTTTTTTTTTTTTACATAATATTGATTTTAAATATGATAAATTGTCGAAATACAATAATCAACTCTAAATAATATGACTGCCAATAATAATCCAATTAAAATGTATAAGTCCTCCATTACAAATGTTGTACATACATGTATTTTTAAGCAATGAAAACAAGTAAATTTTTTTGCCTATTTGGTAGAATGCAATGAAACAAAAGCTTGTTTCTTTCTGTTCTCTTCCAGGTTCTTTAAGTACATACTGATTCTTGATTTTGCTTCTTTAAAAAGCATGTGTCCGCTTTCTACGAGATGCATACTCTTCTTTTTAATCCCTTCTTCAATATTTTTTTCAGAATTGTTTAATAATTCTTGGGATGCTTTTAATTTTTGTTGTATATCAGATTCTTCAGCTTTCAATTGCATTGTGTCTGTAATGACTTCAACTTTTGGCTTAGTAACTTTTCGTTTTTGTTGCTCCATTCTGCTTGAATACTTTTTGTAAGAACCTCGTGAAGCTTTTAGCATCTCAACTGTAACCTGAAATGTGTTCAAGCGTCCTAGTGTTTCAACATGTGATTTCACTTGTCTTAGACCATTTATACTGTAAATATTTAAATTTAATAGACTCTCCAACAGTTGCTTATTTATGCTGAAACCTCTCTCTACATTCGCATTTCCATGAGGCAGACTCAGAAGGGCATTAGATAGTAAAGGATACTTCGCATTTCCAAGATTATCTCTAATACAGTGTGATTTTGGAGCACTGTCAGAGTAGTAAAAATAAGATTTTGGAGCAGTAAATTATTACATTTAAATTAGTGATGGAGCAAATATTTTTGTATATTTCAACCTTGATATTTCAAATTAATTTAAAGTAAAAAAAAAGGTGTAACTTGTTCATTATATAAATAAGTTTGCATTCTAAATTTACATTAATTTGATTGCATTACTCAAAAACTAAATTAAAAAGCATGACATTTATTAACATCTTTGGCAACAATTAAAATATTAGAAATTTTCAATGATATCATAAGGTTCGGGGCACAGCATGGCCCTAGTGTTGCTTTCTGCCACAAAAACTAACCAATCATTAGGTTCGGTTCATCACTGAAAGTTTTTCGAAATAATCTCAGTTAGCTACTTTTAACAACTGATGAAATAAGATTTTTTTCTTTAAATTACCTATAGAAGTTCTTCCCAATAATCCAAAATAATTTAACTGTATACAAAGTACTACCCCCTCCCACCCTCCCCATGCAAAAAAAGTGAAACAAGGCTGCTTAGCAGCAAGCATTAGATTTCATAACTTGTTTGGGCTGGTAGCTTCACTTAGCAGGTTTTTTTAGGGTTATTTGTTAATTGGAAGATATTTTTTTTAACTCAAAAATTAATACCTCTAACTGAAATTTGACAATTATACTAGCATTTAATTTATATATAAAAAAAAAAACTTCTAATGTAATTAAATAATAAATTAAAACAAGGCAAGTTGAAAAATAATAATTTTTGTAGTGGTTTGTTTTATAACACTACTCTCCATTGTCTAAATGGATTATAGAGGGTTCCCATGTGAAATCTCAAGGTCAATGGAAACAAAATGATCTTAAGTCTGGTTTTGCGTAATCCTTAAAAAAAAACACGACACATTTAGTTAGGTTTTTTTATTAAAATATATGCTAAAAAATAATCATGTACTCTTAAAGTACTAAGAAAAATATTTATTATCTTTAGTTACAACCAGGCAAGAAAACATATCCAAATTGGATGCATAAAGATTGATTTCATGCCTTCTACAGTTTGAATACAAAGCGCGAATCCCTGGTTGGTTGATTGAAGTTTAACGGCGCAAAGGCCATACTGCCGCGAAACCCTGATCTTTCCCGCAGCTAATTTAAAAACAAATATTTGTAAATACAAGAAATCTTTACTTTTTTTTAAAAATAGAGGCTTAAATCTCCCTCCCCCATTCAAGTTCTTCGTAGAATTTCTAGTCTACCTACGGTACGACTTGGCGCTTTTTCTGGGAATTGGCTACAATAAAAGAATGACGTAATATGCTTTTTCCCGTTTGTTGCCAAGTCAAAATCATGATCCAACATCCAGGGTTACCAAAAAATCATTTACTATTAGTCACCAATCCTTCCACCTAATCACCACGGCAAGTTCAAAATTCAAATCCCGTTTTACCGATGACTTAGAAATTAAGCCCGGAAGTGTTTGGAGAGGGGGCTGTCAATTGGATTAAGAAGTTTAGAAATTAAAAACAATATTCGAGTTTTCTTTTAGCCTAAAGAAAGCTATGTATTTCTTTATTATTGAAACCAGGCAAGAGAGCAAATCTAAACCGGATGCACTAAGATTGCTTGTGTGAAAAATAGAATACCACGGAGCCTCGGTAAAAAAAATTCTAAAAATAATCATGTATTCTATAAGTATATAAAAAAAAAATTCTATAACTAAAATCAGCCAAGAAAACGGATTTAAATCAGATGTACACAGATTCATTTACTACTTCTTTACAGTTTGAAAAACCTACAACTAAACTGAGAGAATGTAATATGTATTTTCAAGTGCGAAACCGCTCCGGCACGTTAGCTGACGAAAAACGCCCTTGAAGTGCAAAATACTCGTTATCGCTTTATTGGCGACGTTCTATGATAATTTAAAAAAATTTCGAGCCAAAATTCTCGCCAAGTAGTTTTTGAAGTCAAAAAATGATTTTTGGCGCAGTTCGGCGCAATCTTGGCCAAAAAGAGGTTTTTGGCGCAGTTTGGAGCAGGGTAGTCAGTTTGGCGCACTTCGGCGCAATTGGAGCAGCTCTTACATCCCTGGCGTGACTTTAGTTGCTTCCAACATACAGTCACAGTGTCCTCTCTGTCAAAATGACCATACTTTAGGTAGATGCGAATCATTTACAAAATTACCAGTTCAGAAGCGTATGGAATTTGTTAAATCCAATAATATGTGTTATAACTGCTTGGCTCAATTTCACGGAAGCAGAACTTGTAAGAGTAAGTTTAGATGTCGTACGTGCAAAAAACCTCATCATACTTTACTCCATTTCGAAACATTCAATGCTAGAGACATGCAGAACACAATTATTGCGTCAAATCTCAGTGAACTTTCAATAAATGCTCCTGTTTTTACACCTATTACTGCAGCGGGTCAGAATGTTTCTAATAAACCATCTGACAATTCAAGAATGGTGGGTATTACATCCTGTCTATCAAATGTTGGCCCTGGAGTTCAAATTCTTCTCTGCACAGCCATAATTCGTGTAAGAGATATATGGGGTAATTTTCAAACGTGCAGGTGTTTACTAGATAGTGGTAGCCAGGCTTCATTGATTACAAATGAGTGCATTGAAAAACTTGGTTTGAGTAAACAGAAGGCTAATGTTCGTATTTCTTGTTTGGGTGCGTCAGACACTCGAACAAATGGGATTTCTGAGATCCAGTTCACTTCTCATTTTCCTTCTCAGTGTTCACATACAGCTTCCGTGTATGTTGTAAACAAAATTGTGGGCATGCTTCCACACCACAATTTAGATTCTTCTTATTCTGAAATCTTTGGGGATCTCACTCTTACTGATCCAACGTTTTATAAAAGTAGTCCAATAGATATACTTCTTGGAGTTGATCTCACACTAACATTACTGAGAGGTCAGACACTGTCAATGGGTGAAGATAGGCCATTCGCAATACGTTCAGAACTTGGTTGGGTGATAGGTGGTAAAGCCGCTTCTGGGAGTCAAACTCTTCTGCATGTAAATAACATTCAATTAGTGTCCGATCAGCTAATTAACAAATTCTGGGAATTAGATTCTGTTCCTTGTGTAAAACCACTAACTTCTTTAGAAAGGTCATGCGAAGAGCATTTCAGAGAGACACATTCTAGAAATGATGATGGCAGGTACACTGTTAGGTTACCATTTCATTGCTCACCAACGAGGTTAGGTCAATCTAGACAAACAGCCCTTCATAGATTGGTTAGTATGGAACGTCATCTCAGTTCTAACTTAGAAAAATACAATCAATATAGGAAATTTATGACCGAATATTTAAAGTTAAATCACATGGTAGCTGTTCCCAAATCTGAGTATAACAGAAAAAAAGCTTACTATCTGCCTCACCATGCTGTTTTAAGAGAATCTAGTAGCACTACTAAATTAAGAGTTGTGTTCGATGGATCTAGTAAGACGTCGTCAGGACATTCACTCAATGACTTTCTCATGGTTGGCTATCGAGTACAACCTGAACTGTACCCTATTCTGATTCAATTCAGAATGTTTCAAGTAGCTGTCAGCGCAGATGCAGAAAAGATGTTTCGCCAAATCAGAGTTCATGACGAAGATACCGATTGGCAGCGTATCCTTTGGCGAAATTCGCCCGACGATGAAATCGAAGAATATCGTCTTGTCACTGTCACATACGGGACTGCTTGCGCTCCATTTCTTTCAACAAGAACCTTACGTCAACTTGCACTAGATGAAAAAGATAAATACCCAGCCGCATCAAGTGCAACACTCAGACATTTTTAAGTAGATGATCTTCTTAGTGGAGCCTCAACTAGGGAGGAAGCTATTCTGCTTGTAAACGAACTTCAATCAATGATGAAACAAGGGGGCTTCCATCTTCGTAAATGGTATTCAAATGATCCGTCCATATTTCGGGAAATTTCTATCGATACCAAAGAAAACGATCTAGTTCACCGGGATGCTGACAATGACTGCAAGGTACTGGGGATCAAATGGTGTCCCAAATTGGATGTGTTTCAATTTGCTGTTTCTCCAGTTGAGATAAAGGCTATTTATACCAAACATGAAGTTCTCTCTCAAATAGCTCGTGTGTTCGACCCATTGGGACTCTTGTCACCATGCGTGATATTTATGAAGATCGTTCTTCAAGAGTTGTGGATGCATAAGTTCACTTGGGATCAACCGCTTCCAGACGAACTTTGCGTAAGGTGGAGGTCATTTTTGGAAGAACTTCATTTTATCGAACAAGTCAAATTTCCGAGATACGTATTACAACCTCATGCTGAAATTGAAGTGCATGCCTTCTGCGACGCTTCTGAAAAAGCATACTGTGCGGCAATCTATGTACGCTGCATTTCCTTTGATTCTGTTCGAGTCATTCTTCTGACATCTAAAACACGTGTGGCACCTCTCAAGGTACAATCTCTTCCTAGGTTGGAACTTTGTTCTGCTTTTTTACTCTCGAACTTATTACATTCTACTCTACCGTCTTTAGACATTCCTATTAAGAGAAAATATGCGTGGTCCGATTCCAAAATCACTCTTGCATGGATAACTTCAGAGCCCAGACGATGGCAACCATTCGTTGCAAATCGAGTGTCACAAATTCAAGAACTGGTTCCTGATGTACAGTGGAACTTTGTGAGTGGACTCGATAATCCTGCAGATTATGGCACAAGAGGCTTAACACCATCCAAATTTGTTAACGCTGACTTGTGGTTCAATGGTCCGACGTGGTTGAAAGATCCTTCTCTACCCACTGCACAGGTAGAACAGGATCATCTTCTTAAAGATGAGATGTCAAAAGAGGAGAAGAAACAACCTAAGATTACCATGTTACAAACTTTCAGTGAAACATTCAAATTTGAGATTTTTCATAAATATTCCTCGTGGAATAAATTGAAAAGAATTCTTTCATGGTGTCTTAGATTTCGCAGAAATTGTTCTCTGCCAGCTGAGAGATGGAGGAAGACATCTTTGACGACTAAAGAGTTGAATGACTCGGAAAAGATTATCGTAAAAATTGTGCAACAAGCTCATTTCTGTTCAGAAATCTCATGTCTTACCGCCGGAAAACAACTTCCTTCAAGCAACAGAATTCTCTCTTTAACACCATTCATCGATGATTCTGGACTTCTTTGAGTGGGCGGCAGGTTGGAAAATGCAAGGGTTCCAGAAGAGAAGAAGTATCCTCTTCTACTTCCGAAAAGTGATCACGTCGTAGATTTGATCATCAATCACTACCATCTGAAAATGCTCCACGCTGGTCCAGAACTTCTTCAAGCAGCAATGAGAGAAAAATTTTGGGTTCTTTCCGCCAGAAGAGTTGTAAGAAGATGCGTTCCGTGTTTCAGGAATCGGCCAAGGCTTGCTGAGCAAATCATGGGAAATCTTCCCGAGTCCAGAGTTAGTCTTTCAACAGTTTTTCAAAGAACTGGTCTTGACTTCGCTGGACCGTTTCTTATCCGAAGTTCCAAAGGAAGAGGAAGTCGGACCACAAAGTGCTACATCTGTGTCTTCATGTGCCTCGCAACTAAGGCAGTTCATCTCGAAGTTGTGAGTGATTTAACAACCACTGCATTCATCGCTTGTTTGAAGAGATTTGTAGCACGCAGGGGTAAGCCTTCTGAGATCTTTTGCGATTGTGGAACGAACTTCTGTGGAGCAAGCCGAGCCCTAACCAAGGAATTTCGACAGGTGATGAGGGATGACACTATCCATCAGTTCCTTGCTACAGACAACATCACTTGGCACTTAAATCCACCATCGGCTCCTCACTTCGGAGGCATTTGGGAGGCCGTTGTGAAATCCTTCAAATTCCATTCGAGACGAGTCATCGGCAACACTAGTGTCACATTTGAAGAACTTTCTACCATCACTTCTCAGATTGAGGCGTGTCTTAACTCTAGACCGCTTTGTGGTCTTTCTACTAGTCCAGACGATTTCAGTGTGCTAACACCAGGTCACTTTCTGATAGGGAAACCGTTAACAGCCATTCCACAACTACCAATTCTGGATGACATCAGTCACTGTGACCGATGGCGAATGATGCAACGCATGATTCAGCACTTTTGGAATCGGTGGTCGTCAGAATATTTGACAAAGCTACAATCAAGATCCAAATGGCGTGTGTCCCAAAAGAATCTGGATGTTGGAGATCTGGTTTTGATAAGAAACGAGAACCTCCCTCCTCCACTTCAATGGAAGTTGGGTAAAATTTCCAAAACATTCCCTGGAAAGGACAACAAGGTTCGTGTCGTTAGGGTAAAAACTCAAAATGGCGAACTTATCAGACCAATTGTGAAACTTTGCCCTTTACCTATTCAAGATTGAACATTCTTACTTTCTATGTTTAATTCAATTATAATTATACTAATTTTTTTTCTTTCAGCAATGTAAAGAGTCATCTTTCCATCTGTGTATCTTTTCCATATACTTGCATATTGTTATCTTTATTAGTTTCAGTTATAATATTTTCTTGCTTTGTTGAAACCCCCTTCCGAGGTTTCAAGGGGGGGCGGTATGTTCAGTAACTTTTTTCATACAGTCCACTAGATGGCGCTATGGGCAAATTGTTTTTATATTTTTTCTTTCTACTTGAATGTAACCGTCAGTAGAGAGTAGCCATGTGAACTTTCTTGCTACCACGTACCATTCCAGCTGAGATGACGGTTCAAATAAAATGTACCAGAAACCTGTAAGTAATTGTTTACTGTCTTGTCAAAGAGTACCATACGAAACAGAAAAAGTTAATTAAGTACAAGCAATTCCTATCGGCACCTATGTTTAGGTCTAGACAACTTGTTTGGGGAACATCGCTTAACATTTGCTGGAGTTAAAGTTAATTTGTTTGGGGATTATCATTTAGTCCATACCCCCCCCCCCCACCAATAAGAGATTTGAACTTAACTTACCTCAATTTTAATTTCATACGTAACATAAGAAGCATATTGCTCAATCCTACTTTGTATGCTAATTTTTATGAAGCCCTTCAAAAAGAAAAAGAATATATATATATATATAGATAGATAGATAAATTAAATCATACAACACAAAACTACAAAATTTATTAGAGTGACATTAGTAAGTAAAATCAAATACATCTTATAACATTTCGAAATTGTGCACTAAGTAAAAATGCAAGTTAAAGATGATTTTCACTGAAATGGCAAGTCAGAAAACAGAATTAAAATTAATCACATAAAAAAAGCTTTTAATTAACTTGTAATCTTGCTGTTCTACTTTTTTTTCTGTTTGTAATAGATGGCTAAATTTTTGGCACTTTCCCAAAACACCTATAACATTTGTCGATAAAACTTTGTTTACTGTTATTGCTAGTGACATCTTCACTAAAATTAACACATTTCTCATTAGATGATGGCAGAAGCCTAGAGGGATTTAAGCATGTGAACAAGTCATGGTGTGATCACTGTGTTTATTAACAGATTGTCTTTTTTTCTTTCATAAAACACAGGAATAAATAATCTGATAAAAAATATCCCGAAACTGTCCTTTAATGCATTAGGGTGGTTAAAAAATATATGCGGAATTTTTTTTTTACCTAGAGACCAGGACCCCTCATTTTTTTACATCTACCTATACAAATGTTCAAGCAAAATTTTAGAATCCTACTCCAATTAAAAGATGGGGCTCAAAAAATAATAAAATTTCATATTTTGTGCGTCTTTGAGTATTTGTAGTGGATTTGGTAATAAGTATAATTGAAAGCAATTTTCTCAAAGAAAGTTTTTATTCATACCATAATTAAAAAATGTTAAATAAGTTAGTAAAAATTTATGAAATAATTAATCACTAGAGGGCTCCGCTCCTGCTCACAAATGCTCGTTAATCCCTATGCTACTCCATTAAACTTTTGAAATTCTGATAAAATAGCCCCTATAAATTAGGCGGTATAAAATCCTGAAAAGCATTCAAAATAAGTAATTAGTACACCTAAATATGAAATGACTATTTAGTGTGGTGTTATGTAGATCAGTAGTGTTGTTTATTTCATCATTTAACCAAGCATTACAGTACCACTTGGCTACATTTCTTGTAAGCTGAAAATGCTCGATGAGAAATTATCTAAATACCATAATATCATTTGAAATCATAAAATTCTCACTCAATACAAAGTAGACTAGCGAGTATAAATAGTGTCTAAGTTTCAGCTTTATTCAAAGTTTCTAAATGTACAGCTGTACTTAATGAACATTTTCAAACAACACTCAATCTCCTACCAAGAACAACATTTAATTGAAATCAATCGAATGAACAATTAATAACATCTAAAAAATATGGGTTAGGTAAGGAAATTGTAAACAACATAAATCCTGTAGATGTTGCCATTCAGATTATCTAAACCCACTGCCATAGTAGAGACATGTTTGATAACGTAATATTGAAAATTACTATATCAAGAGTTCTTTTTGTAAATAAAAAGTAAATATCAAGAGTTCTTTTGTCACAAATTCTCCAAGACTGGCATTATCTTACAACATTTTTAATAGCTAGCACTCTTTTATAATTTTGGAATCTTTTGAGCTATTCATATCTGCAATACTTTTTAATTTTTCTTTTTCTGTAATTCTATGTGAAAATATGGCTTAACCAGCCAATTCATTTGAAAGATACCATATATCCTTTTTCAAAACTTTTCCATCTGCAATTCCAATTTTAGAATAAATTATCTTATACTTTTTAAAGTTTTTCCACAAGTTCAGGTCACCACCAGAAGCTTCAGAAGCAAGTGGGGCTTCTATCCATGTCTTTACTGTACAAAAAAGCATTAAACTGCACAAATAGCTGGAGCTGTATTTCTTCTCTCTATTAGTAATATGGAAAACCTCTTGCTAATCTCTGAATAGAAGGATTTAAAAATGTTTAGGAGTTTAGCCATCCATGGCGGGTGATGAATAGCACATGCTGCTCTCCAAACGATTTTCTCTAGTGGATTGCCCAAAACGATTAATGTCCGATAGATTACTTTTTTATAATCATTTCTAATCATCATAGATTTATCCACAGTTGAAAGAAAGGCTAAATTTGAAACTCTAATTTCTTTAGTGCCTTCTTTCAGTTCTAAATCCTGGAAATTTATTTGTGCAATTCTTTTTCAAACGGTTTAAAGTCCTTTAAAGAGGGAAACTTCTGGGGAACATGATTCATGGCCTGCACAACTTAAATAACTTTTCCAATAGTAGTTCTATGACATGGTGCTAGCAGGATAGCCACAGTAGTTCACGTCCAATTTTTTCTTGAAATTAATGCATGCCTCTTATACACAACTAATAGTTATACTTGTAGTATCAAAACTTTGTCCAAATTTAATTTTCAACTTGTTATTGTCTTGCATAAAAACAATTTTTTGAAACATATTTCACTGTTCTTCCACCACTCAACTTTGAGACACTAAGAAGTTTTTCGATACCATCCCCTAAAATATATAAAGGCAAATGATCAATCTTTCTTAATCCAAAAGATTTTGGCAGACGTTTGCAATTCCGATGAAGGACTATAGGACAGTCGATTTGAATTTACCCAATGCTTGAGTCAGGGTATTCTTTTCTAGCTTTCATTCTTGATTTTTGACCTCTTTTTAAAGAGGAAACGTTCGAGGAACAGCCAAAGCTGCGACTACTGAAACAATCAAAAGAAGTGATAAGTGCTTCACGATCACATGGCGTTTTTGATAATATGAATGTTGTCAGATACAGTAGATAACTGTTACCAAACTATACTACATGTTTTAAAAAAGCATAACAACTTTTTTTTTTTTAAATGTAGACACACGTAGAATCAGCATAAAACTCGAAAATTATGCGAAATTATAAAAAAGTACAAAAATGAATGGTTATTGAGCGCCACCTTCTTATAGGAGTAGGAAGCTAAAATTTTAGGAGAATAATACTATTGGTGAATGTAAAAAAAATTAGGGGGTGTCTTGGTCTGTAGCTGAATTTTTTTTTAAAACCACCCTAGTGTACATACTTTAAAGGAATTTTCAATCCTATTTTGTAAGCCTCACATCAGATTTAAACCAAGAAAATCTTAGGTAACCTTCAAGAAGTCGTTTGAAGCAAATAAATCTTGTTTGACATGTTGATTTGAAATTCACAGCTACAACTCCTATTCCAAATTAGAAAACTGTTGGTGGGCAGTTACAAGTGTAAGCATTACTTCTCTTTGACCAAAGTAGAGAAAATGATTCAAGAATTTATTTAAAATCTGCATTAAAAATGTAATGAAACGATATATGTACAAAGAACAAAAGAAATATTATGAAGAAACTGAATAAATAACAAAAAACTTATTTCAATTATCTCTTGATATCTAAAGCAAACAGTGATGTTTTTGATGAATATTTTTTTGCAAACCAACAAAATTTCTACCCAACAAATGAGATCTTGTCAATTAAAATTGCACTGTGACACAATGGTCAACTAAACAATTTGAATATGGTAAAGTAATCTGTACACTATATGTTATCTAGATTTGACAAGGCAAGAATTCCTTAACTCTTTATTTACTTACTGGATTTAAAAGTCCTGTCAGTTTTCACAGGGTGCTGTATTAATTTAAATGCTTTGAAACCCATTGGGACTTTAAACTCCACTTCTATGAAGTTCGTTCTTTAATTGTTGGACGACAACACAAGATTATTTCTCTTTGGAAGCTAACTAGAGACAAGTTTACAAGATGATGTAAGGCCAAGATAGATGCCTAGAAGTTTTAAAATCGTCCATGTGTTTGCATATAAAGAGAAATAAGCTTGTGCTGTCATCCAACAATTGAAGAATGAACTTTATAGAAGTGGACTTCAAAGTCCTAATAGTTTGCAAAGCATTTAAATTAATACAGTACAATGAGAAAACTGATGGGACTTATAAAGTCCCATCAGTTATCTCATGGGACTGATGGGACTTATAAATCTCATCAGTAAATAAAATAAAGGGTTAAGATCAATTACCATACTTAAAATGTCCCATTTCTTTAATTCTGAATTTTTATTGAAATAAGAACCAGAGTACTGAGGCCATATTAGTGCCAATACCTAGATTTTTAAAAATAATTTTGGATTTCATTGAGAATTTTTAAACGTAGGCTGTTGATTACAATTAATTCCAAAACAATGTTACAAAATATTTTATACCTGACAACCATCAGCACTCTCCAAAGGTTCTAACATGTTTATGAAGTTTTGTGAAGACAGAAAATTTTTCTGAAATAAAAATGATTTTTAAATAAAAGAAATAGAGAAAAACAAGTTTAATCGAATGACATCAAGCACCACTTTATTTTAAGGTTTAATGAGGTAAATTCTTCATAAAAACACAAAACTAGGACCATACTGGTTCAAAATATTATATTAACATCTAAACAGAAGTTTCATATCAACCAGACAGTAATCATACTAGTTTTCCATATGTTAGTGTTCACAAGAGATGGGTCACATCTCTGAAAAATTGTATGCTAGTTTGACTCCATAAAAAGAGTTTTGACTTTAAAAATTACTTTAAGATTGTGTAAATATAGAACAATTTTGCAAATAAAAGAAATTATTTGTAATAAATAATGGCATAGTATGCTAATTGATTAGGATTCACGAAGGAAAAGATCCAAGGTTCAACAATTTTCATTTATCTCTGCAGCCGAAATGCATTTGATAACAAACTCAGTTCAAAATGAATGGAATAGTTTGTTTTGAGTTTACTGGCACAAGGGCAACAATAGGGCCATGCTGCGCCAATCAACAGAATTGAAACATTGATTATTCTTCCTGTAGTCAATTCAAGCATTCCACATTTAGTGCAGGCGGGTTGCTCAAACTGGATTCAGGTGACACTGCAAAGGGTAATGAAAATGGAAATCCGTATTATTTCTTACTTCTATGTAAAAAGGCAAACATCTTCTGGAACACTTTTGGTTCAGATTTACTGTACAGTGCCTGATGATGAAAGTTGGCATCGGGCAACCGGTTGACTGGATTTTCAGGCAAGACTAGTGAACATTTGGATTTTGAAAAACAGCGTTTTGACGCCATTTTGGATTTGGCGGCACAGCATTTTCAATTTCGGCAACTATTTTTAAAAGTTACCCTCAGACACAAAACAGTAAATCTTAACTGAACTTTTAACAGGAAACACCAAGAATTTACAACTCAAATTCGAAGAAAATCAACCAGTTTAGCAATTTTTCCAGGTAAGATGACAATTCTTCATTAGCTATTGTAAAAACGGAATTTGAAATTTTTTAAGTGTTTGATGTTTGGGATGAAATTCCCATACTGCCTCACTTCAGATGAACTATAAGGGACCTGGAGAATTTTAACAACATTGTAAGGAGCTAAAATAAACCAGAAAAGAATAACTATTGTTGTCATAAAATTGTCAAAACTGTTTTCGGAGATTAAGAAGATTTTAAAAGACTTATCTTATAAATAAAGCCAAGGTAAGTTGACAGAAATAACCAGGTCCTTTTTATTGCATCTGTTACCAAAACTTCAAACGACAGGATCTTTAGTTGCAATGGGTGCAAAACAAGGTATTAGTCCAACAAATTATAATTGAAATAATGTAATTTTGGAAAGGGAATAATTATAACCTTTTTTCAAAACAACCCAAATTCACTGTTTTGTTGTGTTTCCAGTTAATATAATTGACAAAGCTAAACGTAAGGTATTGCATTTAAATGTATAAAAAATACGGTTTAAAAACATACGTGTTTTTTGAGGGAAAAGCAACTGTTATTTCTCACCCGAAGAATTGACGAAAAACAATGTTTCTTAAACGGAACCCTCGTTTCGGATTATTTTATTATGTTAAAAACAAAAAGTTTATTATTGCAATTGACCATGAAACTAAGTTGCATTTCCGGTTTTACTTTCACAAAGTAAACAAAGAATGTCCACCACCACCATAAAATTCGAGAAGCTAAATTATCGACTGATAACAGCGCCCCTATGTTTTGATCAACAGGATGACAGGGAATCAGAAACGGTTTGCGACAGGCAGCAGACTGAGAACAACAGAACGGTGGAATGTGTCCTGGCTACGGTTTACAGACATTCAAAAAAAAAAAAAAAAATTATATCTGAAAAGTAATTTTATTATTAAAAAAACCCACGTATATTTATGTGATGTTTCGTGATAAACTCACCATTATTAAACATTTCGGTTTCAGATAATTCATCTCGTATATGTGATACATGCATTACTTGAACGACCATATAGCTAAAGCAGTTGGTAAAGCGTATGGTAACTCGAATGAATTAAGACCAATTATTGGCTGGCACTCAAAGATGGGAAAAGAAAATTTACATTAACTGCATATGTCATCAGTCGTCCATGCTTCTCTAGCATGGACGCCTGATGCAACCAAAGCTAACATCAGAAATCTCCAAATTGCACAAAATCGCATTCTAAGGGAAATGGTTGGTGCAACGAGATACATACGCAATTCACTGATTCACAAAGATCTCAAAATTGAACTCATTAATGAACATTCGGCGAAATTGAATATTTAACTTCTATAAAAACGCCAAATGTGCCAACTCCAATTTGCAAGCTAACATACAAGATGAAACTCTCCCAGAGGGGACAGTAAAATTAAACCTTTTGCGGCATTTGCGTTATCAGACCCAATCCTAACCGAAAAAATATAATAGATAACTTTGATTAGATGTCCCCCTTTTACAGTGGTAGTGTAAAATAAAAAGGTGTGGGAACGCTATGTGTCGTGTCGTCACAAACGTTTACTTTTTTTTCTGTGGGGATGCGAGGAGGGAGGGGGGGGGGGGAGTAAAATTGACAGCAAAGAATAAATAACTTTATTAATACTACTTTAGTAATCTCAAAAAAAAAAAAAAAAAAAAATATGAGACCCTTAAAAATTTAAAAGAAAAAAATTTGTGCTCAGGCAGTTTTTATTTAAAAAAAAATTTAAACGATTAAGTTATATGGATTTTTAAACAATTTGCTTTACGCAACCCACTTTAACAGATTATTATTTGACACTTTATAAATGGATTATAAGACATTTTCAAACATATTACTGACACACATTTTTAAACAGACTTTCTACCACATTTTTAAACAGACTTTTTACCACAATTTTTAAACAGATTATTTACATGATTTCAATTTTCATTCAGAAAAATTTCTATAAGAGATCGAGTTTAGATTCAGACACATTTCGCTTAGAACTCATCCTAATAGGGTAGTCAATTGATCTGTGATTTCAGAGCCTAGATTTAACTTGATAATCTGACTTCCAGAATTTCAGAGAGGCCTTAACATGCAATAGGTTCGGATAAATTTCCAGATTCTGTAGCTCCTAGAAATCTGTTTTCAAAATTAATTAAAAAGATTGTGATTGTTGCTGACGTCGATTAAGAGTTTTACGTTTTTTCTCCTTCTCGAAGTGAAAATGTAGAGAAGTTATTCTTCCTTAATAGCAGTGGCTCAACCAGAAAATTTCTGTGGGAGGGTTTTACCTAAGTTTGTTCCAGTATTTCTCTGTACAAAAAACAATTTTTGTGCAAAACTTTCTCATCCTATGTTTGTCACAAATCATCAATGTTTTTACAGTTTTTCCCTCTGAGGGTCATGGGCGTATATATACGTCCTTTGATCCCCAGTTTTTCCAGCAATACTCAACATTTTTAAATTTATAAATAAAATTTGAAATAAAATATTTTTTTAATATTTTATTAGGATGATAGTTTAAAACCCATTTAAAACAAAATAAATAAAAAAATTATTAAAAATTTATCTATTTGAATCAGAAATATAATTTAAAAATTATAGCAGGGAAATTATTTTTACAATATCGCCCATTACCTGGACACTCAGAGCTTTAACCAGTCACACCTACATTATAAAAAAATATTAAAATGGTTTTTGTCCAGTTTTTGAGTTATACAAAATAATCTAACAGGGGACAACATTTTATCTAGATCCAGGCTCGACCTGGCCCACCGGGACACCGGGACATATCCCGGTGCGCCCTCTCCAAAACCTTGGCACGGCGCCCTCCGAGAGCAGTGGAAAAAATTTCAAATAAATATAGATTTTAAATTTAAATAATTAAGTTTTTGATTTTAAAGTGAGTTTACCTGTATCTTTGAAGATGGAATAAAACTAATATGTAAACTTAGAATTTTAGTCAAGTTTCATGTATTACTATCGGAACAGAACACAACATATATTGATTAATCGATTTAGTTTTTCTTTTCCCGATGAAATGAAACTGAATGTGTACCGTAATTTCCAGCTACATTTTTTTTTATATAAAATTAAGGCTGTATATGGAGTGGGATATATATATAAAAACCAGGGAAATGCTTAATGTTACTTTAAGTAAATGTAAATTAATACTTTTTTTTATCAAATGATTACATAATTTTTCTCTCTCAAGCAATACTTGCTTTTCGGCGGGAAATGTAGCAAGAAATTGCAGACAAAAATTGACAAAATGTATATTTTTCGGATTAAGTAGACGCTGAGAAAAAAAATAGTATATAGAAGACCATATTAACTCTATCGGTAGTAAAACCATTTTTTACCTTTGCACTTGAATGTCATATTAGTGATTTTGTTAACAATGTGTTTTAAATAATTTTTAAACTCTTAGCTCTTCTTTTACAAACTTGGCAGTTCACTAAGCAAACTTGATCACATTTTAGTTAACATGAATATTATAAACTATTCATAAAAGCAATTAAAGGAATTTTTTACGTTACTATTGAAATTACTAAAAAATACATTGGCATACAATTTAAAACATTTAAGGACATCTAAATTTTTAACCGTAAACGTATTCCATATATTTTCTGACCAATTCATGAGACAGTTAAGAAATTTTAATTTTCTCAGTTTCATAAGACAACGATAAAAAAAAATTTCCCTCAATCAATTTCAGTTATTATCAAAAATAATAATATTCATATTTAATCTTGTAGTTATTTCATTTCGGGGAGGTTAAAGTCACTGAAAATGACAACTGCTCACTTCGCTCTGTGAATTTTTTTCTAATACTTTAGTTTCTTCATCAGTATCAAAATCAGTAATAACCTTTTGTTATATATATATATATATATATATATATATATATATATATATATATATATATATATATATATATATATATATATATATATATATATATATATATATTAGTTATTAATTAAAGTCTGTGGTACACACTATTTTAAGACATCATCAACTGTTCATAAAGCTCTTTCATTTCATAACGGTAAATGTACTCTACGTAAAAAATTAAATGATCATTGAAAATCTGCAAAAATTGTAAATAATAAATATATCGTGTTTTAACCCTTAGTTAGTTTACGCGGTTAACAAATGTCCCCTACAATCAATCTATTGATAAATTGATTGTAGGGCAGCCCATGATCAAATGATTCCTACAGTTTTTTTCAAGTTATTTCAAAAATATTTTTTAATTCTTACTTTATTCTGATCTTTAATGTTGTGTTTTTAATTAAAATACCCACTTACTTTGATATTTGGTCACGAATTTAATGGTATGCACGAAAATTTGAATTTGGGGGACATTTGTCACCCACGCGACTAACTGCAAGACAAAAGGTCGCTCGTCTAATCAGGAGTCTAATTTAGTCGATAGCGAAGTTATTATAAAAATGTTGTGTGAAAACAACTTTGAAATGAGATGGCATCATGCTTTTTAAAATAGCCTAGTAATAAGAAACATTTAATCGTTTTTTGTATCTTTATTAGTCATCACTATGTGCAATTTGTGTTTGGTATTGTAACTTGAAATTTTATACATAAAAATAACTGCTTTCACTCTATTCTGTTCATTTCTATACGTCTGGGGATGTGCCACATTGCGGTATCACGGGTAGTCCTAATTAAGCGTGATGCCGCAGTGGCTCATGCAAAATGAGTGAGTTTATTCATTGGTGTGAGACAGGGCCGTAGACAGGGGGGGGGAGTTCTCGGGACACCTCCCCCCCCCCCCGAAATTATGTGAAATCTTATTTTACCATTTCCCCTTCTTTCTTTTTTTTTTGTGTAACTTGTTATGTGTATTTAATCAAATTTTCGAACATACCCCCCCCCCCCCATCCCCGGAATTGTGTGAAATCTTACTTTACCACTTCTCCTTCTTTTCTTCTTCTTCTTCTTTTTTTTTTTTTTTTTTTTTTTTTTTGTAACTTGTTATGTGTATTTAATCAAATCTTCGACCATGACCCTCCCCCCCCCCCCGAAAAGAAAACCTGGCTACGAGCTTGGTGTGAGACGGGGTAAAAGGCGCCCTTTCGAATGTTGGTCCACCGCCCTCCAAGGTGAACCAGGCCGCCCCTGTCTAGATCCCATATTATCTTTCTAGATAATAAATTAATATGAAATTCTTTCGTTTATTTAAATTCAATTACAGAAGGAGTAACATTTTAGGTTAACGAACAAACACCAATATCAGGTTGATTTTATTATATATTAATGGCGCTTGAAATACAAGGGCATGTAGCACCCATACCTTAAATCAATTATAACAACTTTTGAAACATACTTTTACATTTCTTTTAAAAGACACTTTTTATATTGAACTTACCAAACAAAAAATAATGTTTAATGATTTTTAGATGCTAGGCAAGCAGATTTACAAATCCGTTATTTATTTCCAAGTTTTTGAACGCAAAAGCTACTTTAGAGTGATGCGGTAGGCAAACTCTGTTTGAATAATGATAGATTAAAAAGTATTATTCTGAAATTATTTACGATTGCTAAGAGTTAATTATTCAATCATTACAAAATACCGGGATGTTAGGGATCCTAGCAGAGGTTCTGACCCGAAAAGCCCCCCCCCCCCCACCCCGTTGCGAGCCTGCTTGATAGACCCTTTCTTTCCATTTAAAAATGTGCTCCATTCATTAAAATGTAATTTCACAACTAGAAGAATATTAATTGGAAAGTTAAAATACATCAGTCGATTTAAAATTTCTCGATAAATTATTAATTTGTGTACCATCCCAATCATCTCTAATTTTAAGAGGGATATCCAAGTGCAGACCCATCACTAGCTAGACGTATAGATTATCTTGGGAAATTCCTGGTTTTTAAACTAATCCAGTTCGGTTTGTCATTTCGACAGTGGTGACGATTAGGTGACAATGATTGTCAAAAGTGGGTGTGAATCAGAGGAGAAAGAAAACTGCAAAATTTATAGGATACTGCCATCAAAATCACTTGAGTTTAAGAAAGATCGGGAGCAACTTCCTCTTCTAATCGTTGCCATTGCATTTAGTGTTGATTTTTTGAAATTTGAGAAAACAGATATTTCTTAAAGAACTGATGCTACATTTTTGGAATAAACTCTAAAATAACTGCAAATGTAAACTTTCCCATTTCCAAATTGAAAAATAATTTACTTCTACGTTTAAAAATGAAATACATTTGACTTGCTTTCCTACAATTTCCCAGCCCAATTTCAATGCATTTTATACCCATTTACAAATGTTACAAAACCATTAGCAATTTTATATTATGGAAGATGAAAAATATGACATCAACAAATGTGAATACCTTCAATTTTTGGAAAAGGACCGACTCATTAGCATGGGTGCCGGCAACATTATTTATAGAAGGTTGCAAGGAAAAAAAACCTCTTTTTGTTCAAACCTTGATATTTCAAAACTATTTTTCTTTTCTCTACGACAAATATAACATCCATTATTAAAAGGCACACAGTTTATTTTTTCCGGTAAATTTTGTCTTTTTCTACACTTTTATAAAAATTTAAGCAACTAGGGGAATGCAAGCATCCTCCTACCTTCCTGCCGCCACCCAACTCCGTTATTTTTACGTGTTGAGTTTTTAGGGTCATCATGACCAACACAACGCTTAACAAGAATATAAATTTATTGAACTTAAAGCTTAATAACTGAGATGAGAAGTGAAATTAATTCCAATCCACAATATGGATGAAAAGGACACCAAATTATAGATAGTACATCACTGCAAAAGGTAGAGGCGATTCGTAGTAGTCTTCCTTAGTCGAATTCACAGAAGAGAGTATTTTCCTGCTGATCACTCAGCTTCACCAAGTGAGCTCAGCTGTATTGAAGCGCAAGGATAAGTCGGGGTAAGTAACAGTCTAAAAAATCAATATTATTTTGACTATATTTTGTCAACATTCTACACTTACCTATCTGGATTTTTAGCCCCCAAACAGTTTATTCCGTCAGAATCGCAGGTTTGCTTCGCTTATCTTTTACAGTTCTCTGTTTTTTCAGCTTGAACGAATTCCTTTCTTAGATACGGGGCGAGGTTTACAAATAAATTATTAAGTGGGTGATGTAAAATTTGATGATAAATCGGTTAGCGTTCCCGTTAAAATTAGAAGAGAAGAAACATTCTTCAAGAGAAAGACGCAAAGAACTGCATGTGCCAGACAATAGTTCTGTTTTTTAAAAATGGAGAAGGCGTGAATTTGTTTTCTAAGTTTTTGGCTGGAATACAAATTTGACTGATGGAATTCATTCACAAACAAAGGTCATTCGTTGAAGACGACAATACTTCTCATTGGATGAATCTTGGATGTAAACATACGTCAGTTCATTTCTAATGAAGTAGCATTAAAACATTGAAAGACTGGAAGAGGGAAGGGGAGTCTATTGCATCAATCGGATTGTTGATGGAATGGCCATGTGCAGGTTGTCGCGCCTCTCTCAAGTGTTTTGAAAATATTTGAACTTGCCTGCTCAGCTTTGAAGTTGAGGA
This sequence comes from Linyphia triangularis, assembly GCA_963978545.1. NCBI lineage: Eukaryota > Metazoa > Arthropoda > Arachnida > Araneae > Linyphiidae > Linyphia > Linyphia triangularis. The sequence goes on along the minus strand of OZ021729.1, from coordinate 51,526,223 downwards.
TCGAAAACGAAGGCATAGTTCTCACTAAAGAACTTTTTCATTTTCTTACTTGACGTTCCGTTAAGTGTCACATAAAGAAAAAAAAAATGCAAAAAATAAATAAAAAATAATACAAATTAAAAAAAAATTTAGGTGAGGGAATACCGTTTCTCCTTCTGAAAAGGTAAAGATTCGCAGTTCCCACACATTCCCGCTCCACTACACCCCTGCTCATACCTCTGAATAACTATGCCTGAAATCTCATCTCGATCTGATGTTGAATGGAACGGAAGCTCGAGGTCCATACATCGGTAAAGTTTTTTTGTGACCACCCTGTATTTAATTTCAGTTCATTTTGATGAAAAACACCCCACTTCTGGACTAAGGGCAAATCTCAATATTAAGAAGCGTAATTTTAAGGTCCAGTATTAAAGCGAGTTGGAAGCGAACGGAACTGACGTGTTGTAGGACGCTACAGGTATTAGTTTAAAAGTCTAAAATTATTTATAAATAACTTAAATTTAATGTGTCTTGTTTAACAAGATGTTAAAACAAAAAATGTGATGTAATGTTCAATCAGACATGAAATTCAGTGTAAGATAACTTACAAACTGAAAGACAAGCCAACTTTACACGCAGTCTAATTAAAGTAGGCAACAAAAATATAGAAGTTAATGTATATTAGTGTTCACAATAAAATTGACAAATATAAAGTTGTTATGGTTTTATTCGAAATTTTTAAAATACTTGATGTTAATTTGACTCGCTTATTACTTTCAATTACCCATATGTTAATATATTACAATGAAAGTATAGGATTCGGTGAAGAAGATTTTTTTTTTCTCCACGTTTTGGAACATCCTGACGTATAAAAAGTAGTCTGGAAAAACTGTCTATATGTTTTTTGGTCAGCATAACTCCCGGACGGATTGACCTACGATGTTCAAATTTTGAGTACAGATGAGTGGTGGCCATGAGACCTGGCGTTAAGGTTTTCGTCAAAATTATGTATGTGCATATGGTAGCTACCGTTAAAAAAAAATCACTTCCATTACCGAGAGTGCCAAAGAACTTTTATGGCTTTCAAATATTGTTGATGAATTGAATGTAATTAATTTTATAAAATCATTGCAATTTTCTGAAAATCTGTCAGCAATTTTTTTTTTTTTTTTTTTTTTTTTTTAATGCATTAATGTAGAAAATACATCTATAATAATAAAACAAGCTGTGTGTCTGTCTTCTGATCTATAGAAACCTACTTAAAATTGGAGTAGAGCTCTGAAATTTTCAGCATAAGTAGTTTTGGCCTTTTAATTGTATACATATCAAACAGAATGTTAAAATTTTAATTAGTTCTTTATTAATTATTTTTTTTAACAAAGCGACTTCAAACAGAGACACAGCTCCGAAATTTTCCACATAAGTAGTTTTAGCCTTCTAATTGAAGTTTTGAAAAACAGAATTTAAATTTTTTTTTTTTTTAATTAAATAATAAATATGTTACAAAACGATTACTAATAGGGCTACAGCTCCGAAATTTTCAACATAAGTAGTTTTGGACTTTTAAAAAACAGAATTTTAAATTTTTATTTTGTTCTTTTATAATTAATTTTTTAATTAATTATTAAACATTATACAAAACGACTACTAATAGGGCTACAGCTCTGAAATTTTCACCATAAGTAGTTTTGACCTTCTAATTGGACTGAACAAAAACAGAATTTCAAATTTTTATTTAGTTTATTTTTAATTAATTTTTTAATTAATTAATTAATATTTTACAAAACGATTTCTAATAAGGCTACAGCTCTAACATTTTCAACATAAGTAGATTTGGCCTTCTAATTGGACTGGAGAAAAACAGAATTTGAAATTTTTGTTTGGTTCGTTATTAATTATTTTTTTAATTAATTAATATATATTTTACAAAACGATTTGAAATAGGGCTACAGAGCTTTGAAGTTTTCAACATAAGTAGTTGTGGCCATCTAATTAGATTTTAAAAAAAATATTTTTTTTTTTTTTTTTAATTTTTTTTTTTTTTAATTAATTAACAAATATTTTACAAAACGATTTGTAATTGGGCTGCAGTTCTGAAATTTTCAACACAAGTAGTTTTGGCCTTCTAATTGGACTGACAAAAAGAATGTTAAAATTTTAATTGGTTTTTAGTTATTTTTTTCACAAAAAGCTACTTTAAATAGGCCTAGAGCTCTGAAAGTTTCAACATAAGTAGTTTTGGCCTTTAATTTTGCTTTCCACAAACACGTGTTAAAATAATCATAAAGAAGTACTGTATTATTGTATTAACGGGGAATTTTTTTCTCGACAAGGGAGAGGCTTCCAATATTAAGGCTTTACTTAGCAATTGGATTTTAGTGAGTGAAGCGAGCTTATGCTTACGCAGCAATGAACCTTTCAGCGAGCGAAGCTAGCCTAATGCTTGCATAGCAATGAATCTTTCAACCAGTGAAATAAACCTGTGTTTATGAACTTTTCAGCGAACGATTTTCGATCAGTTCGATTTTGCGTAGCGATGAACCTTCCTGCGAGCGAAGCGCCAAAAACTGGGACCTATACACCAGTGACGGATTTCCGCAATGCGAGGCCTCACAGCTAGCTAAAATATTGCACTTGTTAAAATTTCGTAGCGAAGCTCGGGTATTCAGCTAGTATTGATATAAAGCTTAAATTTATTCGGCAAATTTTAAATGAAGAGACATTTATTTTGAAGTTTGTAAACTCAAAAGTAACTTAGCGAGACTTTTTAACAATGCCGATTTGAAAAGAAAGATTAGAGTATTTCATAAACAGTGTATTTGATTAGGCATTGTGTTTTGAATTACTTTGTGTGATTTTTTATGCAACACAGCGACCCATGGGGCCGATTGTTGGTAAAATTTACAGGTCCGTTCGTTTGTTGCATCAATAAAATCTTTCTTTACTTCCACAAGCAATCATCGTAATGGAGAAATTAATCTTTAGTTATAATTTCTATGAGTAGCAACATTTCGTCCCACATTTGACTTGCTTATTTCATTCTAGTTTTTGCCTGTGTCTGAATAAAAAGCAGATGCTACTGAAATCTGTATAGAAACCTGTATGGTGAGATGTGATTACGACCGTTTGACGTGTTTCTTCTGTTTTTAAAAAAGAGGCATAACTGATTTTGTATAACAGATTATATTTTGTTTTATGGAATACTTATCGAGACTGAATGACTGTAAATGAATATTTGTTCTACATATTGGTCTTCTACTTTGGACTTGAAACGGAACACTGCACATAATCCTGAACAATCACAATGCGCATTTCATTTTTTGCCCGCTTAGCAGTGGACTATGATATCGTTTAGACTCAAACAGATCTGTTGCTTCTATTTTAATTTAAACAATAAATTTATTCTCTGAGAAATTACATTTCTTTGAAAGTTGTTGATCCTTTACTTTTGCTATTATATCTAAAAACTAGGAGTGTGGAACATCTCAAAACTTTTAATTACACTATATAATTTTAGTCATAGCAGTGAAAATTTAACGTGGTGTTACTTACCATTTATAAATAAATAAATAAATAAATAAATAAATAAATAAATAAATAAATAAATAAATAAATAAATAAATAAATAAATAAATAAATAAATAAATAAATAAATAAATAAATAAATAAATAAATAAATAAATATATATATATATATATATATATTTACCAAGGACGACCAAGACTGACTTGGAGGCGAATGATCTTGAAGGAAAGAGACAATCTCGGTTGGCGAAGCTGGGCTGTTGCCAGGGAGGCCGCGCTGAACAGGAGGGACTGGGTTTCGACAATTGCGGCCTCATGCGCCTACAAGGCGTGAAGAGACTCAAGGCAAGGCAAGGCAATATATATATATATATATATATATATATATATATATATATATATATATATATATATATATATATATATATATATATATATATATATATATATATATATATAAATTATTATAGATTTATTGCTCTTTATAGATGCTCTATTAGGATTTACCTTAGGATTAAACTTTCATTAATGATTATTTTATTTTTAAGATTCTATTAGAGTTAAACCTCTTTTACACACGCAAGAGTTAAAGAATATCTTCTTGTTTGAGGGAGAGACTTTTCAATAATTATAATTTTCGTTGCTTTTGATATTTTTTTTTTTTTTTTAATGTAGTTCTTTTAATCATGTTTCAGATGTTTAAGTATCACCTGATCTTATTTAGTCCTTTAAATTGTAGTCCTAATTTAATCCTCCAAACAAAATATGGCCTTTGGAATCTAAAAAGAATTTTGGTGGAATAATGGATTTAAATTTATCTTCTATTTCATAGAGTACTGATTGAATTAGTAAATATTCCGTAGGGCAGTGTGAAACCTGTACTAACATTTTAAATTATTATATGAAGTAATTTATCATAAAAATTTATATTTCTGATCTGGTAAAATGTAGTCCCATTTTAGGTTCTTCATATTACTCGAAAACTGGACAAACACCATTTTAATATTTTGTCCTCTATAAGTGACAGATAAAGAAACTGCAAAAATACTGATAATATGTAACAAATATGGGATGAGAAAGTTCTGCTTGGAAGTTGTTTCCTTTACAAATACAAGGGCAAACTTAAGATTTGATTGAAAACACCTCCCACAGAAATTTTCTGGTTGCGTCCCTGATGCCTAGTTATTAAGAGTTTGACAGATCTATTTAAACTCCATTTTCAGCTAATTTGTGAACACCCTGTGTTTATACTGCAATGAAAGAAGCGTATTGAATACGAACGTTTTTACATTTAAAAAAATGTCGATACAAAATTCAAAAATCCATCCTCAAAATAGATATGGAATTTATATTAGTTTTTCTTTTTGATAAAGCTAACATTTTTGTGTATCTATTCGTATACAAATATTAAATAACACATAAACGAACAAATAATGTTAAAAAAAGAAGATTTAATGGTCATTAAGACATTGTCAGTGTGATTGCTTGGAAATTATTACAGAGCTTTTCGATTGATTTAGTTCACAGTTCACATCATAGTGTTTTCCGAGTTCCATTAACGTCATCCATTTTGGGTCCTTATCCTGTTAAATAAATAAAGAATGTTTATTGATCGCTATAAAACTAAACTTTTAATATTCTCATACAAAATATGTTTATAAACGAAGTAGAAGCAATTGTTATAACAATCAATTTTTTTTATTTTTTTTTTAATGTTCTGATCAAAGTTGTTCAGTAATTTTTTGACAGTGAATATTCAGTTTGGAATGTTCTGATAATTAATTCCAGATACTAAATAGATTATAAGTGTTCTCAATACTACAGAGTAGTGAAGAGGATGCAAATTTAGCACAATTTAATTTAGAAGTGTAAGAATTAAAATTGTTCTAAGCAATTTTAGTTTAATGTCTTATAATCGTTGCAATTTATTAACGGTCTAAAATAGAACTAATTTTCCAAACAGGGTATAAATATTGTTTAATACTTAAAAAGGACTTATATACACTTAAATTTTGTCATTTTTTAATTTTTTCTAAATCGATTAATTTCAACCAGTTTTTCAAGTGAACACAATTTTGAACTAACTTAGTTCATTATTATACGAATCTATATGCTTAATTAAATGAACACATTGTCTAGTTAAATGTTCATTGTTGAGTTTTAAGTCAAATTTGATTGTGAATCCCAAATCAAAATATTTGAAAAGTACTTAAAACTTATATATAAAAAAAAAATAATAATAATAATAATAATAATAATAATAATTCCACCTAATTACCAAAGTAAGTAAACTGGATTAGTTACTTAAAAAATCGAATAAATTCAAAAGGTAATGTGACTAATCTAGCTTGCATTCACAATAAATAACTATATTCTCCAAAGTTCTAAAAGTTTAGTCACTAAAATATATCAGATTGGTAAGTTGACTATAAATTATGTATACAAGTAAAAAATATTTTTTCTTTATACATTCATGGTGTAAAAATGTGTAATCCGTCGCTTAGCTAAATGCTTAACTATAATCTTGCAGTAAACATTTTCAAAGAGAGAAAATTTTGTTTTAATATTTAACACCAACATCATCGCAATATACTAGATTATGTACACTTTTCTATTAATTTAAACCTTCTACAGGTATGATATTTTACATGTTAGTTGAACACTTGAAAATAATTTTACACTGGGTTTCACTTATTTATCTTTTAAATATTGATATGAATAAGATTTTTGAGAATATTGTCCACAGACTGTAAATTTAAGTTTTTATGGTAGATTAAACATAATTTTCAAAATAATAATAATTATAGTAAGGATAAAATATACTGTATATTCTTAGGTTCAAACACCTAATTGTATTATACGCATAAAATCTACGAAGCGCTACATTGAGCAGCTTTAAAGAAAAATGTACATAAACAGAAAAAATAACCTCGTCAGAGGTTAAAATTGTAATGGAAAAAATGTATATCGGTTTAGTTTAAAAATTAATTCAAATTGCATAAATATTGCACATTAACACATGATGTGCATAATAAACTTTATGCTAAATAGCTAAAATAAACTTTTTTTAAGAGGAATGTTTTAGAACTTACCAGTGTGAGATTTAGTACCATCTGTATGGGTATGCCCCGGCTCCATAAGCGTAGTTGTATGCATATGGATGGGCAACAGGGGCAACGACTGGAACGGCAGCGGCGGACGAGGCGTAATGGGAGACTCTGGCACCAGGAGTGTAGGTGTTGTAGCCATAGTTGTAGGATTGGCACATGGCACAGGCGACCATGGCGAAGAGGAATAGGGCAATCTGCAGAAAAATAGAAGGCGTTAAAGTGATGCTGTCATAGAATAATAATTTGAAATCTTTAGGGTCAATTGGGTTGAAGCAAGGTTCCAAGAGAGTTATATATAAGATTTTCAATAGGACATCTCTTATTTATTATTTGACCACCTGGGAGATTCCATAGGCAAATGCTTTATTGCTTTGACCTTAATATCTGCCAAATTACTGCTTTAAAATTCAATAATTTTTACACCAGGTGTAACAATAGAAATAAAAGATCATTTACGAAAATTGAAGGGAAAATAACTATCGTTTTTTCATTATTAATTTTTAAAAGTCGTTATAAACTTTTTAAAATTTAATATTTCATTACTTTAAAAACTTTGAAAAGAAATAAAAAATACCTATTTTTTCCAATTTTTTTAAGGATCTTTTATTACTGTTGTAGATAAAGTAAAAATTTATATGTTTCACAGAATCGATAGTTTGACAGATATTAAGGGCAAAGCAAAGGTTTATGGTCAGGGACGGGCTTGCGATTCCAGCTAAATATCACGTGCGAGTTCATACTCCAAATTATTTTTTGTATATGTTCTTGATAATGAATGTTTCTTTTTTTAAGTTCGGAAGTTAGGATAAAAGGATTTTACAACAGTGCATTTTGACATTCTTTAAAACAAATTCACAACCAGCTTATACGTTTATAATACTCTAACTAAAGAAACTGTCTAATAAAAAGCGATTAAATCAAAAATGGAAAATCGCGGTTACATATTAGAATTTGAATGTTTGAATGAGTTAGAATTTCAGAGGTGCTGTATTCTAATTAAAACACAAATATAGTTTAAAATTTAATAATTTAAAATACACTAAAGTACACATTGTAAAATTTCATTATTTTGTAGTGGTTAATCAGTGGTGTAATTAAAGAAAAGAAAAAAAGAAAAAAAAACAAAAAAACATCTAAATTTATAGCTGATGTAAGCGCAGTTAGTAATAAATGAGATAAATGGCATGAAGAATTTTATAATGTGAATATCAATTTGTACCATATGTTATTAAAACATTAAAAAATTTGTTTAGATTGAAATGTCATGATTATCTTTTAAATATTAAAATGATCGAGTTCTTTGCACGCACAATAATATTTTCAAAATAAAAGACATTATTCTTTTAAAACCGACGCAAAATTTCAAGCAATTAATGATTAATATCTTTTTTCATAAGTTTTTAGATTTCAATGCTATGGTTAATTCTTCAAATTGTCAATTAAAATTTTCAGATAATTTAGCGTTATTACTTTTCATTTGATATGAGTAAACCCATAAAATATTGGGATATTAAATTTAATATTGCAGGGGGTTTAGAAACCATCAGAAAGATACTCACAATAGTCTTCATGTTGAAAAATTTGCTTTTCTCTTAAGACAAGCAGATAACAAATAACGGAAATGCGGATATTTATATACTAAATTTTAGCATAAATTATTGAAAACTTTAATAAAAATATATTTGATGGGACACATTTTTCTTTCCGAAAAGAGGATGTGTCAAATTAAAATGAATTTCATTGGTTACACCCTCTGATGACGTCAATATATGAAACCTGAAACAATCCATATTGAAAACAGAAGAGGGAAAAAATCAAAATCGTCCCATTCTATGATGGTACCTGTGAATTCGCCTCAGGTAACAAAAACAATAGATACTCCCGAAGGACAGACGGACTGCATCTAAAGGAGCATCACCTGATGACAAGAGCACCTTTCTAATTATGGACCACACCCGATTTTTTTCATTTTTTTCTTCTAAACCTTGGACTCGTAATAACTCGTCCTTGGGCAAGTGGTTCCCGTAACCGGATGATATAGAAGAATAATAAAAATAGGATCATTTTATTATGAATTAAAAAACGCCTTAAAAATCTTTTGACCGGATGATAGTTAATTTTTATTGAATATTAAATAATCGAAAACGAATTTAATTAGGTAAAAATAGACACAGGGAATATTGACTGAAAATTGATAATAAGGCAAAAAACTAAATTAAATTTTTAAGTAAAATTTTAGTTCACTATAGTTAATTAAAAAAAAAAAAAAAAAAAAAAAAAAAAAAAAAAAAAACATTACAGTACTTGAAGTTCCATGAGTTCAAGCGAAAATTTAAAATTCTCAAGTGGAAAAAGCAGTGATATATATTTTTCTACACGAAGTCTGTATGAGTTTACCGAATTCATGGGCAAAAATCCCCTTTAATGAAAACGCGTAATTTTTTTATGCTTAGAGCTTGATTTTGTTTCATTTTGAAATAAACTCATTTATAAAATTATTCCGACGCTTAAAATCATTTATAATGTCAATAAACATTTATATGCACTTTTAAAATGTTGGCAGTGCACAGCTAACAAAACGCATGATTTTCCTATTGACTTAAGGTTTGTCACTAATTGCCTATGAGAACCTTCATTTTTATTGAAAATTGCGCAAACTATTTCTTTCAGAATGGTTCCCTTTACACTGTGACATTTATATTCAAATGCTCTGATGTCTAATTTATGATCCGTAGGAATGCATAATTCATTCCTTCATCTTTATTCAATTAAATTATCCTGGCTATCTTGCAAGAGTACCAGACCAGAATTTTGTCTCAAATTCTCAGTAGCATATATGCCTACTACAACTTCTGTATTGCTTATTAGCGGTTTCTGCTCTGAAAGCAGATGATGTCATTTGAATACTTCCCCCTTTAATGCTTTGAAATAGGTTGCCCATAGTTACAAACAAATTTGAACTATACTAAACTTCAACTTAGCTTGACATCACTAGACGGTAGATCGTCACAGTGCTCATAGGCAATTTATCCATTTTGGCGGCGTGAAAGCATAATGCTCATCAAACCATACAGCCTTTTGTTCGACAAATGGGATGGGCAGGAATACTGTATCACCCCATTCCCTTTTCATTCTTCTCCCGTCCCATAAGAAAAAAACTCGGCCCAGCAACCATGTAGAGAATAAAAGCTATAAGGTTTGGCGAGAATTATGTCTTCACTCCTCTAAAATAGATTAATTGCCTATGAGCACGGTGAAGAGCTATCGTCTGGTGATGTCAAGTTAAGTAGGAGTTTAGTATAGTTTTGGGAGAAGTTGTTAGTATAGATCTCTATAGTAATTATTAAACCTTCTTCAACTTCATGTCAGTAACCAAGCATGCGTTATCCAGAAGTTGTAGTAGAGATCAGTGGAATTTATGGATGGAGCGTTTGTGGATGGAACGGCCTAATTACCCCCTTGCCGTCATCCAATCGAGCTGAAACTTGGCAGATAAGTTCGATGTCGATGACAATACATTCTATCAAATTTTGGGGCAGATCCTGTCACGTTAATAAACCAAGTTGCCGTCATTCAAGCGCATTAAAATGGGAATGAACCGACCATTGTTGAAACTCTTCCTTGTTGCCAATTTTTTAAATAAATAAATAATGAAATTACTTCAGTCAGAATAAATAAATGATATTTGGATGACGTTCACTTACGTTTTTAATTAATAAATTTTGAAACATAGTTTGCCTCACATTTTGCTGATAAAAATGTTTTTAATATCGACGCTGTGTTAATCAATATCAAATTGAAAATACATAAAAAGGATTTTTTTAAAACTGCTTTTATGGGTTATATTCTTTTTTTTCTTCTTTTTTTTTTATTAGTATTAATATTACAGGTCTCTTACACTTTTTCTTACTAAGAAATATAAAATCCCGCGCCTAGCCTTCATGTAGATTATTTTAGCCTTTACTGAATCAGAACGCTATAAATTTTAGAGAGCGTTTTTTAACTTTTAGAGAGAAAATTTCCAAAATGGACAAAAATAAATATGCGCAATGAATATCAATACATAATAGTACTACTTTTAATATAATGACGAATGTTACGGCGCATTATAGTCCTCGTGTTGCCGACGGCGCCAGATAATCTGAAAAAACGTAACTACTTTTAATATAAGCACAAAAACATAAAATTATTTGGTTTTGTTTTAATGCTCAATGACTTTTGACACTGTAATTGAATGTTTTAGTTGTAGGGCCCTAGTCACGGGCTATGTTGGCCTCATGGCAAATAAGGTCCTAAGCTTCCGACGTAACGGGTTAAAAATAGAAACGAATGATTTGAACCCAGTTTATGCATGATTGGTTAAAGCTATAATTATTTTCATATAATCAAAATGGTAAAGCTGGGAAAGTTAAAAAACTGAAATATTTCAAATTAATTAGTTTGAATACTTTAAACAATTTATACTTTTAATTTTTTAACGGATTCATTTCTTCGTAAACTATTCAATAAAAGTTTTTTTTTTTTTTTTTTCTATTGTAGCAATACTACAATTTCGTAATAGCCTTGTGATATTCTTCTTTACATTTTAACAACCACACCTTAACATCTGGAAGGTACAAGGATAGGTTACGATAAAATTGGAAATGCCCAATTTTTTTCTTCTTCCATTACATCGTCTTTATTCTCATCTCGAACTTCATTCTTCCTCTTATCTGACAGCTTTCTTTTTGTATTCATTTACTCTTTTTTGGGTGGTCTCTCTTCAAACGTATAACTGTTTACCTTGTGCTTTGTCTTGACGTGCATAGTGGACAAGAAGACAAAATGTCAAGTAGATAACAGTTCTGTGTTTGATGATGTATTTCCTGACAAAACACTAGCTTTATATTCTATTTAAGATCGTTCCAAGTGTTTGAGAGATAAATTATTATTTTTTTCTTCCGATTTTAAAAGGCAACAGTTGGTTGGTTTTAATAGCGTAATTTTTAGGAAATTTAATAACCCTTTGAATTAGACTTTTTCATGGTTAAAATTTAACTATGAAAAGTACAGTGTAATTCGAAATGAATATAGCGATTACAAACGTCTATAACTATTTAGTGAAAAATAATTTATCGATAAGATTAACACAGAAGTAGACGGAACTTCAAAATTTCTTTACGTCCGTATATATCATGTGTTAAACTTATCAATAATTTTTTTTTCAATAAATAGTTATAGTCGTTTGTAATCGCTATATTCATTTTGAATTACCGTGTAGTTTATTGATGCTGATATACTAAAAGAAGTATACTATGAGTACAAAGTTTTTCCCCATTTTCCTTTTCTTGGAAATCTTCTGGGGCACTATATCCCAACGTTATTGTCGACTTGGACTATTTGTCCCAATCATTTGGGATTTGTAATCACATATTTTTCATAAATGTACACTTATCTTGTAAAAGTAGTAATTTGATAGGATATATTGTCTCATCGCTAAGTACGATTGGGATACGATTCCATGAAAACAGGAATAATATATATGTGCCCATTATGTTCGAAAGGTTTGAGGTCCTTATTATACAGCAGCGTTAGCCACTACGCGGCCCGCGGGTCGGATTTGGTCCACGACAGCTTTTTCTGCGGCCCGCCGACAGCACGGAAGATAGGAGGGGGAGGGGGGGGGGAGGGGAAAAAATAAATTTTACGATATAGACTTTTTCTTTACATAATTGTAATTTTTCCGAAATAGTATGTATTAATTGTCTAGGACAGAGTTCACCACCGCATGCCCGAAGAAACTGTATGAAGAAGTTTTCACCAAGAATGAATACAGGAATAACTTACGTAAATCTCATTTTGACAATTTATTAAGATTTGTTGCAACGAATACTGCGATAGACATCAACTCTATATCATAAAGTAAATTGAACGATTTCGACCGCCACAATTGATATCGACTAAAATCTGGAAATTCAGTTTAAATACCATCATTAAAAGTTAGGTCAAGTCACGTTGGAACAGAAGATTCGCTTCTTTTGTTGATTTAATTTACTAATAATGAAAATTATTATTTTTTAATAATTTGAAGAACCAAATATCAATTGTAATTTTATTAGGATAAAAAAAAAAAAAAAAAATTTTCAGTTTTCAAAAATGCTATGCAAATCGATAATAATTAAGAAACATATATTGATGTATCTGGCACGTGAAAAGCTCCAACTTAAGTCATACGGCCCTCCTCTAAAAGTTAGTGGCGAACGCTGTTATACAGAATAACTCCATAGCTCAAATACTTTCAAGTGGAGAACGTGCGCAACAGTAAATATGCCAGGGTTGGCCACAGCTGTGTGCAGTATAATAAACTCCATGTAATTGCATATATCGTTTAGAGTCTGAGTGTCTGAAGCAACAGACGAAACCTCTTGCTGCAGCTGTGGCCCAGTATAATTATAGGATTGCTTAAAGTGGCTTGTTTGAGCGTATGAAACTGTGGACGCGCGTTCACCTCTGGAGTGGTTTTCTATAATAAGAGCCAAGCGAAACATGGAATCCTATAGATCTTATTATACTGGATCACTGCTGTGGCTAGAGGTTGTATTTGTGGCTTGAGACGTTTCTTTAAAAAAAAAAAAAAAAAAAAAAAATTGTATTTTGAATCATTTAATATCATTTGAGTAATTACAGCACATCTATTTCTATTCAACGAGAGAAGGGGGAAAAAATTTTTTACTTACTCCGTGGACTAAATTACAGAACTGTTTTTGATGATTGAAGATGTTACGTATGAGAGAAGAGGGTACATTTTACTTTAATTTTTTTTGTTTTGTTTATTTATATTTTTTTTATTTAAATTTTAGCTGTATTAGTCGTTGGCCACATTACCGCTTTTTAACACAATGCTACATCAGAACCAAAATTCCAATCTTGTTTTTCTAGTGAAGCCCATTCTGTTGATATGTACTCCAAACGATGTGAAGGAGGTTGCTCTTTCCAGCGGAGTATGGGGTATCTTTAACAAATAAATCATATTATTTTTTTAGTAATTTTATACTAAGCTAGCTGAATACCAGTGATTCGCTACGAAATTTTACCATGTGAGTTTCAGCATTCAAAAGACATTCGTGCATTCCACATTTCGAACGTTTGATCCCGTTTCGATCTCTAATAATTGGTTTATCAAAATCGGAACTCCTTACTTTATACATACTTGCCCTTGTTGACATTTCTTCCAAAATTTATAATTGGGAATTAATTGAAAATGAGATATTTGAATTTGTCCCTCGTTTAGAACATTTAAACCAATTTCGACTCTTTAACATTAGGTCGCTGAGAATGCAATAGATTATTTAATCGCGAATGCAATAGATTATTGCGTTTATGTTTGCTTTTAGTTCTAAATTTCAAAGTTGTGAGTGTATCGTAAGTGAGACATTAGGATATTCCTCGTATAATTTGAATGTTTCGTCTTCTTTTCATCCCTTAAAAATTCATTGATCTATATTGGGATAATTTTATTTTTTTCTACAATTGCCTTTCTTGACATTTGTATCAAATATCAGATTTGTGAATACATTGAAAGTGGGACATTGGAATATTCCTCGTTTGGAACGTTTAATCCCTTTTCGACCCCTTAAAGTTGGTAATCGAGATCGGAATAGCTTACTTTTTCTATGTTTGTCTCTGCTGACATTTCGTATCAAATATCAAAGTTATCACTACATTGGAAGTGAGACATTCAAATTTTCCTCATTTTGAACCTTTAACCCTTTTTCGACTCCTTAAAGTTTTTTAATTGAGATCTAAATAGCTTACTTTTTCTATGTTTGCCATTGTTGACATTTGTACCAATTTTCAGAGTTGAGTCCAAGTGGGAAGTGGAAGAATTAGTGATGAGTGAGTCAGTCAGTGAGTGAATGAGTGAGTGAGGGCTTTGCATTGCACTCTCATTTAACCTAACAGATTCAAATACGGAAAAATTCAAGTTACGAAGTACAATATATAGTAAAATAGAATTGATTTTAGTCGACATTATCAACTGCACAAAACATTGAACATTGTTTGATAGATAACTTACATATTTACAATAATTCTCATAACGGATGTGGTTAGGAAAGTTTATTCTCTCATAACCGAAGTAGTTTCGTTTTTTTTCTTTAACGTAACCATTGTAAGTTAATTAATACTTTTCTTTTCAGGTACAGAAAATTTTCAAGATTATTCCTCTCTTAGCATGGATTTTACAATGTTTTATTTATTATCATTCCAACCTGTCCTATAAATAAGGATCTGCTATTCCCATAATTCTACAAGTTTAGGTTCCTTGTACTCCTGGGCATACGCAAATGTAAATGTAGCATAGGCTGCTAAAGAGAAAATTACTGTGATCCCTAACAGTTTTACTTTTCCTATGGCATTAAGACTTGAAATTGTAGTCTCTACTAGGTATTAGTGGCACCACTATGATGTGCAATTCCTCTAACGTACTGTTGCGTGGATGGGTTCGAAAGATTTGAAGCCAAAGCAGATTAAAACTTGCAGAAATTTATTCCGATATACTCTTCACAGATTCTTTTACAAAACCTGAACTTCTCGTTCTAGAAGACTCAATACAGCTCTTTTCACAACAATAGAGCACAAAACAGCAGTTAAAAAACTTCACAACTGCTACAAATCGCCGCAAAAGGCAATGCAATACAGTTCGCTTTAGAACTACTCTGAATGCTCACTGAGACTCAGTATCTCAACTCAGTAATTCCAGTCAACTAACTGATTAACCCAGTCAACTAATTCACTCAACTAACTCAGTGACTCAAAATCACGGACTCAACTCACGGCCGGCCTTATATAAGAGTCAAACCTTCTTGAATTTTCTAGAGGTAGATATTTGGAGATCTTTCCAGATTGTAGTCGAAAAGTCCTATACATGTACATAGGGACCGAAAATGTCGCCAAATGGTCGCCAAGTTTGGCGAAATTTGACGATTTCTCGCCAAATTTGGCGACACAAATTAGTCACCAACTTGGCCCTATCTCGCCAATTTGGCGAGATTACCATTACCATAATGTTAAATGCCCTGCTCCTTGTAAAACTCGCTTCCCAGCGTTATCTCTGTAAAACTCGTTATCAAGCATTAAGACACATCTTGCAGGAAAGCAAACCCTTGCACTGCCTTATGCGAAATGTACAGAAACTTATCTTTTTACATAATTAATGCTACGAAATATTTACAAATATACAGAAATTCATAACAGTACTTCTTAACGGAGAAAGTATGCACACCCATTACAGTATGATGTCTTACGTTCACTTTCTCATGAAAGTCTTTTCCTCATTAGAGAAATAGTTTGTTGCACGATCCATTGAATTCAAGTTCGAAGGGAGAAAGCGAACTGCGAAAAGATTGAAAAGTAGTATTTTCCAATGATGGACTAAGATAATGAACTTCTTTACATTTTCTTGTAACTCTGAAATGAATTTACTTGGAATTTTAAGATTTGAAATACCAGTCGTAGCAATACAGGTAGATTTCTTCGTTTTATTGCAGAAGCTATCGTTCTACGTTAAAAACTGGTCGAAGTAACAATTATTTTCATACTTTCCTTATGGAATTCAGAAATGGATTGAAAATATACTTAATAAGTTAATAATAATTTTATCAACTGAGAATAATAGTGAGGGGCTTATGTGCATGATTTAATTTAATTACACATAGATAGCTTTGCATCTTTTATTTTGAATGTTATGAAATCTTTTAAGGTAAGGTGGGGTAACTAGATACACAAGCCCAATTTGTATCTATTTATATGGATTAAAATTTTAACCTCATATGAGCAACGTTGTATAGGTCTACTCTCCAAAAGTTAGTTTACCAGCGGCATTTAAACAGTAGAAAAACAGATGTCATTAAAAATGGAATACAACTTGATGCACTACTTTATTCAAAATATTTTGATGTGTGTGCTTTTATAATTGCAATAATATTAATCTAATTACTTTAAAATTATACTAAGAAGATTTAATTTCTATTTAATTTCCATTTTTTGATACGAATAAGTTAAAAGGGTGCACCTTATTGCCCAGGGTTCAAAATTGACTTTGGACAACTGGACATTATAACTTAGTGAACTGAGTACTCGGTCATAAAATAATTTATTATGCTCATACCCGGTTTCCGTAAATTACGAAGTTCAGAGATTTTGCATATTTTCCATTTGTATATTTCCTGTTTTTCAAAAATAAATCAAATAAAGCTTCACTCAGTAAATCAACTAATTATACATGAAGAAATAAGTGTTTCTTTTTATATAAGTCGAGAGTATATGAAGAGCTCTTAATCTCCCTCTGAACTTATAGTTCAGTATATTTCCCGCTGAAAACTACAATAATTATATTGGAATATTTAGTTTTTAACCATGAAACCAGCATTAAAATACCATTTACTAACAAGAGAGTATCCCAGATTCTAAAAAATTAAAAAAAATTTAATCCTTATAATAACTTTTAAATTGTAAGAGAGAATTTTCACTTACAAAGACGATGTAGAAAACTGAATGCCAGAAAACTACAATAATTACATTGAAATATTTAGTTTTTAATCACGAAACCAGAATTAAAATACCGTTTACTAACAAAAGAGTACCCCAGATTACTAAAAAAAAATTAATTTCTACAATTTTATTTTTGCTGTTTCTACCCCGTTTTTTCAAAACCATTCATGCCAGAACGAACCAAATGTGGTTTATTTAACAGCCAACTAAATTGGCCGTTAGATAAAGCACATTTGGATGGTCCGTTCTGGCGCTCAACGCTTCATATATCAGTTTGAATGGTAAAATCTACTAAACATGTTAACAAAAAAATTATAGCAAGGAAAGATGCGCAATCACAAAATGAATTTGGTATGTTGTAGAATCGGTACCCTCAGTTACTGGACTTGCCATACTAATTTTTAACACTTATTTAATATGGTTCTTGTGAGTTTCGTAATATGATGCCTGAGGTTTAAGTGTTTTTATTGACCGCTACACAAGCGTATTATTACATATTAGTAATATTGAACTATAGTAAAAAATAATCTAATAAAATTTATTTACACTGGCATAGCATTCACGATATCAAATTACTTTTTGAAATTCCGTACGTACGTCTGCATTTTTTGTTAGATCGTTAATAAATTTTAAGTTAAGACATTGACTATAATTTCTTTTGTTCAAATTTCTATCAGTTAAAAGTACATTGATACTATTGGTATGAATCTATATCATATTATTGGTATGAATCAGGTAGAACATTATGGATAAATGATTGGTTGCCCTAGCTTCTAATAATAATTCTATATATCATATCATATCATATATCATATATCATATCATATCATATCATATATCATATCATATATCATATCATATATCATATCATATATCATATCATATATCATATCATATATCATATCATATATCATATCATATATCATATCATATATCATATCATATCATACAAATACAATAGCATTCTATTATTATTCCAGCTACTAGTTTCATTTAGAAATCTATATGCTTGAAGATATAAATATTTTGTGAAGTAAATCACCTACTTTCTATTTCAAGTAGCTTTACAAGAAATACACTTAAAATAAAATAATGCTTTCAGTTTTTTTTTTTCTGTTAGAAATACTTGTTGTTAATTGGCGACTTAAATTTAAAATTTCTTATTAAAAATAAAATGCGCATTCATAAATTCTTTTATTTTCACTAAGCAATCAGCAATTACAAAACACATTTCTTTTCTTAATAACAGTATTACAGTTAAGGCAATTATAAGGTTCTTGTTTGAGCCATGTGAATTCATCAATCAGAAAGAGCTGTCACCTGAAATATACATAAACTTCAATAAAATTATAATAAAATCCTTAGTGTTTTACCAGAGGCATGAGTAAAAATCCATAAATTATTAGTTACGCTACAAAATATAATGGAGCACTGTTCAAGTGCTATTCTAAAAAGTACTCTTATGTAGCGTTTCTATTACGCAACAAGCTAGTTGTACTATTTCATTAAATTTTTTTAAAATTTTAGAAAAATATTGAATGTCCCCAAGTTATAAATATATTTTGTTCCCTATGAACAGATTTTTATTATAAATTTGTTTTATGCGTTTCAACACAGAGTCAGTAAGCTAATAGATTAAGTGAGCAAACATATTTGCATTAAATAATGTAGAATTTAAAAAATATATATTTTCTTAATTTAAAATAAATATATAATGATTATATTATTATAAGTATTGTAAAAGTTAAGAATTTGTTTATTTAAAGTTTAAAAAGGTTTTTGGTGTTATTAATATTGGATAAAAGAGGTGTTCCAATTTTAATAATTTTTATGAACATTCGAAAACTAGTATTTCTGTAGATAAAACTTTTAAATTAGTAAAGTATGCTTGTAATAACAGGGAAAAAAATAAAAGCATGTGTTATTTCAAAATTTCAAAATATTTAATACCCGAAATTTGAAGAAATTGGCTTGTTTTCACCAAGTTATAAATTCTAAAACGTTGTTCATATATGCTTAACGGAACTTAGTTTATCAACTTAATCCCATAAAAAGTATTAATGGACTTAGTTAAGAATGTTCTACAGCAATGTTACATTAAGTTTCTGTGTACAATGAACTACATTTTTATAGTTAAAATTTCAGAAAAATTTATGAAATCCCATAAAGTAATATTAAATGCTACTATTATATTGAGTAAGTCCTTTGAAAAAATATTTAGCAACTTTGTTATATTATTCAAGGAACAATATAAAAAAATATGTTGATTTAATAAATAGCAATAATATAGCTAGTAATATAGCAATAGCTCGCAGCAATTCTCCAAAGTGTTTTTATAACTTTTTAGTAAAATTACGATTAATGATATTTTTGTTGCTATGCAAGATAGTTTAATGGAAATTTATCTGAACAGCTCAATGCATTCAGCTGCACTTAAATGACCTTTAGAACAAAATTATACTGTAGAACAACTTAAATTTTTTTTAAACGTTCTAAATGTTTCTAGAACTCTTTACATATTTGTGCCTTTTAATAGAAACATGATATTATGGTCTCGCAGTGTATTCTCTGTGGCGTATTAAATATGCAACGAAATCTAAAAATATCTGCGACAGAAATTAACGTGCGTTTTTATATCTAAAAAAAAAAAAAATTAAAAAAAAAATCATTATTTATTATTTGTAGATCAGAAAACATGTTTTGTACTAACGTCCATAAAAAGGGAAACTGATTTTACAAAATATATTCAAATAAGAAAAACTAGTTTTCACCTCAAATATTTACTTCTTCCATGCGTAAGACCAGTCATGGTTGTAGGCTCCTCCGAAATGGTTATAGGCACCACCGTACTGAGCATAACCATAGGGATAAGCAGCGCCGTGCGAGTTGTAGTACCCGCTGTAGTAAGGGCTATACTGTGCAAAAGCACACGCCACCAACACCACTAGGACCAAGAGGGTAATCTGAAAGAACATGCGACATATTTGAGGGTATAGATAATTTATGTAGATATTTTTCAGTCTTTTTAGAATTTTTTTAATAGTAGGATTCATATTGACTTTAACTCCTGAGTTTTACGATTACTAATCAGTATAATTCGGTAAAATTAATATTGAAAATCATACTAAAACTGTCCAGTGTTTCATCATCCATCGATAAATCCCTATTTGTACAACTACGCTGGCCAATATCGTTCGAGATTAGGAAATCCCGATGTGGAACGTTGTACATCGGCTGTTGCTACAGATATTGGCCAATCGCGCCCAATGCTGTATAAAATATGTTGGAGATTTTGAAATGTTGATACCTAGTTTTAAAAGTTAAATATTTTATTGATAAGAAAGGACAGAGAATATATATAAAAAAAAAAAAAAAATGTGATGTGTTTGACGGGTTTATAAAAGAAAAATCGTGTATTTTGGAATGATGCTCCAGTTTTAGCCAGAAATGGCCAATCTTCCAGAACCCCTGTTTCCCCAATACTACTGTGCTACCTGAGATACACTTAAGAAATACACGATAGAAGTTTTTTGTTTTTTTTTAATTTAATTGTTATTATTTTTTGTAATAATTGATACACAATACTTAAAAACTTAACCACAGAAATTTGACCAAAAATCCACCAGAGGTATACTTCGTAAATAGTCTATAACCAAAATATATATCATCCGGTAGACTAACATCATGTTGTTCTACTAGAGAACTTCTACAAGGGTAGAAAGTCAATTTCACATCTTAAGACAAGTGGAATTCGCCATGGAAACAATTTAAAATCACAAAAAAACAAAATTTTTGCATTATTTTATTTCGTAGGAATTGCGTGATCATACAATATCAATGCACAATAAAATAGATTTTTCTTCCTTAGCCATCTTCCTTTTTACATACGTCAATGTCATGCTTTAATCTCTTTTTATTACGATCTATAATATTTTGAAGTGCAAAAAAACGTTCTAGAATTTGTCCGAAAGCCATAAGAATTAAGAAAGCTTGAACTTATGGGAATGCAACAAATTAGCAAAAAATGCATTCAAATTGTAATTCAAACCTGACCATTGATTAAACATTGATGCTCAAAATGTGTAATTATTATTTCTCAATACCAGTTATTTAAAAATAAAAGTTATAGTAGTAAAGTATTTCAACTTTTGCAACATTTATTGTTTTAAGTTTAGGTGGAGAACATAGCTAAATTTGGCCAAACTATAGTTTCGTTTTTTCGAGAAAAATGATTTTTAAAAATGATTTTAATAATGATTAAAAATGATTTAAAAAATCGAATATAAACACGCTAGCAATTGTATAAGTGTTAGTACAAACTAATAATTATTTCGAAAATTTAAAGGCCAGACTAGATTGTCATAGGAAAAACGAGTGTACTAAAATAATACAGATATAAAGGGCATATGTAAAGGAATAAATAATTTTCAAGTTTAATATTTTGAGCCATGCTTTGTTTTAAAATTAGGCTTATCCTGTAGTATGCATAACATTTACATCAAGTTATATTTTTATTTTGTTCAACTGAACAAAATGTTACTTGATACAAAGATAAAAATCGAAAAGCATTTGTGTATTATCGAAATCATCTCTTCAATCCCCGCAGTTATGTCTGATAATGTATTGCATATAGTTTCAGTAATCAATTTTAATTTGTTTATTACATCATTGTAACTCAGTAAGCATTACTTAAATAAGATAATAGAATCTTAATGAATGAAATTCTAGTCCTATTTGTTGAAAGATTTATGAGCGTAATGTTTAGAAATCGGTGTAAAAATTTTGTAAAAGGAATGTTTTTAATCAATTAGCTATCTTGTATTATTGAAATATTTTTGAAGTTAGCAGATTAAGAACATTTTGGACAATATTATGTCTTTAAACTAGTTTTCATCTTTTGTAGACAATATCTTATTAGCAAACGAATGTCTAAACTGGATTTGTGGACTATTAGTTTCTATACAGTTTTAATGGGGCTCATTTGTGTATAAGAAGTGATATTCTTTTTTTAAAAAAAGTCTGACTCTTTGTTTGTACAAGTTGGATACACGTCTCGCTTATTAAACTACGAAAGCATAATAACCAGTGGTAGAAGTGGGGGGGGGGGGGATGTCCAAAAGTTGGCAAAAGTTTTCAACTTCCGTCACCAAACGATAAATTTTATAATTTCCAATCTTATAATACAAATGTCAACTAGTAAGGAAATAATTTATACTTTTTAACAATAACATGGGTCCAAAATGTATTGTTATTTAATATTCTCTGACTTAATTTTTGTACTTGGAAGTAAGAGATGAGGTGAAGTAATGATTTAACATACATACGTAACTGGTTATTTAGATTTAAATAGTGCTTCTAAATGTGCATTTTTTGATGAAATTAAATTAATAGATAACTTTTTTTTTCTTTCTTAAACTTGTCTTTATATGGAACAAGAATAGAAATTTAATTTAAAAGAAAGTTCCATCAAAGTTGAAAGTTGACCAATCGTAGCAGTATTTGTTAATAAAAATGTTTATATCTTTATACAAAGTAGTATAATCCATTTTTATAATAGTATGATATATATACCATAAATAGATTTTTTAAACATTTGATCACATCACTTTTTCTCAGAATCATTACATTTAAAGGTTAACGTCATTTTTCTCTAGTAGTTTTTAGACGGATTGAGGACTTTTAAAAGAGGGGGTGTTGAAATTTCAGTGGTTTTAGAAGTGGGGGACGCATGGGTATTTCCTTGAAAAGTAGGAGGACGCGTCACCCCTCTTCTACCCACACTTCTAGTACTGATAATAACTCTACGCTTCTATTGCATTCACGTTGCATATTGTTTATGTGAAAAAAGTTTTTGCATTAAAAAATGAGCTATTGCAGAAATTTCTTAAAATTACGTTCATAGTGATTGCAATTTTCGTTGTTTTAGTAAAAAGCATGGAAACATTAATGTCTTTGTTTCCATTTTGGATGGCGTATATCTTAAATTTTTGCTGATGCCTTTTTACGCTAAGTAACTTTGTAGATTTATAATCTTTAGCTCAAGAGATAGAGATTATAAACCTACAAAGTTACTAATGGCATCAGCAAAAATTTAAGATATACGCCATCCAAAATTATAAGAAATTCTCGGTATAAAGTTGCTAACAAACGTTCGACTGTTAACACTTTAAAAAATAAAACAACACATGAAAACTAATAGCTTCCGAAATTAATACAGCATATCAATAATAATGAAAAGTTTTTGAATATATTTTTGTAGAATCAAAACCACAGAATCTCCACTTTTAATAGTTTCGAAATAAAGAAATTTTTTGTAGATAGCGAATATCATAGAACAATCGGTTTTCAATATGATAATGGGATGTCAGGGCTTTTATGATTTTCCATTATATTGGTGCCTTAAATTATGATATAAGGAATAACTAAAAATGGAAATAATAATACTCTAATTTGAAAGTGTTGAAAATTGAAGATACTATCATTTTGTTAGCAGAGCAGAATAGTTATTGAAATATTCATTTGTAGAAAAATAATAAAAATCTCTTACCAAAGTCTGCATTTTGAAATTTTTTTTATAGTACAGGTGCTGAAAGTTATAAGAATAATTTTTTCACCTGGGCTTATATACTTTAAAATAAATGAAGAAAACTAAAGGTTTGACTTTTGAAGGTTAAACAAACTGTGGGACAAATTCTTTCGCCCCAAAGGGGAGTGTCTAAAGGAAGTTCTGGAACAACCTTGGATTCTCACCTGGTTTTTAAGACTTAATTTTTTTGTTATTAAAGCTCTTACTTTAATTAGTCATTCTAATAATTTCTTACCTATTAATTTTTTTTAAAGTTTTTGTCAACGCAGCATGTGTTCCAAGAAGAAAACGTAGAATTTCAAATCTGTATCATCTCCCCGAGCGTCCCAAATCTATTTTATATTCTTGAATTACTCTAAAAATTGAAAGTAGACAAAATCGTTGTGTTGTAGTTGCCTATTTTCGTAAAAGTACAGAAGGTCGTTCGCACTTTATGGAAACGATTTTGTTAGTTAAATTGTAGATATAAATACCGTATTTTTTGCAGCAATTTACTTTTGTCTGATAGCCATGGTTCGTGACAATAGCTCTAGCTTGGAATTTTTCATGAAAGTAAACTTTTTCTTAGTGCTGTTGTGTCAATTTTATCGCATTCTTCTTGGACCGTTTTCCAAAATAGGTTCATTTTTTTCCGATGTCGTTTTTTAAGGCTCGTTTTAATAAACCGAAAGTGTACAGTCCATTGGAGAAGCTTCAGGGGATTTTAAGGGTATTTCGTTAAATGGGATACACTTTATTCCAGTTTCTGATTATTTCTTTGCTAAATAAGCAGATGTTGATTTAGACGTGTGACTAGAGGCTTTGCCCATATGCAGGTCAACTCAGTGGCGTATATAGGTTACAGTTTCGGGAGGGGCCAATACGACCAAACTTACCGTTATTTGCACTTGTTTTTTTATATTTTAAGTGAGCTCTCACTCAAGGATTAAGGATGGTTTTCAAGGGGTTTTAAAGGAAATATTGGGAAAAAACATAGTTATTATTTTTTTATATATATTTTCAGTTTACTTTTACAACTGAAGTGAACTAATGCTTTATTATATGATAGCAGATTATTTTATAAAACACTTAATTGCATTCTCGTTAATATTATTTTCTTCACTCCCCCTACTTTTTTCCTTATATAACTTTTTTTTTAATAAAAACCTCCTCTATTCATTAATTAGTCTTTAAGGTCATTATCTCTACTATTGGTTCTTTATCTTCAGCAGTGATAGAAAATTTTCGTCCCTTTTATCAAATTACTGAAAACCTGTGTTACTAATTTCCTTGTTTCTTGGCGAACTCCTTTGAATATACTTTTGGAGTGGGAAAATATCACGCAATATTTACAAAAAGATCGGGATTTTCCTTCAGAATAAGCTAACCACTCAAATTCTTCTAGCCATTTAATTTGAAAAGTTGTAGTATGGTTTGAGCTAGAACTACTACACTGGTCTGCAAAATTTAAAGATATTTCAGTTTTTCTCTAATAACTTCTCAGTGGAACAGCATAGACACATGAAATTCACATCAAAGAGGCATCTTTATGTAACAAAACGATAAGTAAAACAACTCAGTCGTAAATTGAAATGCAAAGTGCATAGTGGAGACACATGCAAAAGCATGAAGTACCGTTAGAGAGCAGTTGCAAAAAAGCATTTACATTAAAAATCTCACAACTCATGGAGTTGACTTTTAGTGTGAGATATGATCTCCCCTGTGATCAGTGTTTACTTGGCTTTGTATTCTCACACTTAACATGAATTTCTTGATGAATTCTAGTGACTAAATTGCTCAGTCAGATTACTTACCTAAAACTTACTCACCTATTTGTTGTACTATTATTTTTATTTATTTTCTGGTTGTAGTAGATACCCGACGAATATTACATGTTCATTAAAATAAAATTGTCATACAAGTAGTCTTCACAAGTGGAAGTGTGTATTCTGCCATGGGCCCGTATAAAAAATAATAAAAGTTAAATTCGCATCATTCGATGACTAAAAAATGACGGCATATTGTGACCCAAAATTATTTGAGTCATTTATTATTTGTAAAAAAACGTCATTTCATGACTCAAAAAAATGTGCATCATATGATGATCAAAAAATTTACGTCATTTTAGGAACGTCAGTTTGTATGACCATTAAATGACGTCAAAACTGACGTAATTTTTTACTGAATAACGTCATTCGAGAAAAGATGCCTTAAAATTTACGTCATTTATCACGTCATGCTACTACTTGGGTTGTACCCAAAGACCAAAACTTTTTTTCCACCAAATCATTAACTTGATTTGGTATTTACCGCATAATATCGTTTTTCCACCTTTCTATAAAACCTCTGACGTCCATTATTACTCATGAGATTGAAACAATTATTTTCAGTAAAAAGTATCTAATGTTAAAAAATTTGTTCTTTAGATGCCATTTAAGAGCGCAAGAGATAATTGAATTTAACTTTTTCACTGTGATTATGTTAACTTGATCCAGGCAAATTTTTAAACGGTGAAATATCGATTTTTAAATAGCATTTATTGTTACTTTGGGTAAATTTGTTTCACTTTTGCTTTGAATAAATTATTAAAAAAAGTATGAATATCGCCCCTATAAGTAAACCAGATCATTCCTCTAATCCGAATTTCATCAAATATGATTTGGATGCTTCTACGATAGGCATTTCGTAAAGATTTAAAGTATTGGAAACATTACATTACTTGCAAACAGTTCAAAAGACTGGACGAGTAATTTAGCCACAAGAATTAAATCAAGAAACTCATGTCAAGTATGAGAATACAGTGCCGAGTAAACACTGATGACAGGGGAGATCATATCTTACACTAAAAGTCAACTGCACACTAATGCTACTCCAATTTTTTAAAATCCTGAATTAGTATGCAACTATCAATATTATGTTCAGCGCACTTGATCAATGCCATAAAATACAAGAATAAATTTTAATCATTCTTATCCAGGGTTCCCACGGTCATTGAAAGTCATTAAAAGTGCTTAATATTTTTGAACCTATTTTCAAGACCTTGAAAGTACTTGAAAATGCTTAGAGGTGCTTGAAAGTCCTTGAAAATGCTTAGAGGTCCTTAAAAGTCCTTAATTTTTGTGTATGTTGTCCAACTGCAAAATTTATAAAAATACAACTCAGACTTGCTATCCTCGCGTGACCGCTACTTATCCGCATTGTATCGAAATTTTCTGACATATTTGTACTATGCATGCGCCAACTTGTAACTGTTTTGGTAGAATATACTTTATAAAAAATTTATATATAGGCATGATGCTCGAAATCAAATTTTCAAAGGTCCTTAAAAACATTAATTAGGTCCTTAAAAGTCATTGAAAAGTCATTGATTTTCATTCTGTAATTTGAGTGGAAACCCTGTTATCAGTTATTAAAATATTAATATCTCATCATTAATTTATTCACGACAGCAATAGACGGTATTCTAAATTGTCAATTAATATTTAAATAACTCCAACAATTGTCAATGGTGTGGGGGGGGGGGAGCATCTGTTATGTTGTGCCAACGTCTGCTGTAACACGAGCCTCGTGCTTCAAAATGAACGTAGACAGCCTTGTAATTGGCTTTAATCTAATCCACTCCGCTCTGCTCTGCTCAGCGATAGTGGTCGCCAAGCTCAGCTGATTATTCTAAAGTTACCAATTTTTTTCTCAAAATACAAACGTGAAAAATAAATTACAAAATCGTTTCCATAAACTGCGAACGACTTTCTGTATATAGTATATAGGGTCACAATCCGCCACTTCTTGTATCAGTAAAAATTTAAATAAAGCCTACAAAACTGAGAATAGCGACTATGTAATACATTAAATTGGGAGAAATAGACAGCCGCAAGCTATTATGAAATGTATTTTTCCAATTAATTGGAATGTATTTCTTTCATTACTTATGAATCGCAGTGTTATCGAATTTGTACATGATGTATTCAAACTAATCAAGACTAATCTACAAATCCATTGTATACTTTTCTGATTACTTCTAAAACGTTAATTAATACAGTAAACAAGTTTTTTATCTGTTTTCTTCATAACTGTTAATCACTTTACTATAGACTTGTTGTTTTATTGTGTATTTTTAAATTTGTTCAGACATTCCATGAACTTTTGAAACCGGGTATTTATTTATGACGCTATACAGTTAGAGCAGCAGTATTGGGCAGTGTCGGAAGTAAAAAAAAAAGGGGGGGTTCTGGAAGATTGGTAAATTCTGCCCGAAACTCAAGCATTGCACCAAAATACACGAGTTTTTTTTTTAAATAAACATGTCAAAAACCCCACAAAACTCCCTCCCCCCCCCCCCCTCAATCTTCAACATGTCTTATAAATAAGATACTTCAATTTTAAAATTGTTTATCAACATTTCAAAACTTCTATTATATTTTATCCAGCATTGGACGAGGTTGGACAATATCTATAACAACGGTTGATTTACAACGTTCCACATCGAGATTGGCCATATGGCCAATGTCGAGGGACATTAGCCATCGTTGCTGTACTATTAGGATACCCAGCTTGATTAATGTTTTAATTGTGTATTTAAGGCATCTCGCCATGTACCCATCCAAATTAGAAAAGTGACAACAAACAAACTATAACACATCTGTCTACAACCAAATAACAAGTTCCACTTCTTGACTGATTAATTAGAGTTTGTTGATGTATAATAGTGAACTTAATTACAGTTTTCAAGTATAATTAATGTTTCTACCAAATTCAGTTAGGTGTTCTAATCACCATTATAAATATAATTGACGAATGAATAAGCGTCGGATTGTTGCTGCCGAAAACTCTTTTCATGAATTATTAATAGGTATTTATCAGGAGCATATTTTAACTTGCTTAATCCGTATGAAACATATTCAATAATTGAATTACAATTTGGAAGCAGAATAGCAATGAAGTTGTGTACTTCTTTCATTTTATTATAAGACACAATCATTCATTAGTTGCTGCAATTTCAGATTGTCCAATTGTGAAAGAAAGTATCCAAGGGTTGGTTATAAATTTGAAATATTTAGGTTCGAGTATTTTTCAGTTACACTTTTTGCCTTCAGATATTGATGCTTTCTTTCTTTTAAGAAATTTTATTTATGAATAAAACTAAGCCCTAACTTTCTTTTCATCACATTAGTTTGAAATATTCTTTTATGGAATTAAAAATATTCTTTGAAAATCCTTCAAATATGATTTAGAGATATCTTAACAGCAGCGATTATTGTTTACCAAAAGCTATTTGAAGGTAAATGCTATTGTGAGGGTTCCTGTGTTGGGTATTTTTTAAATTTAATTCGCTGCCTTTCTAAGTTTGTTCATAAAATTATGTGACCTATTATATCAACTCATAAACACATTATCTTGCTTGGCTTGGGTCAGTAAATTGAACGTGAACATTATAAACTTCTGACCCGATGACGTTAATGCATTAATTTGAATTTCGTATATTTTTTCCTCTTAGCAAAGCTTCTTACAAGTGTTTTAATAAACTTGATAAATGTAGGTAAATAAAGCTTTTGGTGGTTATAATCAAAATCATTTTTACTTTGGTTGGCAATATGGGTGATGATATAAAATAATATCAATTAATTTTGTTTTCCAAATAAAAATTTCAGATTCATTTGTATTTTAACAACATTTTAATTTGCTGTTGCCTACGTTTATCAGTTGCAAAAAATGTTTTATAGTAACTGTGGGGAAAATAGATCGTTATTGTTGTCCAGTTTGATACGAAATGTAATAGCGTGCGAAAAACTTCGAAAAACCGTTAAGAGTGTTGAATTCCCAATTTAATTTTTAGCTCAAGACAAATAGAAAATTTCAAAATTAAGTAACTTTATATTGCTAATATAAGGTGAGGTAAAATTAGTATAACTTACTAAAAATTTAAATATCCTATATTGCAAATAAATACAAATTTGAAAACCAACAACGGTCTCAAAGCCAAACAGGTTTGGTCGAGTAAAAAATATACATACAAATATTCTGGTACTTATTATTATGTCGAAGAAAAGTTATGCAATTTCAAAATAAAATTTTCAAATCCACGAAAAATTATAGTTATTAACTATTAACTAGCCAAATTTAAAATCCTTTAAATTAACTTCGATTTTGTTTGTTTGTGTGGGTGGCTGACGGGAAAATATGCAAAGGTTTAATAAACCCACTTGCCGTTATCCGATCGCATTGAAATACTGCTTTAGAGTTGAAATACTGCTCAGACTTATTACGTCAGAGATATTACTCGCGTTCTATTATCCAGATATCAAGCTTAATTCAAACATGTTTAATTTGACTATATTTAATGACTGAAACCTTTCCTTATTCAGGTTGATGAGGCAAAATCTTTGAAGAGCTAATGGAGGCTTTGGAGGCCACTTGTCGCAATTCAATTGATCTGAATCTTGGCGAATAGACTCGTTGTGGAGGACTTAGTATCCAATTAAGTTTTGGGAGTAAGAAAAAGTTAGTAAATAGTTAGGAATGAATCTTTTGTTTCTAGTAGTCAAACACTATGAAAACTCTATCTGAGCTCAATAAGTTGCAATAGGACGTAAATTAGCAATGTACGTAAAGGATTTATTTTAAAAACTTTTTTTATATATTATATTATTGAAAAGCAAACATTTTCCATTAGCCTTGCTTAAGTGAAACGCAATTAGGGTTAGAGCTTTTCTTTTCCGATTGTACGTAAAAAAAAAAGGGGGGGGGGGGAGCGATGTAGTTACTTACAACATTGATAAAAAAATTAATGTGAAAACATCCACTAATGGTGACGAGTCTTGATATTTAATAACTTAAGTCCAAATTAGGCAGTTGTCTTTTGGAATCAGAAAAACTTTCCAATTATTATTTATTGTTTTGGGTCTGGAATACTGTCTGTCTATCAGATTAGATGCCGGCAGTCTGGCTGTCGCTATAGAAACGAGACTCGTCCATTTAGAATAGGGATGTGCATGCAATGATATTGGTGCCCCCAAAAAGGTTACAATACGGTAAATTTAGATGGCTACCTCTCTTGAAATCCCTCATCGGAAATAGTGCTAGTTTTGTTTCCACTGCAGCACTAGAATTTGCCGCAAGAGCTATTTTTAGGATAGACAGACGGTACCTCAAGCAACCAATAAACTTAAGACAAGGCCTTAATGAAAATCAGAAAGAAGTGTCTGGAAGGCATCAACGAATACAAAAATTGAAAATTGTAAGGATTCTATTTATTGTGGATTCTGTATCCCCCCTTTTCTCAATCGATATTTTAACATCAATACATAGCATGAACAGATACTGTTGTATGTGGAAAACAAGATCTAGAGGAACTAGAGGATAAGCATTATTAACAACAAGAAAAGTGATACATGACAATCCCCTTGATTTTTGATTTGTTATTTCTTTTAAAAAATCCTATGTTGATCGCATAACATAGGATTCATCGTTAAGTGTGAATAGCTATTCATTTATAATATGAATTTATTTAGAATTCTGAATTGATTTAAAAATTCTTGTGAGTGCTTCTGTTATGCGAAGAAAAAATTCCAAGGAGAAGAGGGGGGGGGGGGACCTTGAAAACAATGATTTTCAATTCAATTCTTACTGTCACTACCACATGCAGTATCACTGCAGTACAAGGCCTTAACGAACTAAATTAAAAACAAAAGCTATCATTTTATATGTAGGATGGCACACGAAATAGCGTGATCCTATGGAGATAATTATTTTTTAGATTTTTCTCGACCCTAGCTAACACAACGAATCGAATTCGTTGTCCTTCAAAATGACTAAAATTACAAAGCTAAATTCTTTTCCAGGGTGGGGTCCCCTTTTTTGTCACGAATCAACTCGTCGACAGAGGACCTGCCTTCATTTTGTTTCTGCAACAAAAAGAAAAGTCCCTGTCCGAGGCTGTATTATTAAAAGCTCCAGGTCTGATTGGCCATCTTCAACTGGGTGAGATTAAAAGGCCGTCATATTTCCATACGAAATGATTGTCATCTTCGCCTTTGGGCCACGAGAATCCTTGAAAGTGAAAAGGGAATCAGTTTCAGTTTTCTCACTTCCCCTCTTCAGCCTTCACCTTGATCTTGAAAAGCGTGACTTTTCTGCTTGATATCTATCTCATTGTTGTGCCATTTTTAAACACGTTACTTAATATTCCTGATTGCGGCATTCAAAATGGAATAAAGAGATGATCATGCTAATTTCGAATGAAACAAAGAATAGGAATATTGCTTGATGGTAAGAGATACGGACTAAATATTAATGAAGGCAAGAAGTTATTCCGATCAAATCATGAAATATTTTTTCGGCCATTTTTTTTTTAAAGAACTTTTTAAGATTTGTCGGAGCATTTTTTAAGATTTGTTGATCGACAAAAGGTCTTCAGAGCTTCTAAGAAACGAAATCCCTCTTCCCTTTCCTGAAATCAAATACCTGTATATTGCTCTTTTTATGGACAGAAATATTGCTATGGGGCCGTTCAAGTATTACGTAAGCACCTAGGGGGGGGGGGGAGGGGGTTAGAGATTTGCTTATTTTTGCTGACAAGGGGGGGGGGGAAGGGGTATGAGTGATGCTTACGTAAGCATTTAATAATCCCTTTATTTCTAAAAAAAACCTGTGATATGAACTGGTATTCGAAGCACGTGCAAGAGAGTCAATACTTTCTACAAATTGTAAAATGCGAAGAAAAGCAGTGTTGCTCTCCTGCTCGTAGTGGATTATTTCGCATTTTAAAAGAACGCTTTATACCTCCACCTATCAAAATGGCCCAAACACCACACGATTTAATAACAAGTGAGGAAGGGGAATTCCTGGAATTAAGTCTCCGGCTAAGCTTGAACCTGCATGTCCCCCTGGGGGGATTTTTAAAAATGCCATATGACTATTTTTGTCCGTCCATCAAATCACAATTGTCTGCAAGGACTTGTGGGAAATGTGGTTTGTACCACGCTTCACTAAAATCGACAATTCGTCATAAGAAAATTGTTCATGGCGAAAATAGCCAGAGAGCCTGTCTAGTTCGGCCTATGAGAATTGCTGCTCGTCGAGCAAATGAACTGATGTGCGTCATCAATTATGTAGAAGGCATGGAAGATACCGAGTGGATAAGCGAAGAGGAAGTTTGCCCAGATTCCTTGTGCGAAACAAGTGATGAAGCAATAACATCAGATGCCAGAAACCCTATAATTTCAGACATTAAAAACTGGCTAGAGCAACCCTGGATAACATCTGACTAGATAGACTTAATTGATTATGAAAATTACATTTATGTGCCATTAAAATTGTGATAAACTTAAGATTTAAAAAAAATTTAAAATATTTTTTTTTCCCTTTTAAGGCGAGTTAAAGTTCATTATTTGCATTGAATCCTAACTTTTTTTTAGATTATTAACGTTACAAAAAAAATATTTAAAAAAAAATCAGGAGCAGGGGGGGGGGGGGTTACCGTATGCTTACGTAATTATAGAGGGGGGGAGGGGGTCAATTTACCAAAAACATGCTTACGTAATATTTGAATGACCCCTATGTGGTAAAAATTTCTATCCCCCCCCTGCGACGTGAGACAAAAAGCAAAGGCTAATTTGCAGCAAATCTGCACCAACCGTATTTTGATTGCAGAGTGTAGTCCTAATTTTAGAGGAGAATACGTTGAAGGGAGGATGTTATAGAGGATTGGTTGTTTTCAGATTATCTGGCGCCGTCAGCAACACGAGCCAACATACATTTACAAACACCCATGCCTAACACGGGCCAACCTCGCGGTCTAGAAGTTAGCACGCTAACCACTATACCGTTTGGTCGGCAATGTTACAGAGGAATCGCTCCCTGTTAAAATGTGTTCTTTAAAAAAAGCAATATAAAAAATTATTTTCAAATAATAACTCTTGGAGTTGGGAATGTATCTACCGATTGGGCCAAAGCTTGAACATATATTTTTTCTGGAAAACTTTCTTTGTCACCTAGTGACTTTATTTTTACGCAACTAGAAGTCTTTTTTTTTTTTTTTTTTTTTTTTTTCCCCACACTGGCAACATAGTGTCAAGTAGTCAAGATGTCAAAAATTTACTGTAGTGAATGTATACTACTAATGTTTTTCTAATAATTAAATAATATATGTACTAATTATTTTTCTATTTAACCTAAGGGAAGCGCTTTTTTTTATTCGACGTTTACCACAAGTAGGTTTCATTCACGTAATCATTTTGAAGTGGACTTCAACCATAATTTGCCAAGCACTGACAATTTTTGTATTATATTTTTTAGTCAGATGATATTCGCATGTACTTGATGTATTTGTGGGAGTTTGTGGGAAAACCATTTTTGTATTCATATGAAGAAAAAATTCGTTGCTTTTGCTCATAAAACTGCATTTGCCAATGAGTCGGCGACTTTGCTTTAATTCTTCTAAAGGTATTAATACGTAATCTAAGTTTCGTGTTTGTCAGTTAGGGAGTTTCATATATATTCTTTTCAAATACACATGGCTGTAAATAGGCTTGCCAGAATTTTGGAAAGACAAATTAGAGCTTTATAAATACTAATTGAGAAGCCAGATGAGAAACCAAAACAATTAATTCTAATTATATATCTTATAAAAATCCAATATTGAATAGCAAATAAATAAAAATTAATTAAAATATTTACAGTATTAAAATAGAAATTTTTTTCTTTAATGTTTTTGTCTGGAATTATGTACATTACTTGCATATTTCAGAATAATAAAATATTAATAAATCTAAAATATTAATAAATCTTTCAGTGTGAAGTTTATTATAAAGTAAGCGGTCTCAAAGCAACAGATAATTTCAACTGTTGATGAAAGTGATTAAATTTTAGTTTGTGTAGATTATAAGCATTTTCACTCAATATATCCAAATAGTATTCATAGATTTTAAAATAATTTCAATCAATGCAGATATTCTTATTTAATTTAGTTTCTGTACAAGCTAAAATTTAAGGAGAAGGGGAAAAAAAAAAAAAAAAAAAAAAAAAAAAGTAAATCCTTCATTTATTTAAATGCAATAGCCTTTATTCGTATAATGAAGACAAAAATCATAAGTTTTTGTGACATTTTCATTAATAATTGGATTTTCGCACATTATTTAGGATGGAACATTATTTGTAGCTTTATTTAAAATGCTCTCAAATTGGATAATTTTTGCAATTTTTCCTCAATAAGTATGAACGTTTACTTCGAATTTCGAGTTGCATTGCGAAAAGAATTTGGAATCCTCGTTCCCTTGCATAAAAAAACCCATCAGGGTAGATTAGGAGCCAAAAATAGATTTTATGATTAAGCCGTGAATCTTTCATATTTTCTTTGGGCCGAACTATTTGGTGTCATTACCGATAAGTTTATGATTTTTAAATCATTGGTCACAATGCTCACTTATTATGCACTTTCTTTGATAGGAGATTGGAAGTCAGTTTTATCAGCAAACATTAATTCAACTGGTTGAGGATGGTAGGGAAAATTGGGTTGCATATTCGACGTGCAGAAATTATGTTTCGATACTTATTAGATAAATGTTGGTATAAAAAATAATTATATCTTGATCAAAAAGGCATCTATGAGATCAATCAAAGAATAACAACAAAACACTCTAAAATTAGGTAAAACTGCTTAGGATAAACAAAAAATTCAGATAAAAAAACTGAAGAGCAGGTACCCATGAATAAACTAAAAAATTTCTCAAGATAGTGTAATTTAAAAGGTTAAAGTTAAAAAAATCTCTATAACAAAATTCGCGGAAATTTTTTTCAGAAAATCCACTCAAGTTTTAGATGACTCACGGTTTTTTTTTTTTTTTTTTTTTTTTTTTTAAAGAATTTGCCTGAAATAAATTTTTATGAGATAATAGTAATACCGAAATAAATTTCGAAAAATTATATATACAAAATTAATACAGAAATAGAAATATTTAAAATTTATTTTAAAGGGTAGATTTTGTTTAAAATTCACATTTTTTAGTTCAAGTACTTCAATGAATGAAAAAATTCACTGTAAAATTTTTCAATTTGATTGGATTGCTTTAATAGTTGTAAAAATTTTAAGTATAGCAAGAGTTCTATAAAAGTGATAGTTGTGTGGAAATAAAAATGAGATGAATAATAAAAAAAAATTTCACTACGAGTGCAAATCCTGAAACATTTCGTGGACACATTTTTCTGGATACAGTGATGGAAATTCCCATTCTATCGCCATCAGGACTATCTCCTTCAAACGGTAACAAATGAAACACCTTATAAAAAAAATGACATCTCAAAATATAAATTTTGTAATACAGGGTAATTCAAAATGAATATAGCGATTACAAACGAATATAACTATTTAACGAAAAAGAATTTATCGGTAAGATTAACACAGAACGTAGACATAACTTCAAAATTTCTTCAAGTCTGTCTACATTATGTGTTAATCTTACCGATAAATTCTTTTTCAATAAATAGTTGTAGCCGCTTGTAATCGCTATATTCATTTTGAATTACCCTGTACAATAGTTGAATAAGGGATCTTAAATGATAGCTCCCATAAAGTAATGCCCATCTGATGGTTGTTGGGTTAGCTGCCAAAGGTGCCGGGTTCGAATTGCCGTCATTGTGCATAAAGATAGGTCACTGAGTGTACAAACCAACCCATAAAGTGATTTGCTTATAAATATTCTGCAATTTAAACTTATTTTAAAAAACCAACGAATTTAAGACTTATAAAATCAAGTTCACTCAAGTTTCTCGATTCTGTTGAGTGGAAAAAAATGTGTTTGATCACATTTTTGTGTGTTTGTATACAACACTTTCTATCATTCAATCAAAATAAAGGGCGAACCATAATTTAAATATAACTTTCATATCTAAGAATGCAGTTTTATGTGAAAGCTTTTCAGCCAGGATCATCTTTTTAAACGATAAGAGATATCAGTTTCATTAATCAGTATACTCGTATTATATTGAAAGTCGATGTCGTTTAACTGACTTGATTTTTTATGGATTTATAATTGCACCAATTTGCTGTCTTAGTTTTCACATTGTTGGATACAGTATTTAATAAGAGCAATAAAATTCTAGGTTTTATATTAATAAAGAATAACAAAAGTTCTTATGACACTCATTTATGTCGAGTCATATTTTTGAACTATAATTCGTTGATAAATTTTCAATATAAAACATTTTTTTTTAATGCAATATCTGCTTTTAATGGCATGTAAAATTGTCAAAAACTAATTAACACAGAGCTTTGCGCTAGATTTAGCAACATGAGATTTAGCAACTACAGCATAAAAACTTCTGCGGTTTTGTCAAATATTTTTTATAGAGTTTTATAGCAGAATCCTATGTTAAGATTTAACAACTGGTTCTTGGTAACTTTGATTAAACATAGTTTGAAATTATATTAAAATTAATCATTAATCTTCTCTTTTTAACAATCAAAGTGTCTTGAAATTAATCAAATACAGTAATGAAAGAGATGTTTACTTGTTTTATTCTTCTGATAGTTTTACATTTGTAAGAATATAATTTTTTAAATATATTATTTTAGTTAGTTCAATATTTTTCTGTAAATTTCTATTGTATCAGCAAACGTCTTTTCCATTCCGGCAACATCAACAGCAATTTCGTACCTGGAAAGAGAGAAATGTATTAATTTAAATGTGTAGCCAAACTAAATATCCAAACTGAAGACAGTTAAAAAAATTCATACTATGTTAGAATATTAAGATAAAAATCCAATTTGCTTGAATAAATAAAATTCATTCTATTTTTGAATATTTAGGCAAAAAATTATTTCGATTGTTATAAGCTACATTTAATAAAAATATAGTTTAGATTTATTTGATGGCCTACTTTATTTTAGTGTTTTGATACATGCAAATGTTATTTTGTACTTTAGTATGGAAAAATATATTAAAACCATAAAATTACAGCTAAAATTACAATGTTCAGTAAGCATGGCACAAAGACTTGCCCGTAATGAGAAAATATTTAAAAACTTATTCTGTTCCACGCGTTTATAAATGGGCTAATTATCACATGCAGCTACAAGTAAAAGACTTTTATTTTTCAAAGGTAATTACACCTCTTTTTTACAATTAAATACTCATCCAACACTTAAAACTATGTCTTCATTGAGTACTTATTCACTATTATACACACTGTAAAGGGCAACTCCGGACAATATAGATAGACAAAAAGTACACACACACACTTATTGGTGGCAATTAGGAGGTAAAAAAGGTAATTTAAAGATAGAACAAACTGCACAATCTATACTTAATCGCCAACGAAATTGATAAAAGTGGGAAGCTTTTACTCCTCCACCAATCGCGGCCACTCTACTCGCTGTACAATCATTTTTCTTACAATATTGAAACTTATATAATCTATTATTGCCATTGATAGATATTTCTGTCATTAAAATTAGTTAATGTTTTATGAAGACTGCATGAAAATTTGAGAAAATGAAAATTAATTTTAAACTTTCCATAGAAAAACTAAAGTATGATTCAATGGAAACGGAATTCAATAATTTCAATTAAAATTATTCAGTACAGTTTGTTTTAATTAGTTTAACAGTATTATAAATACATTATTATGATTAATCACACCTTGTAACATGACAACCAAATTAATTAAAATTGGTTGTGTCATGTTACCTTATCAAACCTTAGTTGTCATGTTAAAGCCTTGAGAATAAGTAAAATATAATATACATTAATATAATGCAGGCAATATTTTTTTAATAATAAAATTTATAAATTCCTAATCATTAGAAAACCTATCAAAATTATTAAGTAAAATATATTCTATTATTGCAATTATATATGATGAGAGTAATATAGATATTTTTATTACATTACTTGATACAAGGCGAATGCTTTAAAAGAAATTGCCCGGAGAATTTTAGTTTAGAGTTCGTGTTCAAGATGTTTTTCATTTGAATTTATAATTGTAATTACCTTTATCGAAGGGTTTCTATTTCTTCCAGTAAGCATAAGTGAGGGCAGGGTTGTAGGCCCCGTAGTAGTTGTAGTTGTATGGGTACGTTTGGGCGTACGTGTTGTAGTAGCCCGGGGCGTAGTATGGGGCGTATTGTGCAAGGGCGCACACCACCAAAGCCACCAAAACCAAAAGAGAGAACTGTAAAAAAAGCAAATTTGACATGATTAAACATCAAACTCAAAACATGACTTATTTAAAACAAGAAAGTTTTCCTTATTATTTTTGTGTTTGTGAATGATATTAAATATTTCGTTCAGAAACAAAAGCTGCGTTTACTCTATACTTTAAAAAACTTCTTTTAATGCCGATATTGATAGGTTTTCCAATTTTTGAAAAAAGTCACAGTTAATATTGTTTCACAGTTCAACTAAAATATTCTACTCTTTTAACCCATCATCAAATTCATGATCGAATAAAGAAGCTTAATTGAACTATTTTTTATTACATATAATTGTTTCTTAAATTTATCGTGGAAACTAAAATACATTAAGAATCATTACGCAGAATTACGGCGATTGAAAGTAAAGTAAGTTGAGTGTCACTTCATCTGATTAAACAGAGAAGTTTAATGGAACTTTTCCAATTAGTGTCGCTTCAATTAATCGTTAAACAAAGCCAGATCGAAGTATTTCTATAGAGTACATTTTATTAAGTTGCCATTTTGTTTACGAAATATCATATACTATTCAGTGTAGAGCAAAGGGATACAATATTTATATTATTTAAAGTTCTTTTGTTTCTATATGGAAAGTTTACACTCATGGATATCTTAGATGTATTTTTTTTTTATTTAACCTGAACTAAAATGTTTTAAAATGCATTAATTGATAAAATAAATCCATACATAATTTTAAATATATCTTTAAAAAAAGTTATATTTAAGAAACATTTTTTAAACATATGAAAAAGTATAAAGAATGAAATAGTATCCTTGCTTTATATTACATATCTTTAATTTAAACTAATAAGTAATTTGGCATTTCTTGCTTATATATTCGTATAAATATAATCGCATTATCAAAAAAGCAATAATCACCCTATATATTTTTTTAAATACCATTAAAACTATAAATTTTGTTTGTTCTACAAATTCCTTGTATTAGGTTTCAATTTATTTTTGTAACTAAGTGCCATAATTTATAAAAGTAATTAAATATGATCAAACATTGTATAAATAGCTTTTATCAGAGAAATATCATTTTCTTTAGAATTTGTATAATTCACTTGTCATTTCATTCAATAATGAATTCTTCATTAAAATTAACTGAAACAATACTTAATTGTATGTGCTCAACTATGAAATATTGCTTATTCGATAGTTACAAAAAGTTTACATGCGGGGTCTCAGTATGAACAACTTCGGATAGAAATATAATAAATGAAATGAGTTACTTACCAAAGCCTGCATGATGAAAATTAACTTTTCTAGTTTATAACTGGAAAGTATACTTCCGTCATTTCTGTCTCACCTTTTATACTTTATCAAAATGAAAGAAGACAATGGAAAAGAAAGAAAAATATAATTTGAAGGTTGAACTTCTTTTAAATTGGGGAAAAACTACTTCAGAATTTTTTATTTCACGGGTGTGGCATAAAATAGGATGATGCGGCCTTGCAATGTTAAGTAACTTGTTTCTTAACATCTTCTAATCGTAACATGTTTACAAAAAGTAATAAATTGAGTACTATTTCATTTTCTTTGTAACCATTTTTAAAAACCATTACTTATGGATAAGATTCCTTTGCTCATTCACTTCTTGAATTTAAAAAAAAAAAAAAAAAAAAAAAAAAAAAAAAAAAAAAAAAAAGATTAAAATGGGTAGTTAAATTATTAATTCTCATGGCAATATAGAGAAAGAAAAGTTTATTGTTAAATGGACCACATTTGCAAGATTTTTCTCATTTGTAATACATTAATTACATAAATGGATTCAGTACGTGGTACAAATACTAAAGTAAATAATTAAAGGAAGAGGTAGCAATCAATGGGACACTGTTTTTCCTCATCAATAATGAATCATTCCTAACTAATGTAACCAATTGTTTTCATTATGTCAACAACTTTGCAGGTTTTTGGTTAGTCTTGTTGTTCAGCTTCAAAAAAATATTTGTTTTGAAAACTCCAAAGCAAATTTATCAAACTCCTCTATTTTAATGAAAATATCTATAGGTCTAGATTATTATGGGTAAAGAGTAATTGTTAAACTATTTAACAAGGATAATGTTAAATAATTTTTTGTATTGCAATCCTAATGGGAATCAAGGCACTGCAGTTATCGAATGGTAATTCGACTATTTTTTAATGTTTTTATAAAACTGGTGAAAACTTAATTCAATTAATCAGACGAAACGGTCGTTTCGCCGCCAACCTTAAAAAGGCAGAAACGACAGTAAGTATCTATTCTCTGCACAACTTCCAGCGAAAAATCCGAAATTGACTATTTTCTAGCGCGCTTACGAAACTTCACATAATTATACAAAAAATACCATAGATTCGTCTCGGTGATATCTTTCAAAGAAAAAAAAATTGAGTACATAGGATAAAAGACCAACAAAGAAAAAAAATATTGAAATTTCCAAAACGAAATAAAAAAACGAGTTCTAGCCCGATTTTGATGTAAAAATTTAGACAAACGTGCAGCCCTAACTAAGCTATAGATCTTCAAACGGATTGAATTATAGGATGCGGAATGTTTCAACTTAAAATCCTACGCTGGTTTGAACGTCATTAAATAATTCTTTCTATTTTTAATTAATTTAAAACCACTTTTTTCATTTCATAATTTGGCGACAGATAAAGGCGATCAGCTTGTAATTGAGGTTCAGATATATATGCCAAAAGTTGCCAAACAGGTTTGCTATCATTTCGAAGTTAGTTTTTCCGACATGTTAGGCTTAAGTGAGAATGAACGTAACGTTAAAGTAAAGGCAGAACGAATTGGACTATAACTATATGGCTTATAACATCTTTAAAATTGAAATAGTTTAATTTTTGAAGAGACAGAATTAAAGAGAAATATTTGTTCTTCAAGTTGCATGTGTTATTTGAACTGTATGACAATTTAGAGAGAGTTAACTTTAAAAAACATTTTAATTTCGGGAAATACTCCATTGAAAAATGAAAACATCACATTTTGTTGCAAGATACTATGGGCTGAATACAAAGTATAAATGTGGAGGTTATGCGAGCTGACGTCACAGTCAATTCCTTACAGAGTACTAAATGAACCACGCATTGCGATTGGCGAATGGAATTTGCAAAAATGTCATTCGTTTTTAAAGAAGTGTTGATTTTGTTTACTTTCCGTTGTAAAAAGAAATCGTAGAATCAAATATCATCAAAACTGTAATTTCTTAGTGAATTTTTAAATTGTTGTTAAGAATATATTTCCAATTTTCTCAAATATTAATGGGTTATTATGTGAACCAAAATAATGCTTGGTATAATCAAAATAATTTATACCGCAATATTTAGACTGTAAAAATCTTGTAATATTTATTTGTAACAATTTATTAGAATAAATTTTCAGTGTGACTAACGCTCTGGCCTTGTATGTTAAAGGTGCCGGATTTGATTCCTGGGTTAGGTGTGGATGTTCGTTGTGATTCGGAATCCAAATTAAGCTGTGGGTCCCGGACTGATTAGTCGTTATTTATGCACTAAAATAGGTCGTTGTTCATACAAACTAACCAATCGAGCTGAAATTTGGCAGACAGGCTCTTTGTCGATGGCAACGTATTTCTTTAAGTTTTGGGATGAGTTGCCGTACACAAGTTTCTATTACTCGTTCGTGGTCGATTTTAATGGTTACTGCCGTCCGCATTCAACCAATTTGTCAATTTTCAAGTAGATTTTGGCATGTAAGATATCATTGAACTCAACTTGAAAAATTATGAATATTCATGGTACCTGGTGTACCATAGGTACTACTTCTGGAACTATCTGGTTTATCAATTTGGAAGATAAATATGGCATGTTGGGTGTCGTTGGACTTGTCTTGAAAAATTATGAATGTTTAAGGTACCATGTATAGCATAGGTAGTACCATTTTCGGTTTATCTATTTCCAAGATAAATATGGCATGTTGGACTTTTGTTTTGACGAATTGTGAATGTTTAAAGTTGCAGGTATGCTATTGGTACCACTTCCGGTTTATCAATTTTAAAGATAATTATTGCATGTAAGGTATCGTCGAACTCAGTTTGAAGAATTATGAATATCCCTGGTACCAGGTGTACCATAGGTGATAAATAGAAAAAGATGAAACAGACAAATTCAAAAAAGTGAAGTCGCTAGTGTTTAAAAAAAAGTTATGATATCCCCCAAAAAACACTTTTGAAAAGTAGAAGAACCACCAACCTCAAAAACACAAAAAACTTTCTTACAATTATAAAATCATAAACATGATGAAAATTTTCAGCCACAAACACAGTGATATAAAAAATGACCAACATCTGATTACAACTCTCGGTTGTGACTCGCTTAAGAATGTATGCTTACTTAGTTTATTTTTTAAATTTAAGTTCCGCTCCCATAAAAATTTACGCTGCTTGAGGTTGGCGCCCGTCTTAAACACTAAGCTTTAACCCCCCTCATCTCCCCACTCAATAAAAACTTTCCAAAATGCATGTATCAACCAAACAAAAGCGCGCCACAAACACTTTAGTTTCATACTTAAAAAATTCTTAATAAAGATTCAAATTCGAGCGTTTGAGCACAGTTTCTCTATACTATTTTGAAAATTACATGAACATGAAGATTTACACCACTTTTTATTTCCTACCCATCCAAATGAAATCATAAACTCGAATATTCGTGCAAACAGCCATAAATTAGTTTAAACGCAAGTATTGTTAATATTCCTATGACTGGCGCCAACCTCAAGCAGCGTAATTTTTTATGGGAGCGGAACTTAAATTTTAAAAATAAACTAAGTAAGCATACATTCTTAAGCGAGTCACAACCGAGAGTTGTAATCAGAGGTTGGCCATTTTTTATATCACTGTGTTTGTGGCTGAAAAATTTCATCATGTTTATGATTTTTTAATTGTAAGAAAGTTTTTGGTGTTTTTGAGGTTGGTGGTTCTTCTACTTTTCAAAAGTGTTTTTTGGGGGGTTTAACTATTACTCGATAAGATAAAAAAAAATCTAAGAATGTTGAAGGAATATATTAAATCAACTCGAAAGCTCTCTATGGTTAACCATCAAACCCATCAATCAATAAAAAAAATTATTCTGTGCTTTTTAGTGTAAAAATGGATAATAAGCGTAATCATGAAA
Organism: Linyphia triangularis; assembly: GCA_963978545.1. Lineage (NCBI taxonomy): Eukaryota > Metazoa > Arthropoda > Arachnida > Araneae > Linyphiidae > Linyphia > Linyphia triangularis. The sequence goes on along the minus strand of OZ021729.1, from coordinate 51,482,206 downwards.
TTTTGACTACTGCCAAGAGATAATTTTTTAATAGTTAAATATCCCTGAACCTATAACTGATGACCTATGTAAAATATTATAAGTTGACTGGAATACTATTTGCTAATTACCAGATTCTTGAAAATGGTTAGTGCTGTGCATAAGATCCATTTCTGAAGGAAAATTTTTACAGTAGTGGATCTTATGCACATAGTTATTAGGAGTGGGGTTGCATCAAATGGCAACACTTGTGACGTGCATCTAACTAACCACTATATATCTTTATCAAACGTATGAGAATTTTCGCATTACATTAACCAATTCTAAAGCGTATTTCATTTATTCAAGCTCAAAGGAATTGACAGCTACGTCATCATGCATAACTCCATTTTTAACTTAATTAAAGTTTCTTTTAAATAAAAGTGTGGCAAAAGACGATAAAAACAGGTGGAGAACAGCGTTTGGCCTCGTTCACGATACGAGCGGCGAGCGGTGTGTGACTAGTGATAAACCGAGAGAACGAAAAGAATGGTGGAGGTTGTTCGGTATTTTACATCAGTTCCTAACACGATGTCAGCCAGTGAACTAGCTGATCGCTTTATTTTCAGTGATTATCACCTACAATATGAAGTATTTAAAATCAAAACTGTTCTATTGTGATGAGATTATCCCACAACATCACTTAAACATATGTTTTTGAAAAAATAATAAAATAACATTTCAAATGATAGTTCTAAATAAAACTTTTTTGAATTACTTGAACAACAACCTCCATCAATCTATAGTTTCCTCGGCCTGCCTCTAGACGCACTCCGCTCTCCGCTCGTTAGATTAAGATTTGGAATAAAAACTAATCTATAAAAATAGAGTACACTATAAATTCTTTATATGAATTGCCAACTTTTATGTGAAATTGCAACTTTTTTTAAAGCTATTTTGAGCTCTGCCAAGCTCAGATCGTTTGCATAGTGTTTGAACACTACGAAGAAACCATTATTTCCCTGTCATATCGACTAACTTTTCTTTGTTGTCCTCCAAAACTTGATAGAATGACTTGTCATCGACAAAGAGTCTATCTGCCAAGTTTCAGATGGATTGGATGATGGAAAGTGGGTTAATTAGTACTCTGAAGATTTTTCCCCCACCACATGCGTACACAATCGAAATTAATATAAAGGATTTAAAAATGAATTTGTGTTGACTATCGAAGAAATAGTAAACCGACAGTAGACGAATACCGTTTTTATGAATTATTAAAATAAAAAGTAATACTATCACTTTGTTTTACTAAGTCATAATTGAAATGCCTTACTAGGATATGAAATAAGTTATTGGATTTTCTATTTAGTTACCTATTCTCCTTAACTAAAATTAAAAAAAAATAACTTCTTCATATTTATTTAAGGATTATATTAAAACTTGCTTCAAAGAGGCTGAAAATATCCTTTAAAAACTGAATACCATTATTTGTGATATGATTCTTAGTTAATAATAATGTGAAAATTTTCTGATCATGCAATTCCTTATTCTTGAAAACTTAATTGTGAAAATTTTTTAAGTAATAAGCCATGTTTATTATTTTTATTAAATGTTTTATTTCAATGAAGAAATACAAAGATGAGTTGAATCTCATTTTACAAAATACACCAAAAATATGTATCTTGTTTTAAGTTCAAAACACATTCACCTGAAAAGAAGCAGAAGTAAAATTAAGAACAATAAACAATTTAACTAATGTATGATATGTAATAAAATATTGCTTATTCCCCGACAGAAAAACTACAATATTAAAATTGACTTACTCACTACTTCATAATAATTATAAAAAAAAAATTGGGACAGACCGGTGCTGTTTATCACAAGTCTCAATTCTCATTTAATGTTCCTTCCAAACGACCATAACATGAGATACTAAATAGTTACATAATTGTGAGTGTGTGCATGTAGTTTCATATGCTATGCAACAATAATAGTAATAATTTTGTCGTTTTTTTTTATTTTTGCATATATAACTATTCGTTGAACGGTATAATTCTTTCAAATTATTCATCTTTTATCTAATGAAGTCAATTATTTTTAAATTTGTTTATAACATTGCGTAATTTTGTTCTATATCAACATTGAGTTTAGGTTGGTCAATTTACACACCAATCGCGACAATTTACCGACCAAATTGTTGGAACTGACTGATCGGAAATGGTTGTATGCAAAAACCATGGTTGGTTGTCATATGAAAAAATAAAAACCACGTAAAAAAAAACACCATTTACTACTCAAATTATTACTTTAGACTCCAAATGTGTTTTGAATTTAAATTACTGTCTTATATAAATGCTTTTTTATTGATATTAATTTTTGACTTTGGTATATTTTTAATACAATTTAAAGAAAAATTTAGATTGCTATTTCTTCCTCCCCAAATAATTTATGACAATGATCCCCAAAGTATGTGACAATCAATCCGAGGACGAAAGGCGGTAAAAAAAATTGTGCTCTGAAAAATAATAAAAACATTACGTTTCGGTGCACGGAAAACAAGCATAGGATAGTGCTAAAAAGAAAAACTATAAACCAGGCCTCTTCCAAATTTTAAAAACAAAAATCGCTACAACCTATTCCGGTCTCCCTTTATAGTAGAATAAGGTGTCAAAATGACATCGTTATTGTACCGTTACATTTAAAAAATATATATATATATATATATATATATATATATATATATATATATATATATATATATATATATATATATATATATATATATATATATATATATATATATATATATATATATATATATATATATATATATATATATATATATATATATATATATATATATATTATTTGTAGTATGATTTAATTAAGGGTGAGGAGGAGACTTATTCCATTTATTTTTAATGTTAAACCTTTATCCTGCAATAAGTGCGGCTTCATTGAGTTTCTTGCCTTAGAAGCGCCCACGCTTTTGCTCAAAAGAAAGTAAATGAATGAAAGTAATGATCGGTAAAATATTTTTCCGTTAACGGTAGCAGAGGTGGTTCTCTGAAGGAAAAGATCTTTTTAAAATATGTTTTTCAGCATCTTGTGTTGGTCAAAGGAAAAGCTAGTTTTACAATGAGAAGCTTTTTAGCATCGTAAGTCTTTTGAAAGAGAATATCGTTTTACAGGGGTTTTTCAGCTTCGTTACAGTAAAGCCTCATTTTACAGGATTTTCTGCATTATTGCAGTAAAATTTCTTTTCTAGGAGGTCTTCAGAATTGTTACAGTAAACATGTCAAGTCACCAACTTGATTGATAAAACATGTAATGTCGATACACTTTTTCATGATGCCTATGGTTTTAAACATATTTATATTTTATCTCAAATTGAAATGTTTCTTTTGCAGTGCTAGTAGGGAAAACGTGGGGGGGGGGAAGCGTCCCCTCACTTTTCAAGCAAATACCCATGCATCCCCCCCCCCCCACTTCTAAATTCACTGAAATCCATTTCATCCCTTTTAAAAATACTCAATCAGTCTGAAAACTACTAAAGGAAATATAACATTAAACTTTAAATGTGAAAAACACTGAGAAAAAGTGACTTAAAGTTTTCAAATGTTAAAAAAATAAATAGTTATGTTATATATATCATACTATTACAAATATGTATTATACTACTTTGTATAAGGATATAAGTATTTTTATTTACAAATAATGTTCATTTGGTCAACTTTTAACTTTGGAAGAACTCTTTTTTAAATGTTTTGGAGGAAATTTCTCTTCTTGCATTATATCGGGACAAAATATTTAAAAAAAAAAAAAAAAAACTTTTGGACTCTTCTATTAATTTAATTTCATGAAAGTATGCATATTTAGAAGTACTATTTAATTTAAAAAAAAAAAAAAAAAAACTCACTATAAAATCGAAAATTATAGAAATATTACTTCACTTTATCTCTTACTTCCAAGTAAAAAAACCAAGTCGCAGAATATTCATTAAAATAACAATAAATTTTAGAAGCTTGTTCAATGTTAGTGTTAGGAAGTGTAAATTATTTCTTATTTGTATTATTTACAGTGAAATGCGAAATTATAAAACTTATGGGGCGAGGGGGAGGGGTACTCTTGTCAACAACTTTTGGGCATCTCCCCCCCCCCCCCCACTTTTCTTTTCCCACTTCTACCACTGTTCTTTTGAATTCGAAAACAAATATGCTGAAAAGTTACTTAAGTTTCAAATAAATCATTTAAAGATTATCGACAAAAATATATCTACGAAAGATAATATGAATGAACACTTGCTTGGAAAAATGTTAAGTTATAAGAATAATATCTTATCTATTTCTATGGAGTTTTTAATAGGGTGTATTTTTTTAGGTAGTTATAGATATTACACGGTCATACGAGGAAGTCTGTACCTTACAATACATTTCTGATACCATTTTACTGTTGAATTTTTATTAAATTTTATTGTGCTTCAGACAAATTTATTAAAATTGAATAACCAATTAGAGCGCTAATTTTCATCTTTTTTTAAATGGTAATTTATAATAATTCAAGAAATTACATAGAAACTATAGTTATTTATCGTATAAACACAGAAATAAGTATCAAAATACAATACTTATATAAGCAGTAAAAAAAATTAATGCGCAACTTACAAAGTTGTATTTTTTAAGAAACCATAATATTTTTTATTTTTATTTATTAGTTTCTTACAACTTAAGATTTATTATATAGTACACTACTCCTTGTCTAAAGAAACTTTTAGCTCCCAGTATGCAGGCCAACAAAAGAAAGAAGAAATAATTCGGTCTAAATTAGTAGTAAAAAAAAAGTCAAATTCTATTCCTACTTTTTGCAATCATTCTGGTGTGACTTCTCACTTCCACAGCAGATTGGTGTTGTCATACAAACCACCACTGTATCCGTATCCACCATACCCTCCGTATCCACCGTACCTGTATAATCTGTTGTTGTACGGGCCGTAGTTGCTGTAAGCACCGTAGTTGCTATACGGAAGAGCAGCTCCTCGGCCTCCATAGAGGCCATTGTAATAGCCTCCATAGTATATTCCTTGTGCAATGGTGCTCACGGCGAAGGTGGCAAGCAGCAACACTACTATCTATGGATAAGGATAGACGAGTCTTATAGTAACACAAGCGTCAATAGTTGGGAATTGTAAAATTATATGAACTCTTCGCGAAATTAAGAAACCTTCATTTCACACTGATCTTTTAATTTAATAAAAATTGAAACGTTATGTATGCTTATGGGGTTATATACTTATGAGAATTTAACAATTGTAATATTGTATATCCCAGCAAAAAAAACTCTCTGTGAAAAGACGCCTCGTTCTTCAAGCAATGATTATGGCCGTGAAAAGTATTGAGATCAAAAGTAGAGACAACTTTAAAGTTCTTGTAAATTACGGGCAATGAAAATTCGCATTATTTTTTTCTCCCCCAAAATCAAAATTCCATTACACAGCCGTAAATATCTAGCTGCAAAAATATTTGTGACACTTGGCTATTACGTAATCTGATTCACGGTCGCGTAATGCCCAACTCACACAAGCATTTTTGCAGCTAGATATTTAGACCTATGCTGAGGAATTTCGATTTTGTGAAGAACATTTTACTAATTTTCACTGCCCGTAATTTACAACAACTTTAAATTTGGTTCTACTTTAGATCTCAATACTTTTCACGACCATAATCATTGCGAGAAGAGCTTTGCACCTTTTTACAGAGATATTTTTTGTGGATTTCACTTCTTTTTTTAAGGTACTAATTTAAAATGTACTACTTATTTGCAGAACAATAATTAGTTTTAAAATGTTTAGTGTTCATAATTTTTAAATTTGCAAGAAAACTTCCTGGTATTGAAAGGGTTCACTGATCTCTACTACAACTTCTGGATAGCGCATGCTTGGTTTCTGACCTGAAGTTGAAGAAGGCTTAATAATCACTATCATCTGCTTACACAGCAGAAACCGCTAATAAGCAATCCAGAAGTTGTAGTAGAGATCAGTGAAAGAGTTAAGCAAACATGTTTTTTGTTTTTGTTTTTTTGTTACTTTCTTACTATACGTTGACAAAACTTTTTGTTGGCAGCCAACTACGAGATCTATATATCATTTAATTATTATCTGGTTTTAAGTTAGTTTTAAAAAATATTCTCAACAACATCCAATTAGTAGAGGATTACACGAGATTTTCTAAAAAAATTAAATTTACGGGATCTCTGTCCATGACGTATTTATGCATTCAATATGAATGACGATAATATCAAATTATTTTAAATAAATAGTTTATTCAGATGTACAAAAAAAGTTGGTAAAGGGAAAAAAATTAACAATTGGCGATCATTTCGTAGGCGATAAGATATTGCCAACGGTCAATTTTATAATGCCAAGTATACTTTTTTTTTATTGTTTCTTTATTTTAGAGGCTTTGCAGCATGTGTGTTGAGTTTCCCTTGCTAATAGCTACTATTATTCTAAAAGTTTTATGATTCTAGCCGTAATAGAAATGTATTTGAATTAAGATTCAAATTTTTCGAACATTGTCCCCTTTAGGGGATTCGGAGGGGGAAATCTCGATTTTTAGATTTTTTCCTGTGTATACATGTTAAACCTTACAAACATACAAAATTTCATAGTTCTAGCTCTGATGGAAGTACTTTAGCAATTGATGACCAGTGAGTTAGTTTTGGGTGGATTTTAAAATATGTCGTTTTCTGCCGTTTTTGAAGTTGATTAACTCGACAATCAATATAATTGGAGACTTGAAACTTAGAAGTCTTACTAAAGTGGCTAACAGCTACCCGTAAAAAAAATTTCGACTCTCAGGCATACTGTATATACGCCTATATGAGAGGTCAAAATACTGCTGAGTGGCTTCCGGTAAAAGATGGCTGGCAGTGAACTTGGCGGGTGCACTGTCTCACTAAAATTTGCTCTTTTCATCTGTTTTCCCTCAACCAAACCAACAAGTGCCATATGCGGTAAAAGGCTGTACAATTCAAACAGCTTCATTTTCCAGAGAAGAAAAGTGGTTTAAACTTAATAGTTACTATTTAACGGAATATTTTGTATTTATTAATCGAATATTGCATCTTTCTATCCCACAATTACCGCTTTCTTCTCCCCAAACCTGACCTCTCCAAACTACCATGACAGCACCATATCTGACAAATTTATTTCTTCATATCTTCAACATTTCTTTCAAGGTAACTCTGCATCTTATCAGTAGCTCGGAATTCCTCTTCTATTCAGATTTCTTCAACTCTCGCCAAAGACACGTGATAAAACTTCTACCTCATTCTTACTCACTACTAATTAAAGATATGATTTCAGCTCAAATGGTTGTTATTCAGTTTGTTATTGGGTATAAAAGAATTTTGAATTAGGAAATGAATAAAAAAAAATTCCTTTTAACGAGTAAACCAAACCACAAATAAAACCTAAAAATAGTTAATAAAAAAAATCTTGCCATTTCTCGAAATTTTCATTTCTCTAACTTCAACGTTTGATTGAAAAAGCTGATTTTTTGGGAACAACTAAATTTGTAAATTACAAATTACAATTTTAGATTTTTATATTCGTAATAGTGTTTTAGATTTTTATATTTATAATAGAGTTTTAGATTTTAATTTTTATTGATATTTAATTTAGTGTTTCTAAATATTTTAGTTAAGTTAGATGACTTATGACTTATGAATGGGGGTGACTCGACCGAGTACCAGCACCGCGACTGAAGTCTATTGTATGTTAAGTTGGATAGAAGCACATGCTTAATTAACACATTCATCTCCACAATAATAATTTCTTTACTTTCCGGCTCATATGTTTAGACAAAATATAGGCTAACTTACAAATTGAGGAAGAAGAAAAAAAACAAAACAAAAAACAGAAAGAAAAAAAAACAAAAACAGAACAAACATAAATGTAATAATATTCCTCTATTTGAACTTAAAACAACATTATCAACACATAAATTTAGTCTGTCTATACAGCGTGTCCCCGTATAACATGGCCGACCTTTATTTTCGACACCGTTGATCCTAGATGCATAGTCCCAATTAAAGAAATGTTTTAAATCGTTCAAATATTTTTACTGAATAGTTTTTAAGTTAGAAAAGGGGTTGGTTTAAAAATTACGGATTTTAAATTTTATATGGTCCTCAGTTCCCCCAACTTATATTTAGAAAAATGTTGCCCATGAAAAAACATTTCAAACAACAAAAAATCGAAATTTGTACGACCAATATTCATGGAAGTATGAACAATGGAATTTAGTGACTTATACCACTTTACACCCGTGGTCATTAACATATTTTAAGGGCATGTACACAAAATGAAATACAGAGAAAAGCAATTGAGTTCGGAAAATTATTCTGAAATCAAACCCATGAATACGATCTATCAATATCTGTAGTGAATTGTGGATGCTGAGCTTGTTTTCAAGAGATAATAGATGCTATACTCTGTGAAACTAACAAAAATCTTTCGACTCCGTACGATCAAAGGTCCGGTAGAATGGCCTCCTAGATATCCAGATCTAAATCCTTTAGACTTCTTTCTTTAGGGATTTTTGAAAAGCAAGGTCTATGAAAAAGAATCGACGAGTCTATTAGATTTTTAGAATCTAATTTTATCCGCTGCCAGGTGTATTACGCCTGTAATGCTGAAAAATGTTGAAGATGAATTTGAATTACGTGTGCTCTTAGGTATTTTAGTCGAAGGAAAACGAGCATATGTAATTAAGAAAGAGGATACTTATCCTTTTCACTTAGTTTATTTCGATCATCTTCTATTTTTTGTTCGTGTTAACAAAAAGCGCTGCTTTCTGATTATGTTATTATTTAAAATTGTTTATAAGTTTGTTTGCTGTTTATTATGTGTTGTACAATTTATAATTTTTTTATTTTTTTTTCAAAGCAGTTTCTAGTCAAAAATTATAATATCTTGTTTGCCATAGTTAAACCTAGTCTAGAAGCTCGTTGTTATTCCGATGAGAAGATATTTTCTCATTTCAATTTATGTACGGGCCCACCAAATAGCGTTAAAACTTTGAACTCCAATAACACTGTGAGTATTGATCGAACAAATTTCAATTTTTATGTATTTGAAATGTTTTTTCATAGGCAATATTTTTCTAAATATGAGTTGAGGGAACTGGGGACCATATAAAAATTTACAATCCGTAATTTTTTTACCAATCCTTTTGCTAACTTAAAAACTATTCAGTAAAAATATTTTAACGATTTAAAACATTTCTTCAATAATCGGGACTATGCATCTAGGACCAACGGTGTCGAAAATAAAGGTCGGCCAGGTTATTCAGGGACACTCTGTATATTACTTATTCAATAAAAGTTACTATTTCTGACTAAAGAGGATTGTAGCTATTTTTGGTTTTATAAATGTATGTAAATCTTTGAATATTTATTTGACTTTCTGTCTTACAGTGGGATGCGTCGGAGTTCGAGGATGGAATGGTAATTTATTACTGATCTATCCTTTAGAAACGCATCCCCGAAATTTTGGCTGGGTTCTAACCCCTTGATAACGAGATCAGTCAGGGTTTCTTAACTTTTCAATATTTTATTTAATGTAACCGTTACAATTATTTAATTTTAAAATTGATATTGCTTATTCGATCATATATTCATTGATAATACGATAAATTTATTTTAAGTCAAAACAGAATTCCTTCTACGAATGAAAAATAAAATGGTATATCAACCCAGAAAGTTGACTACTGAAATTGGAAATTTAATAATAGTTATAATCAAAATGCGAATTTATTTGTACATTTTAGTCAACAGCCTATGCCAATTCATACCCATTCTTTTCTCTCACTCTCTTCTCTCTCTAGTTTCAAATAATATAAATTGTACAAATACTTTCCATTTCGAATTTACTTATATTATCTAAAATAAAATTGCGTCAACTAAGCCTACATGATAATCTCTAATTTTTGTGTTATTAGTTTTGAAATATGTATAATTATCTAGTGGTTAAAAAAATAAAAAACGATGGAAATCAACATAGAGACATAAAGCTTACCAAGGACTGCATTTTTAGGATAAATTTTCTCAACTTTCAAGCTTCACCTAGGGGATGGTATTAAATTTCTTTCCTGATTACCACCTTTTTATAAAGAACTTGGATCCATTCCTTTTCTTCATAAGTGCCTCAACTCAAGGTTGTATCACTTTGCAGAACGAGAAACAATGAATATGGGATCAAGAATCCGGAGAATAAAGGTGTTGTTTATAGCCATATAATAGGTACAAAACTGTGGCATATTTTGTCAAAGGTGGTTCAAAACCTTGGAATAAATATCATTTTTTTCTTGATTGAGTGTCAGAGTCTCAATGGAATATGGTAAACTTGAGCCATTCGTTATTTTTGCATTTGACGCGTAACTGAAGGGTAAATTCCATTTGTAGAAGATTGTGAAAGTATGTTATACTTATAGAGCTTTTAAATTGAAACTTATAGGTTAAAATGAATAATGGAATATCCAACAACTTGTGTACTTACAGTTTACATACTTAAAATAAATGATACTTTATTCTTTTTAGAGCAATTTTTAAGTTTTATTTATTATTGTATGCAATGGAAAATAAAGCCAACGTTTGATTAAATATTTTCTTATAGTCTTTTTCAACTGGAGTGTGCCAATTAATGTCTTGACAATTGAGCTATGTGTGTGCTCGTTTTTTATAGTAAATATCCACAGAAGATAGTCGAGCAGTCAAAGTTAATGAGGAACATATAAAAAGTAATATGAAATTTTATTAAATTAAATTTGGTTGAATCTGTACTAATGTAATGATTAAAATATTTGTTATTCAAAATTAATTTAACAAATAAAAATATCAGACAGAAATGTTATTTTTGTAAGTAGTAATTCTTTTTTTAATTTTCGTGGAATACTGATGATCTTTGGTCATTATAATACTGCGGCCTAACCTATTAGCCACAACGGCCACTGGACGTTAGTTGTTAATAATTTTACTTTTCTTAAACAGTAATCAATTACATACGTTAAAATATTAAACAAGTTCAATTAATTTTATTATAATTCTTAGATTGTTGCCGAAAAATAAATATATTAAAAAAAATAATATCTTTTACACTTTTGGTTTGTCTTATTTCAAAAAATTAGTCTAGTAAAACCCTAAATGTTCATTATGATTAATTTCATCCACTGCTGATCTATGTCGATCTTCACGAAGAGTAAATTATTATTATTATTTTTGTATAATTCAAAGCACACAGTTTTCAAGTGTATAGCTAGCTTTGTTTAAGAGTTTCTTAAAATTTCAGAAGAATACAGCGAGAATGATCATGTTAAAATAAAATATTTTCATACAGTTTATTTAACGTAGTTAAGATTCAACAAACAAAACACCTTTGTGTTGATACATTAAAAGTTTTTTAAAGTATCATTTGCAATAAAGGAAAAACAAAAAATGACTGCTAAATTCAATCCGATGATATATTCTTGAGGAACTTCATATAAGTTTTTTTATTGTCACAGACTGACAGAAGCAAAAAAGTTAAAAAAGTTTATTTGGAAATTTGATTAACAACGTTATAATGCATTTTTATTCAACTAATATTTAAATGTTTAAAGATTGGACATTTTAACTTTTACTTTTAGCATTCAAATTCTTACTTTTTGGCTATAAATAAAAATGTTTTGGGGAAATTAAGTACTTATCTACTAAAAAGTTCTAAAGCATAGATATTCTTTCAGTTGAGTGAAAGTCAACATTTAAGAAAAAAAATAAACTTTAGTACTTTTAAGAATATAGGGAGGGTAGAAAGAGAGAGGCGGAGAGAAATAGAAATCTTTGCTCGAATAACAAAAAAAAGTCGTCTCTTAAAAACTTTTATACTGATCGCTATATGTTCTATAGAAAATGGTGGGAAAAGTTGATACGGCAGGTTTTTTTTTTTTTTTTTTATATTTTTTTTTTTTTTTATGGACATTAATAACATTAGTCAAATTCAATGTTTGCATGTCGTTTTTATGGAAAATACATTCGCATGTCGAAAAATCTTCTCAATACTTGCTCTACATGATTTGCCGTCTCATCTTTTATACTGGTTTTCAAAATTAAATATCAAGAACAAAACAAAGTGCCCGATATTGTGAAATTGAAACTTGGAAGAACTGTATTGTACCTACATGATACAGTGTCAATTGTTATAGAGCAAATGTTGAAGAAAACACATCGAGAACTGAACTTGATTTTCGACTTCAAATACTGCGATCTACAAAGGAGGTGCTCGTTTAATTTGAATAAATTAATTAATGTTCATAAAACACTTAAGTACTGCATCTTCCATTGTTAAAAAAAAAACATAATCAGTAAAATAGATTGAGGGTCTTTTTTGAAAGAAATTCCGGTGCAACTTTATTCTCTGAAAGGAAAAGCTAAAAAATCAGATAATCTCAAATTTGTTTTAAGGCTCATTCAAACCCAATACACATAAAAAAAAAAAACTATTGGTGAAAACTTTTAAACTTAAACTGCAAGCTTGGAGTTCCTCTTCCACAACGAATGCGTTGGTGTTTCCTTGTTTAAAAGAAAACTTTTCCCCTTAATAAGCCAAATTTAATTGAGGTCCAAAAAAGTATAAGAAAATTCCATTATGGATAAGAGGAACATTCTAAGAGATAGTGGAGGATAGAAAATAATAAAAACCGTCACACGATTAGCCTACCTCCTCAATCAATTTTTGAATGTAAAATGTAGCTGGGAAGTATAGTTCAATTTGTAAATAATGGATATTATATATTAATTCACATTTTTCTTTTCGGCATTGTTGTTTGAAAAAGTACTATGCATATATATTTATCTTTGTATGCTACCTGATGACGTGATAATCTCAATTCTGAATAAATCTTGACATGGAATCTTTATTCCCATTACTTTATGTTTATACCTTTTTTGCGATAAAATACTATCTTTGTTTGAGAATAGTTTTTTACTCAGAAATTACTAAATTTCAAATTAATTTAAAAACTATGTATAAACTCGTAAAACGACTGTTTTGTATTCTTTGACAGTACCTACTTTATTTGGTATTCCCAAAAATGTTAGAGAGATATTATTACATAAAAGCACAATAAAACACTTTTAATAGAAATTTTGTAACGAAACACTTATCAGAATGTTTATATGCCAAAAAATTTTTTTTTGAAACGACCTAAAATTTGATTGTGAAAATCTTACGAAAAGTTTGATAAACCATACGTCAATATTTATTGAATAAAATAAGACCATAGTTAAATGTATAAAATCAACATTTTAATTTAATTTAAGTTAAATTATCAAATTATTTATTGCCGAAATGTCAGACTGAAGTGAAATTGATAATATCAACATTTTAAAAATACTTTCAATTTTGTTTCAGCTGTCGTTTAATTTTAAATTAACAGTGTACATTTATAATTTAACTTTAATAGTTTATTGTACATTGCAAGAGCATTTTTAGTTCCATGAATCAAAATTTTTGCACAGAAATATAAGAAACACTGTTCTAGATAATATAAATGATTAACTTCTTTATTTATGTTGTCTGGAGAAAGTTAGAAAAATACTAAACATAAGTGAACTTCAATGTAAAATGTCTTATGCATTTAATTTATCTAAACTTGCAATTTATTACAGTTCACAACAAACATTTTTACTCATTCTATTGAAACGTTTTTGACTACAATGACAAATTAATAACATTTGTCAAAAAATGACAATTTGATCAATAATTGAAGCCTTATTTTATAAATTAACAAAAGAAAACGGCAATATTTGGGCATTTTTAAAGCATTTATTCACATAAAAAAGTTGAAAGAAACAGATTTGGACAAAGAGTATTTGCTGTAGACAGGAAATAGAAAAGTGAGAGTTTCCAAGCGTCCTTCTAAGTCAGTTTTCGGTTGTCATCATCTTTTCGGTCCGTATGTTATCTGTAACAAAAATATAATTACTGTTAAATAAAATTGAAAACATATGAGCAATTCAAATGGTACTTATTACTTTACAAATGCTATATAAACAATTATGCTCATATTATAATTTATTTTCTAAATTTATTTCTAATCTTTTTATATATACGATTACATTTAAATATGAGGACATATAAGACGTCATTTTTAATAAGGAAATCAATTTTCTTTCAAATGTTTTGTAAAAAGTATAATTGATATCTTCTTTTTATATACTTCTTTTCAACAAAACAGATTAAATAAATTACTTGTAATATATAAACTTTTGAAAGATAAGTCTTCCTCTTTCCATTTTCCAAACTACACTGTTAAAAATTTTGTTCCACCTTGCACCAAAAATTGGTTCCCATTTAGCTGCCACCAACATTTGGTGCTTAGTTTCACGATTTAATGGTGCAACCTCGGACCGTAAGCACCATTAAATCGTGAAACTAAGCACCAAATGTTGGTGGCAGCTAAATGGGAACCAAATTTTGGTGCATGGTGGACAATTTTTTTTAACAGTGTATATTTAAATATTACGATAAATATTAAGTTAACAATAAACATTATGCCACGTAATATTTACTGTCAACTTGGCTCGCTGTTTAAAGAAGGAAACTATATTTCGCCAGTGAGGTGTAACCGTTTGTAGCCGTCCTCATTGAAAATTAAAGAACGGTGATTACCAAATCAAAAAGAATGCTCATCATTTGGCAAGTTAGGATGTATGTGGCAATTGGGTTTACTTCAACTTATTCAAAATCCTTTTTTGAACAGTTTCGACCACTTTTTCCCCGGCAGACCAGTGTGTATTAATAATCTACTAGCATTTCTCTATAAAAAAAAATTCAAAATGATGTTCGATGGAGTGCCTAAACTTATACAGTCCTCTCTCGTACTATATATTTCTATCGGGACGCTGAACAAAATATAGATTACTTCCAGATAACTAAATAATTTATAAATCAGTGTTCTATAGCATCATTTTACATTAAATTGCTTTAATAAGTGTAAAAATGGATCAATTTTGAATTTTATGTAATTTAGTTTTATTTAGTTAAGTTGTAAAAAAAAAAATTGTAAAACAATTAAGTTATATTTCAAAGTGTAAATGATGAATTAATTATGTTATATTTATTGGCAAATTATTACAAGTTTCATTATAATTTATTAATTACGTTTCAAATTTCATTTGTTAAGTATGTACATACATAAATAACACTATTCTTCATAAGCTTTTTAAAACTGATATAGTTTTTGCACTATTATATATGCTTATACAATTTGTAATGAATTTAGTTTTTACGCGACACGAATGTAAATAACGTCCGTCTCTTTGATGTCAATAACCTCAAGCAAAAAAATATATTAATACAAACACGTGCAATCTATCAAATGAAGAATCTCGTAGAGTAGAGGTTCCTTACCATACTTCAACCAGAAGTTACGAGAGGAAGTATCAGAAGTGTCGCCGAATGCTACATGCATTGGTGACATTTTTGATGAAATATATCTAATTATTGAAGTGATCGTTCTCAAATGTCAATATTAACAGTGGATTCTTTTTTAATTATTAAATGTCGCCAACTTTTACAAGGTTAATATCTGAACCTGATGTATTGATATAGCAATGTATGTAAAAATGGCCTTTTAGTGGCCTTTTAGAGTTACTATTATAAACTAACTTCTTTATAACCGTAATTTAAAATATACTACATAATGAGTTTAGAAAAGATTGTATACCTAAGGATGTGAAACACATTGTACTTTCACGAACATCTTAAGGTAATATTTTTCTAATCATTACATATATTTTGAGAAAATGTGAGTAGAAATCATTTTATGAAAATACCGAGGGAATTTTTTAACAATTGATTTTAAATTCTGTATTTCTCTCTAGAAGCTTCCTAAATTATTTAAAGTTCGCTTTTCGGTTGATAATTCTATTTTTATCTTGTTAATTTTAAACTTAATTTTGTGACAAGAATTATATTATTCAGAGCATATATTGAATTTTCAATCACAATATTAACTGATGGAGCATAAATACCCAAAATTAAACATGAAGGTAAAATGTCAAATTTTAAATTTTAGATTTTGAGGGCAATTATTTATTTCGATATTTTCTATGTCCGAGGAACCTTGGGTTCAAAAACCCTAAATAAGAAGATTTTTTTTTTTTTTAAATTTTAGTGTTTTTCATGGATGATATTGTCAAAATTTATGTTTGCCACTACTTTAATGATACTTGGCACTAAATCATCGCCAATTATTCAGCACAGAATAACTTATCCAAACTAAAAACCTTACAGTCATTTTTAATTCCTATAACAAACCGTTATATAGTTACTATAGCAACCCTATTACAAACATTATACATATAGGCTTGGCTATCATATAAACATGTAAACATTTAGGCTTGGTGCCAACTGCGCCAACTGGCTTCCGTCTAACGGATGAGTACCCGTATGGTATATTTTTTACAGAAGAACAAATAATCTTAAACATTTATCGTATAAAAATGTAACCACATCCCCCAATGCATCGAAGTTGAACAAAACTTTTTTCGGTACTGCAGTTATCCCTACTCTGTAGTTTTGATAAAATGTTAAAAACTTTATGTGTGAAAGAATGATTTCATCAAAAGATTACATAAAGAATTTACAACGTCTCAAGATAGAAGAGCATTTCGAACACTTGAGGTGTAGGACCAGACAGAGTGAAAAAACTAGATGGAAATTTGCTACAATAAAGGATTGGCTGTTGTGTTTTGAAACTGAACTAGTACACCAGATAACAGATTTAGAAAATAATTCCAATGAATGTGTAATGACTATCTTTGGGCATTCTTGCTTAAAACTGAAGAATAATTTAATGGTCTTTATTGAAAAGTTCCAGTGTAGAGGAATAAGAGGTCCGCTCATGGATTTTTAATTGCCTTAAACTTAATAGATTTTGTGTAAAAACTTGAAATAAATAATTTTGGGATTTAATTTAATATTGAGAAACTTTAAATTTTGAATATTGAGATTTTAATATTATGGTATTTTTTTAAATTTGTATTTTTATTTTTTATTTTGCAGTGTTTAAATTTCATAAAAAAACAAAATAAAATGGACCAAATGCTTACCTTCATCTAAACACTTCATTTCCATACGTAGCTAGAATAAGCTGGGTTGTAGTGGTAGGTCAATGCCGGATTGTAGGCATAGGGATATACAGCACTATGGGTGTTGTAGTAAGTGTAGGGGAACTGGGCAAAAGCTACTGCCAATGCAGCCAGAAGAAGGAAAAGGGCGAACTGAAAAGATAAAAAGCTTATTATTAGTAATAACTCCTAATAAAATTGCGAGTTTCATTAAAGCTGATAATTCAAAAAAATAATTCTTTTGAAATTTATAAACCTTACAATTTGAAAGGAATAATGAATTTAACTGATACTCTTTCATAAAGCGAAATATGGAAAAACATTTCTGTCAGATATCAAATAAAATTATTCATATTTAAATGAATGTCACTGAATGTTGGGAAATATTTAATATTTAACAAAATTAAATTTTCGTACATTGGGCTCATGTTGAAAGTAGGCTTTCTTTCTAATAAATGAGCATAATTATTGCATGTTTGTAAACTATAGGGGAACAAACTTAACTTAGAGGTTTTAATTTCCCATCACGTTTCCAATAAAATTAACAATCTTAAGAATTTACTAATATAGAGCAACAAAATTTCTGAAAAATTTAGATTTTAGAAAGTATCCAAATTAAAATAATTAGTATATCACGAAAATTCTAAAATGTCGTTTTCAAACATCCAAATTCCAAAACAATCAAATTTCAAATCCCAACCAGATGTTTTAATTTCATAATAAACTCCGTCCTCAGAACTTTATTATGTGCACGAGAGAAATATTTTACATCCATAAACTTATTTATAATCTTATAATTATTTAAAAAAAATTGGAATATTAGGAATAACGTATGTTTTAGATGTACTGATTTCCCAAAATTTTTAGGTGATTAAAAGTACTTTGTAAAATTAAAAAAAAAAAAAAAAAAATTAAAAAAAAAAAAATCAAATTTCATGCTACTGAAAAGATAATTTTTATCCGAAATTAACTTATTTATCTTAAAAGATAAATTGCCAACTTGGATTGAAAAGGTTCTAACACATCAAACTTTTCAGGAGAGCCTATAAATACTCTAAACTTTTAATTTAATATGAGCCTAGTGTTTTGTTTATCACATGCACGAGAGAAATATTTTACATCCATAAACCAACCATCATTTACCAAAAATTTATTTTTGTGAACAAGTTGCAGCTTTTATTAATCAATGGGTCTTCGCTCTTTCTGTTTTTAAATATATACATATATATACATATAAAAATTAAAACTAAACGTGTATATTTAGTGTCTTTACATTTGAGGTCGATGAAATATTATTTTGAATAAGTAGTTATCGCAAACTATTATTTACGTTTTACTACAACTAACACTTTTACTAAACACATTTTATTACTAAAATACACCTATGAAAACTAAAATTGAATAGTCCGAATAGAACTTCTAATAATTTTGATAAAAAGACAAAAAAGTCCCACTCTTTCTCTTAAGTTCTTAACAAATCCTGAATTTTAAAGACTTATAAATTAAAGAGTGACGTATTTCCTTTGTTCAGAAAGAAGAAAGATTCCGGTTTCAGGTAGTTTTGAATTTCAATGGACATTTTGGTTCTTGTAAGTGGATGACTGTATAAATTATTAAATTAAACAAATTCATATTTATTTGCAAACGATATTTGATTTTCATTATTTAAGTAAATTAAATATTAAAAAAAACTTTAAATTTTTTTTAACTTCCTCTATTTCATTGTGGTTAAACACTTTACGATATATTGCAAAACTAATCGTTAAGCATTTAGTGGGTACACAACTCTGCAAATCGAACCTTCAATATAAAGTTATTAACTGTTGGAGTTATCATTTAAACAATTAAAATATTTTAAGAAAGCCTTATTGTAAACTTCCTCTTTAAGGAACCTAAAAATGCACGAGGGCCATCGTTAGGCTCTTACTTGGTAAAAACGACGTTAAGTTTCATAAAGAACAATTTTTTTTTAAAAAGATTAAAAAAAAAAAAAAAATCATCTGTTTAAATAGAATTCAAAACTGAGAAATACTCACAATGTAAGACATTTTGAAAAGTCACTTGCAAAACTCACTGCAGGAGATAAGCAAATATGCTGGTTATCTAAGAAAGCCGGTCTTTTATAGTTCCGGGAAACCAGGAAAAGGTCAAAAAAGAAAGTTAGAATGCCAAGGTTGCGGATCATCTCGCTTCTGGGGGGGAGAGGAGCTTGCGTTCTTTGGGTGGGGTTTAAAATTAAGGAGATACTTCTCGGTGATATTCAGATCAAATCCCACGTGGGGAAAGTGGGCAGTCGGCCTTGGGTGAGATGAAAAGTCCTCCAAACGAGAACAATCGAATGGCAGAAGGCTTTGAGCAACTTCTGGATGTTCAAGAGGGTGATCTTGAAAAGT
Organism: Linyphia triangularis; assembly: GCA_963978545.1. Classification (NCBI taxonomy): domain Eukaryota; kingdom Metazoa; phylum Arthropoda; class Arachnida; order Araneae; family Linyphiidae; genus Linyphia; species Linyphia triangularis. Next base: position 51,462,686 of record OZ021729.1, on the reverse strand, counting down.
TTCTGGAGTAGATTGTGACAAGTATTTACTTTTTTTGGAGCAATACAAAAACCGAGGAAGCATGTAGAAGGTAGGTTTGTTGGAGGGATCTGAAGGCTGAAGAAGATGAAGCATTCAGATAGAGTCCAGAAAAGAAAAAAAAGAAAAAAAAAGAAAAAAAGAAAAAAAAAACTAAGTTTTAAGTTTATCGCAGCTGTACAAATATTTTATTGTGGAAATTTCCAAATATCTATCATGTCAAACTTGATATTTACACATTGACTTATATAACTTACTGATTATATCGTCGACTTAGAAGATGAAAAAGTCCTAACTCGATTTGTCAAAGTTCCGGAAAGCACACACATGAAATCTTCTAAAGTACTAATTTAACATGAGCTTAGCACTTTTGTGTACCACTCATTTACCACAAACTCATTTCTTTGTTCAAGTTGCAGCTTTACTAAATGACGGGTCATCTCTTCCTCTATTCTAATATACCAAAAAGTATTTGGTGCCTTATAGCCTTTGTGCAGCTTTTGCGTCATTAAACCCAATTAGCCAACCAACCAATCAAAAAGTACACCTTTCACTCTAAGCCGACGGTATTGTCGTACAAATTTCTCAAAAATTTAAATTAAAAAGTTTGCATGGATAAAAAGGAACTTCCAAAAACAAATTTTTAAACTATCCACTAGGGATTCAAAATACTTCTGTATTTTTTTTATATGGTTTTTTTGTTTTCTTTTTTCTTCTTTTTTTTTCTTTTTTTCTTTCCTTTATTTTTCTTCTTTATTCTATTTTGATGATCAAAAAAAATTAGGTCCCTATAACAAAGCATTTATCTTCGAAGGTTTTAGAATATTTTGAAGCAGGTTGAACTTCATATACCATCCTAGATTCCGTTTGAATGGAATTACATTCTAATAAAAGTAAAATTTGCGGCTTCATGCGCCATTTGAGCGTAAAGAGATTTCAGTTAAGTAAGTCAAAAGTAAGATTTTACGGATAGTGTAATGCTGTTACAAAAAATAGTTAGAACGGAGTCATAATAACAACTTTAATTTTTATGTCTAGAGAATCACATATTTGGTTAAGTTTAGACAATGGAATTTATATTTCTGGAGTGTCTTAATTTATTCTGTTTATTATTTGTTCCGTAAGTAAGTGAAACAGCTATCAAACTTGATATTTCTGTTTGTTCAACTAAAAAAACAAACATACATAGTATGGCTAAATAGTTTTGTGGTCAATTTCTACTAAGAAAAATTGTTCGTTTACAAAGACATTGTTTTCGAAATGAGATACTTTGATATATATTACTATTGATATCTCCCTTTTTGATCCATATTGCAATTGATTCTACTCTTTTCGATTAAAACATTAATTTTTATAAGGCTTTGATTAAAATTCATTCGATTCAAGTATATGCTTTGATTCAGTTTCACTTGTTTAAGTGTCGAAGCAAATTAGTCGTTCAGTGTTGATACGACTGATTTGCAGTGGCGGAATTTGATTAAAAATGATAGTGCAGTCGAACACGTAGCAAGGAACCACACAGATTACTGCTACGTACCGTCTAAAGATAGGTATCTCCCGGCGCATGAGCGAGGCAGCATTTTAAATCTTATTGCTTTTGAGATACCCATGTATTAATCTGACATTTTAGATGCACCTCATTACATGTAATTTAATTTCTACTTCAATTGTATGAAATGTCACGTGTATTGTTTTTTAGAATATTAATTCTAGACTAAGCAAAAATTAGTTTGATGAAAAGTTCAGTTTGTCACAAAAAAGTCAGAATTTTAGTCCCATAAGTGAGAAGGATTGGCACAAAATGAAATCGAAATGATTGTTTTGTAGTTCCATATATTTTTTCGATATTATCAATGGTTATGTCTTGGTATCAATTTATTCTTTTTTGTATAATCATTTATATGTTCTCACAATTCGTGGAAAATGTTTAGATTTTTATTTGTTAGTCATCAGATATTAGATCTTGGCATATATTTTCAAATGAGCATTTCCTATATTACACCCGTGTTCCATTTTTGATTTTTTTTTTTTTTTTTTTTTTTCATTATTTCTAACTAACTACTCTTTTGTATTTTTAAATCCTTTATATTAACTTCAATTTTGCTTGTGTGTGGCGTTCAAATCTACGAAGGGCTAATTAATGCAATTGCCTCCATCCAAATGAACAGAAACTTGGTAGATTGCATGTCGATGATGATGCAGTCTATTATGATTTAGGTTGTTTTCAGATTATCTGGCGCCGTCAGCAACACGAGGGCTATAATGCGCCGAAACATTTCGTCATTTGATAAACCAACATACATTTACAAACACCCATGCCTTACATGGGACTCGAACCCGCAACCTCGCGATCGAAGCTAGTATGCTAACCACTATACCGTTTGTTCGGCCATCACGTTTTTGGAGTTGTCAACCAGGGTTATAGTGCTAATAAATTTTTACTGGTACACAAACTTTTAGAACATGGCGGTGCTGTAGTTGGAATTTTTTTTAATTATAAAATGCAAATTTACAATAATTTACCATACAAAAAAGCTGAATACTCTTAATTTTCGTATTTATTTTCTCACTAACTTATATCACAATACATTTTATAAAGATTATTAGAGTTATTACTGATTACTAGTTCAAACAAGTGGCGTTACGCCGTACCAGTTCTCAAAAAAGCATCGGTACACCGAACCGGCGCTTACTGGCCCCACTATACCCCTAGTGTCACTATCACTAAAAAGCCGCTTTTTCACACCATTATTTTCGTTACGAATGACTAATTAACACACTTGTCTTCATCCAATCGAGCTGAAACTTGGCAGATTGATTTGATATCGATGACACTGCAGTCTATAAAATTTTTGGTATTGTTAGTATTGCAATCACTAAAAGGCCGCTTTTACAAAAGCTTCATAGCGATTCGAATTACTAATAAACCAGTAAATAGTTCGGAGTGGACGTTTTTTTCGTAAAGGTCAAGCACTATGAAAACGATCTAAACTCAAAAAGTTGCAATTGCACATTAAAATTAGCAATGCATGTGAAGGATTTTTAAAAAAAATGTGTTTATGGTTTATTTATTGCGAATTCTGCCTGTTACTGTTCGAAACACTGCTACTTTAAATACCGTGAGTACGACTTGGAAAATAAGAAACAGAAAATTGCTAAAAACATTTTTTTTCTTTCTTTTTCTTTTTCTTTTTGTATTTTTATCATTTCTTCTTTGTAAAAGAAATTTTGTTTTCTTCTTTTTTTTCTTCTTCTAAATATGGCTGTGTTGAACACCTGATAAAATACACAGAAGAGAGAATTTCAAAAATATACACCGTACGTTTTGTTCATTATCAAAATGAAAATAGATGAATATTTGTTAATAAACATTTCATTAGTAATTTGCAACCAACATTTCTAAAAAATTAACGAATTAAACAAAATTCTAGAAATCTTGCACCCCCTTACAAATAATCCGTGCCCAGGTTCATAATTATATTTGCTATATTCAGCGTTGCCATATTAAAAGCTATTGAAAATTATCTAATTTTTTTTTTTAAATCACTGCACCAATTAAGCGAAAATATAACTTTTTTTTGTAATCGATCCATTTCAGTTGGAAAAGTAGTCACTTTACAAAAAGAAATCATGAAAAGTAGAAATTTACCCCGAAAAACTTCGTTTTTAGGAAAAATTGAAAATCAAATAAAAAAAAAAATTCATCGATCTATCGACATTTTGTCCTATTCAACGATGTAGTATCGATATTTATTTTGATCCATATTTCCGACCTCTAGCAAAAATGCATCCCCGCGGAAATCGCGGGATTAGCAAATTTTGCTACTTCTACGTTGCCCGCGGTAATAGGAAGTTAATCGCTCCACATGTGATATTTCATGATTTATCTCCAGACTTTAGACAATATTGCAGTAGATTACACTGTTTTCTGGTGGAAAATGAATTAGTTTGAAAGTTCGGGGTAATGGCGGCGCTTGGTTAAAAAAGTTAGTGCAGTTGAACAGTTCCATCCCCCCCCCCCCTTCACCTACTTCCCACATTCATTCATGAATGGAAATTCTATAATCTTAAATGCCCAAACTTAAAGTTCCCTTTCACTATTTACAAAAAGATATGAGAAAGAAAATAGGAAAAAAAAAAAAAAAAAAAAAAAAAACTTATTTTAACTTACTTATAACGGGGCTTAAAATAGTTCAATTATAAATTTTAGTATAACTTAAGAAATAACAAGAAAACACATAAGTAAACTTATCACGGAAACTATTTTCGTTTGGTGGAGAAAATTCTAAGAAATGCTGGTTTCTCTCTAAACTACTATAAAAAATCAATTTCTGTTGTATTTTCCTGCGGCTATACTGACATATATCAAGATTTTCCGGACAATAGCGGGTGAAGAGTTCTCGAAGATTTAATGTCATTTCTGAACTGGTTTTAATTCATTCCTGTAAGCTTTTGAGAATGCCTCTGCGGCTTCAGCCCCACAAATATTATTGTATGACAATCGAGATCGCGACTAATAATTCCATACACATGGCAAACCTTATGTTTATTAAAATCAATGGACAATTCCCTCATTTTTTAAAAACGAGTGATATTAGTCTATATTTATGAATAATTTATTTTTGATTTGAAATAGTCAAACAAAAGTTCTTTAAAAAAATTAGTTATTTAAATATTAAGAAAAGAAAATCACATTTCAATTATTAATAATATTCCCCAAAGGCAAATTAGAGTTTCCATATAATTACGAAGGGCGCGGTTTAATGTACAATTCAGACTAGGAAGATTTATATTTAAAAAGCATCTGAAAATTCAACCGATAATATAAGGTTTCATTAAGTGAAAAATCCGTTTAACTAATTTCAGTATGATTTCCTTTACCCTACTTATTTTAAGGCTTCTCGAGCGATGATGCCCTTAAGGTTCCAAATATATGTTGTTATGGACCTTTGCCTACACCCGGTTTGGAATCCACATTAAGCCGAAGGTCTTGTCCTGGTCTGTAGAATCTTCATTGAGAACTCCCAACGTCCAGGAGACCCTAAAAATATTTAAAATTTTCCCGGTGCTGTTTCTAGGGGCCTATTCCGACCTCGGAACGAAAAACACAAATAAAAGTTGACACGCCTATAGTAGAAGTCCTTGAAATAAAAGTGGTGTGCTCTTAATATGTATTTAGTGAAAGGGGGGGCCCAGAAAGAAAAAAGTTAAGTGGTTCTTTTCTCTGACCTTTAAAAAAAGGCGGAGAAAAATGTTTGGAAGATCCTGGTACCGAATTCGGGATGTTCGATTAGGAAGCCTCATTGGTAGTCGAATCACTGACTCATTCTTCGTGATCGTTCTAATCAATAAAATTAATTATTGAAAAGAAGAAGTTAGTAGTAACTTTTTTTTTATGATGGCTCTATTATTCGAGAACATGTATGATTTGTTTTCATAATTGAGGAGATGACGTGTGTTATTACGTGAATGTTAATCAAAGTTATAAATGCGATGGAAAGTGTGGAGATACGGGTTATTTTTTCTTTTTCTGAAAAGACGCCTTTATTAATTAACTTTGGTGGTTAAGCGATTCTGCTATTTTTAAACAGCAATAAAATGGCGGAAATGCAAAGATATAGGGACTAAAAATATTTTGTGGTATAAAAAGAACAAGGTTAAAAAAAATGCAAAACTTTATTTAAAATTGTCCTTTTTACCATATGCTTTTTTCTATCGTTATATACTCCAGAAAGTCATTTATTATTCGTCTGAACAAACTAACCAGCCTATAGCACAAAATTCGGTATATTTGTAAATGATCAAATAGTTAAAAAAAAAATCTACATCGTTGATATTATGTTAAAAAGAAACATTCTTTTGCATTTTTTATAGGAATAAGATTTGACAATTCATAATTTAGAGCAGCAGTAACATTAAATGTCTACAATTTTCATTGTTCATTCTTTTTTTATACATCGATAAGTAAACGATTTATTTTAAATGAAAATGAGTAGTTTTATAGACATGGTACATCTCCTAAGCAAAAAAAGATGAAATTCACGCGGTAGTGACGAAAACTGTGTAAACTTCACATAAATATTTTAGTAAAACACATACAAATATTTCAATAATTATACTATGTATTGATATACATATAAATTTAATTACACCCAGTTTTCTGATTTGTTAAGCTACATTAAAAAAAAAAAGCTTTAACGTTTTATTTTAAACTATTATTTATAAATATATCTACAATGTAAAATTGATTGCCAAGTTAAACTTAGCAGTTTTAAGCAAGTGTTCAGTTCAAATCAAAATTTGAAATCCATTATCACATGGGCATCACAAGAAGCCTTGGGAAAAACACCCATCATGCCAATGCAAATAGCAGCGATAGCGGTTATAACATGATCGTAAGAGATACAAAATGAGCAAAAAATGAAACTAGCTAAATTCTCAGGCAATACCATCAAAACGGTGGTGGAAATCTCAGCAATCGGGGCTATTACATCAGAGTAACGTTCGGCAAAAATTGGCATCACAGCAAAGTACAAACCAGCGCAAACATTGACAGTTATTTTAACATAATGCTCAACGAAAATGATCATAACACCAACGTATCGTGCAGTAGCACTGACCATATCGAAACAAATTTCGGCAACAGCGGAGTTTACTTCAGTGCAACACATAGTGAAATGACCATATCAAAATAAATATCGTCCACAGCGTCTACCATATCAGCGCAAATATCAACAATAGTGGCTGTCACATCAGCGGAGGCTTCAATTAAAGGACCATCACACTGAAACAATTATCGGCGATAGCCGTTATCTCACTAGAAGAACTTGTGGCAAAAGTGATCAATACACCACAAAGTTTGAGAAAGTCTCTGAACAGCTTCGAATTTGCTGAATATATTCTTGCATTTATTGTAGAGTTGATTTTTTTAAAGTTTACACAGCCAACAACAGCATATTTTTTTGTACACTAAACACATTTTATAAATTATATATTAAACATTTGTAAGCCTAATGCTTCATCATTGTTCGTTGCTGCCAATTCTAAAATGAAATAAATATATATATATATATAAAAACAAAATTACTGCAATTAAATCACTTTATCTTAGTTATATCCAAACATTAAAATTTTGAAATCTTTATATTTTGCTTAGGTGAAAAAAAATTTGCAAGACAAAGACAGAATCGAAACACACACTTTCCTTTCTTTTTCACTTCATGTTATGACTGAAATAAGCAATTTGCATATGCAACCTAGTGTAACCATTTAAATATAATCTAGGGGTGAGAATAGCGCACAATTTTTAATTACTCTAAAATATACAGGTCACTGCATTTAAATTTGACGTGGCTTGGTGTTACTTACTATTTTTATATTTTTGTCAATTTAAAGAAATGCCCAATTTAGCAATATATATTTTAATAACTATTACATTATCCTTTCTTGTAAATGAAAAAGAGGAGAAACAGTTATCAATGAGCGATACTCAAGAGAGCAATGTGTTAAAGATATTTGTTTTTCAACTTTTCACTTCATCGCATTTCTACAGGAATTTCGGAGGTGGGAATGTTTATAGCACTGAAAGAGGCATTGCCACAGCAATTTTGATCAAAATTGTTAAGAGCTATATGTTTTAGCAATTGCTGAAAAACTTAATTTTTTCAATGGCAGCTACTTTATGTGCATGTACAATTTTGATGAAAGCCTTAATGACAGGTCCCATAGCCACTACTAACCTGTATACAAAAGCTGAATATCGTAGGTTAATTCGTTTGGGACACAGAGACAGTTTTTCTAGACCACTTTTTTTAACTCGGTACATTCCAAAACATGTAGAAATGCAAAATAATTTAAATTTGTTTTATCGAATGTAATACTTTCATTCATTTAGCATATGAGTAATTGAAAGTAAAAAGTAACCAGCTATGCAAAAATAAGACCGAATAAATAGAAACTATCAAATTAACGTCATGGACAACTTAAAATCATGAACATTTAATACTATACCTCAACCAACACTACACCTACTCTAACGTTAAATGAAATTTAAATGATATTAGCAAATGAATCCAAGAAAAAGAAACACTAAAGATATAACACGTAAAACATTTATTCAACAAAGCAAACATCATAGAACATGACAAATACAATAAACAGAGATAAACGTTTGAAACTTGTAAAATGAACTAGATATACAAATAAACCCCCTCCTTCCTTTTCTTCACCCCTGTCTTGGCTGTTGAGGCACAATGGTGTCATAACTTGGTGGTGGACCAGAATAGGGAGGGGGTGGTGGGTATTGAGATAAGTTCTGGGCATAGGGTGCCGTCTGAGTGTACACTACTGTTTGAGGGTAAGCATTTGATTGAGGGTATATATTTGCTTGAGGGTATATGTTTGCTTGAGGGTAGGCATTCGCAGGAGGGTACCCTGCAGGCTGAGGTCCTGGATTTCGACCTGTTCCTGCGGTAAAATCAAACACAGAATAAATTACATTTAGGTTAGGGAAATAACTTCCTACAACACATATAGCAAGACATGCTTATTTTGCACATGGAAATAAATGACATAGAAAATTAAATGGCTATTATCTATACAAATGATTTATATTAAAACATTATAGTTTAATAATTATTAAAAACTATTAACTAAATAATTAGCAGTCAAATCTAATAAAGTGATGTGCATGCAATGACCTTAATCAAATATTGTAAACTATGAAATTTTACTATTTGCTCTAATGACTATGCTTATTGGTTGTTTGTTTGGATTTTAGTGCAATAACTACATTAGGGCTGTGCTGAGCCATAGAATTATATAATAATATCTATAACTATGCCAATTTTAAACTTGGTCAGCAATGAAGTGTCTGCACCTGAGCTAGTACCTTTTTGTTCAATTTACATAGAACATACCACACAGAAGTAGAAAGGAAGTATGACTGTTAATAAAAGGAAGCAAAAGTGGTGATATAGAAGGGGATAAAGAGTAAGAAATAAAATGATTTTTTTATTCAAAATAATTGCCAAATAATGTTAAAAAAAAGATATTTTGAAAATGAGATTAATTTGAAAATACCATAGCATAACCTTATTAGTGCAATGAATTCTTAGAAATCAGTAACAGCAGAAAAGGTATCTTTTATAAGTAATAGTAAAGTATCAAAAAGAAGAGTACGCAAAATCAAATATAATGTACTAGTATTATTGTTCAAAGGATTCAGAAAAAAGATAAAATATTTCGCCACTGATTTTAATAAATCATTGGAACATCCTTTTCACAGAAAAATTTAAAGTATTTCAAAAAAGAAGCAAAAATTACTTTCTATGGGTATTTTATAAATGTATACAGAAAGAAAAATTCACTTTCATCCAAAATTCCATAACTCACTCAGCAGAAAATAATGACCTTCATTTCATTGTAACAATTGTAAAAATTAAAACAATGAATTTTAAACAGTTCAATAGGTAACAAAAGCAAATTTCTTTTTCAGTACAAAATAATTCTTTCAAATTTAAAAAAAAAAGAAAAAAAAAAAGAAGTTTTTAAAAGGGTACTTCACCATAATATGAGGCAAGTTGAGGAGGCATGACTCGAGGAGAAGTGGTCATAAATCCATCATGGTTCCTAATCTTGTACCACCATCCTCCCCCAGAGCAGAAGAGAATGGTCAGAAAGACCATCAACCTGTAAGGAGACAAGTTACATTCAAGAAAAATAAAGAAGCATTTACTTCAGCAAGTATTTTAATGACAACACTAGTAAAATGTTTTTAATTGAAACCAAATCAAGTTCACAACAAAGCATCAGCTTTAACCCCTTGTCGTACCATTTAATTCAATGAAATCCGGTCCCAAGCGGTCAGGGACGACGCACACTAAACGGGCTGCGTGATGCACGAGACAATCACAATAGAAGCTGACATGCAGATACCTGTTGTATAGCTATACGCTTACTTGTTCCACACGATACTGTTCTTGTGGACATCAACACTAATTTAATCCTTGTTCCTTTTTTATAAACATATTTTAATACAATATTTCAGTCAATACTTCAAAATATAAATATTAGTACAATATATCCTGCATAATAGCCAAGAAAAAACAGTGTCAAAAACTAATTTATACACAAACAATACTTTAATCGAAATTATAATCTTCTTGGGCATCTTCAGATGCGACTTCTTCAGCCTCATAACTCTGACTTGTGATGTTTATGTTTGGCCCGCATTTCTTTTCATGATTCTGACACGTGACATCCATGTTTGGGCCAAAATTGTTATTACGAGTCAGACTCGTCAATGTGCGGCAAGACTTAAAAAATTGAAGATTGCAATTATTGAACCGTCATGAGTTATTGGAATGCAATATGCCAAAATATTAAGCTTTTCAGTCCTAAGGCAATATGGATGCATTTTATTTTAACAGTTATTTTGTAAAGAAAAAAAAAATCCTTGAATAATGTCTCTAATGATGGGAACTGATGCTATTTCAATGCAGTTACGGAAGCATATTTGTAATTTTTAAAAAAATTATGAAAAGTTTATGGAAATTTGTATGAAATCAATTGGCACTGCTTGTCAGATATGGGTAAAACTATTCCTGAAAATAGAAGTTTTAACTTAGTTTTACATTTCTTAATTTAGCTTTACTTTAGGGTATTTTTGTCTAGTAGCGAAATATTCTAACAGATGGCACTACAAGGCAGTTGAACTCCAGCAAAATATCTTAACTAATGAAATAGATATTACAAGTTTAACTTTTCTTTTATAAATAATGTATAGATCTTTTTTCAAATGCTTTGCAAAAAGCTGCAGGGATTACCCCTATTCAGTACATTTACACAAATTTATTGGCAATATTATTTTAATTTACAATTAGACATTATAAATAGCATATATTTCAAAATATTTCAGTTGAGTTTAATAAATAGAAGAAAAAATAATGTGCAATGAATGTTATAACCTTGAAAATAGAAATTGAGTGTTTGAGTTATATTTTTCTTATAATATGGAAAAAAATTATAGAGTTTAAGATAGATAAACATGCATACATACATACATACATACATACATACATACATACATACATACATACATACAATATCATACATACATACATATGTATACTATGTTAAATCAATGTTACTCAAATATTAATTCAATAAGAAAATATATCTGATTTGAATGCTTTGAATTAAGGTGAACTATATAAGTAAACCTAATTAGCACTTAAAACTTTTTGCAACTGGTGTAATTTTTAAAACACACATATTTACAATACCATTTTACAAAAAGTATTATATTTTATCTGTATATATATTGAAATGTATATTATTAAAGCTGGGACATGTTATGAATACAAAAAGCAAATTACTATAATGTCAATATTTCTGTCACTTCTATAAAAAGGTAGGATGATAGGCACAAAAATGTATTAAAAAAACATGTAGTGGTTTTCTTTAATTCATCTTTTTAAGTTATTTCATGTTTTTGCATTTTATTTTAATTGGAAGTTAAACTAAATTAAGTTAAACTAAATTATTAATAATTAACAGTAAAATAAAATATTAATAAATGACATATTGATATATTATGATTCTAATAAAGTATTTTTGCAAAATGATATATCACTCTGTGTTTCTCATACAGTGGAACCCCGCTATAATGAAACCTCTGCGGACCCAATAATAAATCCACTATAACCAATGGTTCACTATATCCAAATTCTTAAAAAAAATATATATATATTAAATATGACAGTATTAGTATTGCTGGAAATAGTGATTGTGATAATTTGCTTATAAATTATTACTTAAGTAATAGATAATCAAATATTAAAAAGAAAATAATTACATATTAACTAAAATTTGATTTTAAGTAAAGTTCATAAATTTTCTTATCAATAATTATTAAAGAATCCATGGTTTTCTTCTCCACATTTTCTGTATAAAAAAAAAATTCAAGATATTTGCGGCCGATTTAACTTCTGAGATAGAAGGAGTCGAAACTTCACATTCTTCTTCAGCATCGCCTTCTAAGTCTTCTTCTTCAGTCTCGCTCTTCTGTTTCACTTCAGATACAATATCATCATCTGTAGGGTTACCCGAAGTGAACACTTCAACATCGAACAATTCATATTATTCTGCAACTTCCCTTGGAAAAATTTTTACACCATGTTTTTCCAGCCACAGAGCTAACGGTAGGTTTTCTTCGTCATCCTCCACGGTGACATCTTTTTCTTCCAACAACGCATCCTTTGATAGAATGGGGTGTCGGAAACAGTTGCGGATTGTTGCTGATGTCACTTGTCTCCATGACTTTTCCAACAATATTATTGCTTCCAAGAGAGAGATGTTATGTTCCTCATTGCTATCTTCGTAATTCTTTAAAACAATCATTACTAGCTGTTTGCTATAGTGAGATTTAAGGCTGCGAATAACACCCTAATCCATGGGCTGCAACACAGAAGTTGTTTTTGGAGGCAAGAAAATAAGCTTAAAGCACTTAAGATTTTCTAAGTGGGGATGAGCTGTGCAATTGTAGACAAGGAGAACAATTTTGCGTTTTTTTTTTTTCAACAAGTCACACTCCCATTGTTGAAATTCTTCAAACAACTTGGAAGTCATCCAAGTTTTTTTATTGGATTTGTAGTTGATGGGCAGTTTTTTAACGTTTTTGAAACATCTTGGCTTCTGGGATTTACCTATGACAGTTAGTTTTCGCTTTTCTGAGCCGTTCATATTTGCGAATACGAGAACAGTTATTCTAACTTTGGAGAGTTTCCCTTTAGTGCATTTTTCTCCTTTAAATTTTAACGTTTGATTGGGAGTCATTTTGTAAAAAAGTCAAGCTTCATCAGCATTAAAAATATCCTTCTCTTCATAATCCTGAATTACATCCGGCCACATTTGAGCTTTCCACTTTTCCACATCCGATGCACAAATACTTGCTGCTTCACCAACAACCTTTCTACAAGAAATATAGTTCCATTTTTTTAATTGATCCAGCCATCCATTGGAGCACACAAAAGCCTTTTCTTCAAATCTTTCAGAAAACTCATTCGCTTTAATTTAAAGCATGCCTCCGGTCATAGGGAGATTTCTATTCCACTGAATGATGAACAATTTTAACAAAGCTTCTTCCACATTTTTTCTTTCAGCCCGACATAGTTTCTTCGACATAGTCCTTATTTTTTTCGTGTGCAGCAAGAGTCACACTGCGATTTTTCCAAATGCGTGAAACTGTAGATTTTGATAAGGAAAATTCTTTGCATATTGCCGATTGATTGGTGCCATCTTCAATATGACTCATAACTTTAACTTTATCCTCGATTAAAAATGCTTTTTTTTACGGAATTCACCATTTTTATGTAATTTTTAGCTGCTCTTAAGAAATCATCTGCTTATCTCAAATTATTCATACAAATATGAAGAGAGCGATAGTTAAACGAGGGACAATTGTAGACATTTGGACTGTTACCACTTACTGATTGTAAAGAATAAGGGCTTGTAGAGAGGGGAGAGGGTGTTTTAACAATAGTGGACAGAGACTTCATCTTAGAATTGGGGGGGGGGCGGTGTCGAAAAAGGGTTGTTTGTTCCTTCAACTGGGAAGAAAAGAAATGCTACTTAACCAGTTATTCCCTGTAGTTCAAGACGATGAGCATGAAAGAGTGAAATTTGACACAATGTAAAGGAATGCTGTTATTTGCACTCCCAACTTGTGCAGGGTGGCCACAAAATTACGGAAAAAAGTTCCCTGATAATTCTCTGATTTCCCTGACAGATTTCTAAGAAATTCCCTGATTTTAGGGCAAACTTTTTTTCAAATTTCCCCAATTTTCATAGGTTTCCAGATGTCTAGACACCCTGATCAAATAGAACGTGTATGCTAAAGAGATAATATGCAATTTTTTAAAAAATAATTTTGCTGGTAATAATTGACTGTAATTGCTGGTAAAAATAGTATTATTCCGTAACTTTAAAATTTTAATGGCTTACCACTATAAATCTTCATGTGAACAGCGCCAAAATATGGATGAACGTGCCTTTAACACTACAAAATTTCCCTGATTTTAATGAAATTTTAGAAAGTTCCCTGATATTTCCCTGATTTTTTCCAGAATCAAAAAGCTCCCTGACATTTCCCTGATTTCCAGGTTTTCCCGGTTCTGTGGCCACTCTGTTGTGCCAGTTTGAAGTTGAAAAACTGAAAAAGAATCTGTGGAAATGAAATTTGAGTCCACTATAAACAAACTACCATTTTCCCAGTTGTCCACTACAAGCATATAAAATAACATTAGTTAAATAGGAGTTCAGACGGGATCACTAAAAAAGTTCGCTATAACCGAGTGTTCACTATATAGCGTGTTCATTATAGCGGGGTTCGACTGTATTTTAGAAGCACATAAAATTCAAGAAAAAATAACATTTTAAATTAACAAATATCATTACTACAATAAAAAAAATGTATTTAATGATTAATATTCAATTTGTGTATCAATACGAGTTTATTTTTCAAACAATAATACGATCCCGTAGTAATGCAAATTACCTAAAGCCTTATTCACAGAAGGGGGAATCAATGAAAACATTCATGTGCCTACTGTCCCTTTTTAGGGATGTTCGCATATTTCAATAAACTCAATCAAAACATTAAAAAATACGAAATTTCAAAAATACGTAAACTAAAGAATAATTTAAATAATCACATTTACAAAATTCAGATTAATGGGTTGATAAATAATATAAAATCTTAGTGTTACTATCTTGCCACTGCGAATAGCTGGATTTTTCGAGAACAACTAAAAACTATACCCATGTGGCAGTGACAACCTGTTCTGTCATCTACCTCAAATAACTTGAAACAAACACTAAAAAATATATATTAGCAATTTTTAAGTTAAAAAATAGATTTAGTAAAAATTGTGAGGGATTTATCAAAGCATCCCTAAAAAAGGACACTAGGCATTAATGGGTTAATGAATTCCTAACTTTCAAGAAAATAAATTCTTAAATCAGAAATTTTTAGTCAAAATTGTGTTAAGATAATGTTGTGGAAGGAAGAAATTGAGATGTATGACTATATTATTTTTAATACTAAATTTATTTTGGATGTTAATACCTTCCAAAAACAAGTTTTTAGGATTTCTAACTTAGAGAGCCAATGTTTTAGGATCTTTTTTGCAAATTACATATTGCAAATTTGTGTAGAGGATTTGGAGGATTCTTTGTCTTAAATGGTTTGCATTATTTTTGAACCCATTAAAAACATATAATAAGTATTATTATAATTATGAAATAGTTAATTCTCCACAATTGAACCAGATACTGCAAAAAGTGGCAAGGGAAAAGATTTTCAATAGCAATGCCACTTTTAGAGAAAGCCTAATTAATGTATCTAATTATATAAATAAAGTTAAAACTAACATTCTTTTCCTTTGAACAATTTCATTAAATTGTGGAATTTAACAAAGCAAATTTTTACAATTTTGTAAAAGTAGTACAAACTTCTTTAATAATCCGTTTCTAAGCTTAATTAGCATACTTTTTCATGTGATATTTTAAAACATAAAAAAAAAAAAAAAAATTACAAGAAAGAAAAAAAGCATTCAAGTTTAAAATCAATTGAATACATATGTTAGAAAGTAATATTCTCACCAGAAGTACCACATCTGATAGAATGTCATGGCTGGAGAACGACAACACATAGTTCCACAACAATACTCATATAAATTGCACCTAGAAAAAAAGTTATTCAGTTCATTAGCACATAGTTACTAAATAATCACAGTAAATTTAAAAAACACCTCAAAATTTTCATTGCAAATCAGAGTTTTACCTTTATTTACTATAGACAACAGCCATTTAAATTCCATTGGAAGGGAAATATTATAATTATATCAAATGGAAAATTAACAAATGTCTTTAACAAAAGAGAAACAAAACTAATATTATAAGTTAATCTTATTCAATTGAAGAAAATAACTCTACCTGGAATTTAATTAGGTATACAATTGTGATTTATTAGAATGAATAAATCACAATTTCAAATTTTCTAATTCACAATTTCAAAATTTCTAATTTTTTTCTTATACAGTTTAATAACTTAATGTTAAGTTTTAAGTTAAGGGACAAAAATCTATTAACTTTTATCTGAAAGCAATTTTTTTAAAAAGAACTTTAACAACTTAAAATTCTTTAAATACTCAGTAAGCCATTGAGCATTTGTAGTTATAGCACTGGTAAAGTTAACTTCAGAAATACTGAATAGATTATGAATATCTCATTATTATGTAGAAGCTAAAATGTGGCACATATTCAATGATACATCATGAGTTTATTCAGAAATAGATAGTTACTTTAAGTATGTTAAAATGGTTACAATAGAAAGATCATTAAAAGTAAATTAATGTGATAAAAATTTATTTTAACAGATATGTATATATATTTTATGTAGGATATAAATAAATAAAAAAAATAAAGGACAAAATTTCAAATAATTAACATTAAATTTAGAAATGAAACTTACTGAAAATACTTTATGTCTCCATTTTCAAAAATGTACCGACATTCTTTGGCAATGACCTAAAAAAAAAAATTGAAAGCAACATTAAATACAAAGTAATTTAAAATGAATGAACAAAGCACAAAAAATACAGGCAACCACAATATTTTGACAGAAATTATTTGAGTAGTTTCAATCAGTAAGTTTAAATCCAATTTGTTATATTCCATAAGATTGTTCAATATTCAAAATATAAAAAAATTTCAATACCCAAGATAGCAAACAAAGTAATTAAAATTTCACACACACAATGATCTTTTAATTCTCAAAATTGAAGAACAAAAATAAAAAAGTTTTGATAACACGTAAAGTGTACCAAGTACTTCTGAAAGAGCTCTTAGAGAAATAGTTTAAAAAAGAGGTATAATTAATAGTCACACTATGTAAATCAGAAATTTTGAAATTAAATCACCGAAATTCATCACTGACAGAAAAAAAAATTCTGTAACACATTCTAGATGCTTACTGTGTTCTAGGACAAGGCATTATCTACTTGATCACTAAAAAGAGTGTTATATGTTTATCTTGTGTTAGGCTCAAATATCAAAATTGCTAAAAGTGCATGAAAGAGAGAGGAGTGAGACTCTAACCCCACCTTCTGGATGTTATAAAGAGCTTTTGTGATCAACTTGTTTCAAAGAGCGATTTTAGTATTGGTGCATAACATAAACAGGTCATTATTTAAAAATATTAAGGATTTATTTAGAAACAAAACAGTTGTATTATAACTTTTTCTTTATCAATAGTCCTTCAAAATTTGATATAATTAATTGCAGTTTCAAACCGATATATAGTTTGATTATCGCACTATTTTACTCTTCCCAAACTGGAAAATTGGTTTGACACACTTGTGAACAGTCACCACTTACTCTTTTTACTTTTTCCAGGATTATATTAAAAAAATTAACACTTTAAAGTACACTTTTAAATTCAGAAAATAACTTAAAATGTTTGCCTAACACATTTATAAGTAAGTTAGTAAATTTTATTACAAACAAGTGTACATTTTTTATAAATGTAGGTAATGGTATTTTCCGGATGGGACAAAACATGTTGTGTATAAAAACCAGGGATTAGAGAATAACAATAAAGTAGTTATTGTAATCAAGTGTAGGCTGTTGAGCGCTCAAAACAACCAACCTACTTGCCACACAACTCACTCACCACATCATTATTAATGGTCTGAGGTCGAAATTGTCAATTATATGCTGTATTTTTCAAGGAATCATCTATCTGGTATCTCAAAAATAATGAACGAACCAAAGGATGTGAATTATTGATTGATATGTAATACATATAGTATAGTTATTGGTTGGTTGTATTCAGATTATCTGGTGCTGTCAGCAACACGAGGGCTATAATGCGCCGAAACATTCGTCATTAGACAAGCCAACATACATTCACAAACACCCATGCCTAACACAGGACTCAAACCCGCAACCTCACGGTCTAGAAGTTAGCACGCTATACCGTTTGGTCGGCGTATAGTTATTGGACTACGCGAGAATCATTGTAGTGCTTACAGATTTTAATTTTCATGACGTAAATTTGTAACATAATTTATTTGTTTGGTTGTGTATTTGTACAAATGATAAATATTACAACTGATTAGGAAAAAGGAGAACTTCATAAGATGAGGCAATTTTGAGGCATTCTGGTAATCTCAGAAATGACGAAAATGCATGAAAAAAATACAGCAAAAATCTGTGTTTTTGCAGAACTATAATATGTCTGATACTTTAGTTTAATAATATATATATAACATGCATTCCCTTTACTGTTTTTCTTTTTTTAAGTCTTTTTAAATTTGATCAGAACATCTATAATTATATACACATAAAAAAGTTTTAAAGGTGGAATTTAGTAGGTAATGACTGCTCAATTTCATGAGTTTTATACAATTAACTACAGACAAAGGAAACATAAGAGATAACAAAGGGTTTGAATAGGCAACAATTCCTTTTAATAAATCTCATCAACCAACTGTATTTTTATACTTATAGTTGAAATATTAACATTTATCTTTAATCAATATAAGTACAACTAAGAGAAAATATGAAATGAAATATTAACATTGGCATGAAATAAACTATAATTACAGGTTAAAGTTTATGTAAGTATATATATTTGCAACATATTGGTTTTATAAACACTTCTTTGGGACTTATTAGAAACAAAGAAGTTGAGTAATTGTTATTGGGTTGGAAGCTTGTTTGCTCTAACCCCCCAAAAAACAGGTTTTTTTTTTATGTCGTTCATTAAATAAATGGAAACTATTGTAATTTAAATAATATTAATTTTATAAGCTCAAATATTCATTTTAATTGAAAATAAGTAAATTATTTAAATAAAAAATGGATCTAGTAAAAATAAGAGAACTAAAGTTCTTTATGATAGAACGTTTTTATCAAATTTGACAGCAAACTTTATACTATACAATATAATCCAGTAAACAAACTATTTTATTGCATGTTTTGTTGCAAATACATTTAAAATATGAATTAATCTGGATTACGAAAGTATTTGATACAATTATTATAATATCAATGCGGCAAATATTCAATTTGTTTTCCTTACTGATTTTAGAGAATACAGAAGTATAAAGCTGACTTGGTAAATTATTGATGACATGATTTTATGTAAGTTGAGCGGAAGAAGATTTATTTGTGTACACATGTACTAAATTCTAAGATATAGTTAAAAATTCGATAGGTCGATAAATATTCTATCAGCTCCAGGGTGGTTGTATTGCGCACTTTAGGAAAATAATGAAGAATCCATAAAGTGTATGCATAATATTATTTCAACATGGTTTGTTCATGAAACGAGTGTTTTATTTGTAAAAATGCATTAGAGATATTGCAAAATTCGCACAAACTAACTACATCTACGCGCCCTTTCCTGTTTTCCAATATTCCAATAACTCCAGAATAATCAAAACATTCACTTTATCTGGTCAGCTGGTGTTTAGTCATCGGTTACAGTTGAGATATTTATTAATATAAAAATAAAAAAAATATTCTTATTTTTTTCTTTGCATCCTCTATCCCTAAATATATTTAGTTTTATAAATATTGAAGTGAATTTTTTCTTAATGTTCAATCGATAAAAAAATATACACATTTTTATTTTATTTATTAATTTGAAACATAAAAAAACACATATTTGTCGAAGCTAATTTAATAAAACTTTTTAAAATGAATTATATTCAATCTTAAAATCATAAAGAATTGCATCCAAACAGACAAAATATATTAGAAGTGGAAAAAGTCCGCCATCGTATGGCAGCAGGGTGCGAAAACCGGCTATATTTTTTTATTTTTTATTTGATATCCACCATTAATCCTTGCACGTGTCAACAACCTCAATCAATATGGCATCAACTCAAGATAAATTGACGAGAATTGCCATAGTGAATAATGACAAATGCAAGCCCAAAAGATGCAAACAGGAGTGTAAGAAATCTTGCCCAGTTGTTCGTATGGGCAAATTATGCATCGAAGTTACTCCAAACGACAAGATCGCAACTATCTCTGAGGAGCTCTGTATTGGATGTGGCATTTGTGTTAAGAAATGCCCTTTCGAAGGAATTACCATCATCAATCTCCCCAGCAACCTGGAAAAGGACACAACACACAGGTACAGTCAGAATTCTTTTAAACTTCATCGCCTACCGACTCCGAGACCTGGTGAGGTCTTGGGACTCGTTGGCACCAACGGTATTGGAAAGTCGACCGCTCTCAAAATCCTTGCTGGCAAACTGAAACCTAATCTCGGAAGGTTTCAAGAGCCCCCTGATTGGACAGAAATTCTTGCGCATTTTAGAGGCTCCGAATTACAAAATTACTTCACGAAGATCTTGGAAGATGACCTGAAGGCCATTATCAAGCCTCAGTATGTGGATCAGATACCGAAGGCTGTTCAAGGCTCCGTTCAACAGCTCCTGGATAAGAAAGATGAGCTGAAGAACCAAGATCTAATTTGTCAAATGCTTGATTTGGGGAATGTCCGAGAAAGGCAGGTCCAAGAATTGTCTGGTGGGGAATTGCAGCGATTTGCTTGTGCAATTGTGTGTATTCAAAAAGCTGATATATTTATGTTCGATGAACCATCCAGTTATCTGGATGTCAAGCAGCGTCTTAAGGCTGCTGAAGCTATACGTTACCTGATCCATCCCGAGAAGTATATCATAGTCGTTGAGCACGATTTGTCTGTATTAGATTATCTTTCCGATTTTATATGTTGCCTGTATGGTGTGCCTGGTGCATATGGTGTTGTCACTATGCCTTTTTCAGTTCGTGAAGGTATCAATATCTTTCTCGATGGCTTTGTTCCGACTGAGAATTTAAGATTCCGAGATGTTTCTCTAGTTTTCAAGGTCTCCGAAACAGCTTCAGAAGAAGAAATCAAGCGTATGTGCCGTTATGAATACCCTAAAATGGTGAAGACCCTTGGGAATTTCAAGATGTCAGTTGATCCTGGCACATTCACCGATTCGGAAATCATTGTGATGTTGGGTGAAAACGGTACAGGTAAAACCACCTTCATTAGAATGATGGCCGGAAAGCTTCAACCAGATGGTGGTGGAAGTGTTCCTCCTCTCAATATCAGTTACAAACCTCAGAAGATATCTCCCAAATCGACCGGCTCAGTTCGGCAGTTGTTGCACGAAAAGGTTCGGGATGCCTACATCCATCCCCAGTTTATTGCTGACGTCATGAAGCCTTTACAAATTGACAACATTATCGATCAAGAAGTGCGCAACTTGTCTGGTGGTGAATTGCAAAGAGTTGCTCTTGTGCTTTGCTTGGGCAAACCAGCTGATGTTTACCTGATCGACGAACCGTCTGCCTACTTGGATTCCGAGCAACGTCTGGTTGCGGCTAAAGTTATCAAGAGGTTCATTCTCCATGCTAAGAAGACAGGCTTTGTAGTTGAGCACGATTTCATTATGGCTACTTACTTGGCCGATCGTGTGATAGTGTTTGAAGGCAGGCCGTCCGTGGAAACTTCAGCCAATATGCCTCAAACGCTACTCGCTGGCATGAACAAATTCTTGGAACTTTTGAATATTACTTTCAGACGAGACCCGAACAACTTCCGACCTCGTATTAATAAGCTCAATTCTGTCAAAGACTCTGAGCAGAAAAAAGGTGGAAACTATTTCTTTTTAGAAGATTAAATTGACTTACTTTAGGGGGACAAATTGATTCCGGTTTACACCAGTTGGGAGCATACTGTTTAGTATAATTTTGTTGTAACAGCTATTTTGTAATACTTCAGAAAGAACACTTTTTACATTTTTGTAATGTATTTTGTTAAAATTGAATCATTATATGCTCATTAGTGATTTTAATTTATATATTTAATTTTATTCATACCAAAAAATTTTGTTTTGATTATCCTGTATGGTTATAGTATTTTGCAAAAGAATGCAAGGTTGTTATTGATTGACTCGAAATTTTCAATAGCCAATTAAAATTTAAAAATTTACTCTTGATTTGTCTTTGACTTCCAGATATGCTTAAATATATTCACGTATCTTTTAGCCATTAACACTTAAAAAATGTATTGTGGAAATATCTTATGTGTATCGTTTTCTAAAAAATTCATTAACACGATTTGGAAATTTGCACAAGTGCTTTACTTTGTCTCTGAAATAGCTGAATTGGTTTATTAGAACAAAATGTCATTGTTAATTGACAATTATTTATTTTTGTGGGATATATATCAAAGACTCCCTTCCAAAAGGAGAAACGCAGCATTTCTATTTACAATTCTGGACTTCATTTTTATTTAAATGAGCTTAAATAATTAAGTCATCAGATAAAAAAAAAATCAATTATGTGGTGCAATTTGGCACCAAATCTTTACTAACAATAATTATGGCAGGTTTTATCTGCCAAAGTGCAATGTTGATACATTTTAATACTTTTTTTCCTTCTCGTCAGAAGTAACCGTCGAGTGTTCAGTGCTACCTATAAGTTGATGTGGGTTTTAAATATGTTTTTTAAATTAGCAAGCAATACTATATTCAATAAGTTATCCAAATTTAATAAACAATAAATTGAAACTATTGTAAACAGCAATAGTACAACTTTTTCATTCAGTTAAAGCTATGGAAATAAGTAGTTCAAATGTAACTCGAGTTACTATGGAATGGTCAGTGCCATGCACTCATTTTTTAAATCCTTTATATAAATTTTTTTTGTGTGTGTGAAGTACGCAACCTGTGGCAGGCCAAGTAATTCAATTTCTGTCATCCAATTGATCTGAAACTTAACAGATATAATCAATGAAAATGCATTTTATCAAGTTTTGGGTGTTGTTTTTAAACCGGCACTTTAACACATGCTTCTATTAATGCTGAGCTAATTAACACACTTTCCATCATCCAATCGAGCTGAAACTTAGCAGATAGATTCGTTATCGAGAAAGTTGTTAATTATTTTGCAGGGATCCAATTTAGATGAAATTCGACAGATTTTTTGTTAATAAGAATGCATTTTATTAAGTTTTAGAAGCTGTCACTTTTAGGCAGTTTCTTATGTTTCTATTTACACTTCAAAGCACTAATTAACTTACTTTCAGTTATCCAATCATGCTGAAATTGTTGGATAAACTCTTTGTCGATGATAATGCATTCTAGCAAGTTCTATGACAAATAAAAGTTAGTCTATTCCCTGAATCAGTGGTTAAACACTAAACACCTGAACTGAATTCAAAATCTTTTAAATAAGCTGCAATTGCCATATATAAAGAAAAATTAGTAATACATACAGGATTTAATTTAAAAACTTTACTTTTATGGATTGATTTTTTTTATATTTGTGAGATAAAAGTATTAGAAATGTAAAAAATATGTATCAGAATGTAAGAGGATAAATAATTGTTTAAAGCTTCTCTTAAATCTTGGTAGTTGTTGAAAGGGTAGTTCTAAATAACAGGTTTTTCTTTAAATCTAATGCAGATTCTTATGTTTATTGTTAATTATTTTATGTGAATGATTTCCTACTTTGTGTAACAAAATCAAGCAGAGGTTATCACAGACCTGAGAAGTTTGAAGACCTTTTACTTCCTTTTCTTCTCATTTATGTTGTACATTTCAGTTTCTATGTTGCAATGTAGAGATTTCAGTGCTGTATACATTCGTATGAAATTAACTTCCCAGACAAAACTACATTCCAATGCTACAAATTAATCAAGGTTCCCACGGTCATTGAAAGTCATTAAAAGTGCTTAATATTTTTAAACTTATTTTCAAGGCCTTGGAGGTGCTTGAAAAGGCTTAGAGGTCCTTAATTTTTGCAGATGTTGTGTGCCCAACTGCAAAATTTAAAAAAATGCAAACTCAGACTTGTTATCTTCGCGTGACCACCACTTATCTACACCATATCGGAATTCTTTGACATATTTGTATTATGCATGCTCCAACTTGTATTTATTATTTTTTTTTGGTAGAATACACTTTATTAAATTTATGTATAAACATGATGATGAAAACTAATTTTCAAAGGTCCTTAAAATTCATGGATTTTCATTCTGTGATTTGAGTGGGAACTTTGTTAATGTATGTTAATTTACAATCATGTCAAAGGGTATTTTTTCACAATTCAATCAAAAATCCATTCTCAATTGTACTGTCAAAATTACATTGGAGGAGACATGCCTATAAATTGCCACGCGTAGAGGGGGGGGGGGAGGTCGTTTTCAAAATTTGCCCATTAATTTATATATATATTTTTTCAATTTATGGTTTAAAAAAAAATAGTTTCCATCATTTTAATACGAATGGATCAAATGAGCACGAAATTAATTTGAAAAAAGTGGACTTTATCTTAGTTAATTTCAAAACTATATCAAATGTGAATTTCTTCAAATTTTAGAAACAGCAAAGAAAGAAATAAGGAAGTTAATATTTATCAACATTTAAGGGGGAAGGTAACTGCATGTAAATTTAAGGTGGGATCGAAACAAAATTTTTGTTTAATTTATGTACATCCCAAGCTGTGTAGTACTATATCACTTTGAAGTTTTTGGTAAAATTTGTGAGTAAATTAATCCAACCAGAAATTTTGACTGGATAGGCAATTTCCTGGTAACAATGGAAAAATTGTGTCTTTGTTTAAAATTCTGATATTGGATTAGAGCTTGGATACAAAAAATTTTAACAAATTCACTAGCATGGCAACAAAGAGCACAAATGGAATGGGGCACTATCTCTTTTTCCAAGAGGATAAATCAGCATTTCTATTATTGATATACATATGAATGACTATCTTTCATTTAAAATCTTGTAGGAAGTAAGTGTTGACTACTTTTGAGATGGAACATGAAATATATAATATAGTATTGCAATTGGGAGTTGGAAAAATAAAATTGATTATTGTCGTTGATTTACATGATTTCTTTTCCATGTTAATACTATATGTATGATCATAATTATACTGTTTTAAATTCACATACAAATTAAATATTTTTATGAGAATGACGATTATATACAAATACCTCATAGTGGATATTAACATGAAAAAGATATACTACCTTATATAACTACAATTTTTTTTTCCACTTGTGATTGCTATATACCGCGAGATTATAAAATTCGACTATAAAAAAAACGCTTATCAAAATGGCCTGAAGTTTGAACTGAACGTATTTGAAGAAGGAAATGGTATAGCATTAAAAAAAAACTTTAAATATAAATCCTTTATATATATTAGCAACTTTTATTTAAAATTGCAAAGTGAGTTCAGACCAAGTTTTCATTGTGTTTGGCCATTATGAAGAAAATCATTGATTCAGTGTCATGGACAAGAATCTATCTGCTAAGTTTCAGCTCAATTGGATGACATCAAGTGGATTAATTAGTCCTCTGAAATGTGTGTAAAAACAGCCTTTTAATAACAGCTCCTACAACTTGAGAGAATGCATTGCTATTGATGTGTCTATCTACCAAGGTTTGTCTTGATTGGATGATGGCAAGTGTATTAGCCCTCTGGTGATTGGTAAACAAACACACAAAATCGAAAGCAAAATAAAGGATTTTAAAAAATAAAGGTTATTTTACTTTTTCCATACCATTTCTAAATTATTCATTTTGACTATTATTTTTTTTTTTTTTTTTAACCTTTTTGAAAGTTTCTTTAATTATAATCGCTCTGTATATCACCTATATGTATAGAAATATCTTAGTACCTAAAAAATTGATGCATAAAAATTTAAAATGCAATTAAAAATGCCTAAGTCTCCTAAAAAAAGTTTGTTAATCATATAGATTCAAATACTGAAGCTATGTTAGTGAAAATATATTTATAGTAAATTTATATTCTATCTTTCTTAACTTTTCAAAAGGGTCAATGAAAGTTGCAGACGCTTCAATTTTACTTTTAAAAGATAAAATTATGTGTAAAAAGTTACGCATCTTTACTTCTCTTAATTGCTATGCAATAAGCAAATGATCTTGCCCTACATTTAAATAAGTTCTGACCTGGGTCACCTCTGAGGGCGTTGGACCAACATTCGAGAGGGCGCCTTACCTCTTCTCACACCAAGCTCATAGCCAGGTTTTCTTTTCGGATGGGGGGGGGGGGGTTATGGTCGAAGATTTTATTAAATACACGTAACAATTTACACAAATAAAAAAAGAAGGGGAAGTGGTCAAATAAGATTTCACACAATTGCGGGGAGAGGGTTCCGAGGGTACCCCTCTGCAAGGCCTATTCTAAGGAAAATTTACGACTGCCCAAAAGTCCAATCGATTCTTCCCCCCCCCCCCCACCTTCTCATCTCCCTTTCAACCCCTACAGCAAGTTAATTTGAAACAATAAAATCCGATAATTGATCTTTGAATATAACAGTAACACTCAAATTTTAAAACGAGGTTTGTATTACCTTACTTCATGAGGTTAATTAATTAATATTTATAAATCTATTAGCTGAATACCCGTGCTTCGCTATGAAATTTTACCATGTGCAATTTTTTACCTAGCTGTGTGGCCCCGCCCAGTTTTTGGAGCTTCGCTCTCAGGAAGGTTCCTTGCTTCGTTAGACCAAGCTCGCTTCGCTCGCTGAAAAGTTCATAATAAGCACAGGCTTACTTCACTCCTTGAAAGGATCATTGCTGTGCAAGCATGGGCTCGCTTAAGGCACTTTTCACACTATCCGATTTTTATCGGAAGACAAAAAGTAGGGATACAAAAATTCTTTTAGAGGCGTGAAGAAGGGAATTGCTCCTTTCGCATTATCCGGCGACAGCCGTTAGCAGCCGTCGGGTGCTAACAGGCTGCTTTGAAACACCCGACTTTTTGTCTTCCTA
This sequence comes from Linyphia triangularis, assembly GCA_963978545.1. Classification (NCBI taxonomy): domain Eukaryota; kingdom Metazoa; phylum Arthropoda; class Arachnida; order Araneae; family Linyphiidae; genus Linyphia; species Linyphia triangularis. Next base: position 51,435,780 of record OZ021729.1, on the reverse strand, counting down.
TTTTTTGTCCTTCGACAGAAATCGGATAGTGTGAAAGGAGCCTAATAGGGTTCATTGCTGCGTGAGCGTAAGCTCGCTTCTCTTACTAAAAAAATAATTGCTGAGTGAACCTTAATATTGGAGCCCCTCCCTAGTCGAGAAAAAAAAAATTCCCATTAATACAACACCCCTTTGAGAATATTTTAACACGTGGTTTGTGAAAAACAATATTAGAAGACAAAAACTACTTACGTTTAAATTTTCAGAGCTCTTTGGCTCATTAGAAGTCGCATTTTATTTAACTATTAATTAAAAAATTAATTAAAAACAAATTAAAATTTTAACATTCTTTTTGCCAAAAGTTCAAAACTACTTATGTTGAAAATTTCAATACTGTAGCTTTAATGGAAATCATTTCGTGAAGTATTTGTTAATGATAAAAAAAAAATATAAAAAAAAGCTAATCAAAATTTTAAATTAAAGTCCAATTAGAAGGCCAAAACTACTTATCGAAAATTTCAGAATTGTAGACCTATTAGAAATGGTTTTGTGAAATATTTATTAATTAATTAAAAAAACTAATCAAATTTTAAAGTTCTGTTTTTTATATCCAATTAGAAGGGCAAGACCACTTATGAGGAAAATTTCAGAGCAATAGCCCTATTAGAAATCGTTTTATAAAATACTTATTAATTAATTAAAAAAAACCTAATCAAAATTTTAACTTTCTATTTTTCAAAAGATTAATTAAAAGGCTAAAACTACTTATATTGAAAATTTCAGAGGTGTAGCCCTGTTAGATATCGTTTTGAAAAAGAAAAAAATAAATAATAATAATAATTAATTTGTTAAAAAAATTAATTAAAAAAAAACTGACCAAGATTTTAAAATTCTGTTTTTCAAAACTACAATTAGAAGGCTAAAACTACTTATGTTGAAAATTTCAGAGGTGTAGCCCTGTTAGATATCGTTTTGAAAAAGAAAAAAAAATAATAATAATTAATTTGTTAAAAAAATTAATTAAAAAAAAACTGACCAAGATTTTAAAATTCTGTTTTTCCAAACTACAATTAGAAGGCTAAAACTACTTATGTTGAAAATTTCAGAGCTGTATCTCTATTTGAAGCCACTTTGTAAAAATAATAATAATAATAATGATAATAATTAAAAAAATTAATTAAAAAATAACTAATTAAAATTTTAACATTTTGTTTGTCATGGGTACAATTAGAAGGTCAAAACTACTTATGTTGAACATTTCAGAGCTATACTCCAATTTTAAGAAGTCGCAAAAGACAATTAAACAATCGTGAATACAAATTCAATGTTTTTGATACCAAACATTAAAAGATTATTTAATTTACACTTACAAGGCAAACATTCAATAGCTGTCATCCGATTACTTCGGAAAGGAAAGATACTGTATCTTTCGCTTCCCTCTAGTCAACTATTCATTGCTGTTTTTGTAATCTTGGGACTTGGAATCGCTAACTAGTTTCGTCAAAACAACTGTTGTCACCCACCCCCTAAAAATACAGTGGTCATCTCCCAAGAAAATTCCAAAGGACAGGACACACAATAGGAGTTTGACCGTAAACAGCCGAAGAAGAGGAGCTGATCAGCTGACAGTGGACACTAAAGTGAAATATATTTCGTATCCTCCCCTTATTTCAAGGTCAGGGAGAAAAGAGGACAACTGATGTTTTTGCCAAATCCCTCTGCTTGGAGAGGAGATTTCGACCCCTCAGCTCAAATAAGCCACGACTACTCGTAAAATAAGCCCTGCCGAGATATATTTAGACAGTAAAAGTGTACAATTATTCTCAAAATGAAGAGGATAGCTAAAGACCGCAAATAATAAGAAACTTAGTTTTGACATATACTTTATTTGAGAAAATTTATACATAAATTTGACTACATTTGTACAAGAGTTGGCAAATTTTTAAACGTTAATAAAATTCTCTTCATCAATAATGTACCTTGAAATTTCTTTTTTATGATGATAAATTCTTTAATATTGCAGTTTACGTGTTACATTTTCAAAAAATATAATAAAAAGCCGACACATACAAATGAAATACTGAATACATATTAACAAGTGTGAACGAATATTTTTTTAGCAAACAAGACATTTGTTGGGGGAAGAACTATGGTTCTATAGTAAATATCCCTGAATTAAAAAAATAATAAGGCTAATGTTTTAAAAAGAAAGAGGTTTATAAAAACCATATCATTAAAGCATTTAAAGAGAAATTTGAAACGCAACTTAATGTTTGGTTTAATAATGTAATATATAATCAAAGTCGAAAGTAAAACTAGAGCTGTAAAAAATAGCAAACTTTCAATTAGACTATAAAACTGTTAAGTGTGACATAGATTGGTGTAATTTACCGTGTTCGTTTTTATTAATTTAAACAAAAATTAGTCATATTAGCGATATTTAATACATTGGCCGAGAAAATTGGCAAAGTTGTTGTTATTATTATTATTATTATTATTTTTTTTTTTATCGATAAAAATTACTTTATACTCTTGGGTAAGTGAATTGAGGAGGAACAGCACAGTGGTGGTTGATGGACAATGCTCCAAAAAAGATAACTCTATGGTAGACTTTCGTTGTTCAACTTTTTACAATTTAATCGAATTTTTATGAGATTTTCGGAGTTGGAGATGTTTAGAACTCCTTAGTGATTTGATCAAAATCATTAGAAACGTTTTGTGGCAATTGTTGTTAAAGATAAATTATTTAATGGCAGCTACCTTATGCGCATGAGCAATTTTGACGAAAACCTTAATGACAGGTCCAGGGCCACTGCCAATCCGTATATAAAAGTGCAACATCGTAGGTCAAAACGCTTAAGAGTTATGCTGATTTGGGGAGCTATATCACAGTCATTTTTTCACGACCACTTTTTTGTACTCGGAAAATCCCAAAACGTGAAAAAATTCATAATAAAAGTGATTTTTTTTTACCAAATGGTTAATTTACATAAATACAATTAAAAATAAAAAAATAATATGTATAACTTTGCAAGAAATTAAGCACCTGGTAAACTTCGGAAAGTTAACAAAAATAAGAAAACAAAAACATTGACAATTTAGAGAAAGATGAAGAAATAAAAATATAATTGGCTCACATATATTTTTAATTGCTTTTTACTACTGCCCAATTTTGGATTTACGACTGCCCATTTTTAGTTTACAACTGCCCAATTAGGCCACGACTGCCCGTTAGAATAGGCCCTGCCCCTCTGTCTACGACTCTGTACCATACCAATGAATAAACTCACTAATTTTGCATGAGCCACTGCGGCATCACAGTTAATTAGGACTACTCGTGTTACCCCATTGTGGCAAATTCCCAGACGTATAGAAATGAACAGAATTGAGTGAAAAGCTTTGTTTTTATGTTTAAAATTTCAAGTTACAGTACAAAACACAAATTGCTCATAATGATAACTCGAAAGATACGAGAGGGAGAGCAGAATATTACAATGATTTTTTTTTTTTCCAAATTAACCCTTGGTTAAACGCGCGACCTTTTGTCTTGCGGTTACTCGCGTGGGGGACAAATTTCGCGCAAACTCAAATTTTCGTGCATACCATTAAATTCGTGACTAAATATCAAAGTGGTTATTTTAATTAAAAACACAACATTATTGAACAGAATAAAGTAAGAATTAAAAAATATTTTTGAAATAACTTGAAAAAATTGCACGAATGCTTTGATCATGGGCTGCCCTACAATCAATTTATCAATATATTGGTAAATTGATTGTAGGGGACATTTGTCAACCGTGCAAACTAATAAATACGATATATTTATAATTTACAATTGATGCAGATTTTTAATGATCTTTTAACTTTTTACGAAGAATACGTTTATCGTTATGAAATGAAAGAGCTTTATGAACAGTTGATATTGTCTTAAAATAGTGTGTACCACAGACTTTAATTAATAACTCAAAAAAGAAAAATATAGCAAAAGGTTATTACTGATTTTGATACTGATGAAGAAATTAATGTATTAGTAAGAAAAAAATTCACAGAGCGCGGTGAGCAGTTGTCATTTTCAGGGACTTTGACCTCCCTGAAATGAAATAACTACAAGATTAAATATGAATCTTATTATTTTTTATAATAACTGAAATTGATAGAGGAAATTTTTTTATCGTTGTCTTATGAGACTGAGAAACTTAAAATTTCTTAACTGTCTCAAGAGTTGGGCGGAAAATATATGGAATACATTTACGGTTAAAAATTTAATTGTTCTTAAATGTTTTCCTCTGTATGCAAATGTATGTTTTAGTAATTTCAATAGTAACGTAAAAAGTTCCTTTAATTGTTTTTATGAATAGCTTATAATATTCATGTTAACTAAAATGTGATTAAGTTTGCTTAGTGAGCTGTCGAGTTTATAAAAGAAAAGCTTAGTTTAAAAATTATTTAAAACACTTTGTTAACAAAATCACTAATGTGACGTTCATGTTCAAAGGTAAAAAATGGTTTTATTGCCGATAGAGTTAATAAGGTCTTCCATAGCATTTTAAAGTTATGAGTCCTGACTAGGACATCCACTTTTATTTAATGAGCCCTTGAGTTTTGCGAATCGCTATGTCAACCTGATTTTACTTTTCATTATATTTTAATTGCATGTGTTAGTTTTTAAATCTTATCTAGGTTATTTTACTTTGACACTTTATCTTTGTCATTTTGATGTTCTACATCTTTCAGTGTTAATTTTATATTTAAACGTTTGATTTTAATGTTTAATATAATTTAAATATTTATATTTGTATTGTTTTAATTATTTTGTATTGTTATTTAACTTTAAATTGATGAAATTTCATTTGAAGTTTAACTTAGTGTAAAAATAAATCGTAAAAAGAAATTGCAGTTAAAATATTGAAAAACTAAATTATACAAATTGAATGTTATATTAAACATTACAACAGAATAATTTAGATAAACGTATTATTTACACTTTATGCTCAGCATTTCAATCGGTACGTTGGCATTAAATTATTACAGATTTTTTCTCTTTCAAGGGCAAATAAATTAAACTAAAAAAATAATTTTTTTAGATGGATAAACCCAGGGATGACGATTAAGGAGCTAAAGGGAACAGCCAGCCACCCATTCTTTCCGTCATACTTTTTTTATGCATTTAATTATTTATTGTTCAAGAAATCTGTATTATGTTACATGATTTCATAGGGATTGAGGTGGAAAAATTTAAAGACGAGATAAATGTAACTATTGTAAAAGAAAATTAATGTTTCTTTGTCAAAAAAAACATTATTTTTATCTGGGCGAGTACTTCTTAGGACTTTAAGCAATAATAATCTCACAAACAATTGACTTACTTGCTCATATAATATGATCTGCATGACAATTTTATCCATATAATTTACGTGTTTGAAAAGCAACGACTGAATAATTTTGCATAATATGGAGTTTACTACACGTTTTTTTCAGTAAAAATTTAAATAGTTTTTTCAACATGCCGAAGAGCAATGGTCATTTAAGGTTTTTTTTTTCCTCTTTCCTTTTTTTTCGGTCTTGGTCAAACAGTTAACTAATAAAAGTAGCTCCCCCCCCCTCTCTCTAAATAGAACTCATACAATGACTCTTTGCCTTTTATTGTATGCCCCCCCCCCCCATCCCAACAACAACAAAAAATAGAATGGGCAAATGTTGCCAGTCAAGTCGATAACAAGAAAAAAAAGCACTGGGAGACTGTGGTTTTGTGAGTTTCCACGGCAGGATAAATAAATCGTATAAGTTATTCCATCTTCAAAAATACAGGTAAACTCACTTTAAAATCAAAAGCTTAATTACTTAAATTTAAAATCTATATTTATTTGAAATTTTTTCCACTGTTTTCGGCGGGCGCCGTGCCAGGGTTCTGGAGAGGGCGCACCGGGATATGTCCCGGTATCCCGGTGGGCCAGGCCGAGCCTGGTTCTGACTATCGAAATCCTGGAAAAATAATACTATCGATAATTTTAATTAATAAATTTTTCCTTTTTGAATGTGAAACAAAAATTTTAATGATCCTATACACCTTTTCGATGTATAGCTTGCTTGATGTTTCATTGGTTTTTTCCACTATGAAAGAAGTCTTTTTTTCATACTTAGACAATTAATCCCCGGCATACAAATGTTATAATTTTTCTAAATTGTCTAAGGAAGCAGACAACTTTATTCAATAGCAGGAAATCTTCATTTATGTAATATATTCTTATTTCAGTTATAGAGTATAGTAGTACTATGTATAAACCACTACCTTTTGGATTTATCTCAACGTCAACGCGCTTAAATTGTGGTTTTTCCTTCTATAGTGCTGCCGTCTACTGTATAATTTTGCAACTTTTAAAAAATCTAGGTCTATTTTCAATTTTTTCATTTCAATTCGAGCTTTGGACAGGAACCCCGTGGGCGCCCCCAGGAGTATTTGCAAGGGGGTGCAAGACTAGATTTTTTTCGAAATCATTAATTTTTTTAGAAATGTTAGTTAATAATTATGCATTATAAATTATACACTTTGAGAATAGTAAAAATTCATGGTACATATTTTTGAAAGCGCAACCCAGTTGAAAGAGAAAAAAAATAGTAAAATTATTAAAATATATATTTTTAACGATTTTTTTATCATCCAATTTACGGCATTTAAAAGACAGTGTTTAGAATAGAGGAACTCGAAGATGCAAAAATACAGAAGAGTAAAATTATTATTATTATTTTTTTTCCTTTTCTTTTTGAAGTTTCGGATTTAAAGAAAAAAAATTAAAAATTAAACACGAAGGCAGTATTGGAATCTGTTCAATTCAATTCTAAAATTAGATTTCAAGATTGTATATTTGATTGCTTAAAAAACAAAATTTTCCTAGAATTTTGAGAACTGCCCAGGGAATGATTTTACAATAAATGGAAAAAATACTTCTATTCATCAGCCTCTAATAATCATAGAAGAATAAAAAAAAAAAAGGGGGGGGGAGAGGAAGTTTTAAAATATATAGATGTTTTCGTTTTCCAAATTTATAAATTCTCGAAGAGAAAAGCATATAAAAGTTTGATCACTTACACTTTTTTACGCAGCCAGGATAGCATTTTAGATGCCATTTTTACTCATTCTTATAGATCTTACAAGGTACATTTATAACTTATTTAAATCGGAACTTTTCATTGATAATAAAGCAAGAAGTTTTTTACAAGCGTTAACTTCCAAATTTATAGTATAAATATACTACTTTTAATTGACAATTGCAATGGCTGTTATGTAGTTTATATCGTAATAATGGAATTGTATTTCTAAATATTGGTATTGTTTGATTTATCATAGGAATTTGGACTAGAAATTGAGGTATTATTGGGAGGAAAGAGTTACATTTTTTAAGGAAAACCAAAACTCTTTACTGGTTTTTCCATACAGTTTTTAAAATATGGATTTGAATTTTAAAAACTGACCGTGTAATAAGTTAATGGAAAGCTTGGAATTGTGATTGTGTCATTTGACATCGCCGTTTTTTCAAACGGTTAACTGATTTGACCACAAATTTCATAAAAATTAAATGTAGAAAAAGATTTACATTTTCGCATCCAATATTTTAATGATTACAAAATATTACTTTCTAAATAAATTGCAACACTTCAGATAAATTGGTAAAAATTTCATCGAGATCACAGGAAATAAATGTAGCAAGTTCCAATTTACTGGAATCCATTGGAAAGCCCTGCAAAGGTATTCCTCGAAAAAATATAGTTTATTAAAAAATCTTATTTGTAATTTATTACCACTTTTTAATTCTTTTTTGGTTCATAAAATAAAACAAATGTACATCTTAGAAATTGTATCTTTTAAATTTGTCTTTAATCTGTTAACATTAAAAAGTCATTATAAGCTAATCTCAATGCAAAAAACTTTTAACCTATGTTAAAAAAATTAATTCAAGTTTTCTCATTATCTAACGTTTTTCTTAACAGGTGAATATAGCAGTGCAGTGCCTTAGTACTGATTTCAGCAATCAGAAAGGAGTGAAGGTAAGAACTGTAGGTCTTTTAAAATGATTCTTAAATTTTAGTAGTAGTGTTAACATGCAGTTATGCATTCTCATCTCAAAAGCTTAGCAAACAAACGCGCCACATATTTATTATAAGCAAACGGAGAAAAGCAATAAAAGAATGCTTTCGAAGTACACATTTTTTCTTAATATTAAATTTTGTTTTGGAATTATTAACCCTTCTGGTGTACAAAGGTTAAATATATTTTATAAATTATCTGAAAATACCGGCAAACTTGTAACATCTTCTAACACTTTTTGCTGTGATTTTCTTAATTCCTGTCAACGTCTCTTGAAAAAATTATTACTTAATCATGTTAAAATGACATAAACGGTAAGATATAAAACAAAAGTGCAGGATACTTTTTTTAGGTTGGTTGGTTGTTTTCAGATTATCTGGCGCCGTCAGCAACACGAGGGCTATAATGCGTTGAAATATTCGTCATTTAACAAGCCAACATACATTTACAAACATCCATGCCTAACACGGGACTCGAAACCGCAACATCGCGGTCTAGAAGCTAGCACTATATCGTTTGGTCGGCATACTTTTTTTAGGAATGATTTGAAAGAGTAATATTTATTTCTAAAATTTACAATTAAGAATTAGCGAAAATTTGATTTTTGACGACATCTATGCAAATACATGTATAGATGAATTTCCTTATCTCCTGGAGCAATTGTCTTTTCCTCAGAAAGAGTAGTAAATACTAAATAAGCAATTGAACTTTTGTTTTAATATTTACTAATATTCTCATCAAAAGAATATTTTTAATAAAGATTAATTTTTCAATTATCTGACTCAGTACAGTATCAATGTTGTGATCCTATTGAGAAACTTTTTCATAAAAAATACGTGTCAACCAATGGCATCAGATAATATGAAATGTTATTTTGCTCAGAAAATGTTATTAACACTTAACATAAAATTGGGCTTTTGTTTTCATTTTTTCCAATTCGTTTCACCAAAATTAAGTTTTCAATAAAGAACTACTTTTTAATAATTCGATGCTGTTTTGTATCGATGTCATGATCGTATTAAGAAACTTTTGCATGAAATGACTTGAATATCAATGGCATCAGATTATACACAATGATCTTTTCCTCAGAAAGAGTGTGAAAGAGTTGAATACTAAACACAAAACTGAACATTTTTTGTAATATTTACCAACCAACATCACCAAAAGAGATTTTTCAATAATTCAACACAGTTCAACTCCAAACCGAGTTCTCAGATTTCGTGATATGATGTCGCAATATAAACCGAAATATGACAGCCCAATACAAACCGACGGATAATAGATGTTGAGATTTAACATTCGCACCAAAACAATCCATTTTTATTACTTTTTTTTTTGTGACTAAACTGACGTATGAAGACTATTGAAAATGATTTCTCGTAAATAATTATCTATTGAACGTCCTTTGAACCTGCCCCAAGAGCTCTAGAAGAAGGTATATTGTGCTTCGGAACAAAAATTACTCGAACGGGAAGCCTTTTGGATTCATTGATATTTCAAAAGAAATAGTGACTAATGTTCGAATTAAATGATTGTGCAATGATTCAAAAAAGTAAAAGTAAGCGAAAGAAATTATTGATTATTTGATGGCGGTATAATTTATTTTTCATTGAATCTTATTTCTTGATTAGCAGAGGAAAATTTTGTGATGAATCATTGAACTCAAATGATCCTTTCAAATTTAAACAAGGATTTCTTTTGAAAATAATTAGGTCATTTTTTAATTTTAAATTTAAAAATGAACTCAGGTGGTTTGTATTAGCCCATTAAAAAATAACTCAAATTAAACATCATTATTAGCGTTCCTTATATTTTTGCAATACAGAAAAAAAATCTCTCCCCATCATGTTTTAATATACACTAAATTTTTTAAATTATTTCATCAGCAACTCCACAAATATCAGCTCAAAAATTTTGAATACAAATTTAAAGGAAGGAATTGCAATTGACGAATAATTTTAAATTATTTGGTCGATTAAAAAGAGTTACTTTAAGCTCAATTTTATTAGAATCTATCAAGTTATTTGTTGATACTTTTTTTATACCAATCATAATTATACATATATTTCTAAAAACTACTATTTAAAAAATTTCAGTACTTAAATTTTTAGTAATATCACTTTATTTTTCAATCTATTAACTAAATAATCTATTCTTTCGAAGTTCTTTATTTTTCAATCCATTAACTAAGTATTTTGTTAACACTTCAAATCATTAACTATAACTTCCAGGTTACAGAGTTAAGATGTCAGTTTTGACTGTCATCATCTCTATTTTCACTTGAATGGCATTAACAACTTGTAATAGAAATACGTTCTTCTTTCTTGTACGGCATTTTCAAACTTTTTTCAATATCAAAAGACCTAATTAAGAAAATAAATGTCGTTTGTAGTGTAATACATATTCATTTACCGAATTGAACTTATTTTACCATAATCAAATTTTTAAATAAGTTGTGGTCTGTGTTTGAGATAAAATTATGTAGTCAAACTTTCAGCAAAAGTTCGACAACAGATCTATTATTAAGCTGGCAGTTATGCTGTGAGCTAAAATGAACTCAATTATTTGGTTGAGTTTAGAAATTACTTTTTAAGGTAGCTTAAACTCTCATATAATATTTCAGTTTTGTTGGAAAACATCATGATCTGTTGCATCAAAAATGTATCGAACGAACTCTGATAGAACCTTGCAAGTCAAATACAGCTAAGCATAACATATGTGCGTGTAAAACAAATATCTATGTATAATTTACCCGATAATTGTGTATTAAGAAAACAACTAAAATACAAACAATCTATTGAAGTTTGACTGAACTGGAACTACGTTAATTGATTGATCTAACACTTAATTGAAACTTTTATCATCACGAATTGTATATGTTAATTTTTACAACATTTGTTATCGTAACCTAACTGTTGATAAGGAGCGTTTGCAAACCGACTGTCTTTTAGTCATCATTAATTCAGAGCTTTCCTTTCAACTTGATGATCTAGGTCTTCGTGCACCTGATTCTAAGAACCTTTCAGATGAATGGGAAAACATTTGCATGCTGTTCGATAGTTTGAATGTCTTTTAGATCTCCTACAGAATAATAAAAATCTAAAAGACACTAAAAAGTTCATCACACTTGGCATATAGTACCTTCCGATGAAATCGATCATCAGCCCATCCTATAGGTCATCTTGCCTGGAGGGCAGTCTTTAAGTCTTACTGAAAAGGAAAAATTTTTCTTGTCGGATAAGCGGACTGGTCAAACTACTCTGCAAATATCAAAATCAAAATATTTTAGTAGTTAGAAAATAGGGCTCCTGGGCCATGGCGGGATGCGGGATGGTATGGTATGGTATGGGGGCGTGACCGGAAGGGGGCGTGACCGGATATGACGTCACAGGATATGCCGTCACCGGAAGTGGAGTTGAGTTGTTCCCCTCCTGCTGCTGCTTTAGTTTCATTATAAGCTGTTTGTGTATGACGTCACAGATGACGTCATAATGTGTTTTATATCAAAGTTTAGAGCGATGGCAACACTTTTTTAGTTTCAATTTACCTTTAAGATGGAGCTGAATTGTTCTAGGGCTGCTTGTAAACGAATAAGTTAAGAGTAATAGGCTTTTATTGCGTGACGTCACAGTAGATATGACGTCATAATTTGTTTTATATCAAAGTTTTGAGCGGTGGCAACACTTTTTAGTTTCGATTTACCTTTAAGATGGAGCTGAATTGTTCTAGGGCTGCTTCTAAACGAATAAGGTAGAGTGATAGGTATTTTTACTAATGACGTCACAGTGGGTATGACCTCATTCTATGTTAAGATTTACGTTTTAAGTGGTGATAACATTGGATATATACCAAATTTAGTTTTCAGGTGTTGGCAACGAGTTCTGATCGGTCAGCTAAATGCTAATAAGTTTTAAACATGTGACCAAAAGTTAACTCCTGATTGACTGTTTGGTTTTCTAGCGAGTTACTTACATATCCTTTAACCAAGTTAAAATACCTGCAACAAAGTTACACAAAAAAAAATTATTTTAAATTTGAAAAGTTAATAAAAGGAAGGCCATTTGCTAAGGGTCTAAAGAACCCTAACCCCGAGCTACACGTGACATTTCAATATTTTACCAAACAATTGTTAAAATATCGACTATCGGACGTTGCCTTCATGGTAACTCATCTACCCACCCCCCTTCCCTAACTAATTTTGAATAAGTTAAGACTTTAGAATTACAATTAATAAATTTTGAAAAATTATTTATTAAAGGTGAGGACCCACCTCCAGCCCGATACCTCTTTTAGGAAGAATTGGTACCGCCTCACTCCACCCTAACAAAAAAAAAAAATCTTATTCCAAAGAACGTATATTTCTTTGAAACTTGAGGTCACTAATCAGCCATCTGATGATATCTTTTAAGAAGATAGCTTCACCTCTTAACAATTTTAAAGTTTTAGTCTAAAAGATTAATGTTGGACATAAACTATTTCTAGAATAGAGTTACATTAAAAATTAAATTTAAGAGTGTCCAGTTTTTTTTGAAGAAGACTTGGGGGAACGTATATTTCCCAAAATTAAATTTAATGGTCACTAACAAAATCCTGAAAATATACTAATTTTAGTGTTTATAAAAATTAAGTTAATGTAATATTTTAGTAAAAATAATGACTATAGTTAATGAATTGCGAAAAATTAAGTTAGAAGAATTAAATTTAAGGAATTTTGTAGTGACCATACGCATAACTAGTTATACCATCCTCCAACAGGTATCGCTTGTCATCAAATGCCGAGAGCGCTCGCTTTCTTTGCTGGATGGAGAAAATGTGATGTTTTTCACTACCGATCCGATGCTGAACCACAGACGAAGGTTGTCGATTGAGAAGACAGTCTCTATAGGTCTGATGTTTTAGCTGTCTTTGAGCTGCTCTTGCGATCCCCTTAGCCGTTTGTTTCTCACCACACTCGCTTAAAATGGAATACATTTTGGAACGAAGCCCTATAAACTCCAAAGCAGATTTTCCGTTAAGTTCATCCTTAAAGTAGCCGATCTTCTTCTTGTTAGACACATCGTGTAGAGGATGATCTGATGGGTAGTCAGAAAAGTCAAAAAATCCCTTTAACTGATGTAAGTCAGCAGTCAGATCTGGGGTGGTGAGTCCATAAGTGAGTGAATCTGTGTCGGTGAATAGTAGGCGGGCATTACTTCCATACTTCTTCATGATGACATTATAGTGGAAATCATACATTAAAACCTTGCTCAGTTCTAAGATGGCGAAACCAGCATAAATGGGTCTATTAAGTGTGAGAGTCTTCACTTTTCTTTGTACTGCTGCCAAGCTGTTATCAAACTCAGTGAAGGCATGGAAGGCAGGAGACGCGACCAGTTTCTTGGCTTTATGTGGGTTGTTCACCAACTGAACATCCACTCTATTCCTCAGATTTTCCATAGTTTTCCCGAACACCGCATTGTTGAGAAGTTTGAAGAAATCTTTTTCAAACGATGTTTTGGCCAGTTTTCTCTGCTCCGTATTAAATGCTATGTAGTCCTTCAGCCAAGGTTGTTGGTAGAATTTTAGAATTCTATGGACTTTAGTTAGTTTCAGTCCCAGGGAAATGTATAGCTTCAGATTACGATAGTGTATAACATAATTCTTCTTTGGCTGAAGATTCGGAACGAGTTTCTCGCTGGAAGAAGCTGGCTTCATCTGCATTTCTTCCAAAATCTTGAGGGCGGTAGGAGACAGCATATTTGGCTTTATGATGAAGCGTTCGGGAGCCAGAGGATAATCATTATGGAGATCGTGGAGTTCAGCAGGATAGTCGAGATCCACTTCTAGGATGAAGCCCTCATCTGCATCATCTGCTTGGTCCAAGATGGTTTTAGTAGAGGTGTTTTCAGGGTCCACCCACTGAAAATCACCAACAGGTAAGTATTGAGACATGGCCCAACCTGAAAGAAAAATTCAATTAAATCATTCAATATTAACATAGAAGCTAAATAAAAAAATGACAGTTTCAAAGTAAATTCATGCTTACCATAGAGGTTATTGGCATCCAGGTACAATATATGTTTCTTCTCCTCAGCAGCATTATATTCAGGACAGCCTGGATGGTTTGCCTGGCTATGACGATGGGTGATGACGGAGACACCTCCCCGAATACCCTTCTCTATGAAGAGGTGCATGTCGATGTCGGTGAATAAATCCAAACCGACATCTGACATCTTGAGAGCGGCTTGCCACGCTAACCCCGGAGACGTCATCATGTGAGCGGCGTCTAGCTGGTAAAAGTCTAGAGTTAGGCTGCGGAAATTCTCAAAAACGTCTGCGAGGAGGAGCACATCCGTCTTCACGTACAGGTCGTGATATTCGCCAAGGTCTTTGATGCCGAAAGCTTCCCAAACAACTTGAGCGTGGTAATAATCTGCATCGGTAATGGAGGAGTTTGTAAGGGTGCTATAGAAGGCTTGCTGAGGTGGCAGAGATGTTTCTTGAAATTTAGTGAACGAGTCCATGTACTCATAAGGGTACACTCCCTTCTTCACCAAGAGATCTAAGGAAAAAATAAAAATTAAATGATATTGTTAAGAGAACATTTATATAATATTAACATTGACTATATTACGTACCATGGTTAGATGCGATAGAACTCTTCAAAATGTGAAACTTGTCTCTCTCCAGATTATCGACAAGTTTCTGAAGCGATGCGTTCAGAAACTGGAGACTGTCAATAAACTGGAGAGTCACCGGGATCTTGTCAAGTTTCTTGGTGATGGAGAAGGAGATGTATTTCTCCATCGTTGTAGGGATGACTCCAATGTCATGATCAGCCACTTTCCCTAGCCCCTGCATGATCAAATGCGCATCATAATTCTTCAGGTTGTGGAAGACGCAGGGAATCATTTTCCGCAACCTGAAAGCAAGGTTGCATTCATTGTGGAGCACTTGACGGAACTGACCGGTCAAGTGATCGTGGTCGTTCACCCGATCAGTTCCTAGTCGGCCTTTGCAGAGGCCGCAATGAGTCGTTGCGTTGATTGTAATTTGATCCTGTGCAGTGATCTTCATGGGGATGATGGTGGTCAGCTTCACCGCCAGCTCGTCCTTTTCGTCAATAATGCTCTTGATGAAGTGGTCCACTGCATCTTCTCCCCTGTAGACAGAGATGGGCTTGGTCGGCTTACTATCTGGACCTACTATAACGTACGCATATCCACAAGGGACGTGGGTAGCTATCTTCATAGTGCTGGAGGGGGTGGTGTCATCCAACTTCTCTACAAGGGCCTCAAAGTCCGCGTATATGATATACGGGACTTTCTGGGTGAACTTGTACTGACTAAATTTCAGTACACAGTCCTTTGGAGTCGGCATCTTGATGCGTTGGGGTGAGTGCTCATTACAGTACGGGACATGTGCTTTGAGAGTCTCCTCCTTGGCAAAACGATGCAGACAGCTATAACAATAGAAACACTTGCCTTTATACTTAGTGAGGTTGGTGAGAAGCCTGGACATACTCTTAATTAGACAATAATGCTGCCTATCTCCTTCTATGATGTAAAGTAGGTTGATAACCTCCGGATCCTCCCTCTTAGAGATGTATAGAGGTAATATCTCATCATCTTCATAGCCGTAGACGTTAATGCGAAGGTTGTTCAGTGCCTCCACAAAACGAACTTTGCAGGGTTGGACGGGACAGCTTACATTTCCCATTTTGAGCTCCTGCTCAAATTCCAGATAGTGGTCGACCCTATACGGATGGTTACCATGAGCAACTGGATGGAGGGCAGCCAGGACAGACCAGATGAAACATTTATTGTCTTCGTTCTGGATGTTGAGGACGGCCTTCTTTGCTGCCAACTTGTTGGGCAACTTGAAGTGGCTGGCAGGGGCTAGAGGTTGATACGTAGCAGTCTTCACCTCCAAATGGATGATTTCATCGAGAACCCATCCAGATCCCCGCTCGATGAATTCATCGAAGGAGGACTTGATTTTGGCGAAGGCTTGGTCGATGTGTTCAGGGAGGACGCTGTCATCCAGCTCCATCTCCACCTTGCTCCGGAAATAGGGTGTGGCATATTCCTCGTCTCCCTCATCACTCTTGCGAACGAATCGGATTTTAGACACAGCATACCACTTGATGGCCCTCTTCTCTCCCAACTCTTCCTGTAGCACATCATGAACTTGGGGAGTGCTTTCCCTAATGAAGAGAAGCAGGTCTCCAACTGCCTCTTCACTCGGGAATAAATGGCGAGTGGCAAAGACATCAGACGTCTTCACCTCTACTCTCCTCCTTCTGGGCACAGAGGGTGCAGGTTGAATTCCTCCTACTTGAGCAACTCGAAGGTGGGTGAGAAGATGTTGCATCATAACATCCTTACGACCGAAACTCTTTCCGCAGTCAGGACAGGCATGAGGGGTGGCGGATTGATGACTCTCCATGTGACGGATTAAGTCTGCATTACGTGTGAAGGACTTCTGGCATATCTCACAGGTGAAATTCTTCTTACCAGCATGATTCTTCAAATGCCTATTGAGATGACATTTCTGGACAAAGGTCTTCTCGCAGATGTGACATATCTGTTGACAATAAAACTATGATAAGTTACATGAAATTATTTCACAGTAATAGTAGACATATTATTTAAAATTTGTCTTTTCCTAAAACACATTTTATTACAAAAAAAAAAAAAAAAAAAAAAAAAAACTTTATCTTCTTCTGCTTGTAAAATACATCAAACTGAAAGCACTATATTTTAAATCTCGATAAACTGTTAAATTCTTCTCTGAAAAACTATTAATTCTAAAAATTCATTCTCCAAGAAAAAAATAAATAAAAATACTTACATGAGCTTCAACATTGGAATTCCTAGCATTGGAAGGTCCAGCAATTGAGGATGCAGCATGTTGTGAGGGTCCAGCAGCAAGTACCTAAGAAAATTATTTAACATTTAAATAAGCTATTTTAACATATTCTAAACAATAGTTTATCTTTAGAATGTAATACTTACAGTTTTCTGATGGATTTTCATGTGCCGGGTAAGAGTAAATTTCTGTGTAAAACCCTTCTGACAGATGGTACAGACCTGTTGAAAATAGAAATTTTGAGTAACATGTTTTAAAAGTTAATATTATGTCATCTAAATGATTGAAATAATACTTACATGTAAACCGCGTGAGGTGGATGCAGCATTAGAAGATCCAGCAGCAGCAGTAGATTCAACAACAACCTCCTAAAGTAAGATATTGAGAAATTATTCTAAGTTTTTTACGTCAGAGAAAAATCGGACGTGAATTTGGGGCGACTTTGAATAGTTACAACAATGAAAATTGCTAAGTATAAAAGTAATGAAAATTTTGGCGTGAATTTGGGGCAACTTTGAATAGTTACAGCACTGACAATTACTAAGTACAAAAAGTAATGAAAATTTCAGCGTGAATTTGGGGCGACTTTGAATAGTTACAACATTGAAAATTACTAAGCAATGAAAATTTTGGCGTGAATCTAATACTAATATTCAAGTGAATGACATTTAGAAAAAATACCAAGTACAAATTTTGGCGTGAATCTTATACTAATGAACAACATTTAGAAAAAGTTTTAAGGAATATATTATTGACATGAATTTTAAATATAATTGAGAAAGTTTTAAGTGAACAAATCAATTATGCGACGTTAAATAACACAGTTTAAAATTTATCTTAGACATTAAACATTCATCTACTTAAAAGCAACAAGTTTAACCTTATTTAATGAATATTCTTTTAGATACATAGTAAGTAATTTTGAAATAAATACAATCTATAAGCATTCAAACATAATTTAAAAATATATTACTAAAAGAACACTTACTTGGTCATTAACTTCCATAACGATATCCATGGGAGAAGGAGAACGTGATGATGACATTATAAATAACTGAAATTTAAAAAATATATATATATAAATATCGAAAGAAAAACATACATTTTCAATACAAGTTGGAAATAATTTTTATGTAATACTTGAATCGACTACTTTAACATACTTAACACATTTTAATATATATATTACTTAAAAGATACTAACATTTCACAAATAATAAAAAATTTACTTACCGAATAATTCAGATGAAATCAGAAAAAAAACTAAAGTAGCAGCAAAATATAATAAACAAGCACAATAAGCAAATACTAAGCAAACACGATGAACGTCTTTCACCCTCAGGAATCTAAGTAGAAATGACGAGACGGCAACCGGTAGCGTTTATATATGAGGGGCGATCACGTAACTTCACCGATCAATCAGATTTCATGGTAGAGGGCGCTGCTTGGTTCTAACCGATCAGAGCGGGTGGGGAGCGAGACTAGGCATGTTTCAACACGCTTCAACGCGTTTGCGAGTTGAGCTGATGATAACGATTGCAAAATATAAACTCATTGGCTTTTAACACATGACGTCATAATGATGATATGGCTGGAATCTAGCATTTAAACAGATAAGGTATTGACGCTTATTTATTAAATGAATATTTATTTATAGAAAAATTATCACGTGGGTTTTTAACGTTGATACTTGTTGAAATGGAACGATTTAAGAAATAGTTGATGAATAATTATAAAATATAATTTAAACTAATTTTAAAACTTGCAGAAAAATTACCACGTGGTGGGAATTGAAGATAGCGTTCTTGCTTGAAAAATATTTATGTTACGTCACAGAGGGGATATAGTGGGAATTTTGCATTTAAACGGAGTTTCAAGGAATTTTAAGGTATTGGTATGATCTTAAGGATATTAATTTTATCAAGTTTTGTTCTTTATAAGGTAAAGTTTATAGTTGAATGTGTTAGTTGCAAGTATGGTTCTATCGAGTGAGGTTGTGAATACTACATACTTGTGTATTTGTTTATGTGTTGCATTATTATTTATTTATTTTTTAAGTAGTAGTGATCGATTCGCTATCGATTTTACGATTCGTCTCAATGAAACTGGAAACTTATCTATTTCAATGTGAAAATGTTAAGACTTAGGATACAGATAAGAGTTAATAAAATTTCTTGCTGTAATGAATGCGACGTATCAAGACCCGGGTCATGTAGCAAGTTTCGGTGGTATCGATGCATTATACCGTGCCTCAGGAAGAAAGATTCCCAAGAAAACGATACAGAAATGGCTAACGGGGGTGGATGCGTACACTCTACACAAGTCCATTCGTCATAAATTTCCTACGAATCGGGTGATTGTTTATAACATTGATCAGCAATGGCAAGCGGATTTGGTGGATATGTCAAGTCTTCAAAAGTTTAATGATGGTTATCGCTTTATTTTGAGTTGTATTGATGTGCTATCAAAGTTTGGATGGCTAATTCCTCTGAAACGAAAGAGAGGTATAGATATTGTTGAGGCTTTTCAAATAATATTCGATCAACGAACTCCGAAATCACTTCAGACTGATCAGGGAACGGAATTTAAGAATAATCTATTTCAGACCTTGTTAAAAAAGAAGGGGATTAGATTTTTCACGACATATAATTTGTCGAAAGCAAACATAGTCGAGCGTTGGAATAGAAGTATTAAAACTAAAATGTGGAAGTACTTTACTGCTAAAAATACGCATAGATACATTGACGTATTACAAGATTTAGTGAAAAGTTATAATCATACTTACCATTCAAGTATAAAAAGAGCTCCCGTGGAGGTGAATGCCGAAAATGAACAAGATGTTTGGTTCACTCTCTATGGAGATATGGAGAATTTACCTAAACCCAAATGCGTATTTAATGTAGATGATGTAGTTCGCATTTCAAAGAAGAAATTAACCTTTGAAAAGGGGTATGAAACGAATTGGACGGAAGAATTGTTTGTCATAACAGAGTGTGTCAAGAGACAACCTGCAGTGTATAGAGTGAATGATTTATTAGGAGAGCCTATACAAGGAACGTTTTACGCACAAGAGTTACAAAAAGTAACAATGAAAGACGAATTTCCTGTTGAAGAAGTTTTAAGAAAACGCATGCGTAAAAAGAAAATGGAATATTTTGTGAAATATCGAGGATACCCCGACAAGTTTAATCAATGGATCCCCACTTCAAACTTACTAGCCCTATAAATACTACTAGCACATGTTGCAAGACTCATTTGCTATCATGAGTTTCTACATAACACTCATCTCGGATAGTTCCATGTCCTATTTTCCTGAAAATAAAATTTCCCATTTTATTACTCGCTTACCCATACCAATTGAACTGAAAGGAGAATGGGAAGTTGGAACGGTAGAGTTTTTATATCCGCATACTTGGTATAATGTGAATCATCAAAATAATTTAATTGGATTCGAGACGAGTGGAAAGTTAGAGGTAGGAAGAAGATTACCTCCGGGTTGTTATGAGACAGTTCCTGATATTTTAAAGGCTATTTATGTGAAAGAACATGATGATAAAATTGTCACAAGTTATAATGCGGTAACTAAGCGTGTTCAGATAACTGTGAAAAATAATGCGAAACTCATATTATATCAAGGACTTGCTGAAATGCTTGGATTTGAACCTATGGAAATAACTTCGTTTGACGCAAGTATAGAAACAACTGTTGTGGGTCCATTCGTAGCCGACCCCTCTGCACATTATCGCGTATTGATGATTTATACTGATATAGTGGAACCACAAATTGTGGGAGATGTCTTAGCACCTCTCCTTCGAGTGGTTAGAGTGAGAGGACAAGATGGTGAGATGATTAGCGAACAGTATGATAGACCGCACTACTTACCTGTAAACCGGAAAATTATTGAGACTTTGGAAATCGTTATAAGGACGCACTCGGGATGTTTAACGCCATTTGAACGTGGGCGCTCATACGTGAAGTTACACTTTCGTCAGAAGTCTCTCTCATAATGTATGTCCTTTACCAGTGTTGTCAAAAATCTTTCGAAGATTATTATGTGCAGCAGACGGGAAAAGGCTTGAATTATTACCAAGGAAGTTCTTATCAGAGAGGATATGGATTAGGAGGTCTATTCAGATCATTTTTTCGTGCCGCAGCTCCGCTACTGAAATCAGGTGCTAAAGCTATTGGGAAACAAATGTTTCACAGCGGTGTCAACCTGATGAATGATGTTTCTCAAGGTCAAGATTTTAAAATGGCCGCCAAACGAAGACTCAAAGAAGCTGGAAATGTGTTAACAGATAAAGCCGCCACCAAAGTCAAGACTATGATTGGTAATGGAAAAAGACATAAAAAGCGTATGCAGAAGAAAAAAACCATCATTCCACGTTCAGCCAAGAAGAAGTGCACATCGCATGATATTTTCTCCTAATGGCTTCCTTCATCTACAAAGACTCTGCTCCTTGCGTCAAGTCGGAATTAGATTTATTTTCAATTCCCCCAACCCAAACCGTTATCGAAAAAGGACAATTTGTCGAATTTCATCCCCTTTCAAGTGTACTAGATGGTGGACCGATTGAATTTTCAATATCAGGAAGTAGTGAAGAATATGTGGACTTACCTGCTTCCTATCTACACGTGAAAGTGAAAGTGATGAAAGCAGATGGAACTAAACTACCAGAAAAGGAACCAGTTGCTCCCGTCAACCTTTTCCTTCATTCGCTTTTCAGTCAAGTAGACGTTAGTTTAAACGAGAGAAATATTTCTTCTGCAAGCAACACTTATCCTTTTAGAGCCTATATAGAGACATTGTTAAATTATGGGGAAGATGCCAAGAAAAGTTTGCTGACCTGTGAAGGATTCTACAAAGATACGCAACCTGATATCATAGACCCCATAGATGAGAAAGCTGATGCTGGATTGAAGACGCGTTACAATCTTATCAAAGACAGCCAGACCGTAGAAATGATTGGTCAACTCCACTGTGACATTTTTCAACAAAATCGTCTCATGATTAACTTGGTAGATATCAAAATTAAAATGATAAGCAGCAAATCCTCATTTTGCTTAATTTCAACCAAAGTGGATGGGGATTATAAGATAGTTCTAGAGCATGCTTCTATATTTATAAGAAAAGTGAAGGTTAGCCCTGCCGTTGCTATTGGGCATGCTAAGGCTTTGGAGAAGACATCGTGCAAATATCCAATTGATCGTGTGATTTGCAAAACTTATAGCATTGCCAAAGGGAGTTGGTCCTTTTTACAAGATAATGTGTTTCTTGGACTCATGCCAAAACGTGTCATTCTCACCTGTTTAGGAAATGCTGCAATGAATGGGCAATATTCAAAGAACCCATTTCTCTTTTCTCACCATAGTGCAAACTTTGTATCTATTTATGTAGATGGACAACCGGTTCCCTGCAAGCCTTTAGAGCTTAATTTTGATTCCAAAAACTACGTTCGGGCTTATCATAGCTTATTTTCCGGATTTAATCGTGATAAGGGAATTTACTTATCTCAAGAAGAATATGCCAGAGGTCATGTACTTTACGCATTTGATCTAAGTTCTGATCTTTGCGACGGAGAACATTTTAATCTGCAACACCAAGGAAATTTACGTGTGGAAATTAAATTTTCCGAGGCTATTACGGAAACTTTATCAGTGCTCATTTATGCAGAGTTTCAAAACGTGATTGAAATATCCAAATCACGTCACGTGGTGTGTGACTTTCCGAATTAATGGATACCCTACAAATAAATAGAATTCTTTCTGGAAATGCAAAACCCAAGAATATATTCTTGGGTGTTTTCTCAAGTGATCGATTACCAACATATGTTCGAAACTTTCCAGCCTGTTTTATTGCCAACACTGACAAGTCCAATCAAGAAGGTACCCATTGGGTGGCTTTTTATATAGAATCACCTACAGAAATATGCTTCTTTGATTCGTTCGGAAACCCACCGTCTTATTTTCCCGGAGGAATATCAAGTTATGTAAAACGTTATCGACATGTAGAGTTTAATCCTATGATACTTCAATCGAATGCGAGTTCCGTGTGTGGACAATATTGTATTTTTTATTTATATTCTAAATGTAATGGACGTTCTATGAACGATATTCTCTTGTCTTTTGTACCCAATCAAATATGTAATGATATCAAAGTGCATCATTTTGTAATCAAGCACTTTAGAATTGTAGCACCATTTTATCAATAAAGAAAGTATTTAAACAGTAGCACTATGTCTCGTCTCTCATTCAACATGGAATTTCCAAAGTTGCAACATCCTTTTACGATGGTAATCGCCGGTCCAACAGGATGCGGTAAAAGTTATTTTGTGCGGGATTTGATAAGTGAAAAACAGGGGATGTTTTCAATTGTTCCCGATAAGATTGTTTGGTTTTATGGAATACATCAACCCTTATATGATGAAATTGATAATGTGACATTTGTAGAAGGTCTACCTACGACATTTAAAGAATTTTTGGGCGAGAATACACTCTTCGTAATTGATGATTTAATGTCAAATGCTAACAGTCATTTAACTGATCTTTTTACAAAAGGTAGTCATCATTTAAACCTGAGTGTTATCTTCATAACACAAAATTTTTTCTACAAAGGGAAAGAAATGCGTGACATTACATTGAATGCACACTATTTAGTACTGTGTAAAAATAGACGAGACGTGAGTCAAATTTCACATCTAGGAAGACAATTATTTCCTCGACATGTCAAGCTATTTCAAGAAGTCTTTGAAGATGCAACGAAAAACCCCTATTCCTATTTATTTATAGATTTACGTGCCGAAACACCAGAAGAGTTACGATTACGTACCAAAATTTTACCTACTGAAAGACAGATCGTGTATCAATTTAAATGATATAAAAGTGAATGACTTTGAAGATAAATATCATTTAGCAAGATGACGCTTAAGAAGGAGCAACTCAATCAATTACGACTGTTACAAATTTGTCCTTTAAGGTTACGAAAAACTTTATTAAGTAAACTCAATAAGAACTGTATAAAAGCCATATGCGAATGTTGCATTAACACATTGAATGGAAATATCCCATTGACTGCACAACAGAAGAAAACGCTCTCTAAACATAAGAAGATATTGCGTCATTTAAGTAATCGTAAAGTGTCTTTACCGAAAAAACGTCAAGTCATTTTACAGAAAGGAGGTTTCCTCAACATACTTATTCCTGCAGCCTTGAGTGTTTTAACTACATTATTTCATGGCTCAAATTAAGAAGTTTGCTCTTATACCCGAAGAATTGGTGACAAAACATACTGTTTCCAATAAAAGGCTTAGTGAGCTTGATAAGGCAATGATACAAATTTTACATAGTGACTTACCTGATCATGAAAAATTAGTCCTCTATCATGAACTGTTGAAGAAAAGTTTAAATCTGCAAGAATTTAATAATTCACGTCCGAATGAACAAAGTAGTAAGACAGCTGAAGAGAAGAAAAAAGAAGAAGAGGAGAAAATAGAAGATAATAGGAAAGTTGAAGAATCTGTGAAAGTAGAAGAAATAAAGAAACTTCAAAAAGATGATAATTATCAAGAACTTATATTAGCATCACTTTCTAAACCCATGCGAAGAAAAGCTGAAAATACACTTGCTCTCATCAAGAATCAACCTGATATCTTATCATGGAATTCCAAGGGTCAAATCTCCATTCACGGAGAAAAAATACCAAACTCTAACATTATCGACTTTTTCAATTATATGTACAATACCAAAAGTAATGTATCACGGAAAAGTTTATTTAATACTGTTTTGAAAGATTTAAATGTTCCGAAGCAGTTTATCGGAAATAAGAAGTTGCTAAAGTCACCTGTAAAAATTGTCCAAACAAAGTTGAGACGAAATGTAAAACCACCTAAAAAGTGGGAAAATTTATGATTCAATAAAGTGATATTGCTTTAACATTTTTTTTTTTTTTTATTATTATTATGTCACATAAGAAAATCACACACACATATTTCCATTGAATAATTTTTATTTACAATTTCAAATAATCTTTCAAAGCACCATAAACTGTATAGCCAATGAAATCACGTGACACATTTCAACCAATGAGAAGAGAGTATTTGGTGATGTGTCTAAAAACCGACCAATCGCAAGCAAGTATTTTTCCGATCTCTAACATAAAGTAATTCATGACGACATATCTACTGTGACGTCACTAGTATAAATATCTATCACTCTTAACTTATTCGTTTACAAGCAGCCCTAGAACAATTCAGCTCCATCTTAAAGGTAAATTGAAACTAAAAAAGTGTTGCCATCGCTCTAAACTTTGATATAAAACACATTATGACGTCATCTGTGACGTCATACACAAACAGCTTATAATGAAACTAAAGCAGCAGCAGGAGGGGAACAACTCAACTCCACTTCCGGTGACGGCATATCCTGTGATGTCACTTCCTGTGACGTCATATCCGGTGATGTCACTTCCTGTGACGTCATATCCGGTCACGCCCCCATACCATACCATACCATCCCGCATCCCGCCATGGCCCAGGAGCCCTATTTTCTAACTACTTATTTTTTTTGGGTGTTTTAAGATACATTAAGCTATTCAACATAACTTTGTCAATGTTTTAACTGACTTTAGTAGTTTATTTTTAGGTAACTTAATCTACCATAAAATTAGTTATATTAGTACCGTAGGAAGGTAATTAATATAAACTCCATTGTAACATGTAAAGTAAGTACGATTTGTAATAGTAGCTTTTTATACCTGATTCTTAAAAACCTCTAAAAGAAACGGAAACACATTTGCATATCTACCAATAGTTTGAATATGTCTTTCATATCTCCTACAGAATAATAAAAATCGAATAGACACACAAAAAAAAAATCGCATTTGGCAGATGTATCCTCCGATTAAATCGATCATTGGCCCATCCTATAGGTCATCATGCCTGAAGGGCAGCCTTTAAAGTCTCGCTGAAAAGGGAAACTTTTTTTTTTTTGGACTGGTCAAACTACTCTGGAATGTTTCTGAATCAAAATTAAAATGAAAGGGTTTTTCTTGTGTCCCACGATACTTTACACTGTTCTTTGTTGTTGAGGCAACTGGCTGAAGGTTCGTCGTCTTGTAAACAAAGAACTATGCGGAAATGCGAGCTTCTTGGAAGGCAGCTGTTGTAGATGAGATTCAGTTCGGGAGAAGGTATTTTGTCCATCTTCCGAATGCGCCTTTTTCTTTATTGGGCATTAATTTGTCTTCTTCTGATTAGCAATTGAAATGAAATGCAAATGAGTTTCAAACTGAAAGAGGGGATATCTCCGATGACACTTTTTTTTTTGTAAGATTCTAAATAGTTTCTGGAGATGGGGAACAGAAATTTTACTGGGATTTTATTAGGATGTTTTTTGACAGGATTAAATGGGATATTTTTCGTAAATAAACCTTTTTATTGGAGTTTCTTAAAATTTTCCAAGCATACAGTATAGCAGTTTGTTTGTATGTCTGGCTGTATGTTTGTTTCATTCGTTTATTTATTTATTCATTTGTTTGTTTGTTTGTTTGTTTGTTTATTTATTTATTTATTTATTTATTTATTTATTTATTTATTTATTTATTTATTTATTTATTTATTTATTTATTTATTTATTTATTTATTTATTTATTTATTTATTTATTTATTTATTTATTTTATTATTTATTTATTTATTTATTTATTTATTAACATTACGCTAAATCAAAGAAGTGGTTTGGTATGACCAAAAAACTAAAGTGAAGGTAATGGTCAATCAAGTATTGTTGTTTATTTTTGTATAATTGTATACTAATTCCTTCCTAGAAATTGTGCAACAGACAATATCTTATCGCCGACTGGTATTATATTTTCTACTTCTGAGCCATTCAGCCCTATAGTAAATATCAAACTATCCTTCCCGATCCCCCATCCCATGTCTAATCCTTTTGAACAGAAAACTCCCGTCAACTTTCCCGTACTCTAAATCACTGCCACGTATGAAGTAATATTAATATTTTAAACTTATAATTTACTCAAAAATAACTTTTGTACAATGTGTGAGACGTAATACGGGTAATTTCACATTACCACAAAAAATGAGTTTCAATATTTACCCGCAAAGATTTATATGAGAATTAATGACACATTTTTACTTTCAATTACCCATATGTATACATAGGGTAATGAAAGTATAGTATTTGGTCAAGAAAAAATATCGTTTTTTTTTTTTTTTTTTTTTACGTTTTGGAACATGCTGATTTCAAAAAAGGGATCTAGAAAAAATGTCTGTCTGTGGTCAGCATAACTCTCGAACAAATTGACCTACGATGTTCAAATTTTGTGTGCGGGTTGATGATGGCACAGAGACCTACTATTAAGGTATTTGTCAGAATCGCGCATACACATAAGTTAGCTGCCATTGAAAAAATCACGTTTTTCAGTAATGGCTAAAAAATGGCTCTAACGATTTTGTCCAAAATCGCTGTGCTAATATCTCTTAAGGTGTTCTAAACAACCCCACCTCCGAAATTCCCGTAAAGATGCTTTAATGGCTTAAAAAGTTGAAAAACGAATGTCTTTAACACAGAGCTCTATTTCTTTGAGCATACGTCATCAACGATATTTTTTTCTCCTCTCCTCAGTTTCCCTTATAAGAAAGGATAATATAAGAATAGCCAAAATCATCTATTTGGCAAAGGTGTTTTTTTTTTTAAGACCCATATAGTCATAGTCATAGTCATAGTGAATGGGGGAGGTCAATTGAGCCTAGGTGCTGATTCCACTAGGGAATATTGCACCAACCCCTTTATTTTACGACCCCCTGTCAAAGAAAGCCTGATTCCTTAAGAAAGGTCAAAAGGCTTTTGACAGGTTCCTCGTGGATTGTATCAAGTTCTGTTCCAAGACCTAGGCTTGAGTGCCTAATGTGAAGAAGAGCTTCACATTCAAAAAGTATATGGTGGACTGTTTCCTCTACCATATTGCACTTCCTACATAAAGGTTCTTCTTTAAATATTCCCATTCTATGAAGGTGTTTTCTTAGGTGATAGTGACCTGTAAGAAATCCAACTATCACTCTCACCTTATCCCTGCTAAGACGCAGGATCTGAGATGATAGTTTCATGGAAGGTTCTTGGATCATAAGCCTCGCATGTTTTTGATCGGTGGTTTGTTTCCACCTTTCTGTAGTTTCTTTAAGCATTTTTTCTCCTATCATCCTTTTTGCAGTAGTCTTGGAGATCCCACAAAAAGGTTCAGGACTTAAAGGTAGGTCTGCAGTTCCCAGTTTAGCAAGCTTATCTGCAGTTTCATTTCCTTCTACACCAATATGACCTGGCACCCATGTAAGAAGGATCCTATTATGGGTCCCCAAGTCTTGTAGAAGGTTTCTGCATTCCCAAACAAGTTTAGAGCTTATTTGAAATGAGTTTATTGCCTTTAAAGCTGCTTGACTGTCGCTAAATATGTAGATTTTCCTATTTGAGTAGGATCTTCTAGAGCATTCATGTAGACAGTAAATGATGGCAAGCAGTTCCGCTTGAAATACTGTGGCATGTTTTCCTAGTCTGCGGGCAATCCTTACTTTAGGTCTAACTCCACAGATTCCAGCACCTGCCTTTTCGTTCTGTTTGGAGCCATCTGTGTACCACACAATGTCTCCATTCGTAAGCTTGTAGTTTTCCTCTTTCCATTTCTCTCTTAGGTCAATAAGTACCTCGAAGGGTCTATGAAAGAGGAATCTTGTCTCCATGATGTCAGAGGGCATCAAAAGTATAGGATCAAAGAATTTTTGGTTAATGCTAGTGTGGGACACTTGGCTGGCAAAATTCATCCACAATCCAGCATTTTCCAGTCTGTAAGAGCTTCTTCTGGCAACACCACTGATGAAGATATCAAGTGGGACAACAGAAAGAATAGTTTCCATGGCTCTGGTGGGAGTAGAGGACATAGCACCTGTTATACTCAAACAGGCAGCTCTTTGAAGGCTGTCTAGTTTGGTCTTAACAGTCAATTGTTCCGTCTTTTTCCACCAGACCACTGCAGCATAAGTCATAATAGGTCTAATAGCCATTGTATATAGCCAATAGGTCATCCTTGGCTTTAGACCCCATGATTTACCAAGAACTCTTCTACATCGTAGAAGTCCTACTTTTACTTGGTTTATTTTGTTTTTCAAATGCTGATTCCAGGTTAATTTAGTGTCCAGTATAACTCACAAATATTTAACCTCATTCAGCATATTTACTTTTTCCCCCAACAGGGTAGGTGTATCTCTTTCGTCAATGCAGGTTCTTCTTCGCGTAAATGGGACAAGAGTAGTCTTTTGAGGATTTACTCTCAAATTCTTCTCACAACATCATCTTGCGATTCTGTTCAGGGTCCCTTGCATGATATTTGTCACTGTTTTTTCATCTATGCCTGATATGTATACGACGATGTCGTCTGCATATCCTTGAGCATAAATGCCGCTTTGATTCAGGTCTGCTAATAGGTCATCAATAACCAGGTTCCATAATAGAGGGGAGAGAACTCCTCCCTGAGGGCATCCCCTAGTGGGTCTAGCCTCAAGTGTTGCCCCAAACAACTCGGTTGTAATAATTCTGTCTGCAAGTAGGGAGTTAATCCAGTTGCAGATAAGTGGTTCAATAGCTCTGCCAGCAGCGGCAGCAGCGATTGAGTTAAAAGAAGTGTTATCAAAAGCACCCTCAATATCTAGGAAAGCTGCCAAAGCCATTTCCTTGTACTCCAGGGTCTTTTCAATCTTTACAACCAAGTATTGCAAAGCCACCTCTGTAGATTTACCTGATTGATAAGCAAATTGGTTCTTGTGAAGAGGTCTGGTGCTCCTCAACACATCCTTAATGTGTCTATCAATTATCTTTTCCATGCACTTAAGTATGAAAGATGAAAGACTAATAGGACGAAAGTTCTTAGCCTGGTCATATTGGTTTTTCCCAGGTTTGGGCAGAAAGACTACCCTTGCCTTTCTCCATTGTCTAGGGATGTATTCAAGAGCCAGACTGGCTCTGAACATTTTGCACAGGATCTGTGAGATGAGTTCAGCCGATTTCTGAAGCATAATCGGCATTATCCCATCTGGTCCTGGAGTTTTATATGGTTCAAAAGAGTTGATAGCCCATAATACCTGTTTATCAGTAAAGAGTTTCTTGGCAACTATCCAATTTTCCCTCCTCACCTTTTTAGGAAATCCCAAGAGAGAGGGGTTCAATTCATTGGATACCAAGTTGGATTTGGGAAAATATGTTTCGACCAGAGTCTCTATAACTTCTTGGCCAGTCTTGGTATAGCCACCAGAATCATTCTTAAGAGTCTCCATCAAAATTGGCGTATCTCTTTTAAGAATTTTATGGAGTCTAGCACCTTCAGCAGTACTTTCAACTGAATCACAGAACTTCCTCCATGAATTCCTTTTGGCCATTCGAACAGCTTTGTTGTATTCTGCAAGTAGTCACTTATATTCTTCCCACTTACCAGATTTTTTTGCTTTTCTGAAAAGTTTCCTTACTGCCTTTCTCTGTCTCATGAGATCTTGGTTTCACCAAGAGTTTGGTTGTGTACCCTATCTCATAAGCAGAGGGCAGTTGTTAATATATGACATGTGGATCGCCTGTTGCAGACCGTCTGCAAGCAGTTCCAGATCATAAGTGTCATAGATTTTCTGGGAAAAGTCCTCCAGGTAATTCTGGAGTTCATTATTGAATAAAGTCCAGTTCGTCCTTTTGGGATCCCTAAATGTTTTTTCCAGGGATCCCTAAATGTTTTTTCCCAGTGATATTCGGATTTTAATAAAAAATGGATAAATTGATGGTCTGCCATTGAAGGCTTTTCATCAACATGCCATTTGTCAACATAACTACTTAGTTCTGCACTGGCTAAGGTTATGTCAAGTACTTCCTTTCTTACACTGGTAATGAAGGTCGGTTTATTTCCTACATTTAAAATATCTATTTTATTTTCAAGTATAAAGTCTAAGAGTAACTCACCTCTATCATTGATGTTTGAGCTGCCCCAGATTGTGTGGTGTGCATTCACATCACAACCAAGAAGTAATCCTGATTGCTGCTCTGCACACACAGTCAACAATCTCTTCAGTTCTGCACTCACAGGATCTTTTTCTTCATATGGCAGGTACCCAGAGCCTATCAAGATTTCTTTGGTTCTCACGCCATCATGAAGTGTTATCTTAGCAACTGCCAAGTCCCTAGAACAGAGTTCATGAATCGGCAGTGCATCAATGTTGTTGTTGATAAGCAAGCAAGCTCTTGGAGAAGAGCTCGCAAGATCATAAATCAGCTTACCTCCACTGTCCCTTAATCCCCTAATGCCTTTTTTATACAACCAGGGTTCTTGAATTAGGGCAATGTGGTCCCTCAGTCCGGAAGGTCCCACTGAGGTTAGCAGCAGCAAGTCTTTTATGCTGTAGGTTGATCTGCAGAAGCTTCAGGGCATGGTCAGAGGAAGCAGCCAGATGGTTTTTCCAGAATTCTGGCCTGCACTTGGGTAAAGCCTAAGTAAAATTTACTCTCTCTACCGATCAAGGTCTTGGCGTCTTGTTCTGGAACATTAAAGACCCATACTAGAATTATGGTAAAAAATGCCGCCAAACTGGCCATTTTTTCTAAATGTATGATGAAAATATAAAAACGGTAAATGGAACAAATGATATCAGTATTACAGTGTAATTGAAAGTTGTCTGATGTTCCACATCTCCAGTTCCGTATGGTTATAAATAACAATATATATATATATATATATATATATATATATATATATATATATATATATATATATATATATATATATATTCCCACTGGAGTTAAAGTTTTACAGCACTTTAAAATTTAGAAAATCGATTAATTTTGAAATCCGACAATTTTTTAAACAATAAGCGGTATACTTACACATTAACGCCACCGCAGCTACAGACTTGGCGGTTTTTAAGTGTGTATATATATATATATATATATATATATATATATATATATATTTTCGTGTGGTGATTTTAAGAAAAATTTAGATAATTTTCAATAGCTTTTAAGTGCACGGAAAATATTGAATATTGGTGCCGTTTTAACTGTCTCTCAGCGAAGTTCAAACTTTAGTTTTGAAGTTTTTGAAAAGGGAATAAATAAAATCGAAAAAACACATGGAACTGCAAAACGATCATCAAAAAACTAAAAATGTTTGAAAATATCGATGTATCGCCGACCTCTAATTTCCAGTGAATCATACTACTTCTGTCTCAATTATACCTACCTTACCTGTAATATAACCTATACCTATAATACCCTAGTGGGTCTATGCGCAACATACGCATTTAAGATTGCTTAGCGTAATTACTTTCTTGGAAGTTCGTCAGAGGCTCGTGTAGCTATATACGGTAATAAGTTATATCCCGTACATTCATCGCAGACTATCCAATCAAATTTTTTTAGCTCTTAGCCCTTACCTTCCATTTTTTCAACCCTCAAACGATATGATAATAATTTAAGATCTAACACTGAACCAATTTGAACCGTATTTTTTGTATGGATATTGTTATGAATTTTTCCACTGAGGCAATGATGGCACAGTTTTTACAGTATAAAAATATTTATTCTCTCTTCAGAAAGCTCACAAAATTTATTCACAGGCAACAGTGTAATCGCTCACAAGCTTCAACACAAGCTTTAGCAAAAACAACTTCGAATACAGCGATTCTACAAGCTCACTCCAATAGGTAAACAAAGCGATAAGCTTTCATCGAAGTCCAAAGTCAATCTGAAAACTTTCCCGATCGCCGGTCCTTTTATAGCAGGCACGTGAGAACATTCCCGAAATTTCCAGCCAATTCATCGAAAAAGAAACGTCTCGAAATTTCTCGATTGCTTTAGGTGTTGCCACCTTTTCCTAACCTGTATAATCGCCGTTAATAAATAAAATAAGATAAAAATAAATTACCATAGAATTTTAAAATAATACGTCTCTATTTACACTATATACAGATAATTTGTGCAACATTTCCTCCTTCTTAAAGACTGCATGTCCCGGGCAGTGAAGTCCTTAAGCCATTCAATGATTTCTACCATAATATGGGGCTAGCCTATTGTAGTATACAATTCTAGGTTTACTGGAAGGTGTCCGTTGAATCCTCACCACAACGTCGTTGATCTTCTTAAGGACCCTATAAGGCCCTTCCCAGTTCGTCTGGAGCTTAGGGGAGAGTCCTTTCCGACGTTTAGGGTTCCATAACCACACCTTGTCACCTTCCTGGAATGAACGGTCCGTGGCCTTGGCATCGTACCGGATCTTCATGTGCTCCGTCATGATGTTGATTCTCTCTCTGGCGAACCGATGTACGGCTTCCAAACGTGCCTGAAGATCATCTAGATCAGTGATTCTCAACCACTGTGCCGCGGCACTTTTGTGTGCCGCCAAATTTTAGAAATGTATATATTGAAAATTATAATGCTTTTTTTTATTACGAGTAAAGTTTAAATTAAAGAAAAGTACTTATATATGTATGAATATTGTAACGAAAGTTTTTCACTTTCACCGCTTCGTTACATATTTCTCTGTGCCTCGTTTTTGACCTATTTTTTACTCTAGTTTTTTACATACAACCCCCTGAAGGTGTGTGAGTGTGCGTCTTGTTGTCTAATGTTTGGAAAGCACATCCATTGAGACTTTGTTTCCCACGAATTCCGCGGGCGATTTCAAAGATCACTTCGATCAATTTAATTTTAAAATATTTGGAATAATCAATTAATTCATTTTGGATTAACATTAGATGCGATTATCCCATGATAGCCAAAAAAAGCTTTAAAAATATTATTACAATTTTTTATATCTTATTTGTGTGTTCAGTATTAAACAACATAAAAACGAAAAAAAGATCGAGACTGTTAAATGTAGAAGACGATATGAGAGTAGCATTGTCATTTTTACAACCAAATATAAATAAAATTATCAAAAAACAACAAGCTCAAATTTCTCATTAAAAGTATTCTTATTATTCATTTGTAATTAATCCCTTAATAAACGTATTGTTGTTTTTGTAGTACATATTATATTATTTTACATTCCAAATTATTATCATAAACTATTTTACACAGTGTATTATAGAAAAGTAAACAATTTTTAAACTTATCTTTTTCTTTATGTGCCTCCAAATTTTGAAATCGTTAAAAGTGTGCCGCGACAAAAAAAAGGTTGAGAATCACTGATCTAGATACTGGACAGGCGAGGAAGGAGTGTCCGGTGGTCGTCCAAAGAGGAGGTGGCAGGGGGGCCTAAGGTCTCTTCCAAACATCTTTAGAGATGGAGAAAATCCGGTGGTCTCGTGAGTTGCACTCTCGTATGCCAACAGAAGCGGTGAAAGTTTCTGATCCCCATCTTGCTGGTTACATGATTTTGAGATTGGTTGTTGATAAGAGAACGCCGGTGTTCCAGATTTGAACTCCGTTTTAGATGAACGTCGTCTGCTCTCTGGACATGAACTTCCGGAAAGAGCGTTCCCATTCCCATTCAACCGAACATCATCTTCAGTAAGATTTTCTGTGATTACGTCCGAATCATCCGCGGGTGCAGCTGATAGATCCCGGGACCTCCTTTCGATACTTGTAACAGGAGCACGGATGTCGTTTCCCTCTTCACTAACTTTGTCCACTCCCACACGAACCACTTCCTGTGAGGGTTTCAACAACGTTGCTTTCTTCGGTTCTCTTTCCGGGGTTGGAGAGGTACTTTTCATAGATGTGGACTCTTCAGCATTCTCTATGACATTGTCTTCATAAGCCATAATCCGATATACGCACAGCTCTTTCAGGTCTAGATCGTGCAAAGGAACTTCGCCTCTCCATGTTTGCAGCTTGCTTTTCTCAAAATTCAGCGTAATTCCATTTTTCTTCAAAAAGTCTAGTCCGAGAATGCACGGATCTACAATTTCGGCAACATAAACGGTGTGCTTGTAGGTGTTAAATCCAAGGGCAATGTCCACTTGCAATTTCCCATGAACAGAGATATTACCACCAGACACAGTTTGTAGAGAAACAGAGGGCGCTGTGTAGAGGAGTCGGCTGTTCAGGCGACGAGCCACGTCCGTCCTTACGATCGTTACGTTCGCTCCCGAATCGACGATTAGACGACATGGAGTTCTGTTGATCTTCCCCTTCACGAATAAACCCTGGTTTCCTCCTTGTCGGGATGAAACGTGGAAACGACTGGTCGTGGCTTCACCTGTTCTACATTGCAGCTTCTGCCCTGCGAGATGGCATCTTCTTAGATTCAGTTGTTGAGATTCCGTGGTAGTGTTATCCCTTCTCTTTTTCAAATCAAGGCAGTTACGTCGCAGATGCCCTTCCCATTTGCAGTGCCAGCAAATGACTCTGGTCCTTCGATCCCTGGCTCCGGGATAGCTTCTCATCATTCTATGAATTTTGCTTTCCAGTTCTCGAAGCTTACTGGTGACTAAGTCAGAAGAATCCTCGGCTAATGCACCACACACATATCGTCGGTCTTTTCCAGAAGCTAGCTGCGCGGCTTCCACTCTCATGGCGTACACGAGGGCCGACTTCAGGTTTTTGTTTTGGGATAACCTTACCGCCTGCTGCACATCGGGATCTTGAATAGCGTCTATGAAATACTGCAGAGAAAGATCGTCTCGTACATCCGGGGGACAGTTTGGGAAAGCGAGGAGCGACAGTCTTTCTATATCTGACGCCAGTTCTTGAAGAGCTTCATTGGCCTTCTACTGTCTCATTTTCAGTTGCAGTCTGTTGTAATCCTTAAGATGCTGCTCACCAAACCTTAACTCCAACGCATTTGCCAGCGCCACGAATTCTCCCCGCTTCTCTTCAGGTAGTGTCTGTAAAATGTCAGCAGCTTCACCTCGAAGAGATGCTGCGAGATGGAATGCCTTCGAAGTATCGTCCCAACCATTCGCAGAAGCAATAATTTCAAACTGCGTTTGATAAACGCGCCAAGACGACCTCCCATCAAAAGTGGCCACTTTGATGTTGGAACGTGGCGCAATGAAAGGAGTGGAAACATTATCCCATTTAGGAGTAGCAATGGTCGCAGCTTCGCGAGTTTCCATTTGCCGTAGTCTTTCTTCTACAGCGTTATGAAACTTTTCAAACCTTTCTTCAACAGCGTCTTGAAACTTTTCCTGCTCCTCTTTCATGGTAGAAACTTTGTCTCCTAAGTTCTTCACTTTTCCGTTAAACTCCTCAAACTTTTCATCAACTTCTTTTCTTACTGCATTGAATACTTCTTCTTTCACGGATTGCAAAACATTTGAGGTAGTTTCTATTATGGTTGATTCCACCATTGAGGCTAGCTCTATCTTCATTTCTTCTTTGATTTCATTCACTGCTGCAGATGTTGTTTCACACTTGGCGGCTAAAGCTCTAATCTCCGATGATGTAGCGGCAATTGCGGAGGCGGTGGACTCTTGGCCGGCTTTCATTTCGGCTGCGGCAGTTCCTTGGCAGGCTTTCATTCCAGCAATCATTTCCATCAACTGCTTCATTTGGTCTTCCATCATTCCTCTAGTAGTCGGCATTCAAGATGACTTAATCCCACTTCTGACACCACTGTTATGAATTTTTCCACTGAGGCAATGATGGCACAGTTTTTACAGTATAAAAATATTTATTCTCTCTTCAGAAAGCTCACAAAATTTATTCACAGGCAACAGTGTAATCGCTCACAAGCTTCAACACAAGCTTTAGCAAAAACAACTTCGAATACAGCGATTCTACAAGCTCACTCCAATAGGTAAACAAAGCGATAAGCTTTCATCGAAGTCTAAAGTCAATCTGAAAACTTTCCCGATTGCCGGTCCTCTTATAGCAGGCACGTGAGAACATTCCCGAAATTTCCAGCCAATTCATCGAAAAAGAAACGTCTCGAAATTTCTCGATTGCTTTAGGTGTTGCCACCTTTTCCTAACCTGTATAATCGCTGTTAATAAATAAAATAAGATAAAAATAAATTACAATAGAATTTTAAAATAATACGTCACTATTTACACTATATACAGACAATTTGTGCGACAATTTAAGATCTAACACTGAACCAATTTGAACCGTATTTTTTGTATGGATATCTTGATTAAATCAAATTATCAGAAGCTCAAATTAATCAATTATCGGACGTTTAACCAAATTATCTCCAAACTTTTTGTTGCATAGGTGGTGAAATTGAGGATAGAGTTAAGGCGGAGGGGTTCTTAACTTAATACTGACAGCATCATTTAGAGTCGTGTTGTACCGGGAAACGCCGGGTACTACAGCTAAGGAATATAATAAATGCCAGTTATTGAGGACATATGGCGACTAGTTATATTTGTCCCCTAGTTAGGCACCCTTAGTTATATTTCTTGTAGTACCTAAGAAAGTAAGATTTTGCGGAAAGTCTTGTGACAACACAGCTGCGAAAACAGCTGCAAAAGGAATTTAAGTTCGAGCTTTTCCTCATTGTTATCCGTTGTTTGAATACCACACATAAAAGGATTTGACCTCAATCGTACCACACTGTAGATTGCAGCCAATGAATTACACCTGAAATCTGCAGATTTAAATTCCGTAATAAGTTTTTAAATCTAACTTTTGGGGTACGTATTTAAATATAACTTTATTATTATTTATTTCTTTTTTGAAAATCGTTTATTTAGTGTGATGTACACTGTACACTACGCAGATCATTACAATGTATAATACTTTTCATTTTCAAAATATAAGCCATTGTGTTTTGATTTATACCGTTGTTATACTGTTATAGTATGTGTTAGCTCACATTTCTTAAGAACCGAAAAGTGCTGCAGAAAGAGCATTGATAGATAATTATTTTTGTCTTTAGAGAAAATCCTAAATATAATCTTCTAATAATCCCTCTTTAGAGCTTCTTAAAGAGTTTAAAAATCTTATGTAACATAATATACGAACTTCAATCACTCTTCGACTTTCCACTAAGTGTGATGTTTGGACAGTTAGAAAAAAATTAAATTAACTTGACATAAAAGTTAGAATTACAAGTTAAAAAATTATCGATTCTCAGATATTGTTAGAAAAGAAATTTCTGTGTACCTGAAAACGCAATTTGAAAAAAAAAAAAAAAAAAAAAAAATATCTTAAGATTTATAAACTAAAAAGGATGTCAGCCAGAGATTAACCAGGCTCAAAGCTAAACATATCACACTAAATTATTTCTTTTACCAATTCACGGTTTCAAACAATCCTAAAAAAAGACAAAAACTAACTTGGGTAGTTTATTAACAACGTAAAGAGTTCTGTAAAAAACTGTGTAAGATGTTCAAACGAAGTACGAATTCTTTTGTTTATAATTGAGACGTGTGGCTTCAAAACCAACACCGTCCATTTCTAAAAAATTTCAGGAGAGAAAAAAAGACACGTCCTATTGTCATACTAATGAGTTTTTATTTTTTAATTATATATTGAAAAAAAAAAAAAAAAAAAACATCGTCCTTGGTTGTTTACTTTACAACGTATGCAATTTTAAGTTTTTGGAAATAATTTGAATTTAAATTTTGGATGGAGCTGATTTTAAAGCAAAATGGGTGATCAACAACTTTTTGTAATTCAACTGAAATATAAAAATACAATACAAGAATACAATACAAAAATAGAAATGCAAAGTACGTTTTTTACACACACACACAAAAAAAACACATACATACAAATTGTTTTGAAAAACTAAAAAAAAATGTCATGCAAAAAAACTTAGATGGTGTAGATTTTGAAGCCAACTTATTACTTTGAAAGTAATTTTCTCATTGAAAGAATTGGTTTATAACTCAATCATTTAGCAATTGGATTAAGTGTATCGAGAACTTTAAAAAAAAAAATAATAATAATATTTTTGTGTCGTTGGCCGCAATAACTACTATTAATCAAAAATGGCTAAGATTGTGATAAAAAATTCCTTTAGATTAAGTCATGGAAAATAAAGGAAGATAACCATTAAATGGGATAAACAAAAGTTTATCACACAATTCGTTATAAGTAATCATTTTAATAATAACTAATCAATAGATGTCATTGGGTAGTGGTTGGCTGGCTTGGGTCTTAACCCTGATCTGTCATCCCTTTAACAAAATCACTTCAGCAAGTCCAGAGGCGGTTCGTCTGGTACAGCCGGACTGCATCAAAATTTATTAGTTTAAAAGTAAATATATATATTATACTAACTTCCTTAAATAAATATTAGAATTGAAAACGAAGATAGAATTTCTACGGTAAGTAAACAAAACTTTAATAAATAGCAAACCTGTAGCTTGTACGCACAATTCAGGATACCATCCGACTGAGTACTTTGCAATGGCAACCGTTGCTACTATGAACTTTTTCCTCCACGTTTTGATTACGGCTTTCTCAGGTGGTTCAGCCCGAGAGGAAGTTTACAATTTCGGCTATGCTTGGAAATTCAAAGAACTGATTGGCTGCGTGAATCGACGACGGTGTACGACAGATATACTATTAAGAATCTCTCTAAAATGGAAATAGTTTTCGTGATATTTACACATATGTTGTCTTGTAATTTCTTAAAGTAACTGTTTTGAAACGAAAAGTTCGTTATGATTAAATGTGTCTTGCTTGAAACTCATTTCAGAAGATAGGAAGAAGATGGTAAATGCCAACAAATTAAAGAAGATAGACCGACATCAAAACTGTGCATTCATAAAAAATAAAAAGGGGGGGGGGGTATATATCTCACCATGGCCGTAAGTTTCAGTTATCTTGGTTTGTGCTTTTCTTGTGGTTATGTGGTAGTTTTTATTGACAATTTTTTTTTTTTTTTTTTTTTTTTTTACTATGTTTGATAGTCAGAATTCAAAAGGGTGTCTGGAATAGTGATGGATATGGTGGGTTAACCACCATCACACGAGCATTTAAAGCACACGAGGGCTCAATCGAACGTTTAAAAAACTTTTTAAAATTTCGATTGATACGAAGTGAAACTCAAATAGCTGGGGCATTAAGTAAAACTCTCAACTTATATTGTTAAATTTAACAAATAGGTAGCTCTCTGAATAGACGCTTCATGCAATTATTCAACAAAGCAGTATTGTTTTTAAGTAAATAAGAACTTACATTTAGAAGCCAAAACAAGAGAGAATGTTTTTTTAATCAAAACTATACAAAATAAAACTGATGAATTGTTCTTATTTTATAATGTTATTATTTTAATGTTATTATTTGATAGAAATTGAAAGGGAAACTTCGATTTGAATATTAAAGAATAAAGTATTCGCATTCGTTAATGTGAAAAGTGTGTATGGATTTAGGGAGAGGGGGGGGGGGGGTGGTTTCCGGCTGCACTAACATTTTCGACTCTGAAAATGTCTAGTCCCCTCTTGTAAAAACTACCTTTACATCTGGGGTATGTCCTTACTTGACCCCCCCCCCCCAGTGCATATAAAAATTGTGATTGCGTAATTATACCATCACATTTTGGGAAGAATGTAGATGGAGCTGATTTTCAGTGCTATACGCCTCAATTATATTTCAGCTCAAAAAACCCCAGAACCGAATAACATATATAACTATGCACACATTTTGTTTCAAATATTTCAAGACCTAACCCGAACAACTCGGAAGAAGAGTCAAAAATTTTCTTCCTGATACCATGTTCTC
Organism: Linyphia triangularis; assembly: GCA_963978545.1. Taxonomy (NCBI): domain Eukaryota; kingdom Metazoa; phylum Arthropoda; class Arachnida; order Araneae; family Linyphiidae; genus Linyphia; species Linyphia triangularis. Next base: position 51,395,212 of record OZ021729.1, on the reverse strand, counting down.
TATCTACATCTTTTTTTCAAAGCAATACGTGGATAAACAAGAAATAATTCTATTACTTCACACATAGTTGGAAATGTACAAGTATAATGTAATAATAATATAAAGTATAGATTCCATTCATAAAATGTTAAAAAATCTCTAATTAGTTCTTCGTAATTAGATCGTTTCGTGTTGCTCTCTATGGACCTTGTTCATGAATTTCACAACATCTATATTCTTAAAATATTTATCTTAAGATTTTATATTTGAACGAAAAAAGTTTTTTAATTAATAAATTTTATTTTTCTTGTTATTCTTTTGTGTAAAATGTCTACAAAAAGTTAAAAAAAAATTTAAAAAATTACCCGAATATATATTTATAAATCTCTTGCGTAACGTCCAAATTTGGCTGTATTTTTGTGAGCAGAATGGCAACGACTTCAAACATCCGATCGCAAATCTTCTAAATGTACTTTATGCACGAATTTCTAAATTCAGCAAACCAGTCAATCACAATATATCTTTTGAAATTTGACTAATACATCTGGCAACAGCAACAACTTGGATTCACTATATTTTGTTTTTCTTATTACAGTCTACAGAAACAAATTATTGCCTATTTAAAACATATTAATTTAATAGTTACGACGATGCACGAATAAATAGATCCAAGATGTGTACATTTCTTTTGGATTAGTATTTCGGATAAACCAGACTTTTCGGAAAAGTTATCTGCTGGAACATGTTCCGGAGGTCGCCGGGTTCCTTTCAACGCTAAATCGCCAACTTTCAAAAAGTCGCTAGGAGGCATTGTGTAGTAAATCTGAACCTATATTCATTTCTAATCAGTGCAAATTTAGCTATTACGAATTGAAAACTATCAAAATAACGAATAAAACCACTCACTTAACTTCAAAATCTCATATGAAATTTAAAAAAAAAAAAAAAAAAAAAACTTTTGGCGAAATAGGGCTAATTAATTTTCAAAAAAATTCCGGTTGATTGAATGCTGGATAATTGGCCTTTCACTGTTTTATTTTATTTTTGAAGTATTGCGAAAAAGATTATTTGAACATATGATTGCTTCGTTAAGAAATTTCGATAAGCAACTTTAATTATTTTGGCGTTTCATACAAAACCAACCCGTAAATTTTAATTGTTCAATGAAATAACCGATCTCTTTTAAATATATGTACGATACTGTTTATTTTTGTTGTTTTCCAAGAACTTTCTACAACGTTTGCCACACTGTCCCTGTTTAACGCGTCTCGATAGCAGTAGGATAATGACGTGGCAAGTATTCTGGCTCTTCATAAATAACAAAACGTTTTCAGTTTCATAGCATTATGCAGCTGACATAGCTTTTTGCTAGGGCATATTTAAAATGCTTCACTTTGAGGCGAGCAAAGCGAGTCAAGGCGATTGCATAGCAATCAAGGGGGTTGGCGAGCGTCAGCGAGCAGGGGGTGGAGCCCCCTAGTGATTTTAAATATCCGTATTGTTAAGAAGAAGAATATAATCTAACAAAACAAAAAGGGGGGGGGGGGGAATGAATAGAATTACTAAGAAAAGAAAAGAGCTCTCTCATACCTCTGCTACTGAATGACACTTATTATTGTGATTAAAAGGTTCTTGCTCAATGTTTTTTAACTAGCTCACTATTTGCTACTTGTTATCGAAAATAAAATATGTTATATCATTTGAGTTTCAAATCCTTGTCGACTTTCCGCTGTGTACGATTTTCGGACGGTTAGAAAATTATTGGGAGTATATTGATGAAACAGTAGGAATTACTATTTTTTCTAAATATATATTGATTAATTTTATTCGCTTTCTGTCAATTTTTATCTTAAAGGGTTATCGGTACAAAAGCAAATTGTTTAAAATTGAGTTTATATTTCTTTAGGAATTTAATGTGTAACTGAATTACTGAACTTATGTATTAATGTGTAACTGAAGTAATAAATTAATGCGTAACTGATACTACAAAATCTTTGTTTTAAATGTTGGTTAAAACATTTTAATGAGTAACAAGTGTTTTTTCAATCCACGTTTTCTGAAATGGAAATTTTTTTAATAATTTTTAAAATACCTTAAGTCTCGAAATTTAAAAGAAAATCAATTTTTCTTAGTTCTTAACTTTCTTCATCACATAGATCTTCTGAAATGGTGGTCACGTTTTAAAAAGCATCCTGTTTAGGTAAATTTTAACAAAATTGTATTATTTGTTTATTTATGGATATGACCACAGGAACTTTTTTTATTGTGGATCCCTTTTTTTTTCCTTTCAGAAGAAGCATCAAAATTAAAATTTATAAATTACCCATAAAAAAATATTACTTCCTTGATATGATTCTTAACCTTAATGGCATTTTTATATTTTATTTTTAACCCTATTTAAAATATTAAATAAACAAATAACATTTAATGTGAAGCTGTGTGAAATATGTATTATAAATACATATTTCACACAGCTTCACATTAAATGCAATGAAATTAAAAATAATGGATATTAAAATACAACAAAAAATTAAATTTGTAGCTAGAAATTAAATAGGTAGGTATAAATACATGTTTTTTATTTTAAATTCCTACAGCAGCATTCACAGGAACATCGCATTAAATTAAAATGCAATACTATTTTTGTGAGACACACGCCTAACTAAATTAGAAAAAAAATTCTGCGATATCGCGAAATGTTTAGATTCTTCATTCTGTTACAGGGACGTAGTCAGGGATTTTTTTCGGGAGGGGATATGAAATTATTACTCAACAAGTAATAACAATAAATTTTGTTTTTAATGTCGAACACATTTAATTACAGGTACTTTTTCTTCGTACGTTTTAAAATTTAAAAATATTTTAAATAAATTTACCATTTAAAAAAAAAAAAAAAAAAAAAACTTGGGTTTTTGCTTTCTAGTAGCAAACTGAAATATTTTGGGAGGGGATATATCCCCATATTCCTCCCCCTACGCGCCTGTTCGGTTATAAGAGAAAGATCTAATGGTTATTTAATTGCTATCAGCTGAAGTGTTCTTTAAATTAACGTATTACAAACTATAGCAATACTCATAGAATTTGTTCTCTAAATGTCTCACGTAACATGGAATGACACTGTTGTGCAAACACATTATAATATAATGATTTGTTGGAATATATTTCTACAGTAAAATATTAAAAATTTACGTGGTTTTTATTTCAAACTATCTGTGTGGCAAATTGTGCTCGTTTTCTTAGCAAACTATAAGCATAGATAAGTAACAATCAAAACTTATACTTCCATTAATTAGTCAACGGAACTTCGACTGATAAAATTATTCGAATATTTTAAGGAAAATGACCGAAGGATTATCGAAGTGGCGAGTGGTCTTTGCTTCTGCTGTGATATATTTCCTGCACTTGGCTCAGATGAAGATAATGGGTTTGCAATTCGTAGCTACCCGTGAACGCTATAACGTGGACAGGAACCAGGCTGCATTTCCTTACGTTCTGCGCTACATAGTTGCTTATCTTTCAGGTAAGTTGTGGGAATTAAACTAAAGTGCCTCTAAGTGTTATAAAAGTTACCAACAAGCCTACTCTTCTTCACCAATTGGAAATTAGAAAGAGACCCTATCAAATTACATCGTCTTCGTGTTCAATGCTATTTTTTTATTTTACTTTCATTTTGTTTTTAAAAGAGCATGCCTGTCTGTGGCGCGTTGCAAATACGTCTTTCTAAAACTTGGTGCAGCAATTTTTCGAGAAAAAAGTGAAAAATAAACTTTGAGTTACGGAATGATGCTGCGTTAAACAGGTACAGTATAAGAAAACTGAAAACTTAATTAAAATGTTGAGTGTTTTTATTTAAAAAAGGAATGCCTATCTTTGTTTCTAATTCTTGGAGACTCCTGAAAAGTTACCAAAATATGATATTAAAGAATGTTCTCCATTTTGAATATTTTGATCTAGTCAAGTATTGGAAAATAAAAGTTTAAATTAAATAATTTAACTAAAGCAAATGTGATATCAAGAATTTACTTATTTGTATCAGGTTACCTGAGTGTCCCATCGTTACCAGTTCTGCAATATTAATAACTAGCTAAATACCCGTGCTTCGCTACGAAAATTTTAACATGTGCAATATTTTAGCTAAAGCAAATGTGATATCAAGAATTTACTTATTTGTATGAGGCCTCGCGTTGCGGAAATCTGTCATTTGTGTATAGGTCCCAGTTTTGGCGCTTCGCTCGCAGGAAGGTTCATCGCTACGCAAAATCGAGTTCGCTTCGTTCGCTGAAAAGTTCATGGACACATAAACACAGGCTTATTTCATTCGTTAACAGGTTCATTGCTATGCAAACATAGGCTCGCTTCACTCACTAAAGTCTAATTGCTACGTAAAGCCTTAATATCGGAAGCCTCTCCCTTGTCAAGAAAAAAAAATCCCCTTTAATACAATAATACTACACCCCTATAAGATTATTTTAATACGTATTTGTGGAAAGCATAATAAGAGGCTAAATCTACTTATGTTGAAACTTTCAGAGATCTAGGCCTATTCGAAGTCGCTTTTTATGAAAAAATTAATTAAAAAACAGATTAAAATTTTAACATTCTTTTTGTCAGTCCAATTAGAAGGCTAAAACTACTTGTGTTGAGAATTTCAGAAATGTAGCCCAATTACAAATAGTTTTGTAAAATATTTGTTAATTAATTAAAAAGAAAAAAAATAATAATAATTAATTCTGTTTCTCAAAAATCCAATTAGAAGATCACAACTATTTATGTTGAAAATTTCAAAGCTGTAGCCCTATTTGTAATCGTTTTGTAATATATATATATTAATCAATTCTAAAAATTAATTAATAACGAACTAAACAAAAAAATTTAATTCTGTTTTTCTAAAGTCCAATTAGAAGGCCAAAACTACTTATGTTGAAAATTTTAGAGCTGTAGTCCTATTATAGAAATCGTTTTGTAAAATATTCATTAATTAAAAAGGAACTAAATAAAAATTTAAAATTCTGTTTTTCAAAAGTCCAATTAGAAGGCTAAAACTACTTATGTTGAAAATTTCAGAGCTGTAGCCCTATTAGAAATCGTATTGTAACACATTTATTAATTAATTAAAAAAGAAGTTATTAAAATTTTAACATTCTGTTTGCGATGTATACAATTAGAAGGCCAAAACTACTTATGCTGAAAATTTCAGAGCTCTACTCCAATTTTAAGTAGGTTTCTATAGATCCACAGAGCCACAGACAGATAGACAGGCAGACAGACACACAACTTGTTTTATTATTATAGATAGATAGATTGAATTAACAAATTCCTACTATGTTAATCTATTGTTCCTTCTAACTTAATCCACTACTTCGATGAAAGCCTCTCTTGTATTTCTTTGTGTTCAGGTCCTCTGGTTGGATATCTCGGCTGTACGATTGGACTACAACCAGTAATCCTCTTTGGATGCTTCTTAGCATCACTCGCCATTGGATTATGCTTTTTCGCTGAAGACATCTTCGTCATAACATTATGTTGGGGGATATTAAATGGTAATTATTACTATTTTTTCATTTATTTATACTTCAGGGTTCAATTAAATTTGATGCGCACCATTTTGCAACAATAGTTTATGCCAAATTGAAATTAAACTTAAATTAATAGTTAACTAGGGGGCTTCGCCCCCTGCTCGCTAACGCTCGCCAACCCCCAAACGCCTCGCTGCGCTCGGATTGAGCGGCTTTGCCGCTCGAATTTGTGGTTAAAACATCTTGCTGCGTTCGAATAGGTTTGCCAGCCATAAAAAATGTAACCAAATTTTTATAAATTTAATGTAAGGCCTAATAGAGAAAACACCCAAATTGCAAGTTTCATAATAGAAAGTTAAATATACTATCCGCCAACATTCTGACTTAAAACTTCATTAGCTATGCCCTTACATTGAAGTCCCAATATCTTTTATTTATTCTGATAAGTCGCCCCGTTAGAGAACGACGTCCAACGCGACGCATTTTCTGGATAGAAATACTTCAAAATAATAATTACTCTAATACAAAAATGCTTCAGAAAAACAGAAAAAAATCAATTTTGAAACGAAGAGTTTAAAAAGAGCTTTAAAATTAGCAACGGATTTGTTGTTTACATACGTAAGGATGTTGCCATTCATATATTCAAAATCATTGAGGCTTTGTAGTAGCTTAATGATGAAAAATATTGAAATTTAACTAATTAATAAAGTGTTAATAAATTATTTTGGCACGTTTTGGCAAATCTACAGCTTATTTCCTTTAAAATGACACCTTGATCATTGAAATTGGTTGAGCAGTTTAGGCGGACGGACTAACCCCAAAAAACGTATTGCCTATTAAATATATAGATTGTAGACTAATTAGACCAAACTCAGATAGTCCAGTATATAATTAAAGCAATATTCAAGTTGTCTTAAAAGTAAAAGTTCTTTTGGTACCTTTTTATATCTAATTAATTCTCCACATTTTTCAGTGTACATCATTTTATGACCACTATAGTATAATAAAGAATAGTTTTGAGGGGGGGGGGGGGGGAAAACATTTAAGTAAAAAAATATTTAAGATTAAAATAAAATAAAAATTAAAACATTTATAATATATTCGAGTTAACTGTAAATATAGCTACAGTCTGCTAAATAAGATGTTTATTACTTTTCGCCTCTTGAATATATCTGCATAAATAGTAACGTTTTTGAGTACTGTTCAAACCGCCAGCGTTCGATCCATGATGTTTAGGTTCCTCTTTTCATCACCTAAATATTTTACTTTTCATTCTTTTCCAATAAAAAAATTTTCCATCCTCGAATATTCCAGGTAACGATATTGGTCAATGTCGAAAGCAGTGTTTATGGGAAAATTGGCCACCTTATGACGGATCTCGAGTATTGTTTCAAAATACAATTTTTAATTTTTTTTTTTAAATAAATACGTCAAAACCATCACAGAACATATTTTTTTTTACCCCTCCGTCTTTTCTTATAACACTATATTTCAATTTCAAAACTCTGCATCAACATTTCAAAACTTCAAATATATCTTACCCAGAACTGGTGAAATTGACCAACATCTGTCGTAACGACCAGTCTACAACAGTCCGAATCGGGATTGGCCAGTGTCAAGCCGATATTGCCCAGCGTATTTGGACTTCTAGAGATGGTTTGAAGATAATATTGAAAAAAGGTGTCAAAAGTGTCTGTTCCTATTACAACATGAAGCATCAATCAATATTACGTCACGTACCAAAATAAATAAATGCTCGAGTGCTTACGCGAATAATGTTAGGATACGAAACACTCGGCGTATAAAAATTCCTAGCCAACTTTTAAGCTAAATGTGAGACTACAAACGTTTATTTCAACTTTAAAGTTGCACACACACATATATATATATATATATATATATATATATATATATATATATATATATATATATATATATATATATATATATATATATATATATATATATATATATATATATATATATATATATATATATATATATATATATATATATATATATATATATATATATATATATATATATATATATATATATATATATATATATATATATATATATATATATATATATATATATATATATATATATATATATATATATATATATATATATATATATATATATATATATATATATATATATATATATATATATATATATATATATATATATATATATATATATATATGACCTGATTTCAGACTGGGAATGTTCAAAGGAATTTTTTTCTTGAACTTTCCCTCCGAAATTTCAAATGAGTTTTTGAAAAGACTAGTCTGCCAGTCAACATCGTTCGGACAATTTGAAAAGACATAGTACAGGAAAAATAGCCCACAAATGGACAGTTGAAAAACAAAATTCGTTCATTCTTGAAACTTTGGTCATAACATCTTTTTGGTAATAGAATACAAGATCCGATGAGTCCCCAAAATTTAAAGGGGTGGAACACTGTTTTTGAGGGGGGGGGGGGGGTAAAATCCACCCAAAATCAAACTTTTCAATATTGGCCGATTAGGGTATAATTTTTTAAGTATTTTTTGTGCTGAATCGAATGAAATAACTTTCAGATAAATTGGAACTCTTCTTTTTAAGATAAAATGTTTTGTGGGTCAAATATTTGAAAATCATTAAATTGATTAAGCAAAATGCATTGAAGAAATTTTTATTGAGTAAAAACTAAAGCAAGTTTCTCGATTGGTAGTTGGTTAAAGGAAACTTTTCTGATTAATTACGGCATACAATGTATGACACCTGCTCATTCAATTTTGGATTCCAAAATGCTCGAATTACTATACAAACAGTATCAACAATGTCTGAAAATAAGGGAATTGTTCTCGTCAAACAAATTGCCTTTTAAATGCTGTCTGATGTCCATGAGTTCTCATTTATCGTCTTAAATAAACTTTTCCTAATCAAAGTAAATTATTACACTCCTTATCCCCATATACACAATCACAAATGGTGGAAATATTAAAATATTCCTGGTTGGCAGTGGTTTTCTGAAACAATTACAGGAAATCAATACAGTGATAAATCTAGCATTATCACTTTACCTTTTATTACGGCACATCCTTCATATCTTGAAACTGTATATACAGCTTTAGTGATGGCAATTGATGCTGAACAACTTCCTGGTTTGAAAATTATTTTTGTAACTTTTGACTTGCCTTTATATATGAAGGTATTGGATAACCCTATTAATTGGCATTAACCCTATCAGCCCCACCGGAATCACTACTGCAGAAAGTTGTGGTGAGAATAGGAGGATTTCATTTACTAATGCCCTTCCTTGGTTCATTCGGATACATAATGGTGGATACTGGACTGCAAGAGTTGTTGTCTGTTGTGTATTCTGAAAATACTACGAAACATGTACTTTCAGGGAGCGCTTGTTCTCATGCTGTCAGAGCACACATTTTGTTGGCTGTAGTCAGTATAATTTACATCTGAAGGACATATACAAACAGACGAAGAGTGGACGGGTAGCGAAAGGAGCGATAGGGTATTTCAAAAACCCTATCATAACAAGAGAAACAATTTCATCAGATTCTATCATTATAAATGTAAAAAAAAAAGTGTGGGAAGTCTTGGAACGTATCAAGCAGAGAAGTTCCACAGTTAAGTTGTGTATCCAGTACCTTGAAATGGCAACACTGGTAAGAAAATTCATACTAGCAGAAAGGACTGATGCTTGGGAGACGCATTTGATGACTGTTAAACATATGGCTCCATATTTTATTGCAAGGAAATACATTTACTATTCAAAAGCATGCCTTATTTATTTGCAGCAAATATCTACTCAGTTGCAAAAACATATGCTTCAGTCTGATTATCATAAATTTACAAAGGGATATTTCACTATCGGGAGAACCAACACATTTTTCAGTGATATTTCTCCTGATATGGTCATTGATCAACTTGTTAATCGAGAGTTCAAAGCTGTGGGAGTTATTGTTCAAAGAGGGTTCACTGAGGACGTCTTGAGCTCACATGTTTTAAGGAAACCGTCAATGTTTCACATTACTTGCACTTGAAGATTTTTTAGACACCATATTTTCTTACAACATGTAGATGTTTGGGAAACTTGTGTGAAGAGAGGCAACAATTATATTACAAAAATACAGAAACGATCGAAATTAAATAATCCTTTTTCTAATTCAGCTACAGTTGTAGTATCTCTTGGGATAGTCATCACTAGTATAGACTTGATTAACTGTCACATGTCAAAAGGTATTGGTCAGAAGGTTATTTCACAATTCGTTAGGAAAAAATTTGGAGACGTAAAAATCAAAAGAAGCGATAATGTGTGATCTTTTGCTATAGTAAATCCCTTGATCCGAATAAATGAAAAAGTAATCAACAATGCTCCAATGACACTGATGTCACTTTTTTTATCAAATGTGTAGAATTAAAAACAGTTAATCAAAATGCTCACACTTGTTCTTCAAAACTACAATATTGATGTGAAACAGGATGTGGGTTATGCAGATATTCTTATTCTTCGAACAGCCTTAGAGAAATCTGCCGAACTTCAGCCTACTATCGTCAGCCAAGGTTTAATCCCAAAGCACCCAGTGTACATCTTAATCATTGCACTTGCCTCAGAGTAGAAACTTAAATTGCTATTGAACCCAAAAATAAGACGTGTCAGGATACAAATTTATCACTCAAAAAACTTACAGCCGCAACATCCAAAAAGTTTAAAAATACATTCTTCTTGCCCATGGATGCGACATCGGTGGATGCGATACTACAAGTGCAATCCATAGAAAAGAGAAAAAAAGTTTTGAAGTTGTTTCAAACTAATAGCATATTAATGGACTGTATCAAAATATTCTCCAAATTGAATGCCTACCTGGAAAGATGCTGAAGAGTGTTTTTAATTTTTTCGTATAGAGCAAAGGATCGTAACCATGACCAATTTCGCCACAGTTTTTCCAGAGATCACTTCAGAAGAAGACAGCTAGATGGGAATCCTTAACCTCCACTTCCGCAAGCGGAGCTCAGCACTCATATCGAGTGTACTACCAAATACAAAAATGGTTCAGCTATCAACTACTTCCAGATGATGGGATTAGATTCATAGGGAGAGTGAACTATACCCTGAATAAACAACTTTATAACCTGCCACTGATGCAACACACAAACTGATTTTTTGTACATGTAAAGGATATTGTTCAACCCAACAGTGCGGTTGCGTTAAAAGTGGCGTGCGTTGTTCTGCTTTCTGCAAAAACTGTAAAAGAATGACCAGCAGTAATTCTAAAATGAATGACTTTGACAATGATGATATTGGACAGTTTTGCATCCATAATGAAATAAACTCATAAACTGACTCTGATGTTGATAGTTTATATAAGCTGACAAAAATTAATAATAATTGGTAAATTAAAGCCTTTTTATGCAATGAAATTTATGTCGGTGTTTCTATGTGGATTTTCGAATATTGTACCCATAAAACCCATTATATCTTAAAAATTAGAGTTCTGATCAATCTGAAAGTTATTTCATTCAATTCAGCACAAAAATTGCATAAAAAACGATACCTTACTCGACCAATATAGAAAAGTTTAACTTTGGAGACAATTTACCCCCCCCCCCCCCTCAAAAACAGTGCTCCACCCCCTTTAAATTTTGAGGACTCATCGGATCTTGTATTCTACTGCCAAAAAGATGTTATAGCCGAAGTTTCAAGAATGAACGAATTTTGTTTTTCAAATATCGTATTTTTCCTGTACTAACATGGAAGTTTGCAAGTTGGGTTCACTGAACAGTTACGGTCAAAGTGCACACTTTGTTACAGATTACGAAGGGAGGGGCCTTTATTTTAACTTCGGGCTTTTAACGAGCCAGGGCTGGACTCAGGAATTTTTAGGAGTTCCCGTGCTTTCAAGACTGCACTGTTCATACAGGACCACATACACATAATTCAAGAACGTCAATTCAACTCAGTTTTTGGAATACAAAGTCGACGCCTAGGCTTGACAGTCGGCAGACAAGCGTGGGTAGTTAAAATGGTAGAGTTATTGCAAGGGGGATACCAGGTGTTCCACTGCCATTTTCGTTGGACTCGAAACGGCTCCTGACGTCATCAAAGTCGATTTCCAATCGGAGCTCTTCTTGATTAAGGGCGTGGAGTCTTGGAGCTGGACGATGGTCATTGGATATAGGCAAAAATATGGATTTAGGTTAGGGGGCACCGGTTCGGGCCCAGGACTGGTTGAGGGGGCCTTGCCACCGCCTTCAGGGCCCAGCGTAAAACTGCGGGACGGGATGTTTCGAGGCATTTTCTGAGAGATTCTAACAAGAGTTTTGTGTGGTGAATGTGCCCCGAAGGAATTGCAGCCCCAGGCATTGACGGCTTACTTTGGGACTTTGAGTGAGACCTAAGCTATGGGAGTTATGGCGGGAGGTATTGTGTTTTTCGATTTTTCCCACATTCCCAATCTGGGACTGTAACTTAATCGTCTTAATGAATTCAGTAAAAGTAACGGGGTTTAGGCATGGCAGTGGTATACCTATTGATATTGCTTGTGTTTTCTAATTATTTTTATCAGTTGGTAACTAAATGTTAATAAACGCACAGAGTAGGTTAAAAATAAATCACAAACACGATGAAAATTGTAGCTACAAAAACAATTACATCAAGGAAGACTCATCAAGGAAGATACATCAAGGAAGATAGTTCTCGGTTGTGTCTCGCTTAAGAATGTATGCTAACTTTGTTTATTTTTTAAATTTAAGTTCCTCACCCCTGTTTAGCTTGACTGTTCTCAGGTAAACAAACACTCTATCACCTCTTCTTCAACAGGTATAGGTTCAGGAATGACAGGACATCTACTACCATCATACATGAGCATACACTTCACTAAGAATTTAGCAAGAGCAAATGGATTTGCTCTGGTCGGTGCATCTCTGGGCGGATTTTTGTATCCCCCATTTTATGAGTATCTATTAGAAACATTCGGCATTTCAGGGGCTTTTCTGGTCTTATCTGCATATACTCTTAACACAGTGCCTGCAGCTCTTGCACTGGCGACTCTGCATTGCCCGGACAGGCTGCCAGGAGTAAAAACTAATGATGAGGTACTTCGCAATTTGAACGAAAATGTGGGGTGTAATTTATTCTCAGAGGAAAGTGGATGCATCAAGAAAGAAACCGTTTTATTCGATGACCTTCATCAAGAAGCTAAAACGTATGATTTCACAATGATAGATGCTAAAGGCGAAGACCAGGAGTTTATGACCGAAAATGTTATGGACAATTCCATCTGGCTATCAAGTCATATGACTTTCGAAGAAGTACCTTACAAGTTGAATGGAAACGCGAAAATTCATTCTGCGTTTGAAAGAAAGAAATGCAGATTTAGGAATGATACTGCTTTATTAAAGGATTATCATCAGCTTGATAGAGAAGGCAATATTACAATGATAGAGGCTAAGAGCAAGAATCCCCAACAGTTATTATCAAAAAATACTACTTTTTCTCCTCTCGAAGCAAATGTGAATGTTTCTGTCCTAAGTTCAGAGGTCAGATTGAGTGAAGAAGATATACACGTAAAGAGATTCGATGACTATATACCAGGAAATTTGAAATGTTTTGAAATACGACGAGTTAAACCTGCAGCACTTAGAGTACAAACTACTAGAGCACCACCACTGACGCCTAAAAAGAGGTGTGCGAACCTTCAAATAACTCTCACGTTACTCCATAATCCTTTGTTTATGCTAATTGCATTCACGCAAAGCTCGTTTCTCTTTGCCATCACGTTGCACTCCACAGTTATCGTTGACTTTTCTTTAGATCAGGGTGCTACCATTAGCCAGTCAGTGTATTTGCTCATGTGTTCCGCAATCGCAGATTGTGTGGGACTCTTAACTCTTGGATTCGTAACAGACAGAGGCTGGATGTCGACCACCAACTTCTCATCCCTCTGCTACTTCTGCTTCGGACTGGGCATTACGTCATTTGCAATCTCCAATGAGTTCGTCGGAATGTCAATTTCGATTGCTTTTAGTAGTTTTGCCACAGGTGGGCAGATTTTAACTTTTCCTGTCATAATTTCCCAATATTTCCAAGATGAGAAGAGGACCATTGCTATGGCTTCGAGGTTCCTTTTGTTCGTCCCCATGAGCTTCACCGCATCCCCTCTTATAGGTAAGATACTGGTATAAAAATATATAGTTTAACATTTATTTCATTCGTAGGTTCAAAGCCAGACGTTGATTTTTTGGTACATAATGGAACATCATTATAATTTTAATGAGCAATATAGCAAATATTATTCATTTGGGACACCTTGGCCGACTTAAGGGACTTAATTTGAAAGGGGGTGTCAGACAAAGCCAGCTTTAAAAGTTGAATGACTAATTGGGAGCCAAATTTTTCACCGGAATAAAAATTATAGTAAAGCCCTGCCCGTTACTTATCAATAAGAAATCAAAGGCTATTTTTTTCTTTTTCTTTCCTGAATAATAGTGATTCACAACCATCGTCGACATAGATCAATTTAGCTATTTATCTGAAGGACGTTATCGATGACAAGTAGTAATCCAGTTTAAATTATTGTTTGTTGAAAAATTAAAGATGATTTTGGATTAAAAGTGAAACTCAAACATATGACATCATGAACAGTTATCAACGTTCATTACTGTAAATAAACATTTGTTCCCTATTTAATTAGCTTTGTGTAATTAGGCTTGAAGGCAATAATTCAACTGTTTGTGATTAATATGTCTGACTATCAATTCAAATGAAGTTCTGCTGACCAAAGTATTCTTAAATACGTTTATTTATATTCCACGGGATTTTTAAAATTATGTAGGTGAACCTATCAAAATCTGCTGTCATCTCGGAATATCTACGTACCAAAATCTGTACAATTGACTATTGCTCTTTTAACTCTTTTGTATACTTAAATCTTGAAAAACGCAACAAAATCACGCTCCGCTCGTGGAAGTTTACCTATTGGTGTTTCCGCAAATCGAACGATTCCTCGACTTGCAAAACAATCATCTGGGGATGCAAATGAAATAACGTTGGAAACTTGTAGTGGCAAATGTTCCTCAAATCTTTTGAAATTTAACTTGCTCTTTGACTAGCTAGACCTTTGACTTCGAAAGTTTTTAATTGAATCTTGATAGGATAAAGTTAGAATTTTTTAAAGAACTTTTTTTTTTAACTTTTAGGGGCATAAAGGAACACTAAGTCAGAAGATTGATAGATTCATAGATTTCAACACACATTTATTTCATTGTATAAATTTGTATGTTCTAATTGTTAATTGACTTGGCAGCTGTCAAACAATCTATATATTTACAAATTAAATCAAAACATTGTGTATGAGAGTTTCCTCAATAATCCAAATATTGTTCATTATGTACAGTACCCCAAATAAATTAATTATACAGCAGTAGACATTAAATTTCATAACTTTTCTGACCAACCATTTTACTTGCAGGTTTTTTTTCTTTCTTTTTTTTTTTTTTACTTTTTTTTTTTTTTTCTTCGTAACTACGTTATAATTTAGTTAAAAAAATTAAACAAAAGCTAGTTATATTTTCTTATTGAAAGATTCTATCTTTTATCACCCATTCTATTATACATGGAATTTTTATTCAATAGTCCGAAAGTTTGCTTTAAAAGTTTTTGTTCTATTTTAGGGTTCTTTCGAGAAAGTCTAGGATCCTATGAATGGCTGTTCTATTCTATACACATTTTCAGCGTTTTCTCTAGTATTCTATTACTTCTTATACCACTTATTGCAAAATTGGGAGTGAAAAATTCAGCAGGACAATTATGAATTGTGCATCTAGATATTTATTTCATTTCATGAAATAAAATAAGATAAAAATGGTGTAGATTGCGCAATTTACAAAATATTTCATCTTCTCTAACTACATTAATATCTCTTAGCTAGTGAATTATACAGGATGTATGTATATATTTAAAGTTCAACTCAAGTTCACAGCCAGTTCAACTCGAAGCCAGAGTTTTAACATCACAATTTGCTATGACGTCACGCATCGAAGGACTAACATCATGCTCTGCAAAAAATATTTTTATTGAGAAACTGAATTTTTGAAGAGAAACTAATAATTTGGATGATGTTAAATTGCAGTTTTCAATATTCGGAGTTTTCTGTGGAAGTGTCAGTTGCTGAAATCATTTTCATATTTTATATGTTATTTGTTTATAAATGTTAAATAAATTTCTAAAATTATTTTTTCCAGATTTTCGATACTATGGGCTTAAGCCAAAATACACTTTGCTACCATCATGTGACCATGAACTGTTCTCTTTTTAGTCTCTGAAGGTTTAATTAAAACAAAAACAAAAAAACAAAAACAAAAAAAAAAAAAACCTCGGAAATTAGCAAAAGTTTATCAGCTAATTAGTCAAATAGATCGTTACAACAAAACTATGTCAAAATGTACAGACATTTGTAAACATGGACTCAAAATATCCAATTGTGTGGTGATTTCTTACTTTTCTTGATTAAGCATGCAATGAAAACGATAACCGATTCGATTTTGTTCTTGTGTAGTGTCCAGTTGACAGCGAATACTGAAATACCGTCAAACAGAAATATCGTCAGACAAGAACAGAATATACCTGACAGAAATACCGTCAAAATTGCACTAATCATTTACCACCAAAAATCTTCAATAGCATTCAAAGTATGCAACGTTAACAATTAACTTATTGCCGCTAAATTACACCAGGGCGCTATTTAGAAATTTTTGGAACTCGCTTTTTATTTGCCCAAAATGATGGTCGTGATTAAGCGTACACAGCAAATTTAAATATCTTAAAATAAAACACAAAAGTGGCACTCGATTCAGATGCCAAATGGAATTGTGGGGTTCTCGTGTACAAATGACCGATACAACACCTAGGCAATAGGGGTCACTTTTGCCTAGCGGTTAGCACGCCTGTCTACCTACCTATCACGTCCGGGTTCGACTCCGGTTAGCACACGTTCACTCCAAAGTGGTAACTACTGGACAACTGAATCATGCTGCTATCTATCGGTGCCTTCTAAAAAATACTGCACGACCTTCAGTCTATCAACTCAGCAAGCAACATCTGGCAACTCTCTCTCACGCAACCACTCAACTTTCATGCCACGCATTTAACTCACACACAAGCACCTCAGTCGTTCGCAACCTTCGCGACTCACTGGGAAGGGCTACGGCTATGTAGTCGTCTCGTGAACAAATGACAAATACAACACCTGTGGTAATTTTTGCCTAGCGGTTTGCTCGCCTGTCTGCTGACCTAGGAGTCTCGGGTTCGATTCCCGTTAGCGCATTGTCAACTAAGAGAAGTAATATCCTAGTGCATATCCCACTGGTAAAGATTTTAATTCTAACTATTTGAAATCTTTACCAAAGTCAATTACGATACCCAACCCATTCCGACATTTCAACTGTCTGAAAATGCCCTTAATATCAATCATCACGAATACTTTCAAAATTAAAGCTCTATTTTGCCGTCTGAATCCAGTGCCAAATAGAGTTTCCATCTCCAATCCAGTGCCACTTTTGGGTCTTATTTTAAGACATCTCAATTTTCAGAGTAAGCTCCTTTGATTGAAAGTGTAAACTATACGGTTAATTCTCTGGATGACGCGCGATACATTTTCGCTCTTCTTTCTTGTCGTAAATGAAGCAGACTTACGAAATTATGATGAATTTAATAGTTCTGTTTTTGTTTCATACAAAATTAGTTTGTGGCAAATTTACATGGAAAAATAATTAATTTGACTAGATCAAGTACACATTTATAAACGGTACTCGGACGTGTCTAGTGCGTAGCATAGTGGTCGGAAAAGGCCGAAAAACGGCAAAAACCTTAAAAAACTTCTATTTTGAGAAGAAAACTTCGAAAACCTATGTTTCTTAAGTATTTTCCGAGTAGTACCATCCGAGTCCATTTATGCTATAGCCAAATTCGTACGAACAACCATTTTAGCAGGAGCGTAAACAGAATATTTCTGAAGGGGGGGGGGGATAAAATTGGTTAACAAATTTAGAGGATTTTATTATTTTAATTCACTTTAACACTTAATAAATTCTACTTAATTTATTTTTCATTAATACATGGTCTAATAATCAATAGTCAAATAAATATTAAATAAATATTAAATAACAATAAAGTAAACATTTCTTTTTGATTCGTTACTTAGTTATTCACTAAATTATATTGGTGAATTTTTAAAAACTTAATTAAAATTCTTTTATTTATGATGAATTAAAAATACACTTTAAAAAACATGAATAAAAAATGTGAAGGAAATTCATCCTTATATAAAGTTTAACCCTAAATCTCCCCTAATTCCCTGTGGTTACGAGCCAGCTTTTTAGATTGGGATAAATGCGGTAGATCGGATGAAGCGTGAATTTAAGAAAAATAATATTTTGTAGTAGCTAGTAATATACGCAGAAAGTGTAAATCAGTCAGTACTTCAAATCAAAGAAAGATATTTAATATATTTAGCTTTTTTGTTTAAGTTGGTACAAATAAAGTTTTTGAGTAAGTACATTTTTTTTCCCCCCAAAAATTTAAACTGTTGTTTTTCACTTTGCCAGCCTGATTAATATATTACACAAAAAGTAAATTGATGGTTCAGCATTTTTTTAAATACAGCTTTGAATTGCTTTAATGAACTTCTTGAATGCCTTTACACATAGAAAATTATGCTACAATTTCAAAATTCGCAGAACTAAAAAAATAATACGTTTTATTACATTATATATATAATTTAATTTTACAGCGAACCTCATAAAATATTATTGGTTACTATATAAAGTTTAAAAAATTTCGTTTTCATTGAAAACCTTTTGTTCTACATATTAATTAATAAAAAATACTAAATAATATGTAGATAATTAAATTGTATTTTGAAAGTAAAAAAAAATTTAAAAAAAAAAAAAATTACAAATCTGAATTTCCACGATAATTCAACATTAATTGATTATAATATTAATTTAAAAGATGTCATAATATTAACATAAAAGAAGTTTGAAATCATCATAAAGATCTGTGTTTCGCATGTAATACCAGTTATGCAGCTCAACCTATAGCTCTAAAGTTTCATTCAGTATTGTTTAAATTTCTGTGGATGTATTGAGGCTTCTCTGTTGATGGTATTGAGAATAATTTTGAAACTGTGAATTAAGCCTTAATCCAGTCCATTAATATCTGATGTGTTAACAAAACTTTTGAAAAATCTCTTTCATCATTGGTGGTTTACCTCATCAATTTGCAAACCCAAAACTCCCTATTCTTTTGAGTTTTTCCTTGAATTGCCTTTTTTTTTTTTTTTTCTCTTTTCACTTTCTTTGTTTGTTTATTACTCCTCAATTTTTTAAAATCCATATTATATGTAATGTGGAGTACAGAATTTTATTCGATCATAGAGTAATGAGAGGCCAAGTGTAATGGCCTCTTCATAAATAGGTTTACTCTTTAAGAGTTCCAAGCTGTTCACTTCTGTTGATTTGGTTGGCTTTACAAATAGGATACACTGACATAGACCCTGCGTGTGTGTTAGAGCTTGGGATACCTTCCAGTCCATCATTGGTGACACTGGAAAATTAGTCACTGTAATGGGTTTGTCATTCAAGGAGGTCGGGCTACTACTTTCTCTCTCACGACATTGGGTGTTTCTTTAGAAAATATAAACAGAATAGGTCTGCAGAATCGGGTTGATGACTTCTCAGATTTCCAGAAGAAAAAATTCAACCAGTTGCATTCAAACATAAGGGTACGAGAGATGTAAGGAACATATTTGCATCAATATCGCCCTCATTTTCAGAAGTCTGTTTACACTAAGTTCAAAGGAACCATCACACCGTATGAATGCAGAAATATCAATTTCAGTTCGATCAGAAAATTTCTTTTGATTCAAAACTTGGTCGTAGGACGGGAAAATATTGTTTAAGGAACAGTTTGATACCAGTAAGGCCTTGGCGCACGTTGGCACACATTAGTTATAGCCTTTTATTCATACGAAAATATGGCCGACCAAACGATATAGTGGTTAGCGTGCTGGCTTCTAGACCGGGAGGTCTAGGAGGTCGAGTCCCGTGTATGGCATGGGTGTTTGTAAATGTATGTTGGCTTGTCTAATGACGAATGTTTCGGCGCATTATAGCCCTCGTGTTGCTGACGGCGCCAGATAATCTGAAAACAACCAACCAACCATACGAAAATATGATATTATAGAAATCATCATGAGAATCAAAAACTTATTTTAATACATATTAAAAAAAAAATTCCACAAAATACACAGAAAACAGTAATAATAACTCAATAGAGTGCGAATATATATTTTTGATGATTTATATCAACAATGGCAAATCGATAAATACTGACGTCAAAACGAGCTACTTTTTGTGTGATGACTTTCGACTCGTGTAAATAAATAAAAATATGTCTATTTAATGTCTTTATTCTGGAATCTTAGTAGTCAACTATCCTTAGAATAAAAAATAATGTCAATTTTCATTTTTTCCAAAACTTAAAAACCGGGGTTTTTGCCGCTCCCAGACCACTGTGCGTCGGCGCAATAAGATGCACATTTTACCTAGTTAAAATAATTATTTTTTCATGTACCTTTGCAACAAACTAATATTATATAAAATAAAAAGATAACTGCTAGATTCATCATATTTTAGAAATTATAATTTGTTTACGGATAGAAAAAAGAGCCAAAATGTCCTGTACGTACAACAAAGAATTGCAAGTATCTAAAGTTGTAGTTAATCTTCGGTCTCATTAAAATCATAAGTATTAAAAAATACTCAAAAGAAATTGTTGAAAACATGATCATCAACTTTTATAAAGCCTTGAGTGAGAAAACATGACGCATGTAATATCATAATATAGTAGTTTATACAGGGTTATTCAGAATTCCCTCCCGGGTTCCGAAGCGCTATAGTAAAAAAACTAAGACTAATACTGCAAATAAGAACATTTGAAAGAAAACAGAAACAATTCAAGTTTTATTTACATAGCTTACAGTTGTTCTATGTGTGAGTCCTTGGTCACACGGCATACAACAATGCGATAGTCCAGTTCCTGCCGAAAAGTCCAGTCCTTGCTTCGAAATCAGGGAGGGAATTCTGAATAACTCTGTAAATAGTAAGAAACTAGTAATCGTATCCTTTACTTATGCAGTACTGATATTTATATTTCATATCGAATAAAGACTTTAACATTTATAAAAGGTTTATGTGTTTTATTCAATCGTGTGTAATTCACCTTTACTTTTTTGATATTGCATTGAACTGTAAACATTCCGAGCTCAGTAAAATTATTTTAAAAAGTTAGTTATATTTTACCGTATGTTTGAATAATACCATGCGTTAAATATGTCCATCAGTAAGTATATCCAAAATACACGCGTTATTTTTGACAGTTATTTATAAGAATTAAAAAAAAAAATTAATAAACATTTTACAAAACGATTACTAATAGGGCTACAGCTCTGAAATTTTCAACGTAAGTAGTTTTGGTCTTTTAATAGGACTTTTAAAAAACAAAATTTAAAATTTTTATTTTGTTCTTTTTTAATTAATTAATACACATTTTACAAAACGACTACTAATAGGGCAACAGCTCTGAAATTTTCAACATAAGTAGATTTGGCCTTCTAATTGGACTTAAGAAAAACAGAATTTGAAATTTTTGTTTAGTTCGTTATTAATTAATTTTTTAATTAATTAATATCTATATTACAAAACGATTTCAAATAGGGCTACAGCTTTGAAATTTTCAACATAAAGAGTTGTGGCCTTCTAATTGGATTTTTTGAAAAACAGAATTTTAAATTTTTTAAAAGTTTTTTTTTTTAATTAATTTTTTAATTAATTAATTAATATTTTACAAAACTATTTCTAATAGGGCTACAGCTCTAAAATTTTCAACATAAGTAGTTTGGCCTTCTAATTGGACTTTAGAAAAATAGAATTTCAAATTTTTGCTTAGTTCATTATTAATTAAATTTTTTAATTAATTAATTTTTTTAATTAATTAATACATATATTGCAAAACTATTTCAAATAGGGTTACGGCTTTGAAATTTTCAACATAATTAGTTGTGGCCTTCTAATTGGATTTTTGAAAAACAGAATTTAATTATTTTTTTTTAATTAATTAACAAATATTTTACAAAACAATTTGTAATTGGGCTACATTTCTGAAATTTTCAACACAAATAGTTTTGGTCATCAAATTGAACTGACAAAAAGAATGTTAAAATTTTAATTTGCTTTTCCATTAATTTTTTCACAAAAAGCGACTTCGAATAGGCCTAGATCTCTGAAAGTTTCAACATAAGTAGTTTTAGCCTCTAATTTTGCTTTTCACCAACACGTGTTAAAATAATCTTAAAGGTGTGTTGTATTATTGTATTAACGGGAATTTTTTTTTATTTCTTGACAAGGGAGAGGCTTTTAATATTAAGTCATTACGTAGCAATTAGAATTTAGTGAGTGAAGCGAGCTTATGCTTACGCAGCAATGAGTCTTTCAGCGAGCGAAGCGAGCCTATGCTTGCATAGCAATAAACTTTTTAGCGAGTGAAATAAGCCTGTGTTTATGTGTCCATGAACTTTTCAGCGAACGAAACGAGCTCGATTTTGTGTAGCGATGAACCTTCCTGTGAGCGAAGCACCAAAAACTGGAACACGAATGACAGATTTCCGCAACGCGAGGCCTCACAGCTAGCTAAAATATTGCACCTGTTAAAATTTCGTAGCGAAGCACGAGTATTTAGCTAGTGAAAATATAAAATATTGCATTGTTGCAAAAAAGGTCAATGCCGATTTGTTTGGTGATCTCTAGCGTTTGTAAGACGAATATGACAAATTTAGCATTAAGCAAGCATTGCAATTAATGTGTTTCATGTACTTATTAGAATATTTGATTGTTCAGCCAGTAGTTATTAAATCATTATATATATTATGCTTCAAATATCTTGTATTGACAGTAGTTAGAAATTGGGCATCCTGAGCCATGGCGGTGCCGGTGCAGGGACGAGGGACGATGACGTCACCGGAAGTGGGCGTGACCGGATATGGCGTCACAGGAAGTGATATCACCGGATATGACGTCACCGGAAGTCACGTGACCGGAAGTGGAGTTGAGTTGTTCCCCTCCTGCTGTTGTTTTAGTTTCATTATAAGCTGTTTGTGTATGACGTCACAGTAGGTATGACGTCATAATGTGTTTTATATTAAAGTTTTGAGTGGTGGCAACACTTTTTTTAGTTTCGGTTTATCTAGCAGACGGAGTTGAGTTGTTCTAGGACTGCTTCTTAGCGAATAAGTTAGAATGATAGGTTTTTATTGCGTGAAGTCACAGTAAGTATGACCTCATAATGTGTTGTATATCAAAGTTTAGAGCGATGGCAACACTTTTTAGTGTCGATTTACCTTTAAGATGGAGCTGAATTGTTCTAGGGCTGCTTCTAAACGAATAAGTTAGAGTGATAGGTATTTTTACTAATGACGTCACAGTGGGTATGACGTCATTCTATGTTAAGATTTACGTTTAAGTGGTGATAACATTGGATATATACCAAATTTAGTTTTCAGGTGTTGGCAACGAGTTCTGATCGGTCAGCTAAATGCTCGCTTGTGACTGATAAGTTTTAAACATGTGACCAAAAGTTAACTCCTGATTGACTGTTTGGTTTTCTAGCGAGTTACTTACATATCCTTTAGCCAAGTTAAAATACCTGCAACAAAGTTACACAAATAAAAATGTTAAATTTGAAAAGTTAATAAAAGGAAGGCCATTTGCTAAGGGTCTAAAGAACCCTAACCCCGAGCTACACGTGACATTTCAATATTTTACCAAACAATTGTTAAAATATCGACTATCGGACGTTGCCTTCATGGTAACTCATCTACCCACCCCCCTTCCCTAACTAATTTTGAATAAGTTAAGACTTTAGAATTACAATTAATAAATTTTGAAAAATTATTTATTAAAGGTGAGGACCCACCTCCAGCCCGATACCTCTTTTAGGAAGAATTGGTACCGTCTCACTCCACCCTATCAACAACAACAACAACAACAAAAAAAAAACTTATTTCAAAGAACGTATATTTCCTTGAAATATGAGGTCACTAACCAACCATCCAATAATATCTTTTAAGAAGACATCATTACCTTAAATCCTAAACAATTTTAAATTTTAAAAAATCTGAAAAGAAGACTTGTGAGAACGTATATTTCTCTCATGAATTAAATTTAATGGTCACATACAAAATCCTGGAAAAAAAAATTAACGCTAAATAAGTTTTTAAAAAATTAGTTAAAGTAATATTTTAGTTAAATTAAGGCTTAAAGAGATAAAAAAAAAATTAAGGATTAAATGAATGATTTAAGGAATTTTGAAGTGACCATAGGCATAGCTGGTTATGCCATCTTCCAGCAGATACCGCTTGTCGTCATAGGCCGACATGGCTCTCTTGGTTTGTTGGAGTGAGAAGATGTTTAAAAATTCACTTACCGAATAATCGAAACGAAATCTGCGAAGCTAAAATAACTGTGAATAACTACACAAGTACGAACAAAATCGCGATGAGAAAAAAAACACGAAGTATTAAACACGTCTTTCACACTCAGGTATCTAAGTAGAAATGGCGAGACGGCAACCGGTAGCGTCTATATATGAGGGGTGATCACGTGACTTCACCGACCAATCAGGTTTCACGGTAGAGGGCGCTGCTTGGTTCTAACCGATCAGAGCGGGTGGGGAGCGAGACTAGGCATGTTTCAACACGCTTCAACGCGTTTGCGAGTTGAGTTGTTGTGTAACGATCTTGCTTGAAACAGTTAAAGTGATAGATAATTTGTTCGTGACGTCATAGTGCAGCGAATGGGTTTTTAGCGTAGACAGTTGTTTCAATTGGAGTAATTATGAAATTTATTAAATATAAAGATAATATTTAGTAATAATTATCAGATTTTATTATTATTATTATTATAAAAAATAAACTTATAAAAAAAGTGAACGTGAAAATTTACTTTACGAATAAAAATCATGTCTTTAAAATGTGTACGAATATCACTAAATAGGAGAAAAAAGTAACATACTTAAACTCTTTACGACAAATAACTTTAAAATTAACGAAAAAAACTTACTTTACACATAAAAATCACTTTAAAATGTGTAAAAATATCACTAAATAAGAGAAAAAAGTAACTTACTTAAAATTTCTAAGATAAATATTTAACCTTTACGCGAAAATTCCCTTCATGTATAAAAATCACGACTTTAAAATATAACATGCAAGAGAAAAGTAACGTACTTAAACTTTCTACGACAAATAACTTTAACATTAACGTAAAATTTTACTTTACACATAAAAATCCCGATATTAAAATATGTAGAAATATCGCTAAATAAAAGAAAAAAAGTAACACACTTAAACTTTGTACGACAAATAACTTTGACATTAACGTAAAAAATGTTCTTCACATATAAAAATCACGACTTTAAATTTGAAATGTAGGATGAAAGTATAACATACCTATAATTTCTACGACAAAGAATTCAAACATTGCCGGTCATGTCTTTAAAATGTATAATGACAACTCTAACTTTTAGAAAAAAGAAACACTAAAAATTTATAAGGCAAAGAATTTAAATTAACTTTACATGTACTATCATACTCTTATATCAACGATAAATAAGATAAAAAAAAGAAACTCTAAAAATTTATAAGGCAAAGAATTCAAATAATACGCGAAAATTTACCTCACATATAAAAATTATGTCTTTCAAATGTGTAAGAATAACGCTAAATTAGAGAAAAAGAAATATTAAAAATTTATAAGGTAAGGAATTGAAACAATACGCGAAAATTTATTTCACACATAACATTTTTATCTTTAAAATGTGTAAGAATAATGCTAAATTAGAGAAGAAAAAAAAAATAACATACTTAAACTTTCTTCGACAACAATTTAAACAATACGCGAAAATTTCATACACAATTATTTTCTTAGGTTAATGTTAAATAATGGGAAATTTAACAGAATAAAAATTTCAAAGATAAAGAATTTTAACCTTTACACGAAAATTTACTTCACATATAAATATCATGTCTTTAAACTTTAACGTGACAATTTACTTCTCATATACAATTAAACTCTTAGGTTAATGTTAAATAAAAGAAAAAGTAACATACTCAAAAATTTCTAAGATAAGCATAACGTAAAAATTTCATATCATGTGTTTAAAATGTAACATATAAGAGAAAAAAATAACATACTTGAACTTTCTATAGCAAAGAATTTAAGCGTTAGCGTAAAAATTTACTTTACATATAAAATTCACGTTTTTAAACGGGGTGATAAGCATGTGACGGTAATTAGCCAATCAGGTTAGCGGTAGGTGATACGCCACTTGCCGGCATTTTTAGACCGGAGGATGAGTCACGCTAATACTTGTTCAAACAGGTCGGGAGACTTGTACAGCAAGAACAACAGCATCGACGCGCAAGCAGCGGGTGATGCTGCGGTGTGTCAGCAGGTCTTCGAGATTATCGTTTTCCTACTTTTCCTTTTTCATAATGAAATGTTTGTGAAAACTTGGAATGAATGAAGTGGATTTCAAAGACACATTAGTAAGTGAAGGTAGAATTCGCATGGACTTTCTTCCAAAAAGTATGATTCACTTGGAGAATTTAAGATCATTTCTACTTGAAAACTTTTCTATTGTCTAAAACATTGAATATTGTTCAAACTCAGTGAGATTATATGCTACAATACGGGTAAAACTTAACAAAATTGTTACATTGAAGAAAAATAATAAGAGATTTAAAATAAATACTAGTTATAGATACTCCAAGGAAAAAAAATTCACCTCTACTTTTCAATCGGAAAATCAATGCAAGTTGGAAATTTATGTTACTTCAAGAAAGACTTAGACAATTTACTTTGTAATAATATACGTTAAGGTGTCGTATTAACTCGTGCAATACATGCTGACTAAGGTTTATTTTACTTATCTAAGAAAGGTGAATTGGGGGAAAATATTAAATAAATTGTAGATATTAAATACATTGTAAATATGCATTTAAGTTTTGAAAATCACCTGCAAGACTTTTAAAACATCTTAAGAAAAATTGAAAGAAACTTGCGAATTATATGTAAACTATATAACTTTTTATACTCTGAAAGGAAATCACAAGTAATTTAGTTAACTTTTTTCATGGTAACACTCATATTCAACGACATGTTTTAAAATTTAACCTTCTTTACATGATAATAGTTATAAATTTTTTCAATCTCAGATGCGATAATACTATTATTTCTAACATATATGTTACGAATTGTGTAAAGTTTTTAAAACTGTATATGCAAATCACCAATCAGAAACATAAAAATCTAACATCAATCAAACAAACTAAAATAATAAGATATTTTCCTTAGTGGAAATAGTTAACTATACTCATGTGATGGAATATACTTAGAAAATTTAAATACTGAAAAAAGTTTGCTAGGCAAACTTAAAGAATATTTTTTTTTTCTTGTGAAAAACTAGCATAAATTTGGAAAATGTAGAGTCTGTTACTACGTAAAATTGAACATCATCTGGACAAACTAAATTATACATGAATTTTTTTTTTTTATTTGAGAGGTGCTGACAATATATCATTAATATAGAGATTTTTAACTTCCACCCATAATTTCTAAATAACTTATACATAAATTTCAGAAAAACTGAAACGGAATGTGTTTTACAAGAGGCTTATTTTGTAAGATGAATATTCAATATTAATATAACTGAGCAAAGTTCATTCCGGAAAAAACTTGTAAAAGATACTTATATTTTGAAAATAGTTTGAAATATCCTTTTAAATTTATGAATGCTCGCTTTCGAAAGACACAAATAAAACTGATATTACTCATGATAATTAACACATACATAACATTAGTCAAACAAAGTGAAATTTTTATTGATTGTGACCGATAACTTTTCAGTGAAGCAGAACTTACATAGGAAATTTGTGCAAACTTTTTCAACTTTTAAACCAAGTATCATGTAAAATTATAAATTACGATAGGAAATAGCATACTTCAGAATCCGAACAAGTCTTGTAGTTAAGCTAAATGTATTTCTCAAGGAATTGAAAGCATACCAGAGAAGTCCTTATCATTTCGCATCTTTTCTCATGTTGCAAGAAGACATACATTGTAAAAGATCGTCTTAGAACTTAACAAAAAATCAGTAAAAATAAATATATTTTCTATGGCAAAGATAAAACTTCACAACTTAATTACTTAAATTTAGCTAAGTTGCATATGGTTTATTCACATAACTCGCATGTGCTTTGAATGTTGAAATATATTTGTCAGTTGAAATCAAACTCATCGAAAATAAATGCTATCTACATTTTCAAGTCGGAAATTACTATTAAATAAACTTTACATGTAAGACATTATCATGTTAAAAAGAAAAATCTACAAAAATGTAAATGATAATTTTACTGTTGGTACATAAATGATGAATAATTTATGATTTTATTCTAGGCAAACGTTTTATTGTCTAACAGAGAACTTAAACTTTAGCAGAAAAACGAAAAAATACAATTTTTATATCCTATCATGCTTGTCGAAAATTGAATTTATTAGCTGTTGTAATAGATTTTTATTGTCCAAATTTCTATAGTTCTTCCCAGTGCAATAATATTAAGTTCATGTGTAATGAGTAGGTTTTTTTTTTTTGTTGAATCTTATAAATTTAATGAAATTATTATGACCTAAGAGATTGAGTGAACTGAATAAATCAATGACGTAAATTTAAACAATGACTTGAACTGATACATACTATAACTGTAAAGAAGTATGACAAAGTGATAGATGAAGTGAAAATATAAGTTGAGTGAAATGTGTTGAAAAAAGTTGAAGACGACAAGAAATTCATAAATGAGAATTATCATTGACTTATTTTAACTTCGTTTTTCTTGCTTATGACAAGAAAATACATTCTTGTTTATTAAGAACCAACTTGATATCTTATCATAGAATGACAATGATGAAATATCTATACATTAAAAAAAAAATACCAAACTTAGACATAGCAAATTTCTTGAAATTCATGTATAATGTGAGAAGTTTTACTGGAAATATAGAAGATACAACATTGAAAAATGTGAATGTTTCGAAGTACTTTATCAGAAATTAAAAAAAAAAAAATGCGCTGAGGTCCGCTATAAAATTTTTTAGGAGAAAGTTTAAACAAAATTTAAAATCAAACATGCTTTTAAGTGGGAACACATATATTAAAACTATAGCACATTTAACAATTTATATTATGTCATCTCAGTTGGTATCAAACTGAATAATATAAAAAACAATCACAAACTGAATAAACATGAAAATTATCAATATATGTGGAAAAGTTTCCTTTTTTCACATATAAAAAAAAATATAACACATTGACATACGTTAAGATCACGAAACATGCGTAATCATATACCGATAAGAGCAACCAATGTTGCGGAGAGATATTCACGTGATGGACAATATCCCATGAATAAATTGAGTGATTTAATTTCTAATGCTAATTCCAATAGTATTCCACGTAACTTCAACTTTATATGTTACACTATAGATATATTTATTTTTCAAATATATTGACTTTCGAAAAATCATCCTTCAATATAAGAATGATCATAGTAAGAATAAAAGAAAAGATACTAAGCATTGATTTAAAGTGTATTTATTTCAACTTAGCAACAAATCATATGCGTGAAACGAAAATTGCCTCGAACCAAAGTATAACTATCCAACTTCATTGATTCCTACAAGGAAATTTTTCTCATCTAGTAATTGAATTTTTTTTTTTCTCGTACACATTATAAGTGTTGTCCAATCAGGTGTAGAATAGCTGAAGATATCCGACCTCTTTCTAAATATTAATAAGTCACTGTTGAAAAACTTATAAAAATTTCAATTTACACTTAAAGTTTTTTTATATATATATATATTTCAAAGAATTTTTTCAAATCAATATGTATATTTAAATACTGAAACTTATTCACTTCAATAAATGTATGTTTAAGTTATAAAACTTGTCGTATGTATTGAAAAATTGTAACTTTTCGTCTTCGTATAAATCGATAACTTATACACTAGTTCTTCATCAATTAATCTTCTAAGTAAATCTTTCAAAGGTAAAAACATACCCATAGCTTTGCATTTGTAACAAGTTAAATTGTACATGTTTCATGTGAAAGTTACAAAATTTTATATATTTTCATGAAAAACATATAAAATTTTAATTTCACGAGAAACATGTACAATTTAACTTGTTACAAATGCAAAGCTATGGGTATGTTTTTACCTTTGAAAGATTTACTTAGAAGATTAATTGATGAAGAACTAGTGTATAAGTTATCGATTTATACGAAGACGAAAAGTTACAATTTTTCAATACATACGACAAGTTTTATAACTTAAACATACATTTATTGAAGTGAATAAGTTTCAGTATTTAAATATACATATTGATTTGAAAAAATTCTTTGAAATATATATATATATAAAAAAACTTTAAGTGTAAATTGAAATTTTTATAAGTTTTTCAACAGTGACTTATTAATATTTAGAAAGAGGTCGGATATCTTCAGCTATTCTACACCTGATTGGACAACACTTATAATGTGTACGAGAAAAAAAAAAATTCAATTACTAGATGAGAAAAATTTCCTTGTAGGAATCAATGAAGTTGGATAGTTATACTTTGGTTCGAGGCAATTTTCGTTTCACGCATATGATTTGTTGCTAAGTTGAAATAAATACACTTTAAATCAATGCTTAGTATCTTTTCTTTTATTCTTACTATGATCATTCTTATATTGAAGGATGATTTTTCGAAAGTCAATATATTTGAAAAATAAATATATCTATAGTGTAACATATAAAGTTGAAGTTACGTGGAATACTATTGGAATTAGCATTAGAAATTAAATCACTCAATTTATTCATGGGATATTGTCCATCACGTGAATATCTCTCCGCAACATTGGTTGCTCTTATCGGTATATGATTACGCATGTTTCGTGATCTTAACGTATGTCAATGTGTTATATTTTTTTTTATATGTGAAAAAAGGAAACTTTTCCACATATATTGATAATTTTCATGTTTATTCAGTTTGTGATTGTTTTTTATATTATTCAGTTTGATACCAACTGAGATGACATAATATAAATTGTTAAATGTGCTATAGTTTTAATATATGTGTTCCCACTTAAAAGCATGTTTGATTTTAAATTTTGTTTAAACTTTCTCCTAAAAAATTTTATAGCGGACCTCAGCGCATTTTTTTTTTTTTAATTTCTGATAAAGTACTTCGAAACATTCACATTTTTCAATGTTGTATCTTCTATATTTCCAGTAAAACTTCTCACATTATACATGAATTTCAAGAAATTTGCTATGTCTAAGTTTGGTATTTTTTTTTTAATGTATAGATATTTCATCATTGTCATTCTATGATAAGATATCAAGTTGGTTCTTAATAAACAAGAATGTATTTTCTTGTCATAAGCAAGAAAAACGAAGTTAAAATAAGTCAATGATAATTCTCATTTATGAATTTCTTGTCGTCTTCAACTTTTTTCAACACATTTCACTCAACTTATATTTTCACTTCATCTATCACTTTGTCATACTTCTTTACAGTTATAGTATGTATCAGTTCAAGTCATTGTTTAAATTTACGTCATTGATTTATTCAGTTCACTCAATCTCTTAGGTCATAATAATTTCATTAAATTTATAAGATTCAACAAAAAAAAAAAACCTACTCATTACACATGAACTTAATATTATTGCACTGGGAAGAACTATAGAAATTTGGACAATAAAAATCTATTACAACAGCTAATAAATTCAATTTTCGACAAGCATGATAGGATATAAAAATTGTATTTTTTCGTTTTTCTGCTAAAGTTTAAGTTCTCTGTTAGACAATAAAACGTTTGCCTAGAATAAAATCATAAATTATTCATCATTTATGTACCAACAGTAAAATTATCATTTACATTTTTGTAGATTTTTCTTTTTAACATGATAATGTCTTACATGTAAAGTTTATTTAATAGTAATTTCCGACTTGAAAATGTAGATAGCATTTATTTTCGATGAGTTTGATTTCAACTGACAAATATATTTCAACATTCAAAGCACATGCGAGTTATGTGAATAAACCATATGCAACTTAGCTAAATTTAAGTAATTAAGTTGTGAAGTTTTATCTTTGCCATAGAAAATATATTTATTTTTACTGATTTTTTGTTAAGTTCTAAGACGATCTTTTACAATGTATGTCTTCTTGCAACATGAGAAAAGATGCGAAATGATAAGGACTTCTCTGGTATGCTTTCAATTCCTTGAGAAATACATTTAGCTTAACTACAAGACTTGTTCGGATTCTGAAGTATGCTATTTCCTATCGTAATTTATAATTTTACATGATACTTGGTTTAAAAGTTGAAAAAGTTTGCACAAATTTCCTATGTAAGTTCTGCTTCACTGAAAAGTTATCGGTCACAATCAATAAAAATTTCACTTTGTTTGACTAATGTTATGTATGTGTTAATTATCATGAGTAATATCAGTTTTATTTGTGTCTTTCGAAAGCGAGCATTCATAAATTTAAAAGGATATTTCAAACTATTTTCAAAATATAAGTATCTTTTACAAGTTTTTTCCGGAATGAACTTTGCTCAGTTATATTAATATTGAATATTCATCTTACAAAATAAGCCTCTTGTAAAACACATTCCGTTTCAGTTTTTCTGAAATTTATGTATAAGTTATTTAGAAATTATGGGTGGAAGTTAAAAATCTCTATATTAATGATATATTGTCAGCACCTCTCAAATAAAAAAAAAAATTCATGTATAATTTAGTTTGTCCAGATGATGTTCAATTTTACGTAGTAACAGACTCTACATTTTCCAAATTTATGCTAGTTTTTCACAAGAAAAAAAAATATTCTTTAAGTTTGCCTAGCAAACTTTTTTCAGTATTTAAATTTTCTAAGTATATTCCATCACATGAGTATAGTTAACTATTTCCACTAAGGAAAATATCTTATTATTTTAGTTTGTTTGATTGATGTTAGATTTTTATGTTTCTGATTGGTGATTTGCATATACAGTTTTAAAAACTTTACACAATTCGTAACATATATGTTAGAAATAATAGTATTATCGCATCTGAGATTGAAAAAATTTATAACTATTATCATGTAAAGAAGGTTAAATTTTAAAACATGTCGTTGAATATGAGTGTTACCATGAAAAAAGTTAACTAAATTACTTGTGATTTCCTTTCAGAGTATAAAAAGTTATATAGTTTACATATAATTCGCAAGTTTCTTTCAATTTTTCTTAAGATGTTTTAAAAGTCTTGCAGGTGATTTTCAAAACTTAAATGCATATTTACAATGTATTTAATATCTACAATTTATTTAATATTTTCCCCCAATTCACCTTTCTTAGATAAGTAAAATAAACCTTAGTCAGCATGTATTGCACGAGTTAATACGACACCTTAACGTATATTATTACAAAGTAAATTGTCTAAGTCTTTCTTGAAGTAACATAAATTTCCAACTTGCATTGATTTTCTGATTGAAAAGTAGAGGTGAATTTTTTTTCCTTGGAGTATCTATAACTAGTATTTATTTTAAATCTCTTATTATTTTTCTTCAATGTAACAATTTTGTTAAGTTTTACCCGTATTGTAGCATATAATCTCACTGAGTTTGAACAATATTCAATGTTTTAGACAATAGAAAAGTTTTCAAGTAGAAATGATCTTAAATTCTCCAAGTGAATCATACTTTTTGGAAGAAAGTCCATGCGAATTCTACCTTCACTTACTAATGTGTCTTTGAAATCCACTTCATTCATTCCAAGTTTTCACAAACATTTCATTATGAAAAAGGAAAAGTAGGAAAACGATAATCTCGAAGACCTGCTGACACACCGCAGCATCACCCGCTGCTTGCGCGTCGATGCTGTTGTTCTTGCTGTACAAGTCTCCCGACCTGTTTGAACAAGTATTAGCGTGACTCATCCTCCGGTCTAAAAATGCCGGCAAGTGGCGTATCACCTACCGCTAACCTGATTGGCTAATTACCGTCACATGCTTATCACCCCGTTTAAAAACGTGAATTTTATATGTAAAGTAAATTTTTACGCTAACGCTTAAATTCTTTGCTATAGAAAGTTCAAGTATGTTATTTTTTTCTCTTATATGTTACATTTTAAACACATGATATGAAATTTTTACGTTATGCTTATCTTAGAAATTTTTGAGTATGTTACTTTTTCTTTTATTTAACATTAACCTAAGAGTTTAATTGTATATGAGAAGTAAATTGTCACGTTAAAGTTTAAAGACATGATATTTATATGTGAAGTAAATTTTCGTGTAAAGGTTAAAATTCTTTATCTTTGAAATTTTTATTCTGTTAAATTTCCCATTATTTAACATTAACCTAAGAAAATAATTGTGTATGAAATTTTCGCGTATTGTTTAAATTGTTGTCGAAGAAAGTTTAAGTATGTTATTTTTTTTTTCTTCTCTAATTTAGCATTATTCTTACACATTTTAAAGATAAAAATGTTATGTGTGAAATAAATTTTCGCGTATTGTTTCAATTCCTTACCTTATAAATTTTTAATATTTCTTTTTCTCTAATTTAGCGTTATTCTTACACATTTGAAAGACATAATTTTTATATGTGAGGTAAATTTTCGC
This sequence comes from Linyphia triangularis, assembly GCA_963978545.1. Lineage (NCBI taxonomy): Eukaryota > Metazoa > Arthropoda > Arachnida > Araneae > Linyphiidae > Linyphia > Linyphia triangularis. The sequence continues at coordinate 51,360,881 of OZ021729.1, read as the reverse complement.
GTATTATTTGAATTCTTTGCCTTATAAATTTTTAGAGTTTCTTTTTTTTATCTTATTTATCGTTGATATAAGAGTATGATAGTACATGTAAAGTTAATTTAAATTCTTTGCCTTATAAATTTTTAGTGTTTCTTTTTTCTAAAAGTTAGAGTTGTCATTATACATTTTAAAGACATGACCGGCAATGTTTGAATTCTTTGTCGTAGAAATTATAGGTATGTTATACTTTCATCCTACATTTCAAATTTAAAGTCGTGATTTTTATATGTGAAGAACATTTTTTACGTTAATGTCAAAGTTATTTGTCGTACAAAGTTTAAGTGTGTTACTTTTTTTCTTTTATTTAGCGATATTTCTACATATTTTAATATCGGGATTTTTATGTGTAAAGTAAAATTTTACGTTAATGTTAAAGTTATTTGTCGTAGAAAGTTTAAGTACGTTACTTTTCTCTTGCATGTTATATTTTAAAGTCGTGATTTTTATACATGAAGGGAATTTTCGCGTAAAGGTTAAATATTTATCTTAGAAATTTTAAGTAAGTTACTTTTTTCTCTTATTTAGTGATATTTTTACACATTTTAAAGTGATTTTTATGTGTAAAGTAAGTTTTTTTCGTTAATTTTAAAGTTATTTGTCGTAAAGAGTTTAAGTATGTTACTTTTTTCTCCTATTTAGTGATATTCGTACACATTTTAAAGACATGATTTTTATTCGTAAAGTAAATTTTCACGTTCACTTTTTTTTATAAGTTTATTTTTTATAATAATAATAATAATAAAATCTGATAATTATTACTAAATATTATCTTTATATTTAATAAATTTCATAATTACTCCAATTGAAACAACTGTCTACGCTAAAAACCCATTCGCTGCACTATGACGTCACGAACAAATTATCTATCACTTTAACTGTTTCAAGCAAGATCGTTACACAACAACTCAACTCGCAAACGCGTTGAAGCGTGTTGAAACATGCCTAGTCTCGCTCCCCACCCGCTCTGATCGGTTAGAACCAAGCAGCGCCCTCTACCGTGAAACCTGATTGGTCGGTGAAGTCACGTGATCACCCCTCATATATAGACGCTACCGGTTGCCGTCTCGCCATTTCTACTTAGATACCTGAGTGTGAAAGACGTGTTTAATACTTCGTGTTTTTTTTCTCATCGCGATTTTGTTCGTACTTGTGTAGTTATTCACAGTTATTTTAGCTTCGCAGATTTCGTTTCGATTATTCGGTAAGTGAATTTTTAAACATCTTCTCACTCCAACAAACCAAGAGAGCCATGTCGGCCTATGACGACAAGCGGTATCTGCTGGAAGATGGCATAACCAGCTATGCCTATGGTCACTTCAAAATTCCTTAAATCATTCATTTAATCCTTAATTTTTTTTTTATCTCTTTAAGCCTTAATTTAACTAAAATATTACTTTAACTAATTTTTTAAAAACTTATTTAGCGTTAATTTTTTTTTCCAGGATTTTGTATGTGACCATTAAATTTAATTCATGAGAGAAATATACGTTCTCACAAGTCTTCTTTTCAGATTTTTTAAAATTTAAAATTGTTTAGGATTTAAGGTAATGATGTCTTCTTAAAAGATATTATTGGATGGTTGGTTAGTGACCTCATATTTCAAGGAAATATACGTTCTTTGAAATAAGTTTTTTTTTTGTTGTTGTTGTTGTTGTTGATAGGGTGGAGTGAGACGGTACCAATTCTTCCTAAAAGAGGTATCGGGCTGGAGGTGGGTCCTCACCTTTAATAAATAATTTTTCAAAATTTATTAATTGTAATTCTAAAGTCTTAACTTATTCAAAATTAGTTAGGGAAGGGGGGTGGGTAGATGAGTTACCATGAAGGCAACGTCCGATAGTCGATATTTTAACAATTGTTTGGTAAAATATTGAAATGTCACGTGTAGCTCGGGGTTAGGGTTCTTTAGACCCTTAGCAAATGGCCTTCCTTTTATTAACTTTTCAAATTTAACATTTTTATTTGTGTAACTTTGTTGCAGGTATTTTAACTTGGCTAAAGGATATGTAAGTAACTCGCTAGAAAACCAAACAGTCAATCAGGAGTTAACTTTTGGTCACATGTTTAAAACTTATCAGTCACAAGCGAGCATTTAGCTGACCGATCAGAACTCGTTGCCAACACCTGAAAACTAAATTTGGTATATATCCAATGTTATCACCACTTAAACGTAAATCTTAACATAGAATGACGTCATACCCACTGTGACGTCATTAGTAAAAATACCTATCACTCTAACTTATTCGTTTAGAAGCAGCCCTAGAACAATTCAGCTCCATCTTAAAGGTAAATCGACACTAAAAAGTGTTGCCATCGCTCTAAACTTTGATATACAACACATTATGAGGTCATACTTACTGTGACTTCACGCAATAAAAACCTATCATTCTAACTTATTCGCTAAGAAGCAGTCCTAGAACAACTCAACTCCGTCTGCTAGATAAACCGAAACTAAAAAAAGTGTTGCCACCACTCAAAACTTTAATATAAAACACATTATGACGTCATACCTACTGTGACGTCATACACAAACAGCTTATAATGAAACTAAAACAACAGCAGGAGGGGAACAACTCAACTCCACTTCCGGTCACGTGACTTCCGGTGACGTCATATCCGGTGATATCACTTCCTGTGACGCCATATCCGGTCACGCCCACTTCCGGTGACGTCATCGTCCCTCGTCCCTGCACCGGCACCGCCATGGCTCAGGATGCCCAATTTCTAACTACTATTGACTTTAGTCCAAGTAGTCATAGTCATAGTCATAGTCACTATGACTATGACTTAGTCCAAGTAACTCATATCAATTTAGTAGTAACATATAAATTTTTACTAAAGAACTAAAATTTGAAAAAAGTACTATAGTTGATATTTTGAAAATATTTCTTTAATCGAAGGGCTTTAACAATCGTAACTTTAATTTTTTTATTCTCTTTATTTATGATTGCCGACATTGTTTTTGTAATTAAAAAAATTATACCATACTCTGTAAAAGTGCATTAACTGTAAACTGTTTCTTAACTGTAAATCCAACTATTCCATTGTTTGTGATAACTTTCTCCTGATGCAACTGGCATGTAGTTTTTCTTTCCTTACTAATGATTTTAATCAGCTGCTGTTTACTGAAACTGGTGTCATACTGATGTATTTTAATCCTTCTCACTATTTGTGAGATTAGTTTAAATTATAAGTTTTATATATATAAGTTATATAAGTTTTCAAAATCATCATTTTCATCATGGCAACACTTCATTGTCTTCTATGATAAAACCTACTACAAGAAAACAAACCTTGATATGGCTCATGGGCCAAATATCATTCTCATTGAATAATCGAAAACTTCCATCTAAAAGAGAAACCATGTCTCTATTTTTTCATTTCAAGCAGATTTTGAAGCAAAACATTAAAAATTAATGTCATTCAACAGCTATATATGTCATAGAGGTGTGGGCTAAAGCCAGAATACCAACAAAATTAAAACATGTGGTTGCTCAAATAGAAAAATTGTTTCGCAATTGGGCGAACTTGAAGAACTTAAGCAGTTAGTGTGTTCACTTACAGGTACATAAGGGTTCGTACTCTTTGGGCGAAAAAATTCCATAACTTTTCAATGATCAAGTTCTTTTAAAAATAAAAAGTCACGACCTCACTGTTTTGTTTCATGATTAAAATTTCATTATTAAAATTTATTAATAAAATATGTATACACATTGTACATACTACAGATGTTTGTAGTAAGTTTATCAATGATTATATGTAATAAAAAAATCTAGCAATGGAGATTTTTTTTTTTTCTGACATTTTTATAATTTAAAGAGAAAAAACTTGATCTTTTTCCATGTAGTGATAATTTCAATTGCCGGTAGCGTGGTAGCAACCCCTAAATTTTATTTTAATCACTCGAAATTATTACACATGTGTTTTCTCACCAAAAGGAAGCATTTAAAAGTGTGTCCCGTTAAAAATTTAAAAATTAATTTTTTAGTGGCATATAAGACGCACCCTAGATGTATGGTTGTATGTAATTATATGTGCAAACAGCATTACTTTAGAACAGATCTTCAAACTTGGTATAAAAGTCAATTTTGCACATGGGATATAACAACAAGTATTTCATAAAAATCGAAGTCTGAAGGCACTAGAATTCTGATTCCAAAGACCTTCCAAAAATCTGAAAAGATTCCAGCCTTTTAAGGATAACTGTCAAACAGCGTGTCTTACCATTTTAATAAAAATCGTTCTAGTAATGACTTTTCACGTGTTTCTTCATTTCTCCACCACCAAAATTTGCTTAAAAATGAGCTACATTTGTAAAAAAGTTGAGAAATGAAAGCTTTTCAAGTTTGACAATCCTTTTTTCTAATTGTCAATCGTTGTTATATGGTAATAATGGTTTCACGGAGCGATGAATATTTAAATATTAAATTATTCAGAACTTACGTATTATAACGTTGACCGTTGATGAATATTTTGCTGGCGGCAAAAAGTTCAAATCGTCGGCTTCCTCAGAGATCCACTTTGGCCCGGACTAGCGTTGGGTCCATCCCTTGGAATGCCTCAACTGAACAGTGTCTCGATAGATGAAGGGTATCCATTTGTCTCGTCAAAGTCAACGGAATAATATTTAAACACCAATAACTCTATTTGAATCCCAAACCTAAGAAATTAGATTGTTTTTGTCTGTTAACTCAACAAAAGAATTGATGTACGATTTCCTACAAAAAATTCACAGATATGTTCTTTTTATAATAGAAAACTGACTTTGTTAAAAGATGTTTTTTGCGGTAACTTCTTATTTGTATGAAACTAACATTTGTTTTATAACATTTATTTTACTGCGACGTTTTTTAAGTAAAATTATGAGTGGATACGAATAGTCTAGCTTTGCTCTTAGCTACCATTTTAAAAGTCAAGTAAATGTTAAATTGCGAAGTTTCTGTTGCCTTGTAAACACTTTTATAAAATGGACTTAAGACCTTTCAAGAATATACAAATGAATGGAGGAAAAGATTCCAAGGCCGTAAATACACTTAAGATTATAATCTAGATTCCATGCAATTTTAACGACTACATTTTTTTCAAAAGTTTATTTTTGGTTTAAAAACAAAACAAAAACAAAAAACGTCAAGGTTTATTATGCGATATGACTTATATTTCACACTTCTATTTTTTTCCTTTTCTTATAGATATTTAATGCACTGAACATGTATTTATCGAAAGTGCAGTCATGAAAGTGTTATGAAATGATAACCTTCGTAGCAAGCAAACTCCTGTATCTTATAAACACATCCCCATATTCACGGAATTTTGTTCTGTGGTTATCGTAATCTACTACAGTAAGGAGGCCACAACAAATGTGTTGCTCCAAACAAAACTTTTGGATTTGAGCTTTGATAAGTCGTAATTTTAAAATAAAGTAATATTTGAATTGAGTTCAATTGAATTCAAAGAGGATATTGTGTTTGCAAATCAAGCAAATGATGTTAATTATTGATTGCATCAGAAATTAGTGAAACTGGAGTTTCACAGGTAGGTCTAGAGAAATATGTCAAAAATACTTATTTTTGAAATTATTTACTGAATTATTTAATTGAATGTTTGTATTTAAAATTTTCCCAGTTTGATGTAGTTTTTTTTTTTTATTAAAGTACCCCAACTCCTCTCGGTCCCATCGTGGACTTAGGGTATGGAAATATGGTAATGGAGAATTTAATGCTTGCACTAACTTTTTTTATTGATTGATTGATGGATGGATGGCGTTCATTTATTTTATTTTATTTACTTGAATATGTATATTTATTATTGTAAATAAGAGTGGGCTGTTAAAAATTATTAATTAAAAATATTTATGTCAAAACCTTAGTAAATTGAAGCCTGAGGAATTATTTAAAGGGGGTTGTAGATTGAACACAGAACGATAAGTTCCACGGTGGTAGTCTTTAAAAGAATCTGAATTAGATGTATAAATTAAATATTAATTAATAGTTCTTTATTTTCTGTTAATTTTGATTTTCAAGAGCTAAGGACGGGGTGTGGGGGGAGGGCAATTTCCCTCTTCCTAACGATGTGAAATCCTTAATAGAAAGCACACGCCAGTTGTGAAGAATTGCTCTTCTATAAAATAGCTACGAACTTTCTACACTGCAGAAACACGTCTATTTTGACACGGATTAATTTATCTTTTCAACTAGAACCCAAGCCTCGCCTAGTTCTAAAATATTTATATAAATAATAGAGCTAACTCGGACGTAAATTTAACGGCTCTACTTTATTTCACAAAAAAAAAAAAAAAAAAAAAAAAAAAAAAAAAAAAAAAACACGAACTGAAACTGTCTAAACAGATTTTCGTGATGCCACAACTAGAAAAGTTATATCATTCAATTCGTAATGAAATGGAGTTCGCATCCATGAAGCAGTTATTTATAAGAATTCGCTTTGTCTAAAACATTTTGGGTATTTTGTTTTTTATTCATAGGGCTAAAAATTTTCATTACGAAAGAACTTGTAATAGTGTTTTCTAATTCAAACTATTTTATTGTTGTTTGTATACCTGACTAAATAGTCAGATATTTTTAAAAATCCAATATATTTTTCTTTTAATTTGTTTCATATGTATTTCTTTTGTATAAATTCTCATGTGCCATCTAGTCAAGCATCTGTCCCTTGATAAGTATGAATACTATAGATACTGGGTATCTCAAAAAAGACTGATCATATTTGGAAGAAGAAAGAAAAAAAAACTAAATACGATAGAAATGTACCTTTTATTACATTCTACTTGGGAAACTAGAGAATTTTGCCTCATCAATTTTCAAAAATGATTACGAAGTTCACCAATAGATTTTATTCAAGCACGTTTCTATCACCTAAAGTTTTTTGTTTTTTTTCCATTTATTTATTTGTCAAGTGTATGAATCCTTTTGAGACACTTTGTTATTCATAATCAAGTTCATTTTCTATATTATAACGTTATTCCAAATGTTTTAAAGAATTATAAATGTTATTGTTGTATACCATTAAAACCCATGAGATATTTAACAATTTTTAAAAAATATTTTTGAAAATGTTTTTTTCTTAAATTAGGAGTTCAAGAGCATTTCAAAAAATAAAATCATCTTTAATGATGTAAACTTTTATTGAAATCATTGCATTAAGTGTGGGGCAAATAGTAATCTTAACAACTCAACATTTATTCATTCCTAATTGAAAATCAAAGAGTGGTGGATTACCAAATAAAAAGAATGCTCCTGATTTGGGCAAATTATGACATAATTGGTAATCGAATTGAGTTCAACTAATTTTAAGTCGATTTTCGACATTTCGGCTATTTTTGTCCCAGAAGACCAATACTTTCATAATGTACTAACTTTTCTTCACATTCTATAATAAAAAATTCAGAATGATGTTCGATACCTAAACTTGCGGTCTCCCGTCAGTCTCTAAGGATGTAAAAGAATGCGTGTTTTTCGCAAGCCAATTGCATTGTAACAAACTTCAAACTTCCAAATGAATTCCTTTTTTCACCAGAAAACAGTGTAATCCAGTGGGATGTTGTCTAAAGTCTGGAGATCAATCACGAAATACCAAGTTGCCTTAGCATGTGGAGTGATTAACTTCATGTACTTGGGGCTTTCTAGAATAATTGGTATGCAAGTCGTCGCCACTGTTCATCGTTACAATGTGAGTAGAGAGCAGGCTTCCTTCCCCTACGTATTGCGCCTTATGGCTGGACAGGTTTTAGGTAAGATTTGCAGATAGCTATGGAAATTATTATTATTTTTTTTTTTTCCTATTTCATATTGTGCCAATCCTTCTCACTTATGGGACGAAATTTTTGTCTTTTTTGTAACAAATTGAACTTTTTATGCAATTAATTTTTGCTCTAAAATTAATATTCTAAAAGGACAATCAAACATGGTGTTCAATTGAAGTAGAAATTAGATTACAGCTCTAGAGTTAATACAAAGTTCGATGAATATATGGATATCTCAAAAACAACAAGAGTTAAAAAGGCAACCTCAAGGATGCGCCTAGAGAGACCTATAATTAAATTTTTTTAATATATACTTGTCACCTTTTCATAGGTATCCCCCCTGCGCATGCTCGTGGCCGCATTTTAAACTCATGTTGCACAGAACGTTTCAGACGCACTTCGCAATTATGAAACTTTATTTAAACTGCCACGTGTGGAACAGAGCTAGAGTAGAAATTTCACTCAGCCTAGTACTTGAAAATAATAACTGATAACTAACACATATTATACAGTAAAATATGATTTACCATAAAACCTGATCTTTTCTACGTAGATTGCACCTACAGTACGCAAGGTTTTATTCGCATACTAATTCACATAAAGAATGCCAATATCCAACACGTAACAGTGGGAATAAACTTAAAAATTCAACCATATATGGTCTAAATTGTTATCAAAAATGTATTTATTGAGTTTGTGGATCGAATATTTTTTCAATAACAATTAATCTCTTACCTGACGAGGAAAACTTACGAGATTCTCTCTTGTCACCGTTTTCACAAAGGCGCGCGTAGTTATGCGGCAATTTTAAAAATTTAATTTTTTTTTACAGTTATGCAATTTTAAGTAGGACAATTTTATTTTTAACATCGGATGATTACCGATCTGATTTTCTGATAGTTGCTTGTCTGATTGTCTGTCGAGATTATAGGGAGTTTTAAGTTTCGAGGCTATTCAAAATTTTAAAATTGAATAAAAACAAAACTAATTAAAAATTCGGCATTTTGATTTCTTTTTGTATTAATAGAGCATTCAATTTGCCTATGTTAAAAATTTCCCAATTCTCCTTGTTCTAGAAAAAGAGAAAATTGAGTGACAATGCACGGCTTACTTACTTTTTTTTAATACAGAGAGATGTCATAAACATCATAAAACAAAATTTTTTTACCATCCATCCTTTCTTATTAATAAAATATTACCATTTTAAAACTGTGCATCAACATTTCAAAACTTCGAGTATATTTTATCCAGCATTGGGCGAGAATGGCCAATATCTGTAACAACTATACGTTCCACATCGGGATGGGTCTGTGTCAAGTGATGATGGATAATGTTGATGTGTTACTGCGGCATTGATATGGAGCAAGCAAACAAGATTAATTTTTGTTTAGTATTAGTTGAGCAAGTAAAAAATTCATTTATATTGATTTTTTAATATTTTTAACGTCATTTATCTAAGAATTTTGAAATCAAGAGGACTTTCTTTTTTTTTTTTTGTCATTAACCTATAAGAAACTTTTAAAATGCTAATTTTGCTGATATTGTTTTTCCAAACCTTCAACTCTGGATAACTGGGGTCCGGATAATTACCGTTCCTCTGTACTCCTCGAAACGGGCCTTTTAACGGGACTCTTGGTGAGGTGATGAACACGTTCCAACTTCCTTTTTTTTACCTAGGCAGCTATAAAAGATAACCACATCCACCTCCTCAATAGTGCCTTCCATCTTAATATCGTCATTATCATTACTGTAAATATAATTAGACTGTTTTTAATGGTTTGGTTAGATGTTAAAATATTTTTGTCATTTTTTTTCTTAAATCTTATTTTTCAGCTCCTGTTGTCGGTTATCTGGGATGCAAATTTAGATTGGAGCAAGTAATCTTCATTGGATGCGTTTTGTCATCATTCGCAATTGGTGCCTGTTTCTTCGTTGAAAGCATCATTGTTATAACTATTTGTTGGGGTGTTCTTTTTGGTAAATATAGCAGAGCAAAATTTTGAACGTTTATAACCGTATACAAGAATACATGTGTATAGGAGTGTAATATTTCTTTCATAATATCAACATCCACCTTTAATCCTTAACCCCTTGGGTACAGATTTATTTGGGAAAATTCTTGCGTTTTGAACGGTTGGTTCAAAACAATAAAGGAACTTTAAAGGAATACAGCCAAACAAATTATTTTTTTAAAGTATAGGTAAACCAACCGATGTTTGACTTAACCAATCATGGCTCTTGTGACATTAAAATCTATCCAATCAAACTAGTTTGAATGACGAATCTCAGCCGTCAAATGTACCCAAAGGGTTCATTTTATTCCGCTTCTCAAAAAACTAAAATCTACATTTTCACTAAATAATAAATATTGCCTAGTTTAAAAGTATTACTCCTTAACTCAAGAGTGATTGTTTTAGGTGTGCAATTGGCAATGAATAGGTATTGAGTGTTTTTCTCCAGTAATATAAAATATTGTCTAAAAATAGCATTTTATAACTTTTCTAAGTTTTTGAAATCTGGAGTGTAAGTGGATAGATAAAGGTTGCTGTAGCAAACAAAATCAAGAAATGTCTTCTCTGTTCTGTTGGGGAATTTGAGCTTGGATTTTCTAAAACATCATTACACATAGGGTTTGCATTGTGAATAAGTTACAGACCAAAAGCAATTTCCAAACAAACATGTTTATCCTGATTAAGAATGAGGAAGTTTTTCCTTGGCCAAAATAAAAAAAAACTCAAAATAAAATAGTTTGACCAAGCTAACCAGTTTTTTTTTTTTTTTTTTTTTTAAATAACCCCCTCCCCAATAAAAAAAATTCTTTGCTTAGCTTTCATTGTAAACTTTACCTTATATTTTAGGACGCAGGCCATATATAGTATTAATTTTTCCAATGCCCTACTTGTTTATCATAAACGCTTCATTATAAACTAATTTGGCATAGTTCGAACGAGATATTTGCCGTTAAAATTAAAAACTCCTTAGAAAACTGATCCTCCTCCCCCTCCCCCATATATATTTGAAAACAAACTTTAGATAGAATTTTTTGTAAAATCTAGTTTGGTCTCTTAAAAACTACTTTTAATTAAAGCTAATTAAAGCGAATAAGCTACTCAAAACCAAAAAGAAATACTGCCACCCAAGCAAAATTATTCTATATAAACTTTTGAATTCTAAAAGAATTCATTGCAAATGAAAAAGTCTCATATTTATAAAGCCCTATGGAGTACATTTTAATCATCAAGTGTGAAGTGAAATGTATTGAATGATCACTTTATTCACAATGAAAATATTTGCATGCTCGAAATATTTCTTATTCATGAATGGGATTACCAAATAATTTATTTGTTCTGGTAAACGTGATTTTTTTCTTTTTCTTTTTTCCAAAACTGGGAATGTGGAAAGGCAAACTCAAGATAGTGATATATTTCCACTCGTCACTATCTTTCCTTTGATACCTATGTCATACATCATTGACGGAAAGTTGTTTTCCTTCAAAAATTAAATTATTTCACAAAATTTCAAAGACAGAAAAGCAAATTTTTAAATATTTACATAAGAGCTCAGGCTTTATTTCCCTATTCTATAAAAAAAAAAAAACCCTAAATTACATAATATGTCGATAGGCAACCACTTAGTAAAACTGGAAGTTAAAATTCTGAATTGTAGGATCCTTCCCGTTCATAAGTTTAACATCAATCTTAACTTTAATATATATGTGGAATGGATTGTAAACAAAATTCGACTATGAGATATTTATGAAAAACATTACTTTGCAGCTATGTTTTCATCAATACTGCATTTACTACCGTCCGTACTTCCGTTACATTTTAAGAAGAACTTGGCAACGGCAAACGGCCTATCAATTTCGGGATCTGCACTTGGTGCCTTTGTGTATCCTCCTTTTTACGAATACATACTAAATACCTACGAGATGTCCGGCTCCTTTTTGATACTTTCCGCCTTCGCCCTCAACACTCTTCCAGCTGCAATGCTCTTAACTTACTCACAGCACCGTTTGGAAACTTCACAGAGGAAAAAAACCAATAACAACCGTTTTGAGGAAAACCATGCAACAGTCTCAACAATTCCATCAGAAACTGCAAGCCAAACCAAGGAAGCACCAGTTTGTTCCAAACTCTATTTCAAAGCAGATATGAATTCTCACGTAGATTCCTGTGATCGAAATGCAACACTTTGTAAGAAACAACCCCAGTTCGACACATCCAACAATACCATAGATGTTTTAATGCCAAATCATTCTCACGTTTTTAATGAAGTTGAAGAAAGAACTTGCGAGAACAAAAGCTATGGAAATAGTGAAGAAACTATTTCAAGCGAAAATACGAATGGTCTTAGTAAAACTATTTCTAGAAGTCTTCCAGACACTTTGGATGCAAAGCATATCTCCACCTATGAGACAACAAAAGACTGTCCATACAAATCCTTCAATAAAATTGAAGAAGTTAATACAATTAGCAGAGTTGTGTCTGATTATAAACTCACATCAGAACGATCATCTATGAGACCTATGGTAGCTTCGAGTTCTCTGCCGGAGCTAGTGCCACAACAGAGTTTACTTCAGAAGGCATTTTCGTTACTTTTCGATCCTATATTTTTCTCCATTACCTTTACGCAGAGTTGCCTTTTAGCCATCATCAGCTTGCTAAACACTGTTATAGTCGACTATGCATTCGATAAAGGCATCTCAATGAGCCTTTCAGTGTATCTGCTTATGTCTTCCGCCATTTTCGATTTGATCGGACGACTCTCACTTGGCTCAGTGACAGATGGTGGATATATGTCATCCGAGAGATTTTCGGCTCTTTGCTACTTTTGCGTCGGAGTCTGTACCATGGGGATAGCACTATCTTCAGAATTCTTTGGAATACTAGCCTCTATATGTATCTTTACATTTTGTACTGGAGGACAAATGCTTATATCACCCGTCATAGTTTCCAAGTACTTTAGTGGTGAGAAGAGAATTATAGCCATGGCTTGCAGAAACTTTTTTTACATTCCTATGAGTTTCGCTATTTCGCCTTTAATAGGTAAGTTTCGTAAAACTTATGATATTTCAATACAAAGCTTTTGTCCTAAATATTATTAGGGTTACGGATTATAGCTTTCGAAGAGAAGCATTCGCATATTAGAGTTTGAAAATTCTAATAGTTAAAAATCATAGCCCTTTTTATATGTTATTAAATTTTTTTACTGAATTTTTATTCAATGCTAAATACAAATATTAATATATATATATAATATATATATATATAAAGGTTTTAGTAGGAATTGAGCATTAAAATGAGTGAATTAAAAATAAAATGAGCATTAAAAACAAAATGTAAAAAAAAAAAAAAAAACATCATTTTCAAATTAATTCAGGAATATATTCTCAAATTTCATATCAAAGACCAGGAAATTCAGAATATATTTAAAAAATAAAAAATGGCTTTAAATTAGGTCTAATTTGCGATCTTTTACCGTATCCAGAACGCTGATACAGTAATCACTTGTTATTAGGGATGGAACGGATATCCGGCATATCCGGCTGATTTTTCAATATCCGAAACCCCGTCGGATATCCGATTTGAAATACCGGACATCCGATAATTTCATTCGGATATCCGGCTGTATATCCGACCACCAGGTATCCACAAGAAATAATTTTTTGAAAAAAATAATGATCTTTTTCGGACAAAAGGAATACCGCATCCTACACTTTTTTTTTTCTAATTTTTTTTCTTAGACATAAATTGCAGTCAAATTAGAAAACGAAAACAGAAAGAGGCGCCGTATTATTGACGCCGAGTTGATAAGCATGAACCATTCCTCCAATCTTTTTCCATACACATCCTTCATACGTGTTTTGCAATATGTTCTTTTCATTCCAAGTTTATGATCTGATTAATTCCAGATGTTATATTTGAATGCTTCTCCGTAAAACTCGAACCGAAATACTAATAAATAGTACTTTTTTTCCATAACATAAGTGACTTAAGAGTTTTAGTTATTCTCATTTCCTCCTTTTTTTCTGACATTTGCTAGCGAGTAAAAAGCAATAAATAGCCAATGCGCAATCTTCAATGCTTTTTTTTTTTCTCTATCGACAATAATACCCTACCCCTTTATGCTGTGAATGGTATGGTCTAATTTCTGATTTTTCATTGGCAGAAGTTGAAAGCTGGTATATTTTTTCTGACGTAAAATGAAGTATTGTAATTTGTAATTTTTAGGTCTTTAAAGCAGCGCCACAATGTGGAATTATATTTAGCTCTCTAGATTGCCTTGAATTTTAGTTTTCTCCAATTACAATCCAATTTATAATTTTTAATAATGGCTCATTTAAAATCACCCATTTGGAAGTATTTTAAAATTAATGGGAAATGACGAAAGCAAAGCCCTATGTGTTACTTGCTCCACAGAATCGTTTAAAAAATGTGCGCGGCAAAAGCCCAAAATCCTTTTCCACTAAACCCTTATGGAACCATTTAATGAGTGTGCATAAGGAAATTCACCGAAGCTTTAAAGACTCACTAAATGCATCAAATATTGATTAACAAGAAAAAACAATTCATCAAAACAAGAAATGCACGCAGACAACATTGGAATCGAAATTATTTGTACCAAAATTGTGGAGTTCAGATGATCCTAAAGCAAAAGCCTTAACCACAAAAATATGTAAGTACTAATTTTGTTTGTTTATATTAAATATATATTTTAAATATGGTATAACATAATGTTGATGAATTTTGGGTTCGAAATTTTTTAAGTTTATATTTAAAGACGGAATATTCCGTTAGATCCAATTTAAGTTTTCTACGAGATTTCTTTAAATCCGTAATGTTTTAGGTGCATTACAAAAAAAATAGACTTCAATTTCATTAAATATTTAAAATAAATCTTTTGTTATTAACAAATGCCTCCGGTATAATTTTGTAATCAGTTATCAATTATAAACAATGCATGAAGTAAATTGAAAGTAGCTATATTTTGCACTTCAACATTGTAAAAAAAAAAATTAATATAATTTTAGGTGAGTTAATGGCTCTTGATGCTGAACCATTCTCCATTGTGAATAGAGAAGGCTTTGGTCAGTTATTAAAATACCTAGCTCCTCGTTATCCGCTTCCAAATAGAAATTATTTTCGTGATAAAGCCCTGCCAGAACTATATGAAAAACTAAAAGTATCAATATTACAAGATATAAAATCAGCAACAAAGATCTCTTTCACTCATCAACTAAAGTTTAAATAAAAAAATTTAACTCACCCTAATAGCACACATCCTCCCAGGGAGGTCCCTAGGAAGTCACCGGTCATCGCCGGGACTACGAATGACTTCCCAGGGACCTCCTTGGGAGGATGTGTGCTATTAGGGCAGTGGCGCGACAGCCCGTGTGGACTAAGGCCTGCTGGGCCCAGCTCAGCTTTCTCGACTGTGGCATTTGTGTGTCACATAGCAGATGTTTCAGTCAGATGGTCATTCTGACGCCGAACCCCAGTGTTTAGTTCCCAAGCATGCATGGTCCTCCTCAGTATATTTCTTTCAGGTATAATCAGCTAAGTCAACCTTGCCCAGTCCGCGAATCAAACCATGGACCTGTGGCATGCAGTGCGGTGCGCTAACCACTAATTATAATTTACTTAATACTTCATATCATGACCATTTTTTTTGTATAGCATATCGTATAACTATCGTTTTTAGTATAAAGACCGAATATCCGGCCGGATATCCGGCGAAATCCGTTTCGGATATCCGTATCCGGTAGACATGGTACCCCGGATATCCGAAATCCGGTATCCGGCAAAACTCACATCCGTTCCATCCCTACTTGTTATCCATCAGCGATTTCCTTTTGTATGCTCTGGATATCATGTACAATGAGTGGTTTGTTTCCTCAAGGGTAAAGACTCATTTCATCTGTGGCTTATGATATAAGAATAACTAATAAATCTGTATCGGTCCCATTTATCACTACTTGTTGCTTTTTACTGACATGGCTAAGGTGAATAATTCTATTCTTTCCGATCTTTCATTTATTTTGGTTTTGAGGGGTGGGGGTATACAATAATGATGCGATTCCGAAGCTATATTAATCTTTCTATCATGTGTACACGCTTTAACATTCCTAACCAAAACTTAAGAATTGACAACGATATTACACGCCAGAATCGTTATCAACTTTAACAGTTTCGCTTTAATTAAGTTAATTTTAATACAATTTTGTCAAAATGTCACCAAAAAGTGACTAATCAGCGAATTTTTTCTGTTGATGCTATCCTAGTAACAACAGCAAAACTCGTAATTTCAATATATTATTGAAAGAGAAAATTCAGTCTCTCTGGTCTATAATAAAACTAAAAGTCATACATTTAAAAAATATTCCTTTAAGTTATTTACAGATTATTTTATATAAACTTGTATGTGCTGTTTGCTGCATAATTTCTCTTTTCTTTCAGGATTATTTCGAGATGGTTTAGGCTCTTACGAGTGGCTGTTCTATTTTATGACTATCTTTAGCGTTGGTTCGAGTACTCTTCTGCTCTTCAGGGGCGGATTTAGAGGTCAATCAAGGGGGGTGCGATTATGACCGTGAGTGGTTACAGTCGCGGTTATAATTTTTCAACTTGAAAGAGAGGGGGGGGGGAGGGGTATCATCAATTAGTATGATACTACCAGGGTTCAATGAAAAATAAAAATTAGAGAGTTTGACCATCCTCTTTCGTGTCCCATATAACAAATTACCCCGAAAATGTAATAAAAAATTAATTATAAATATTTAGTATTTTTTATTAGATAAAGAATATTTAAGAGCTCAAAAAATATCTCATGCAGATCATGTGAAGTGTAAAAAGTTCAACAACCCTGAAAATTCAACTTTTTTTATGCAAGTTAATTAACCAATATATTCAACATCATAAATCATTCAATGCAGAAAAAAGGCGGCAGATATTTTAACAACTTTAGACAATACTGCAGGTACGCTAAACTCTATATTCATAAAGTTTTAATAATTTCCAAAGTTAAACAATGCTTTTCAACTCTGTTTGACATCACATTAGTAAATTAAAATATAAGTTACATAAACTTGAGACTATACACTATAATATTGATCCTGACATTCAAATTTGATACGGCATTATTTACTGTTTCCATATTTTCCTTCATTTAAATGAAAATCTAGGGTTTGGCGATATTTTTACGTGGGGAGAAAAAAAAGAAAAAAAAAAAAAACTGGGAAAAAACGCCGAAACGCGGAAATTGGTGATGATATTCAATAGACATTCCACTGTCCTTCCTTGTGCGAAAAACAGAAAAATATCAATCGTTGATGGGCGATGCTCAAGGTTGAAAAGCGAGTGTTAAACATTCGTTTTTCAGCTTTTTCCGCTTTTATCAGATTTCTATGGGAATTTCGGTGGGGACGATTGTGCAACCTTAATCGTAGGTCCCATGGCTACCACTAACTCGCACATCAAATGTGACTATCGTACGTCAATTCGTTTAGGAGTTATGCTGACCACGTGCAGATAGACATTTTATCTAGACCACTTTTTTGAAATCAGGATGTTTTAAAACCAGGGGAAAAGAAGAAAAAAAATCGATTTTTTTTACTAAATGCTATACACTTTCATTGCCCTATGTAAACATATGGGTAAAAACGTGTTTGGCTATGATTCTCAATATTTTGAAAAGAAGTACAAAACAACATGGAACTCACTTTAAATTGTTAAGGATAAATTACATTTTTATAATTTAAGAAAATAATTTCGTTTGTCATTGTCAAGGGGATCATTCGGACAAAAATGAAATATTTAAACATTTTTTGGAAAAAACAAAGATCTAAACAAATATTGTTAAAGAAATATTACATTTTGTGAAATAAGTAAAATTAAAAAAAAAAAAAAAAGATTACCAATGTTTAGTCACCTTAACCTTAACTCTACATATTTGATGCGCTACTAAGACTGCTCTAACTAAATTAACATATATTCGAACTTTATAGTAAAAAAAGAGAGTGCGTTGACCTCAATGTGCGTGGGTGTACTGTTTTGTAATAAAAAAAAATTATCTTCGAATATAAGATAGTTTTACTATGGCTCTCTCAATTTTTTATTTTATTTTTTTTATTTATTATGTAAACTTTCTTTTCTTTTTATTGGTTAAATACGCATCAACAATATTAGTATCAAATTCTATAAAGATTTTCTGTATCAATCCAGTATAAATTTCTTTTAAAATTTTAATATAATTCTGATTTGGTTAGGGGATTACTAATACCAAACGGTACGTATGCTTTATTTCTGACATCCTCGAAAGTTTTTAAGGTGCAGGCGGGCTATAATTAAACTGGTGTTGTTTAGATCAGTCCGGAGTCAGTAGAAATTAATAAATCTTTTTAAAATTTTGTATTAGTACTGCTGGAAAAATCTGGTAATGATGTTTAAACATTATCATAAAGTTTTTGAAATGAAAACTTTAAGAAATAACTGTTTGGATTTTTGCTAATTACGCTTCAAGAACAACAATATATTTAAAACTTCATTGGATTGATTTCATTTTGATTTATTATTTCATTTGGAATAACATGTAAAACTAACAGTCATATAAGCCCTTTTCATCTTAAAGTTTTATATTTTCCTTTATTTGCAAAAAATTTCTAAATTGATAGATTTTAATTATATCCTACCTGTAATTTAATATAAATTTTGAGATTGGTTTAACATAACTTTCTATTTTCTTTTATAAATATGATTTAAAGAGAACTTAAATTAGGAAAGTGTACCCAAAGACCATCTTAAACCATCAACACACAAATACTCATATTTAAAAAAAAAAAAAAGCAGATTTATATTATTTGAAAATTAGTTTAAATTTCCGCATTATATTCAAATAAAATTCCAAACTAAATTAGTTATAGCAGGTAAAATTGTAATAATAATAATAATGTTCATATAACCATAGGACCAGCTTTTTCATCACAAGTAGCATCTCAAATCGGTTACATATTATGTCTCATATTGGACATATTATCAGTCATATTGCCATCAAGTTTGAGTCACACTTACAAAAACACATTTGAAAGTAGAATTTAATATATATATATATATATATATATATATATATATATATATATATATATATATATATATATATATATATATATATATATATATATATATATATATATATATATATATATATATATATATATATATATATATATATATATATATATATATATATATATTATAAAGAACCCCCCCCCCCAAAAAAAAAACAACAACACATTTTAAAAGAGTTTAACATTAACTGATTTAAATTATTTGTAAGTCATCGGTATTGTTTCTAATATTCCAGTCATTCATATTTAAATAATAAATTCATACAAAACAATTGACTTTTATTTAACAGAACAAATGAAAACTGCTAAAAGCTGCGAATGAGCAATATTTACAAATTTACAATCTAAGCTGACCAGTTTTACAATTATGTTAAATTACTTGATATTCTTCTAGTAGCAATAAATGTCGTTGTACGGGATATTTCCAGGCACAAGTGCTACATGATACTGCACCGGGACAACGTTAGATTCTGATTAGTTTATTTATCAAGCAGGGAACATCTACCAGATGGTCTTTCAAGGGAAAAATGGACTTCATATACATCTTAAATAAGAGAAACCTCGGAAAACTATCACTAAGTAGCTCAACAATCGATTACTAGTCAAAATTTTTAAAGTCTTTACTCAATTTGAAAACAGTCTACAGAAATATTGCACGACCCCCCCGGTGACTTTTCGTATGGTAGGCGAGTATACCTCTTGTGAGTGGGATTAGAACATAGCAATATTTAAAAACGTGCTAGGCTATGATCCTCAATGTTTTGAAAAGAAGTTAAAAACTACATAGAACTCATTTTAAACTGTTAAGGATAAATTATATTTTTATAATTTAAAAAAGTAATTTTGTTTGATTTTATCAAAGGGCTTTAATGATTTTGCATATGAAAGGATGCATATACAACGGGTTAATCCAGTAAAATCAGTTCATTTTTATAAGAATTAAATATTTTATTACAATCTATTCATAAACTGATGGTATTGAATTGAGAGTTACGTTGATAATTACATAGAATATCAAATATGAGTGTGTAGGATAAATAGCTACTTCTGATCATTCGGTCAAAAATTAAATATTCAAACATATTTAGAAAAAAAAGCAAATGTCTAAACTAAAACAAATTGCTAATGTTATATTACATTTTATAAAATAAATAGTAACATTAAAAAAATCTTTTCATGGTTATATATTACTGTTAATTATCTTGCACTGCCATACCAATTGAAGAAACAAATAATCTAGACATAGCATGCACCCTCCAACTCAAGCAAGAATGACCATTCACTTTCACCCCAGAGTAGAGGCATGTTAGTAATTTTGCAACTCACATGTGATGTGATATGGGATATGGGGCAATGTCACGTGCAAGGGAGGGGATAGTATGACCCCTCAAATTTTATTACTTTGTTTGTGTCCTTCAAATTCAAGGTCACACAAAGAAGGGGTCATTTTGGAATGAAGAGAAACTTCTTGGTCCTAATTTAGCGAAGCGTCTTGATCGGAACTGTAAGTTCTTGCAATATTCTGTAGAATTGCAATAATGCTATAGTGCCGATTTGATCAAAGCTTTTTCTTAATTATGAATTAGGCATTTTATTTTCCAATTACAATTAAAGGATTTTTTTTTTAATCTATTTTAGTGCATGATTTTTTTGTACATCGAATGAAGTTTAGAGGGTGCGATGGCACCCCGATATTAAACCTTTATAATTAATTAGCCTCTGATCAAGGAGAAAATCGTGCTGAAATTTTAGAAATTTTTCAATGGTCATTCAAAATTCATTTTTTAATTTGAGAATCACACAAGGGGTGAACATTCGTTAAGCTGTACATTGCAGGTCAACACATCCCGATCTACTCGTTCCTTCTCAAGCCCATTCCTTCTACGGGTAATGGAATGAGGAGTTCGATTAAGTGGCTTAAAAATCTGTATTAATGATGCTTGAAGAATGTCATAAAAAGCTTAATTTTGTTTGCTGATTTCCATCGATATTAAGTAAAAAATAGATCTTACAAATATTAATGAAATTTCAATTTTTTTTTACTTTGAACTCGGTGAAACTGCCATTTAAAAATAATTTAGACGAGATACTTCATGGGGGGTGCGGTCGCACCCCCCGCACCCCCCCTAAATCCGCGCCTGCTGCTCTTCCTGCCAAACATCGCCAAATTAGGGGAAAACAATCAAAGCTTCACGTCATAGAATGAAAACATTTTTAATTATAATTTAAAATTATAAAATTTCTAAGTGAACTTGTAAATAAATGTGATAAGGGAAAGCCTCTCATTCAATTTGTGCACATGCTTATTTCCTCCTTCAAATCTAAAACCAGTGAAAGAAACATAAGGAACGATTCATTTAGATTTAGTGTCATTTGATGATTATAAGCTGGAAAGCATCGTAGACTTTGAGAGAAATATAGTTTTGATCTTTGCCATTTTCTTTCAAATCATATTTTTAGAATCTCATAACTCACTATTTCGCAAACTCGCTAACTTACTCATTTAAAAATTACTCCTTTCAGACGAAGAGAGAAAAGACTGTATGGTCATGAATGTGTTTTTTTCTTCTATTAATCATATTTGTAATTGGGAAAATTCAATAAAAATTAAGTTTTTTGTTTTCTTACTCAATTTAATACTTTATTTTTTAACTTTTTAGATTCATTAAAAAAAAGCAATTATGTTTTCAATTTAACTGACACAGAGAGTGGTGGTCTTATCTAAATAAGAAGATTAACGTGCTACATTATCTTGACTAAGGCTAATGTCGAATTCTGGTGAAGTAAAAATCACAAGAGCTTAATTTTTCAGCATATTTATATTAATTTCTTGTTCAATTTTTCAGAAGAAGAAAAAAAAAACATTTTTCTTTAGTTCTTTTCAAATATGTGAAAAATCCTGGAGAAAACAAACCTGAAGTATAGAAAAATCAATTTTGATAAAAACTTTTATTTCATTAGAAGTACTAATTTTTTGTGGACCAACTTATTTTGCAAGGAAAATAAAGTCAAAGTAATTATGGTCAGTAATGTCACCGTCAAAGTTAACCTCACGGGCGACAAGATGTCACTTACAGTTCAATTTCATGAAAAAGTTTAATAAAATTACTTTCCCCTGAGCTCCTCATTTACTTTCAAAACTGTGTGTTCATACTGTGAATCAATATCATGATCAAAACACTTATAAAACCAAATCAATATTTTTATATCACATTCCAACCTTTCAGTTCTGATGGTTGTGGCCTCTCATGCCAAAGGTGCCAGGTTCGAATTCCGGGTTAAGCATGGATGTTTGTTGTGGTTCAGGATCCACGTTAAGCTGTAGGCCACGGCCTGATTAGCCGTAATTGTGCATACAAATAGGTCGTTGAGCGTTCAAACCAACCAATTAACCCACCTTTCAGTACTAAGCTCTACATGTGATCATGATATTTTAAACTAAATTTAATTACTGTAATTACATTTCTTACTTCCATGTTATTTTATAATGGAGTATTATTAGTTTTTAATCCCTGTTTATTGATATTTATGGCATGTTTTTATCTCTCTATTGATTTGAATAAAAGACTAAAATTGAGTATATCACACCTATACATAAGTTCCAGTAACGTGTAACGCCGCCCCGTCGAAAGACATTCGGTGCCAACCCCAGAAGGGTGGCAATACACTGATGAATCCTGAAGACGGAAGTACGTTACTACAGCATTGCCCGCCCCTCTTGAGAGTAGCGTAATGTCACCCGAGAGTGACAGCAGCAATACGCCCCGCGCTGCCCCCCAGTGACAGCCACTACAAAGTGACCTTCAGATAGGGATTCGATTTTATTTCCGCAGGAATGCGGGGAATTAGCAGAGCTCCCAACTTTGTTAGGGAAACTGACCACCGCTCCCCCATCTCCTGAGAGGCTCAGCCGCCACTCCCGTACTCGTCGAAAGAGAGCCCCTATACATAAGTCACACACCACTCCACTGACCCAAATTTCATCCACCATGCTTGGGACGAGGTACCTTTTGGCATTCAATGCATCGGGAACTCTACAATGTACATCAAGTTAAACTAACTCTTCATTTGGATTGGGCAATATGACTACCTATCGAAAAAAATTGAGCACGAGGCGAGTGGTAAAGTACCTTATCGCACACCTCGCGATAAAGTGTTACATTCACAATGTTTTATAATTTTAAAAAGTTAAATTTTTTGCGCATTGTTATAAAAAATAACACACTGCTCTACAAACAGAGTATTATCTTCATTTTTGATGATGGGGTTGTTTTGAAATTTACGCGATAGGAGATAAAATCTTATACTTACAGAAAGCATGCTTCAACTAAAAATGGTAAATATGCTTAAATTGCAATTTTCTTTATCGGTTAGTTCAGTTATCTTCTATGCATGTCAGTCAGTTCTGTACCGGGAGTTACAATTGGAACCGGTGGAATTTCTCTTCGAAATTTTTTTATGTTAAATCAGCGCAACAACTAAAACTTAGTAGGTGTGCTCTCAATACATAGCATATAATGCATACGTTTGAATAATATATTAGGAGCTTTAAGAAAAGGTAAGAGGACATATTAAATTATATCAAGATTATTTACAATGATTTTCTGAAATGGAATGTTTAATTATTATATTTTAATATAATCACTATAAGAATTTCATCATTTAAAATTCACACATAAAATTACCAACAAGAAATAAGATTAAAATTATCCGAATGTAATTACTACACATTTTCTTTTGAATTAATGAATGTAAACGTAACAACTAAATCTAAAGAAATTATTTAATTTTAAAATATAGATTATAATGCATATTTTGGGGTATAATGCATCCGAACTTTAGAAAAAGGCTAAGAGGATATATTGAATAAAATTATATAAAATTTATTTACAATGATTTTCTGAATTGAAATGTTTAATTATTAAATTCTAAGAATAGCACCATAAGTATTGAACCATTTAAAATTTATAGATAAAATTACCAGCAAAAAAACGCATTTAAATTGCCAGCACTTAATGACTGTATAGTATCCATAATATGTATTTAGATAATAGTTTTAATACTGTATAATATTGAAACCACAAAGAAATTGCCTTTCGAAAAACATCTTTACCCCCTTTTTTTTCAGTAGTGTTTTTTTTTGCTTGAAACTTTATATGAAATTTACTTTAAAGCTATGTTATGTATTAAACAGGTGTAGAAGTGGTGGGATGCCCAAAAGTTGGTGACAAGTGCCCCCCCCCCCCCATCTTCAACGATAAATTTTATAATTTCCTAACTTATAAAAATATTAACTAATAAGAAAATAATTTATACTTCCTAACACTAACATTGAACAAGAGTCCATAATTTATTATTTTAACGAATATTCTGCCGCTTAGTTTTTTTACTTGGAAGTTAGACGTACAGTGAAGTAATAATTCAACGTTATATACATAACTGTTTATTTAGATTTAAACAGTGCTTATAAATGTCTATACTTTCATGAAATTAAATTAATAGGGAACTCGAAAATGTTTTTAAAAAAATAGCTTGTCTTTATATGAAACAAGAATAGAAATTTAACTTAAAACAAAGTTCCTCCAAAGTTAAAAGTTGACCAAGTGTAACAGTATTTATTTATAAAAAATACCTATATCATTATAAAAAGTAGTGTAATACATATTTATAATAATATGATATATATATATACCATAAATAATTTTAAAGTTTTCAAATGTAAAAAAAAAAATTACTTTTCCTCACTGTCACTGCATTTAAAATTAAATGTTATTTCTCACTAGTAGTTTTTAAACGGATTGAGTGCTTTTAATGTGGGAGTGGGGGGGGTGGTTGTAGATTTCAGTGGTTTTAGAAGTGGGGGGACGCATGGGTATTTTCTTGAAAAATAGGGGACGCGTCACCCCGCGTCTACCAACACTTCTAGCTAGGGATGGAACGGATATCCGGCATATCCGTCTGATTTTTCAATATCCGAAACCCCGTCGGATATCCGATTTGAAATACCGGACATCCGATAATTTCATTCGGATATCCGGCTATATATCCGGCCACCAGGTATCCACAAAAAAATATTTTTTTGCAAAAAATAATGATCTTTTTCCGACAAAGGGGACACCGTATCCTACACTTTTTTTTTTTTTTTTTAATTTTTTTTTCTTGGACATAAATTGCAGTCAAGTTAGAAAACGAAAAAGTTCCTTCGTGAGAACTATGCTTTCGCATATCCCTAACTTCATTCTAAGGTCATTCTGATGCCGAACACCAGTGTTTAGTTCCCAAGCATGCATGGTCCTCCTCAGTTTATTTCTTTCAGGTATAA
The DNA here is from genome assembly GCA_963978545.1 of Linyphia triangularis. Lineage (NCBI taxonomy): Eukaryota > Metazoa > Arthropoda > Arachnida > Araneae > Linyphiidae > Linyphia > Linyphia triangularis. The sequence continues at coordinate 51,335,639 of OZ021729.1, read as the reverse complement.
ACAGCTAAGTCAACCTTGCCCAGTCCGCGAATCAAACCATGGACTTGTGGCATGCAGTGCGGTGCGCTAACCACTAATTATAATTTAATTGATACTCATATCATGACCATTTTTTTCGTATAGCATATCGTATAACTATCGTTTTTAGTATATAGACCGAATATCCGGCCGGATATCCGGTGAAATCCGTTTCGGATATCCGTATCCGGTCGACATGGTACCCCGGATATCCGAAATCCGGTAAAACTCACATCCGTTCCATCCCTACTTCTAGCAATGGTATTCAAGGAAAAGAACTCCATCAGGGGATAGGTGCCAAACTGACATTTCGCATTCACTTTTTGTCTGATAGAAGATAAAACTTCCTGCCTCGGTGGGGGTGGGGGAGCGTTACCATCACAACCATTTCTTTAAATGACAGCACCCTCATTAACACAAATGAAAAAGAAAACAAAATAATTGGCTATTGATGTAATTGAATGAATTTGAACACAACATTAAAATTAAATTAAATGGAGAAAATACTTAAAAATTAATTAAATTGAAATTTAAAAATATTATTAGCACAATCCATTGACACGAATTAAAGCAATAATTTTTTCTTGACCTAAAAAAAAAGTAATCAAAATGAAAACTTTGTTTAGTATTTCTGTTCATCAGCTTCTTTCTTCTTTTAAATTTTTCCTATTTTCCTTCTCTGTTTTGATCGATTTCTTTTCTTTTGAAAGTGGCATATTAAGCTGTATGGACTCCAACTGTCATCCTTAAGAAATATAAATCTTCAGCCCACAGAAACAAAAGAAATTTAATGAAATACTAAAAATATATAACTAAAAACCGTCTGTCAATAAAAGCTGTGTGATATGATCCTAGAAATCACTAAGTTATGAATTACTATCCATAGCAATAACTATCCTTAAAATATGGAGCAAAGGATCTCCAACATATAGAAAAAAAATAGTAAAAATATATGATTGATTGAAAACCGTCCATCAGTGAAAGCTTTGTACGTCTTTGCAATCTACAGCATTCAAATTAACATCAAATCTAACTCAATTTTCCCAACCAAAGTAAGGTCGCCAGATGGTACTTTTTCCTTCTATTTGACAAATAAAAAAAATAAAAAAAAAATAAACCACCCGCTCCTTATATTAATAAAATACATTGTGAAATTTTCGAACAATAAAAAATATCATAAATAATCACATAACTGGCAACTCCTCGGGAATTCGAAATAATCAAAATACTTGTGAAAACATCATGAAATTCTATCATGGACCATTCCCGCATTTTTTAAAAACGAGTGAAATTAGTACATATTTATGAAGAATTTATTTCTATTCCAAATATTTAAACAAAAGTTCTTTAAAAGAAATAGTTATTTAATTATTAAGAAAAGAAAATGCCCCAAAACCGAGCCAAAACCAGTCAGATCTAAACAGTCAACAAAATTCGTAACTGCGTTTTTATGGTTATCGTGAGGATTCTGCCAAATAGTTATCGTTAAAAAAGTTGGCGTTGGTAGACCATTGCCACATTCCTTACAGTTTGGAGTGATTTGCGAAAAACTTGCAAATCTGGTTTCCGCTGCTGCATTTCAAGTTTAGATGTTTGAGATATATTTACGTCAAGTTCAATGCCAACGAAATGAGTCGTTTTCTCGCCAATCTATAACAAGGTAATTTTGATCTCAAATTAAAAAAAAAAGAAAAAGCGCATTGAGCAGACATTTTTATGTTTATGGCCTTTTCGAAACATTTAGAACTGAATAAAAAAAAATTTTAAAAATGAGGGAATTGTCCATTGGACGCAAGTTGCCATGACTTAGTTATGTATAATCTTCATCCTACCATAATATTCAAAATACTACATTTGGCAACACTTCATTTTTTTTATTACTCTTCGCTTAAATATAAGAAGACAAAAAAACGAAATAATAGAACACAGTTTTTTTTAATAAGTTAAATTAATCACATCTACGTCGCTATTTTAACTATATAAGTTCCTTTCGTTCTTTAAGAGCAAATCTGCGAAAGGCTAACTAACCCACTTGGCGCCATTCAATCGAGCTTAAACTTGGAAGATAGAATAGTTGTCGATGAGAACACATTCCATAAGCTTTGGGAGCTGTCATTAAAAGACTGCTTTTACACATCCTACTTATCTATTACCGTTTCGAAGAACTAATTAAATCACTTTCTGCCATTTAATCGAACTGGAGATTGGAAGATAGACTCGTTGTCGATGAGAATGCATTCTATCAAGTTTTGGTCTTGTCACTAAAACACCACTTTTACATACGCTACTCTTGCATAACCGCTTAGAATGATTAATTAAGCCATTTTGGCGTAATGGATCTTAAGTTTGACAGATAGATTTGTTGTCGATGAGAATGTTTTCTATCAAGTTTTGGGGACTGCCCCCATTGACACGTATATAATTCAATTTCATAAACACAAAAATTTCTGCTCAATGGGGTTTTTCTTTTTTTAATTTGCAATCAAAGTTCCGCTGTTAGACGTTGCCGAGAAAAAGATTCATTCGGCTCGAATTAAATGTGACGTCAAGGGATCCCAAACATCTTGGCTTGAAATGCAACAGCGGAAACCAGTTTTGCAAGTTTCTCCCCAGCGGGATATGGTCATGGTCTTCCAAATCAACTCCAACTATTTGGTAGAAACCTCACGATAATCATAGAAACGGAGGGATCTCTTGACGTCACAGATTTTGTTGAGTGTTTTGATCGAACTGGATTTGGCTCGGTTTTGGGGTATTTTCTTTTCTTAATATTTAAATAACTAATTTTTAAATAACTAATTTTTAAAGAACTTTTATTTGGATATTTGGAATCAAAAAGAAACTTTTCATAAATATAAACTAATTTCACTCGTTTTTAAAAAATCGGGAATGGTCCATTGTGACTAGACTTTCGTTTGGTTCTGTGTTACAAAAATTGGTTATTTAAATAAGCTCCATTCTCTCCAGAGGAACTATGAGTGCGATGTTGACAAGGATTTGGAAATTCTTCAGAAGGCATCGAGTTTCTCTCGCTTGCGCAGTGATCAATTTCTTGCATTTGGGCATCGTGAGAATCGTCGGTTTGCAAGTGGTCGCCTCAATCCAGCGTTACCAAGTGAATAGGCAACAGGCTTCATTTTCCTATGTCATGCGATTTACGGTCGGACAGCTTTCAGGTAAGTGGTACTGGTTATTCCCAATTAAACTAGAATTAAAAATTGGACATTTAATTAGTTCTTAACTCTTTAAATAAAAAATGGTAATTAAAGGATGAAAAAAAAAATTCAAATATTCCTTTAAATCTAAAAAGCTTTAAAAACTAAGGGTGTGGAACATCGCACAGCTTTCAATTACACTATAATACTGATACCAATTTGTGTCATTTACAGTTTTAATATTTTCGTCATTCATTTAGAAAAAATGGTCAGTTTGGCGATATTGTTTGCTATAATTCTTGTATGGGCCTTTAAAAAAAAAGCCTATGCAAATTGATGATTTTGGCGATATACTTTTCTATGATTCTTAAATTATCCTTTCTTATAAGTGAAACTGAGGAAAGAAGAAAAAAAGATCGTTGATGAGGTGTGCTCAAAGAAAGAAAACTCTGTGTTAAAAGCTTTCGTTTCTCAACTTTTTACGCCATTAAAGTATTTTTACGGGAATTTCGGAGGTAGGGATGGTTAGAGCATCTTAAGAGGCATATTACCACAGTTATTTTTATCAAAATCGTTAGAGCCCTTTTTTAGCAATCATTGAAAAACATGACTTTTTCAGTGGCAGCTACCTTATGCGCACATGCGATTTTGACAAAAATCTTAATGGTAATTCTAATGGTCACCACTAACCCGCACACCAAATTTGAACATCTTAGGTCAATTTGTTCGGTAGTTATGCTGACCAAAGTCACACATACATTTTTTTACAACTTTTTTGAAATCAGGATGCTCCAAAACGTGGAAAAAAGCACACACAAAAAATTCTTTAACCAAATGCTATACTTTCATTACCCTTTGTATACATATGGGTAGTTGAAAGTAAAAATTGGATGAAAACTTTGAGTTTGAGTAATTAAGATTAAAGAATTTCCATTCATGAATGATTGAAGTGAGAAGGGGAAGGGTGGTGGAAAGGCTCCTTTCCCTTCATAGTTGGAATTGGTGGGGTGAAATTGTCCCTCTCCCCCTACCACCCCTTCTATCACCAATTTATGAAATTATTATCTACATAAATTGCTCCTTAAGGCGGGACTGAACTGAGTGAACTTGCACTTCATATTAAAAAGTATTTGAACAATTCAAAGCCTGTAATATTTTGTTACCCTTCCAACCACATAATGCATGTATTAAATTAATACATAATACTCATAAACAATGTACATGTACTCCCTAAAATGAAATTTAGCTATTAAATGTTTTGTATCTCCATATATTATAACATTTATATATTATTGTGATATTTCTATATATATATTTGTAAGATTTATTTATATTATTATATCATTTATTGTAACTCCCTCAAATAACATTTAACTATCAAATACGACTCTGAAGCAAACTTGGTATGTCACAAGAAATGGGGGTTGTCATAACAATTGAGAAAACAATACACTACAATGGATATGAAATATTTGAAAAGTTCTCCCTCTCTCTTTCTCGGCGAGCGCACGTGTGGGGGGGGGGGGGGGCACACACGCGCGCGCGTATCTACCCATCTAAATTCTTTTAGATAAAAATTCACTCCATAGACTGCTAATTATTTTTATTTTTAAAAGGTAGATAAGACATAAAATAAGAAGGGATTTTTTTTAAAAAAAATTAAGGAGATGAAGACAACTTTCTTGAGGAAGATTTATTTTTAGGACGAAGCGTCACTGTACTTGGAAGAGGGGAGTGATGGGGACAACTTCTGCCATTATGCTTATCTAATGGGCATTCCGAAATGTCCACGAAAAGGAAAAATATTTTTACTAATTTATTCGTAACATCTTAAAATCTACATTTTATAGGTCCTTTCATCGGTTACTTGGGCTGTAAATTCAGATTGGAACACATAATCCTCTCGGGATGCATCTTATCTTCAGTTGCTATTGGAGCCTGTTTCTTTGCAGAAAGTATCGTTGTTATAACTATTTGTTGGGGAGTCTTTTTAGGTAAATATGCTAAATGTACAATGTATTTATAAATTTTATTCATTAGTTATGAAATAATGAGTTTGACAAGTATTCAGGATTCCAACATAAATGTTAAAGTGAAAAAATTCACCTTTGAATCAAATATATCTTGCATTAATTTTAATAAGCTTAAACTTTCATTTAATTTTTAATAAACTGTACGTTGTCATTTTCATTTGCGATATCATTAATGATGTAATTACCCAACCACGTTGACACGAATTCGCAAAGGAATAAATTGGTTAACCAACGATTTGAGTTAGCTCAAAAAGGAATGAGCGGAGTTTCCTGGGGGATAACACATGCACATTCTCTGATTTTTGGTATGAAAGAATCGGCTGAAGGTTTGCATTTTTACTTTTTCGTAACCCAACCTTCCCTTCTTCAGAACCAGAATCGCGGGGGGCATTATTAGAATTCATTATTAGCAATGTTAACAAAGTGCTCTGTTTAAGCATGCGAGTTCAAAAATAGCTAGAATTTAAAGTATATAAAACTGAATTTGACTGCAACAGGAAAACAAATAAGTTATTTTTCGAGATTTTCGGTCTTTTTATTATAGTTGTTGTTATTAATATTTTAAAAATTTTGTTAATTTTTTATTAATGTCTTGGAGTTTGTTAGTGCGTAACTATCCCCAGACCTTATTTGAAAATCATTTTTCATGCTGTAAAGTCCATAAATAACCATTTTTTATTGGCAGGTGTGACTGCTGGAATGGCGTTTAAACTTTTACCTTCCTTCCTCCCACTACATTTCAAAAAGAACTTGGCAACGGCAAACGGTTTATCTCTTGCTGGAGGCTCACTCGGGGGCATTGTATACCTCCCGTTCTACGAATACTTCCTGAACATGTACGGGATATCCGGCTCTTTTCTGGTACTTTCTGCCTTCACCCTTAACACACTTCCAGCAGCAATGATCTTACTTTACTCCCAGCGCCGTTTGGAATGGCATCAGAGAAAAAGGAATGATAAACATTCTTTGATAAAAAACCAAACTACGCATCTGGCAACTATACCAGAAGTTGCAAATGACACTCGAAAAGCATCTATCACGAACGAAGTCTTCGTAAAGGAAGAAACAAATTCACAAGCGATTTCCTGCAAGATAGAGGACGAAGAAGTTATAGATGAGCTGTCTGCCTTACACAATAATAGCAATGACGTCAATAGCAATATGTCCTCAAACTTATTTGGTTGTGATGCAAGAACAAATATTTCAGGGAGACTTGAGGATACTTCGATCAAAGAGGACATCTCCAAAAGCGAGATAAAAGAATATTGCACTTGCAAATCGTTCATTACAACTGAAAAAGATAGCAACACTTGCTCAAGATGCACCTACGAAAAAAATTCATCAGGTCTAGCAACTGTGAAATGTAAGATAGCTTCTGATTCAATGCCGAACCGACAACGGAATCGGATATGGAAGGCTTTTGCCCTATTTTTAGACCCTTTATTTTTCGTCATTGCATTCACGGGTAGCTGCCTCATGGCCATCATGAACTTGCATATGGCTGTTATAGTCGATTATGCATTCGATATAGGCATCTCAATGAATCATTCAGTATACCTTTTGCTGTCTTCCGCTATCTTTGACTTGGTCGGACTACTCTCACTTGGTTCAGTGACAGACAGTGGATTTATATCGGCAGAACAATTCTCAGCCCTTTGTTACTTTTGCATTGGAGCCTGTGCTTTTGGACTAGCACAGTCTTCAGAATTCTTTGGAATGCTCGTCTCGTTATCCGTGCATTCTTTTTTTATGGGAGGACAAATGCTTATTTGCCCTGTTATAATTTCCAAATATTTCAGTGGTGAGAAGAGGATTATGGCCATTACTTGTCGGAGCATTTTGTATGTTCCTATGAGTTTTGCCATTTCGCCAGCAATAGGTAAGAGGTTTAATATAAACTTTTAATTGTTATTTTATTCTGGGATGAACACTTTATGAAATAAATTTTTCGAAGAGGAATACAGTACTACGTTCTGATAAACCTAAAATCCATTGATTACCAAATTTTTTGCCTGTATTTGTTACTGTGAAAGACCGTATCAAGCAAACGTCGATATTCTCTGGTGAATCTTAACATTTGTTTGGTGTATTTCCGAAATATGTGCTGAATTTTATTATTTCTCATTTATACTCGCAAATGGAAATACACTAATGGTGAATGTTGAATAAAAATATCTGAGTTACATTAAGACAAAAATGTAAGTTTTTTAAATCTTATTCTATTACCAAAATATTTTAACATACATTTCAAAATAAGAGAAAACTTAAGCAGTGGTGGCTCGTCGGGTACAGCAAGTACAACTGAGCTACATCTAAATTTATTAGTTCAAAACTAAAATTATATATTTTACTAATTTTCTTAAATGAAGATGGAATTTCTAGGACAAGTGTAAAAAAATCCGATAGATAGTAAAATTGCTTGCCTCAGAAAAAAACTCCTTCTAATCAAACCTAACTGGCAATTTTCCACCGAATTGCAGTCAGTTCGAGAAATCACGTTTCGGCTGCAACGTTGCCATGGTAATCAATGGAACCCAATAAAACCTTTCCCTCCTCGCAATGTCTACTCTATGAGGGGTGATATAGACCGTGCGGACTTTTTCAACTTCAGCTGCACTTGCAAATTCGATGAATTGTTTGGCTCTTTTGAATCAGAGTGGGTGGTAGGGGGAAAGGAGCTAAATCTCAGCGTGATCGTAAGTTTCAGTCATCTTGTTATGAGTTTTTTCCGTAGTTATGTGGAAGTTTTTATTTACGTAAACTGTTTTTATTGGCCATGTTTGATCGTCGGAATTAAAAAGGTAGTTTGGAATAGGTGCTAGATATATGATGGATTAAGGGCCCTGTTTACTTTGGATGCATGAAAAAAATGCTATTTTTATTAATTTTATTTAAGAATTCTACTGTTATGTTTATTGATATAAAACTTGTTAGGCTTAACAAAAACATTCATAAATTACACACACAAAAAATATTAATTTTAATCACTTTCTTAGTGTGAAAATGCCAGGTAACAGGAGTCCTCAAAAAGTAGGTAGGTGTGAGCTGTTGAAAAAATCTGAACAACAACCCATCTAAATAAAAAAATAAAAAATTGAATGGTTTTAGGTTTAGTGTGTCAGTGGCTATATCCCGTACCTCTAATATTAATTTATATGCAAAAATAACAAAATGGAGGACAAAAAAAATAATTAAAAAACGTGTGTTTTTTTGCATGGTTTTGCCAAAAAAAAAAAAAAAAAAATAGTAAAAACTAAAATTTTTCAATAATTCTGCTCCGGAATATAGCGATAAGTGTACAGAATATGTGGGTAAAATTTCATAAGAATCAGTTCAGTAGTTTCGGAGATTTTTTCAAGAGCGCACACCTGCCTACTTTTTGAGGACTCCTGTTTACCTGGCATTTTCACACTAAAAAAATGGTTAAAATAAATACATTTGTTTTCTGTATTTTACGAATGTTTTTGTTAAGCATAACTAGTTTTATATCAATAAACATAACAGCATTCTTAAAAAAAAATTAATAAAAATAGGGTTTTTTTTTATGGTGATTATATAATTGTGGTTAAGGGCTCTGTTTATCCAAAGTAAACATAGCTCTTAACTACAATCACATGGTGTCACACTGACCGATTCGAAAGTTTAAAAGAAAGAAGGATTGATTTTGTTTTTATAAAAAAAAAAAAATGAGTGTTTTTTTTCATTCTCATCTTATTCGTTTTATAAAAATTGAAAGGAAACTTTGATTTGAGTTTGAGTATTAAAGGTTAAAGACTTTCTGTTCATGAATAATTGTGAAAAGTGTGTGTGACTGTGAGGGAGGGAGAGGGTGTGATCGCATGTTTTTGGCTGCACTAGCATTTTCGATCATGGGCCTTACATATTAAAAAAATATAACCCATAAAAACAAAGATTTTAATATAAAGCCTTTATATGCTTTGCTAATTTTTATATTCATTAACAAAGCGCCGTTTCTGGTGTCAGCGTGTGCTTGGTGTTGGCATCGAATTTTAAATATTGAAATAATCTCGATCGGTAAAAAATATGCGGCAAACTACGTTTCAAAATTTATTCATTAGAAATGAATGTGAATTTATGCACTGACATCCAAATATATTTTATTTATTCTGATTAAAACAATTTTAATATTTATTTATTAAAACAGTTTCGGCAGCAGGAAAGAGTTTCTTCAGTGATCGGTTAAATGCTATTTCAGCGCGATTGATGACGGGAAGTTGGTTTATTAGTATTCCGTAAAAAAGGACCTTTTAGTGACAGTGACAGCCCCCAAAATTTTATAGAATGCATTGTTATCCACATCGACTCTATCTGCCAAGTTTTAGCCCGATTGGATGACAGCAAGCGGGTTAATTAGGCCTCCGAAGATTTGCCCGCCATCGACATGCACAGCCACAGACGTACACTCAAAATCGAAGTTGATACAAAGGATACAAAAAAAAAAAAAAAAAAAAACTTTTGTTCTTTAAACGAAAGAACATCAACTTCGAACTGTTTATTAGTTTCACAACTATACTTTTTATGTGAAATATGTTTTGACATTATTTACATATATTTAAATGCAACATCACAATTTCAAATATAATCAGTAGTTTTAAAATGTCAAAATGTTTTAATCTTCTATGATCCATGGGCCTACTGCACTTATGTTTAGCATAAATCACTTCAGAAAGTATTGTATAGTACTTTTCTACAGAAAAATAAAAAAAAAAAAATAACAATAATTGTCTTCCCATTTACTAACAATCAATGCACGTAATTTTCTCTTCTTCCCTTTCCAATCTCCACCAGTGCTTGCTTATACGTGCTTGACGTCTAACAACGGAGTTGGCTCCGAATGTTTATTTATGTGATTAAAATATTCGGTCCTTCACGTATTTGGATGTGTCGACATTCACCCGAAAATATTGGCATTCCTTAATTTCGGTCTTTCACGGTAGCGTATTAATTAGATTCTTTTAAATTCAAAGTTAAATATTCAAGTAGAAAATTGAAATAAAATAAGAATTTCTCTCATTATTATAGTCCGAGAGGCAACTGCAAATTTTGGATCCCATCGAACATCATTCTGAAATTTTTATAGAAAATGGAGAAAAGTGAGTAGATTACGAATCCACTGGTCTGCCGTGGCAAAAATGGCCGAAACTGATCAAAAATCGACTTGGAATGAGTTGAACTAAAATCCGATTGCCAAATATGACATAATTGCCAAAAAGATAAAAAACTTTTTCGTCTGGCAACCCACTGCATTTTGATTTTCAATGAAAAAAAGCGCAAACGATTTCCGATCTCTGTCTCGGAAATCTTGTATCTTTTAAAAGTAAACCAAATTGGCGACATCAGTTACGTCATCAGTGACGTAATGTGTATTGCCAATTTGGCTCGTTTGTGAAAGATGCAAGTAGGCCATAGCCACTAGAGATCGGAAATATCGATCAAAATAAATATCGATACCATATCGTTTCATGGAAAAAAATATCGATAAAATATCGATATATCGATACATGATTTTTTTTTTTTTTTTTAATTTTTTTATTTGATTTTTAATTTTGCCAGAAATGAATCGGTGCAGAAATTAAAAAAAAAAAAAAAGTAGATAATTTCCAATAGCTTTTAATGGCAACGCTGAATATTTAGCATAATATTGTTGCGTGGATGGGTTCGAAAGATTTGAAGCCACAGTAGATCAAAACTTGCAGAAATTTATTAAAATATAACTCTTCACAGATTCTCTTACAACTCCAGAACTTCTAGTTCTAGTAGACACAATACAGCTCTTTTCACAGCAATAGAGCACAAAACAGCAGTTAAAAACTTGACAACACAACTGCTCAAATCGCTGCAAAATACAATGCAATACAGTTCATTTTAGAACTACTCTAAATGCTCACTGAGACTCAGTATCTCAACTCAGTAACTCCAGTCAACTCACCAGTCAACTAATTCAGTGACTCAAAATCACGGACTCATCTCACGGCCGGCCTTATTTAGGGGAAGCGAACATTCTTGAAATTTCTAGAAGTAGATATTTGGAGAACTTCCCAGATCGTAGTCGAAAAGTCCTATACATGTACATGGAAACCGAAAATGTCGCCAAATGTTTGCCAAGTTTGGCGACATTTGGCGATTTCTCGCCAAATTTGGTGACAAAAATTAGTCGCCAAAACCGTCGCCAACTTGGCTCTATCTCGCCAATTTGGCGAAATTGCCATTACCATAATGTTAAATGCCCTGCTCCTTGTAAAACTCGCTTCCCAGCGTTACCTCTGTAAAACTCGTTATCAAGCATCAAAGAGACTCATTGCAGGGAAACAAACTAAAGACGAACTATTGCACAGCCTTATGCAAAATATACATAAATTTTCCTATTTACAAAATTAACACTACGAAATATTTACAAAAATTCGTAACAATATTATTACAATGTAAATGATTGAAAAATTAACAGAGGACACGTTTTTTCCAATTTTATTTTAATTTTCAAAAGCCAGGGAGGTGCACCTCCTTGTACCGTCCTGTTGGCACCCATGATTATGAAGTGTACGTCAAAATATTGAACATTGGTGTCATTTTAACTGCCTCTCAGCCAAGTCCAATTTTTAATTTTGATGTTTTTGAAAAGAAATAAAGAAAATCGATAAAACACATGGAACTACAAAACGATCATTAAAAAATTTTTTAAATGTTTGAAAATATCGATATATCAGTAACTTTTATCCAATATTTTAATATCGATATTTAAAAAAAAATATCGATACAAATATCGTCGTATTGATATATTGCCGACCTCTAATAGCCACACATCCGAACTGTCTGCAACCTTCTTAATTGAAAATTAAAGAGTGAAGGTTACCAAAATAAAAAAAAAAAATGCTCATTATTTGGCAAGTTATGGCTCATTTGGCAATTGGATTTAGTTCAACTTATTAAAAGTCGATTTTTGACCAGTTTCGGCCATTTTTGCCACGGCAGACCAGTGGATTCTTAATCTACTCACTTTTCGCCAATTTCTATAAGAAATTCAGTATGATGTTCGATGGGGTCCAAAAATTGCAGTCGCCTCTCAGTCTATTAGAAAGTCATAAAAGTAGTTAAATTTTTAAATTCTACGGCGAACTACTTAGTAATTCTCGCAATATCTCTGGTGTGACCTGGTATTTATTTCTTTTTCAGGGTACTTTCGAGATGATATGGGATCTTACGTTTGGCTGTTTTATTTTATGACTATCTTTAGTGTGATTGGAAGTATTCTTATTCTCTTATTGCCAATTATCGCCAAGTTTGGGGAGAAAAAACGGAACAATCGGATCGATGGATAAAGTCATCTTAACATAATTTGTAGGTGATGAAAAATAACACCTTCAAACAAGAACAACCAATGACTTACAATTTATCAAAAGGGGGTTCACAAATTAGTTGGGCAACGGAGTTCAAACTTAACTCTTAATAAATAGGCATGATGAACAATTGTTTTTGCATAGAGAATGGCATGGTGAATGTTAAGTGGGTACAGACTATCTCTCCACCGCTACTAAACCTATTTGTAATTGTTATCAAAGTTACAGTCCATTTTTGACTTGGGGTGCTTGCTGAATATAATCATTTGTGTATACTACGATGTACCCAGACAAATCAAATACTTCGGTAAGAATGAATACAGATCTCATACCTGTAAGCCTTTCCACCAGGAAGATCCAAATTACACAGAGCAATTTTCACTCTTCTTCAATATCACGAAAATAAGCGCGTTTAATTTACTACACAAGTTGAAGATATTAATTTTTTAAAATGAGCTAAAAGTCTGAAATACGTATATTTAAATGTCTATGTTAAACGAACAGTCTGATGTATCTAAAAATTTGGTACAGTAGTATATTGCAAAATAAAGGTTTTTGCATGGCATTAAATTTTTAGCGTTCTATCAAAGTTTTAAAGTTAGAAGCAGATTTATAGAATGTTAGTGATTGATTGGGAATAATTAATTGATTCAAAATTATTAATAAAGACATCTCGAATATTATAACTTCTTCTTGATGTAGACAGTGGTGTAACGTAGGTGGTCATAATAATTTACAATTAGCTGTCAAAATGGATGATCATTTGATTCAAATTGAAGCACATTGTGATTTACCATAATCTCCAAAGGAGCATATATTGCATATTATATTTCATTGTTTATTTTTCATCCTTCTTCTGTATTATACTTGTATGGTCAAATCCCTTTTTCTAGAGAAAAAAAAATGTAATAATTTTGAGAAGAAAATTTAAATAAAGTTGTAAACAGTATTTTTACAGTATTTTCTCCGTAGGTTTACATTGTTCTAAAGTGTTCCAAAACTATAAAACGTTTTTTTTTTTTTTTTTTTAATCACATAAAATTTCGGAAATAAAGTTTACAAATGAAATTGCATTAAAAACTATTGTAAAATATATTTATATTATTTTTACATGCTGAAAAGACATAAGTATAAACTTTTCACTGACCAGTGCTCGTAGATTGTGGAATAAGCTTAAATAAGCCATATCTTTAAAAAATTTATTTATATTTACATGAATTTTTGTCAGAGCAACATTGGAAAATCTGTAAAGAGCCCAAAGTACCCTTGTATTAAAATATAATTATATAATAATATAATCGAATCCTTTTATTTAAAAAACAGATTTATTGTGTATTTTAAAAGTATAAATATTATCATTTTTCCGTTACTTACTCCTTATCCTTAACATAATTACATTTTAGTTTCTATCTGTTTTTTAAAAAAACTCAGATTAGGCCCTCTTGCGGATCTTTGCCAGATACGGTATCAATAACGTCATTCCTCCGCTCAGTAAACACATGATACTTGAGAGGTATAAAATACCGTCATAAGATCCCAGGGTACCTCGGAAATATCCTGAAATACAATATTGGAAGACAGCAATTGAATATTTACTTAACTTTTCTATTATGGCTATGGGCAATTTACTGTATATTACATAACTGTAATTACTATACTATCTGTGGTTATGATACTTGGAATATAAACGTTTTCAGAAATATAACGTAACCAGTATGTTGATTATTAAAAGAAATCAGTGAGTATCTTATCTGCCTTTAGTTGTAATTATGGCGCAAATATTTAAGGATGATGATTATTGGGATACAACATTTCTCTTGTGTTATTTATCGTTTCCAGTAATTTTTTATTTTTTTTAATATTTCAACTGAAGTAGAGAAGAGTGGTGGCCCGTGGTCAGAAAAGTTAGTGCAGCCGGAAACATGCGACTTCTCAAAACACCCCCTCCCCCACCCCACAACCACACACACACTTTCCTTAATCATGTACAATCACACTTGAACTTTTTTTTAAAAATTATCATTTTAAAAAACGGATTTTTTGTTCTTAAAAGTACATAATTAGTAATGATGTTTACATGAAAAAAGTTTCAGTTTTATTCAAAATTTAATTAACATTTAACTCGTTATAATTAGCATATTTTTGAACAATTACTCGAGTTTTATGGGGCCAAGAAAAGAATCTATGCCTGCAAATTGTTCGTGTAGTCATTCTTAATGTTATGAACCTCCATCTGATAGTTTCTAGAATACATAGTTTTTTCAGTAGAATTTTTTAACTTTGATAACAGAAAAAATCGCAATTTTTCTTTATGCATTTAAAAATCTAGCAAAAATCATTTTCCTTTCCAATCAATTTTATTGAGGTTCAAAACATCTAAACACGGAAAAGTTCATACTTTGCTTTTGCTTTTATATAGAGTTGGAAAAAAGGTGCCGGCGTTCCTCAATGTTTCAAAATTACAGTCAATTTCTAGAAACCGTTTAATTCCCCTACATCTTTCACTCAAGTTAATTTTCAAGCAGAACCAATCATCAGCTCCTCGAATTCTCAAGGGCAGCCAAAGATAGAATTAATTCGTGATCGGCAGCATCGTTATATATTACGTGGAGTAAACGCTTCTGTTGCTTTATATTGGTTACCATGGCAACGCGTAGCAACGTAGCTGCCCAAAACACGTTTCAGGAGCACACGTCTGCTGAGTTCGGAGGAAGATCACTTTGATTGGAAGCGTTTTTTTTTTTTCTTTTTTTCTCCTGAATTATTCTGGCAAGAAGTTTACCGTTTATCTGATTTTTTTTTTTTTTCCACTTTTACTGTAGAAATTGGATCTTTATTTTAGAACATTGTAGAATATATAACTTTAGTTTTGGACTAATAAATTTAGATGCAGCCCGGCTGCACTGACTGTAGTGCACGAGCCGCCACTGGTAGAGGAGTACTTATAGATAGTTGAGACTATCTCGAAGGAACTTTAAAAAGTTGAGTTCCTCAACGTTGGCAATTTAACGTGTTGATGGAGTGAGGGGGGTAAGACTCCAATTGAAAGATCTATACATGCTCTTTACAGATTTTAGAATTAGGTCTGTTAACTTTAATTTGTTTGGTTTAATCTGTGAAATAAAATTTACTAAAAAAAGTTAATTCATTTTCTAGTATTTACATGGCAATCAGACACCAAAACAAAGTATTGCGATAAATTTATAAAGAAGAAAATTATGACTGCAGTTCAATGTACGTAATTGGCTAATTCAAAATTAATCTAAATCCCGATTGGATAAAATTATTTTAAAGGAGGGAACTGTCAAATGAAATTACTTTACCCAACAAATCTTACCTATTAAGGGTGAAACTAGAAGGCTGAGTGGAGCATGCAAAATGTACCTAGATGTCATCGCCATCGTTCTGTTCTCGGCGTCCATAAACTCATTAATCACACCAGGGAACATAACAGTAAGAGCACCTGTAAAAAACGAAAAGACGAACTCGGCCAACATGATGAAAACGAAGTCGCTCGACCACAATAACAGTAATTCACTTATTCCCACGCAAAAGAAACACAACAACGAGAACTTAATTTGCGTCATGTGGCCGCGGTCAGTTACCCACGTCAGACCCAGACGACCAACCATGTCCGAAGAGGGCAAGATCATCACGAAGTAAACTTCGTTGCTTTTTTGGATACCTTTGTCTCTCCCATAATCGACAATAATTGTCCAAATAATTGTCACCACAATGGCATATATTCCTTGTGTTACCATCATCACTATGAAAGTTGGATCCCAAAATATACGGAAGGACCCGAACTTCGAAACGTTGCTTATTACATTTCTAGATGTATCTTTTATGGCAAAATTTTCTATTACTACTGGATGAACAGTGTCTGTAGATGCTACTGGTTGGTCAGTGTCACTGCTTGGCACTGGTTGGATATTACTGTCTCTATATGGATATTTTATGTCTTGATATGATTGATAATTATAAGCATTTAGTATCACAGGTGAGCTTTGATATTTAGTATCCGCAGGATGGTTCGATATAATAAGTTTTTGTCCTCTTTTCATTTTAAGGTCTCGCATGGAGATCTTTTTATTGATGCGTATTTCATTGAGAGACGGCATGATTTCACTTTGCTTGCTAGATAATTTTATATTTTCATAATTGGTAGTGAAAGCATGATTAAAGTAATCCATTGGAAAACTGTTCCCTGTTTGTGTTTTTAATGGTGTATCACCTGAAGTGTTGTCTTTTGATATCGAATCATACATGAGTTGCTTATTTTTCTCTTGGCGTTTTTCTTCTTGATCTTTGTTACTGCAACTGAACTCGTTAGTTGAACTAATTCTATCTTTGTCACTTGTAAACGTGGCGGAATCGGGGATTTTTAGAAGCAAAGCCGCTGGAATACTGTTCAAAACTAGCGCAGAGAAAATTAATTGTGCTCCAGATAGTCCGTACGTGCTCAAAAGGTATTTTAAAATAACTGGTAAAACCAATCCTCCTAAGCTTGATCCTGTAAGAGCCACACCGTTAGCTAAAGTTCCATCGCTTTTGAAGTAGAGATGAAGAATCGATGGTAGCAAAGCAGTTGAGAACCCAAATCCAAGTCCTATAGAAGGAAAATAACATACAATCATAAAGTAACTTTATTTCGCGTGCTATTTTCTTTAAAATTATTTTATTTTATACTAAGAACACATTGTACATTTTTTTCGAAACGGAAGGTCATCTTTCCTGGCAGAAAACTAATAATAGTATCAATAGATGCCTGATGTAGAGAAACTGATTAGACAAACAAAATTTATTTTGGAATGAGATACCGAAAAATTTTTAAATATTGAAAGGAACAAAAGCTAGTAGCTGACAAATGAGAAATCGATGATGGTCATTTGTTGTTATAGCAAGCGTCATGAAAAAAATGTACAAATTATTTCTGTAAAATAACTGTGGGATAACAGAAAAAACGGCATGCTTCATTCAATGTTTTTATAAAGTAACTGCTTATTAGGATACAGTAAGCACCGTCACCACACTATTGTTCCAGTATATGTTTGGGAAATATCTATAATTTTTTCTTATATAATTGCTTTTTAAAGTGTGGAAATACGAGTGAAAACAAAACTGTCTAAGAAATCAAGTTGGAACGACGCTCTACTCGTTTCCTACAAACGGTTCAAAATTCAGTAACTACTGATCCAAATTTTTAATGAAATTTGATGTTCTTGATAGCATTCCAAGGCCATTTTATTTTAATCTAAGCCACTGATTCAAATCGTCTTACAAGTATATATAAGTTACAATTACTTTAGTAGTAGTGAAAAATTTTACCGTATACTACACCCCAAAACATGGTTACAACATAGATGTCTTCAGCAAAGAAGCATCCTCCAATTCCAATCGCAGCCACGATGCATCCGCAAATTGTTGTCACACGAAATCCGAATTTACGACCAACGTAACCAATCACGGGACCTAAAAGATTAGAGAAAGGCAATGGAAATAGATTAAGAGAAAACTCCTTTACAACAAAATAAACTGCAAACAATTTTCCATAGTATAATTAATTATAATTTTACCTTTGAAAAGGGTCGGGGTAATATATTTTATAGGTTTACTTTTTGTAAAATAGAGAAAATACCTTATGATATGTTTGATATTTTATTCAATTATTACGACACAAGAGAAAAAATTCCATTTACAGTAACAAATCATTATCTGAAAAATAAAAGGGTAAAAATAATTAAAACACTAAAAAGCAGAAGCTAAATAATATAATCCATAAAAACAAAATGTTTAATTCAAAGCCTTTATATGACGGAAAGGTTTGTTGGTTGGTTGTATTCAGATTATCTGGCGCCGTCAGCAACACGAGGGCTATAATGCGCCGAAACATTCGTCATTAGACAAGCCAACATACATTTACAAACACCCATGTCAACACGGGACTCGAACCCGCAACCTCGCGGTCTAGAAGCTAGCACGCTAACCACTATACCGTTTGGTCGGCTATATGACGGAAAGAAAGTTTATAATAGTAATCCGAAGCGCCTTCGACACGTCGAAAAGTGCCTTTCGACTTGATCCTCAATAAAAGCATAATTTTAAGTTTATATGAAATAATATAACCCATAAAAACAAAGTTTTTAATATAAATCCTTTATATGCATTGCCAATTTTTATATTCATTAACTTACTGTTTGCATCTAATTTTAAATATCAAAAACATTTCTATCAGCAAAATGTGCGGCAAACTACGTTTCAAGATTTATTTATTAAAAATGAACGACACACCCACGTCCACATCCAAATATCTTTAATTTATTCTGATTAAAACAATTTTATTATTTATTTATTAAAAAAAATTTGGCAACAGTAAAGAGTTTCTTCAATGGTTGGTTAAATGCTATTTTACACGATTGGATGACGGCAAGTTGGTTTATTAGTATTTCGTAAAAGCAACCTTTTAATGACAGTAATAGCCCCAAAATTTGATAGAATGCATTGTCACCGACATTGAATCTATCTGCCAAGTTTCAGCCTGATTGGATGACGGCAAAGTGGTTATTTAGACATCCGCAGATTTGCCCGCCCTCAGCAAACCCACAAAATCGAAGTTAATATAAACGATTTAAAAACCTTGATATTGTTCTGAAATTCAAAACTGGTTTTTTGAAGCGATTTCATGGCACTATTATTAAGGTATCCCTTCTGTTCAAACGGTTCACATAAACTCTTTGAAAAGTAACTTAATTTAAAAGGTAATAAAAGTTACGAAGCTTGGAAAATAGCACTGGAAGGAGGATTTTTTTAGTATCCAGGTTTAATGTCCATGGATATAATGGTAACTTTTGTAATCTTATCAGTTCAAAAATTTAATTAGTTATTCGATTAGAGAAACGTTAAAAAATTAAAATAGAATAGATAGGAGGGAATAGTGACAAAGTATGACACAGCAGAGTCCGATTTCCTCAAGAGTTTATGGGACAGCTTCACTTATCAACTTTTTCATTTTTAAATGAAAATTTGAGCATTTACAACTCTAACAATAGCAGTTTAGTGCCAGAAATTATGACAAAAAGTGCTTTAGAATTTTAATAATTTTTTTTGCAAAATCAATAAATTTGTCGGGAAGGATACCACGGAGACATGGTGCAGCAAGTAGAGAAGCTATGTCTTCAATTCATGGGTTTTTCAAAACATCCTATCAGTAATGGATCTGGGCAGACGAGTGAATACATGTGATGGTTTAATGTTCCCTGTCAATACGGCGCAAATCAGTGGGTGATCTCTATATATATAAGGCAAAGCCCTCACTCATTCACTGACTCACTCACTCATCACTAATTCTCCCACTTCCCACATAGTCACAACTCTGAAAATCGGCACAAATATCAACAATGGTAAAAACAGAAAAAGTAAGCTATTCCGATCTCGATTAACCCATTTTAAGGGGTCGAAAAGGCGTTAAACGTTCCAAACGAGGGACATACGAATATCCCACTTCCCATTTGGTCACAACTCTAAAAATTGGTACACATATTAACAAAAGTAAACATAGAAAAAGTAAGCTATTCCGATCTCGATTAACCCACTTTAAGGGCTCGAAAAAGGGTTAAACGTTCCAAACGAGGGATATTCGAATGTCCCACTTCCGACATGGCCACAATTTTGAAAATTGGCACAAATACCAACAATGGCAAACATAGAAAAAGCATGCTATTCCAATCTCGATAAACCCACTTTAAGGGGTCGAAAAGGGGTTAAACGTTCCAAACTAGGGACATTCGAATGTCCTACTTGTACTTCCCATATTGTCACAACTCCGAAAACTGCGGAGAATATCAATAAAGACAAACGTAGAAAAAGTAAGCTATTCCGATCTAGATTAACCCACTTTAAGGGGTGGAAAAAGGGTTAAACGTTCCAAACGAGAAATATTCGAATGTCCCACTTCCGAGATGGTCACAATTTTGAAAACTGGTGCAAGTATCAACAAAGACAAACGTAGAAAAAGTAAGTTATTCCGATCTCTATTAACCCACTTCAAGGGGTGGAAAAGGGGTTAAACGTTCCAAACGAGGAATATTCGAATGTACCACTTGCCGTATGGTCACAACTCTAAAAATTGGTACAAATGTCAACAATGGTAAACATAGAAAAATAAGCTATTTCGATCTCAATTAACCAACTTTAAGAGGTCAAAAAAGGGTTAAACGTTCCAAACGAGGGATATTCAAATGTCGTACTTCCCATATTGTCACAACTTTGAAAACTTGCGAGAATATCAATAAAGACAAACGTAGAAAAAGTAAGCTATTCCGAACCCACTTTATAGGGTGGAAAATTGGTTAAACGTTCCAAACGAGGAATATTCGAATGTCTCACTTCCGACATGATCACAATTTTGAAAATTGGTACAATTACCAACAATGGTAAACATAGAAAAAGCATGCTATTCTGATCTCAATTAACCCACTTTAAGGGGTGGAAAAGGGGTTAAACGTTCCAAACTCGAATATCCCACTCCACATATAGTCACAATTCTGAAAATTGGTGCAAATGTCAACAAAGATAAAAAATATAATAAGCAAGTTATTCCGATCTCGGTTAATCCACGTTTAGGGGTCGAAAAGGGGTTAAACGTTCCAAATGAGGGATATTCGAATGTTCTACTTCCCATTTCGTTACAACTCTGAAAATTGGTATGAATGTCAATCAAGATAAATATAGAAAAGTAAGCCATTCCGATCTCGATTAACCCGCTTAAAGGTTGGAAAAGGCGTCAAACGTTCCAAACGAGGGATATTCGAATATCCCACTTCCCATTTAGTCACAACTTTGAAATTTGGTACAAATGTCAAAAAAGATAAACATAAAAAATAAGCTATTCCTTTCTCGATTAACCAACTTTAAGGAGTCGAAAAGGGGTTAAATGTTCCAAACGAGGAATATCCGAATGTTCCTCTTCCAATGTAGTCATAATTCTGATATTTGGTGCAAATGTTAAAAGGGCAAATGTTAAAATATAAGTTATTCCAATATCGATTAATGAATTTTTAAGGGATGAAAAGTCGACGCAACATTGAAACTATACGAGGATTATTTTAATGTCTCAATTCCAATACAGCTACTACTTCGAAATTTAGAACTAAGAGCAAACATAAACACAATAAACTATTGCAATCTCGATTACGTAATTAAAAAGGGTCCGAAGGGAATTAAACGTTCTAAACGAGGGATATTCAAATGTCTCTTTCCAATATACTATTCACAATTATAAATTTTGTTAAAATTATCAACAAAGGAAAGTTCCTATTTTGATAAATCAATTTATAGGGATCAAAATGGGTGCAAACGTCTGAAGTGTAGAATACATGAATATCTTTTGATCGCTAAAATGCTAATGGTAAAATTTCGTAGCACAGCACGGGTATTCAGCTAGTCCAATATAAAACTGCTCACCTACACTGGTTAAATATAATTCTGTGATTTGACGTGTCACACCATGAAAAACTGCATGCATGTACTCTGGACAAATCCTTCGAATAAAATCCAGACCCTTGGCCAGAATCAGGGGTGATGGCCCTATAATTCCATTTATGTTAGATTTTTCTTTAAGACTTTTTTCATGACCTTAAAAGTTTTCTTTTTCGGTCCTCAATTTTGGATCTTCTTTCAGAGTAAAATATTTAACAACAATATATATTAATACACCAGAATGCAAACACCAAGGACAGCCAAAATAACCATTGAATTATCTCATATTCTGAACTGCCCATCTGGCTGGAGAATCAAAACACCCGCACAATGTATAAACATGCGATTCTACAGTTTTGTAACCATCTTGTCATTGAATAGAAAGTTCCGAAAGTTCCTTCACATAAGCTTTCATAAACAGCTTCATATTCGGAAGACCTTTTACAAACCAAAGTCTACCAATGATTCCATGAGTCCATCTTAATCGTGGAGGGAGTTCTTTGTTGAGGGCCTGAATGAGTCACATGCTTGCACGCGATGACTTAAAACACAGGGCATCCCTCAGTGTTCATAATTAAATTGATGTCAGGTCTAAGGCGTATGCAGCTTTCATATTGGCGACGGGCCTCGATCCCGAGACCAGATGCTTTACCGCTGTGCAAAAGAGTACCTCAATGCACAGAAGTTTTATCTGTTATTTGATGTCGCCACAGATCCTTAAACATCTCTCTTCGTTTCTCTTTTTACAATTCAAAATTAGTGAGGTCTGAAACACTATCCTGTATATCATACAAGTTTCATTTAGTTAATTTACGGATGACGATAAAGCTTCACGTACCAACTCCAAATCAAGTAGGGCAGTAATTTGCTTCCTTATAGAAAAAAGTTGCAAAAAGGGGGGGGGGGGGGGGAAAAAGGAAAAAAAAACTATTTTCTCTTTAGCTGTTGACATTGTGCATTTTTTTGCACTTAGGATTAGGACACATCAAATTTGAATGTGTCTCATCAAAATTTTTAGTTAGATGGCCTTCATACTTTCCTAAGTACTGGTTCAGTCAGTACAATAAAAATGAAAAGTTATAGGACCAGTGGTCCCTCATATCTTACTGAAAGAATGTTTGGTCTGAAGGAGCACAGATTCTCCAAAGATAGCGTTGAACATTTTGAGGAAATCTTCAACAGCGGTCCAAGTCAATTTGTGTTTCATGACATAGGTCATAAAATCATCAGAAGAGTTTGTGCAATAGTTGTAAGAGCATTTTCAAACAATGGCGAGTCGAAACTTTTCAAATTGTCAGCAAGAGTATTTGATTTGAATGTATTATAATAAGAGTTTTCAACATTATCATGCAATAGATAATCACAGATGTATTCATCCTCGCCATCAAAGAGACTAAGGGTCTTCGTCTTCATAGCGTAGAAAATGAGAATGTTCAACGGTTTTGTTACTTACGATAAAATTGTCAAGATTTTGTTCCTCACTGTTGCAGAAATTATCTTCATCGCGTAAGAATTTTAAAGAAAATTATACAAGACTTCCAACTTCAGTTAGGACTCTGCGCCAAGAGTTGTAGGCACAAAATATGCACCAACTTACGGCACAAATAGGAATTTCACTTGCTAGTAAAAAGTGGGCCCCTACCATTAATCTTCTTTTTCCGCTATAGTACATCAAAAACAAAGATAAAAAGCGTTGTAACCGCACGAAAGGTGGTATCTATCTCATTTGGAGACGAGAGAACAACGAACATTAACAAAAGTTCGATGCAGCTGAGACTGTGAGTCAAAGGTAGGCGACTCCTATTGCGCCATTCTGATTGTTCCACATTTCCTTTGAGGAGATACCAGGGAGAGCTGTAGTCGCTGACATTAAGTTGTTATTTACAACTAATCGCCTTGGCGAAATATCTGCACTAGAGTTGGAAGTCAAGTCAATTGATAATTAAAGAAATTAAAACAACCCACCTGAAAGAGTCCTCGTTAAAAAGGATAGTACATAAGGGAACGAAGCACTTTGCCGATTAGTTCTATACCTCTCCATGGCAGCCACAAACAACAACGGTGATAGTCTGGCACCGCCTGTTATAAAAAAGTTTATAACAAAACATGCCACAGCGACCGCCCATCTATTCATTGCAGTTTGATTTCAATAACGAATCACCCCTCACACGTGCCAAAACCATAACAAGCAGTAAAGTATCGCTGAAAACTTCGCGAAAATTTGCGGTTGAACATTCGAAGCGGACTCTCAAGCAACTTTGTTTCGTAACGTGTATAGAAATTGCCTAAGATCGCGTGACACATCGAAGAATTTTAAATATTCATTCATGTAGCAAGTTGTGTGGATATTTCCCAATCGATATTAATATCATTTACATAAGGCTCATATGTAAAGAGGAGAGCAAATATTTCGATCCAAGAGCATTATCTATAATGCAGATGTGTTCGTAATGGGCAAACGTCGAGGCGAGGTGAACATAAAGCATTAGTTTTTATTCACAAGTCATTGTAAATCTTCGTACAGGTTTTGTAAGCATACGGTTAATAATAAGCACAAACAGGTTTTATAAGCACTTCAAATATTAAACATTCATTCGAGGCTTCAGTAGAAAATTTCAAAATTGATACAAGTAAGAACTCGCCAAAAAACAACTAGACGTTGTACGAAAAACCGACAAGTAAAATGGTCAGTTAGAAAAAGGAATGAAATTTAGCATTTATCGCCAAGCGACCACGTTTAATTTTTTGGGATACTTGTACATAATGAACTAAATTGGGATTATTAGAAGAAACTCTCATGCACAGGCAATTAATACTTGGCAGGATATAGTTATTTCGAAATTATCTCATTTGATATGCTTGAGATATTTTGTACTCATTGCGCTAAATTTATATTTATTCTATAAAAACACTTGCCTGTACTGATTGCCTATGGGAGCTCCTCCCAATAATCCCAAATTTAGTTCATTATGTACAAGTACCCAAGTTCATTATGTACAAGTATTCGTGGTCGCAAACTTTAGATTTCCAAACTTTTTTCTGACTGCCCATTTTACTTGGTATGGTGAATGGTTGACTCAAAATAATATCCATCAACGGTGTGACGTTAAAAGTTTAATAAGATATAAACACAAAATAATTATTTACAAGTCACACACACACCACAAAATAAACATTAATTCAATTAGACTGGGAACATATATTTCTGGGGGGAATTCCTCACCTCACATGTTTACTGTTCGAGTGCTGGAGCTAAACTGAATAATTATCTACACTAAGTAGGTCTTTACTATGTCCATAGATGGCGTTAGTAGTACAGTCCGGGGAAAGAGTTATATAGAGAGTGTCACATTGGCATTTTTTTGCATTGGGGAAAACCAGATTTAAAAAAATAAATTCCCCCCTCTCTCTCTCTCTGCTCTGTGTTTATTACTTTCAATTTCCCATGTGTATACATAGGTAATGAAAGTATAGCATTCGATCATTAAAAATAAAAAAAAATAAAATCGATCTTTCCCCCTCCCCCCATTTCGCCACGTTTTGGAACGATTTCAAAAAAGTGAACTAGAAAAAATGTCTGTCGGTGTGTATGTATATGTGTCTGTGGTCAGCATAACTCCTGAACAAATTGACTTACGATGTTCAAATTTGGTATTAGGGTTAGTAGTGGCCATTGGACCTACCAAAAAAACGGCTCAAACGATTTTGATAAAAATCGCAGTGGTAATGCCTCTTAAAGTGTTCTAAACATCCCCACCTCCGAAATTCCCGTAAAAATGTTTTAGTGGCGTAAAAAGTTGAAAAACGAATGCTTTCAACACAGAGTTCTCTTGCCTTGAGCATACCTCGTCAAGGATCATTTTTTTTTTTTATTTTTGTCTCCTCAGTTTCGCTTACAACAAAGGATAATATAAGGATTATCTAAAAGTATATCGCCAAAATCACCATTTTGGCGAATGTCCCCCCCCCCCCCAGACCGATTCAAGAATTATCACAAAAAATAACGCCAAACTGACCATTTCCTCTAAATCAGCGTTCGCCACTAACTTTTATTGACGGGCCGCATGACTTATGCTAAAATTTTCCGCCGGCCACAGATGTATACCGAATACGCCAATAAATATATTGCTTTACTACATATGTTCAATGTTAGAAATGTGATAATTAATAAAAATTCAACAATATAAAGCAATTTTGAAAACTGAAACAATAATTAACTTTTTTATATTAATAAAATAACAATTGATATTTGATTCTTGTTTCAAATAATTAAAAAAATAATTTTCTGTACATCGTAAATCAAAGTCATAAAAGAAGTTAATCTTTTGTGACAATATTATAATGTGACTTGACATAAACTCATAATCAACACAAATATTTAAACCATACCTCCTAAATCTTCCATTTTAGTCGATGTTAATTGCGAGACGATGACGGCCGGTCCGCTTTTCACTATCTACTTTGCGCTTAAAACTAGTCTTCGACGCTATTATTGCACTGGAGTCATAGAGATCGCGATACTTCTTTTCACGCCCATATAAAAGAGGCCAGTACGCATTAAAACACCCAACACCTGGCCATCACATTCAGAAAAGCAGAATTCGAATTGTGACATTCACAAATCGAGGAGAGAGGGTATAAGTACAAAACCAAGCAATGAGTCATTGGTAATAATTCAAACTATATATATATATTTTTTTCCCCTTTGTTAGCAGTCTCGGGGGGGGGGGGGGAATGATCTTTCAGATTTACTGACGCGGGCCACTTTATGGAAAATGCGGTTTTTGGTAGCAAACACATACTATTGCAGACAAATTAGAATAATTTCCGCAAAATTTGATTTTTGCTTTTCAGTACTGCCGGCGGGCCGGAGAAAGAGCTGTCGCGGGCCGGATCCGGCCCGCGGGTGGTTTAATGGCTGACGCTGCTCTAAATGAATGATGAAAATATAAAAACGGTAAAATCCACGTCAGTATTGTTACGAATTTTTGTATAGTTGTAAATATTTCGTAGTGTTAATTTTGTAAATAGTAAAATTTATGTACATTTCGCATAAGGCAGTGCAATAGTTCATCGTTAGTTTGTTTCCCTGCAATGTGTGTCTCAATGCTTGATAACGAGTTTTACAGAGGTAACGCTGGGAAGCGAGTTTTACAAGGAGCAGGGCATTTAACATTATGGTAATGGCAATCTCGCCAAATTGGCGAGATAGAGCCAAGTTGGCGACGGTTTTGGCGACTAATGTTTGTCGCCAAATTTGGCGAGAAATCGCCAAATGTCACCAAACTTGGAGACCATTTTGCGACATTTTCGGTTCCCATGTACATGTATAGGACTTTTCAACTACGATCTGGAAAGTTCTCCAAATACCTACCTCTAGAAGTTTCACGTATGCAAGCAAAGAGAACTCTGTATTAAAGCCATTCATTTTTCCACTTTTTACACCATTAAAGCATTTTTAAGGGAATTTCGGAGACAGGGATGTTTAGAACACCTTAAGAGGCATTAGCACAGCGATTTTTATCAAAATCGTTGGAGCAGTTTTTTAACAATCATTGCAAAACATGATTTTTTCAATAGCAACTACCTTATGCGCATGCGCGATTTTGACGAAAACCTTAATGGTAGGTCCTTGGTCCATCACCAACCTGCTCACCAAATTTGAACATCGTAGGTCAATTTATTCGGGAGTTATGCTGACCAGCATGTACACACAGACAGACATTTTTTCTAGAAAACTTTTTTGAGATCAGAATGTTCCAAAATGTTTAGAAATGCAAAAAAAAAAAAAAAAAAAAAAATTTACCGAATGTGGGTAATAGAAAAACTCAAAAAAGTAAATGCAAATGTTTTTGGAGCTATAACAAGCACTGAGCACCCAACTTTCCTAGAAATGATAACATAATGAAGCTAAAGTTACTTGGAAAATAAATTCCAATTTTGAAAGAATTTGAATCAAAGTTAAGAATAATTCTAAGTGAGCAATTTCCTCTTACCAAATCAAACTGTAGCGACCTCTCTCTTTCGAAGCGGGCGCATGTTGAGTTTGAGAACTATAATTGACATTTCCGAGATGCTTGAGCGCTGTGTGTAGAAAATTACAATAAAAAGAAAAAGATTAAAACTTATGCCAATAAGTATAAAAATTTTCGCGCATAATATATTTTTAAAATCCTAGCAAGACTTTCTGTTCAATTCATATTATTCACATTACATAAGTAGCCACATAATGGATACTTCCCGCATTTTTTAAAAACGAATGAAATTAGTACATATTTATGAAGAATTTCTTTCTGAGTCCAAATATTTCAACAAAAGTTCTTTAAAAAATTAGTTATTTAAATATTAAGAAAAGAACAAGGTAATTTTGATCGCAAATTTAAAAAAAAAAAAAAAAAAAAAAAAAAAAAAAGGAGCATTGAGCAGAAATTTTTATGTTTATGGCCTTTTCGAGACATTTAGAATTGAATAAAAAAAATGTAAAAAAAAAAAAAAATGCTGGAATTGTCCATTTACAAAAATATGGTAACTAATATTTTGAATTTGTGGAAAATTCCATGTTTACTGTAAAAATTTCTTGAAGTGTATTGTGGACGCTAAAAATTTAAGTTTTTGATTTCAATCCTTTTCATCTTGAACCAGCCAGTGAAACCGGGCTGCATCCAAATTTATTAGTTTAAAGCTAAAATTATATATTTTACAATTTTCTATAATGAAGATCCAATTTCTACGGTAAGTGTATACAAAAATCCTATAAATAGCAAATTTGTTGCCTCAATATTCAATATCAACCCAAACTAGTGATCTTCCTCCGAACAGCAGCCGAGTGTTCCTAAAACGCTTTTCTGCTGCGACATATTGCCATGCTTTGCCCTGGTAACCGATAGAACCCAACAGATCATTTCCCTCCACGTAATGTGTAGCGAGACTGCCAGTGAGCACTTTTCTTGACCTTGAGAATTCAATGAACTAAATGGTCGAAAATTAGCGTAGTGGGTAGGGAAAAGTGAAAACGAATGCTTTTTTTTTTTTTTTTTTTTTTTTTTTTTAATTATTTTCGAAACTTGGAAGAAATAAAATTTTACTCTTCTGTATTTTTGCATCTCCGTGTTCCTCTGTTCTAAATACTGTCTCCTGAATGCCATGAGATATAGTTGAATAATAAAAAAATCGTTAAAAATATTTTTTTTTTAATTTTTACTATTTAAAAGGGTAAAAACTGAAAATAATTATGAAGTATTAACCATCAACCTGAAAACTAAAAAACAAATAATTCGGTTCTATTAACTACCAACAAATATCGAATCAGATAATTAACAGTAATAATACTAATAATAAAAATACAATTCAGTTAAATAGCTACAAATTCTCCCAAAAATAGACTTTTTTGTAGGAAGACATAGAAATGGATGACTTTATTGGCAAATCAGTGGGTGTGTGCAAATTGTTTTGGTAATTGCATAAAAGTAATTTTGAATTAATTATAAATATAAAATATTGATATTCCTCCTTTCCTTTATTTATTTCCAATTATTTTTCTAATTAGAAACGGAGATAATTTTAACAGATACTCTAGTATTTATTGTTTAACTGGACTGACCGATAGGAATTTTTCGGGTGTGCTCCTCACAACTATATTTGTGACAGCAATTGTGGAGCAATTGTGACAAATAGTCTTGTGTTGATTGTCGGTCTACATGACCCAAAAGCAAAAATGTATTTACCAGTGTGTAAAAAGATTTTGGGAAGTAAAATTTGTCTGTCCGACAGAAAAATCCTTCCAGTCGATTGATTATTTATAGTATCCATATGAAATCGATTCGTCAAAGTCATTCAAACGTTTTCAGTCTCTCTGTTTGTGAGGATATTGGAAAGGCCAACCAACCTTAAATTTTTCCCGTTATTCTTTTTTTCTGCTCTGTATAAAATATGCTTTTTAGCACAAGAGCTTCTTCCTAGAAGTCCACCACCACCGCCACTACTTGTGGGGGTGATAATCATGTGACCCTTAACCAATCACCTTAAAGAATCGAATTGTGTTCTAGTTAGGTGACTAGAAATCCCGTTTCGACAAAACGCTTTTGCTCTTTGATTGGCTGATAGTGCCTTTGAAGAAGAGAAACTAAAATCCTAGTTCCTTAATGCTTTGCTGACGAACAACGTAACGCGCTATATTGTCATTTTTCATTTCTGTTTGTGGAAGTCAACGAATTTTGGAGGAATTTTGATTTTTAATCAATCTAAAATGAATTCAGCATGCAGTAAATGAAATAAATAAAAATATTTATTAAATTGTTTGTAAAATATACTATGTATGATTTCAAGAGTATTTAAAAAAATATATGAAGGAAATGTGATAGTTTCTCAGTAAGAACTTGTGCAAATTGTAGAATTTGAAATAAATATTTTATCACCCCCCCCCCCCTCCCCTTCCCCGATCTTAAAACTTAGATTTCAAATTTTACAAAATAAGAATTTTAAATCTAAACATATTTATATATTTTCAGAAAATTATTTAAAAATTAAATTAAATGTATTATAAATAATACATTAATTTTTAAACTTTTATTCATAGAGAAAATTAATTTTAGTGAATTCCTCTTTCAATGAATGTAACTATAATTTACACACTAAACTTTCAAAGATCCATAATATTTTTTATTACTATTGTTGTTATTGCTATTGTTGTTATTGTTGTTGTTATTATTATTATTATTGAAGAACGGTAAAATGTGCTACAATTCGAAATGATTCCAAATGAAAACTAAAATAAATAAAACTTTTTCCCAACAACTTTTCTTCTTATTAGCAAAAAAATTATTTACCTGAGAGCAAGTCTGCCTCTAAAATCCCGGTTTGTCACGACACTCCGAGTCCCCTAAGATAGCGCACAATCAAGAAAAAGAAATGAATAACACCTCCTTCCTCTCGAACTCCTATTAGCCAATCAGAGAGCAAAAGTGTTTTATGGAAGCCTGATTTGTAGCGACCTGTTACTCCACTCTATTTTTTTTTTTTTTTATAGTAGCGGCTTCTCAAAATGATTGTATATGTTTGTTTTTCGTTGCCTTAGTTACATTAGCCTTGCATGTGTTTGTGTTCGCTAGGTTGTCATCGGTTTTTGTAAACTAAAAGAAAACTTATATGTTATTAAATTGTATTTTATACTAGTTTTAAGCTAAAGTTTATTTTTCCAAGCTTTTAAATGGGGGATCGCACGGTTAATATCGAAGTAAGTGAAATTATTTAAATAACTACTATTTGAAAAGCATTTAATGAGGCTGTGTATATATGGTCCTAGTTCAGTGTTGTCATTTGTTTTTCTAATTATTAGGTACATTACATGCCGGTATATAGAAAGATTGTAATTAAAACTTATCTTTTGAGCAATAAGTTACCAAAAATCTTTTTTTACTATTCAGAACAGAACTTGGAAATGTCACCCCGTATTTTTAAAATCGTTCGTGAAAAATTCTTACTGAATAAATGGAGTCGTTAAATTTGTCTAATTTATTTAAAGATTTTCTATGTTTGTCATTTGGTTTCAAATAATGTACTGAATATTCTGTAATATGCAGAACATATAAAAAAAAAAGGAATTCCCCATGTTAATTCTTTGATGATCAGCGGACGTTTCAGAGGTCTGTGTTAGCTTTCTGGAAATTCTCAGTAGATGTTTACTTAAATGATACTCTAATTAAATGTCTACTGCAAAAAGTAATTTGCTCTTTTTAAATTGGTTAGCGTTCTAGCTTCTAGACCACGAGGTTGCGGTTCAAGTCAAGTGT
Source organism: Linyphia triangularis (assembly GCA_963978545.1). Taxonomy (NCBI): domain Eukaryota; kingdom Metazoa; phylum Arthropoda; class Arachnida; order Araneae; family Linyphiidae; genus Linyphia; species Linyphia triangularis. The sequence goes on along the minus strand of OZ021729.1, from coordinate 51,303,813 downwards.
AAGGCATGGGTGTTTGTAAATGTATGTTGGCTTGTCAAATGACGAATGTTTCGGTGCATTATAGCCCTCGTGTTGCTGACGGCGCCAGATAATCTGAAAACAACCAATCTTTTTAAATTATTTTTTCAGTTTCTGTCAAAGACAGTGAGACTTATTTGTCATTTCATAGTCACTAACATTGCTTTTTAGCTTTTTTTTCTTTGAAACATACCTAACCAGAATATAAGACTTTGTGCCATATTTCTTATTTATTACCGTCATTAATTTTACTTTTTCAAGTGGAATAAAAATGGAAGCTAAATAAATAAAATAAAAAAATTAACATTTTCATGTATGTTTAATTAGAATACTAATTAGTATTATTTATTATTTTTTCAAAAATGAACATAGGGAAGACTTGTGTACCTAGAGCCACCCCACTTTTATTGAATAAAGTTTAGTTTTAAGTTTTTTTACTTGCTTGGGTAAATAACAACACCCCAATTGTGCTCTTTTGGCAACCATTTTGAAATATTAGCAGAGAACAGTGGTAGAAGTGAGAAAATAAAAGTGGGGGGATGCCCAGAAGTTGGTGAAAAGTGCATCTCCCCACTTCTCCCAACGATAAATTTTATAATTTCGCATTTTATAATAGAAATATTAACTAATAAGGAGATAACTTATACTTTCTAACACTACCATTGAACAAGGATCCAAACTCTAGCATAGAACAATTATATTATTTTAGTAAATATTATGCGACTTAGTTTTTTTTTACTTGGAAGTAAGAGATAAAGTGAAGTAATATTTCCATATTATATACTTCTTTTATTTTAGATTTTATAATGAGTTCCTTTGAATTTAAATAGTCCTTCTAAATGTGCATACTTTCATGAAATTAAATTAATAGAGAACTCTAGAAAGTTTTTTTTTTAAACAATAGATAGTTTGTCTTTATATGAAACAAGAATAGAAATTTTACTTTAAAATAAGTTCCTCTAATGTTAAAAGTTGACAGAGTTCTTGTTAATAAAAATACTTATATCTTTGTACAAAGTAGTATAGTACATTTTTATAATAGTATGATGTATACACACCATAAATAGCTTTAAAATTTTCGAATGTAAAAAAAATGTCCCTGTTTCTAAGTGCCACTACAATTAAAGGTTATTGTTATTTTTCTTTAGTTGGTTTTTGAAGGATTGAGTGTTTTTAAAAGTGGGGGGATGGATTTCAGTGGTTTTAGAAGTGGAGGGACGCATGGGTATTTTCTTGAAAAGTGGGGGGACGCGTCACTCCGCGTCTACCCACACTTCTAGCACTGGCGGAGAAAGCTGTGGAAAGTTATAAGTGAAAAACATTTTTATATGGTCTGCAGTAACATTTTGCAGCTCATGTCTTTTATTGTTTTACAAAGTTAAATTGAATACATTTCTTTGAATTCCAGTAAATAATTTTGTTTGTAACATTAAGTACTAAATGAAATGTTTAAATAAGTCCTTTCTCCATATCCATTTTTAGTAGAAGACATTTTATATGAAATTACCAAGTCGTGTACATATTGCCACATAGTTGCTTATTGTGTTCAAATTGACAAAACCAAAATCTGTTGATGCTTCAAAGTGATAATGCATGGATCTCATTTTTTTAATCAGTTTTTCAAGTTGTGAAAATACTTGTAATTCACTAATAATTTGACACATTGTAATTCATTATAATTATTATATGATAAACCAATGACTGATATTTACTCGATATTTGTTTCTTTTATAAAATTCATCTTTGTCTGTTAGTTTTATATTCATTATGGACTGAAACCTCACTTAAAGAGAATTGTTCTAGGTACGTCAATAGCTGGCCCTAGGTACAACGCTGTCTTGTACCTAGGGCCATTTGTGAAATTTCTTTAAAAACCTTCTATTTGACAGAATCTATTATTTTAAGTATTTATATTAATTCCAAGGGGAAGCAATTACTATAACGATGTATGCGTATCAGTTTCATATTTTTAAACGGCTCAGTGGCTCATTTTATTTTCATTGAAAAACGGCGGTCCTAGGTACACATGTCTCAACTATATATATATATAGAGAGAGAGATAATGTATTAAAAAAAATCTTTCTCTATATTTGCCCAACAAAAAATATTCTTTAAATACCATAATTTTTTATGACTTCAACTTCTATACTTTTAGTTATTAATTCCTATTAAATTTCCTGAGCTTACAGAATCTTTATTTGCCTGGTCAACATACCTACTTTGTATGTAAAAAGTTTTGCAATTTGTTAATTTAAAAATTTTCGCACTATTTCAAGAAGGATTATCTATTCTTTCCAATTTATATTGTTCTAGATATGATAAAAAATATATATATAATCAGATCATATTTTTAATATTAATAGAAAAATTCATTAATTTCTACATTTTTGTATCAAAATGTATTTTGTTTAAGAATAATTGATAGGGTATTTTGACTTAACAGGCTATATTTTTCTAGGATTCCTTGATCTACTACAGTAGAGCTCGGATGTATCGAACCATGCAAATAATTGCAGTTGAAGGAATAAAAAGATACCCAGATGATCCTGTGTATAAGTTGTATTACTGTGTTTCTCTGATACATGAAGGTATTTTCATTTCGAGAGAGATTTAATTGTCCTTTCATTCCCTATATATTGAAATTAGCAACATTTTCTTAACATTCATTGATATGAGTTTATAGTTTTTAAGCAAGAAAAAAAGCGTCTAAAATCTTGCCACACCACCTGCAAAGTTAAGCATATTCTTACCTCAAAAATTAGGTTTAATATAATACATTTAAACTATCACTTTTTACAGTGTGTAACATCAAGGGTGCTGTGGATTGAGATTTTTTTTTTTTGGTAGTGTGTCAAATTTCAATCAGTTCCTGTCTGAATTTTCTTTGATATTTATTGATATCATTTTTACTTACTTTTTTGTCTTACATAGCAGTACTAAATACCAATTGCTACTAAATACCATGTTGGCTTAAATCTTTCTGTATAGGAAATCTACTGAAGTATACTTTGTAATACATCACTGTGGAGAATCTATACTCGGAGAACTAATTCTAGCAGTCCATGTGTCATAATACTCTTTGCCAAAATCTTAAAAGATTTCCAACATAATCTTAATGTTTTGAGAAGCAGCTTTGTTTCTCTAAATTTAAATTCTTTCCCTTTTCTTACTATTATATACTGTATGTCCATAAAAGAATAGCCCAGTTATAAATTTTAATGGTATTTAATTTGTGTAATTTATATACACAAATGTTTAATTATGAATTTAATATTGTATGAAAGCTCGATTAGTTTGCCTTCAATTTGATATATGATTTGTTGTAAATAGTCTAAATTAAACTGTTATAGTGTATGTACCATTGACTCCAACATTATATTATGGACATTGTGTATTGAAAATATTTTACTTAACTAGACTATAGTTATAATAATATTAAAAAATATATCTAAAAACTATTGTTCAGTGGCCATAATTGCTGAGGTTGCATTTAGTATTATCCGAAAACTTCTAGCTGAATCAATTATATTTTGTGCATAATTTTTTATATTGTTAGATGAATGAGTAGTAATCTATAAAAAATATTAATCAATAACTATCTAAATACCCAAGTTTTGCCATGGTTTTTCCTTGTTTAATTTGTTTTTTACCAACCATAGTAGCATATACAAAAATAACTAAAATTGATAAAGAAAATTTTCAAAGACGATATTTCTTAGCTTCATTAAAAACGATTTGGCATAATGTTGGATGACAAATTGAAATATGTTTTTAATATTGATTAAAATAAAACTTGTAGAATCTAAATTTAAGTAGAGCATTTCCTGATTCCTAGCAGTACAAATTCCGAATTGTTTTACATAACATGCTAACTCCTAACTGGTACTACAGATTTTCATTATCTGTCATCTTAATTTCATATAAATGCAAAAAAACTTACAGTATGAGTTTTTCTTTTAAACAAATGTATTTTACATAAAATTTTCTTTGTAATGTGAACTGAACAAAAGCATTTTAGGGATGATATTTGTTAAAAAGCTGTCATTAATTATTTTCATTAATAGGTAACTTTCAAAAATTTCAAGCTATTTATATTATTGTAGAACGCTTGTCTGAAGCAGAAGAGGGTCTAAGAGAAATAGAAGATATTCCTGATGTTTCTTTAGCTTGCTCAATTTTATCAGCACATGTCCAAAATCCTTTAGAGACTTTTGGTAAGTAAAATTGTTATTTTAGTCTCAAGAATATTGTAAACCATTTCATTTACTTCTTGAACTTTTGTTCTTAATACGGAAAACTTGAAGTCAAATAATATTAAAGTACTGAAGCATCCACATAAAATGCTACAATCCTACCTCTGCTTGAGAGACTGAGAAAATTATTAAAAATAAAAATCGTCTGCATTTAGTAAAATTTTCATGAACTATTTATTTGTATAAAAATAGCAATTTTTAATACTGTAAAATTAAGATAAGAATATTTAGATAGTTAAAAATCCCTCCATAATATAGATATAGAATGTTATTTTAAGGCATTACAAAAGTAAACATACATTTATTAAATTTGATCTCTTATCTTTGGATAACACAGCCCATACAGTTGTAATAAAAAAAAATTACTTTTGGACAATATTTTTTATTTAAGGTTATGTTTTGTATTATGAGTCTATGTCTTTCTTTGTGTTCTGATAATCTAATTTTTTGTAATGTTTTAGATAATATTCTCAGAGGAAAGGTGAAGGATAATCTTGAAGTTGCTGGAGAAATGGTACTTATATGAAAACTCGTACATCGTTTTTATTTATTTAGTTTTATTAATTTTTTTACTGAAATGTTCTTGATTTTGTTAATCCCTGAATATGCCATGTTATAAAATATTAATTTTACTTTGTCTACTATTTCTTAAAATTGTTTTGTTAAGTAAAATTATGTGTGAAATTTTTTACTCTTTTTAAAATAGTACAATTGAATGTACACACATTCAAAGTATTTGAAGTTACACAATTATAGCTCTTAAAATATTTAAATGAAGTAGTCTTGAATAAAACAAAATATATACTTGTGAATAAGAAGTCAAAATTAGAACATGACCTTGGAAAAAGTGTTACAATTCAAAGTTTGAAGTTTTTAAAACAGATTGAAAGAAGTGTTGCACAAAACCATTTCAAGAACAGTTTCACAATTGCCCCTTATCATTAACTGTTGGAAAAAAGTAAAACTTTTCTGTATTATTAAATGCATTTTTCTGTACCTCTTTTGCCAACGAAAAATAGTGAATTCATAAGTGGTGAATATTTTCTTTGACTTTCAATATGATAGTGTTAAGTACATCTCAATTTAGTAAATTATTCTTTCTTCTACTAAAAATTGTGTTCTTATTTTATTAGTTATATTCAAGATTACTTGTTCTCGTTAGTTTTAAGAAATAACAATAGTTACAAATTTAAGAGCAATATTATATAGCAGATATAACTTTTTTTATTTCCTACGTTGTTTTTACATGAGCATCAAGTGGTGAAAAAAGTTTTAATATTGGCACACATTGAAACACATTTATTTATACACATACATAAACCATCACATACCAACAATTAGCATTTTATGCATCCAATTTAATTGATTGAAAATTAAAAATTATAAATAATTATTTATTTAAAAATGTCAAAGCATAGTACAATTTTGGAAACGCGTAAATTTAATTTAAATATTTTAATAACACCAACTCTTTATGAATAAATCTCTAACAACATTTTAAATTGAATCAAGTATAATTCAAAGTATGAAGTGGAATTTGTTTAGATTTAATTTAAATCAGGTAGAGAATGTAAATGAGCCTAGAATGAAAACCTTCTACTTAATTTTTTCTGAAAATGCAATTTTGTAAGAATTAGAACTAAGTCTTTATTACTCATCAAGTAAACAAGATAGTTTTAAGAAATAATAATAGTTACAAATTTAAGAGCAATATTATATGGCAGATATGCTGACGTTTTTTCCTGAGTATCAGGTAGTGGAAGAACTTTTAGTATTGGCACACATTGAAACACTTTTATTTATACACTTGCATAAAATCTTATTCTTGTCCATAAATTGAGAACTGATATTCTGTATTATTGACATCGAATGAGTACTTCATAATTTAATGTTATACAGCTTTTCAGGAGATATAAATAACTTTATAAAATCAAGTATTCTAACCTTTATTTTGCAATTTTTCTATTCCTCATAGAACAAACAATATTCAAAACTATGTAGATTTGCCTTGTTTATTTCATTCCATATTTTGAAATATACTTGATTTAATTTAAAATGTTGATAGAGGTTTACTAATATATTTGCTGATGTTATTAAAATATTTGCATTAAATTTGCATGTTTCCAAAATTGTGTTTTGCTTTAAAATATTTAAATAAAGAATTGTTTATATTTTTAATTTTCTGTTATTTAAGTTTGGTGTATAAAATGCTATTCGTTGGAGTTTTTGTTTATTTTTTTTGTGACACTATAAGCTTCTTTGAATGTCCTTTTATTTTAATTTATGTATCTTGTTTATACTTTTTCAGGCTCTTTATGTAGTTGGTGTTGTTTTTATTCTCCTTAACAAGCCTGATAAAGCACGCCATTTTATAATAAAGTTATTAAAAGTACCTCATCTTTCCAAAAAGGTAAGCAAATTATATATAGACACAAGAGACAAATAAACACAAATTAGTTTAATATCAATCAATTCACAGCATAATATAAGTCCACCACATTTTACTCAATGAGCATTTTCTTGTGATAGTTTTTTTTATTAGATATACACAAGAAAATATTACATTTAACACACACCTATGCTGTAGCAATTGTAAACAATTCCATTTAAAGTTTTGCAACTATAATGGTTTCATTGACAAATCTACAATTTTTCAAGTGTCCAAAAATCCTTCAGCATTTATTTTACAAATTTCTTAAAATTTTATTCCTATTTACATGCTTTAGTAACAAAATATAAGTTGACTAAAATTTTTAAAGTACATAAAAGAAATTGTATTTCACACAATATTTTTAATTTTATAGTTACTTGGCATGAATGTTTCAGTATTTTACTTTACACATTTAAAGTTTAATTTTAGTATTATATCTGTTTTTGTAAAATGTAACATGTTATCTTAAAAAGCAAAAGGATTTGAAGTATTTTTTGAAATGTTAAAAATATATATATATTTTTTTTTTTTTTTTTTTTTTTTTTGTATTTAAAAATGTTATAACACTAAATCATGTAGTTTTTTTTTTTTTTTTTTTTTTTTTAATTTTGGATATTTTGATACTTTTATTTCTGTAATAGAACTACAGCACTTGTTTACTTAGAGTAGTTCATTATCATTTTTTAAAATGTGAAGCAGTTGATTGTTAAAAGATTAAACACCATTCTTTTACTTAAAAAGGTAAGGCAAGTCTTCCCAGTAAATATGAGTTTAAAATTATTTCTTTTTCTTTATTAAAGACCACAGTTTTAATGGGATGGATTGAATTGTTGACCCATGAAGGTATGCCTTCAAAAGAAGTTTGGAAATATTTTGAAAGCTCAGACAAGTATAATTCTTATTTTTTTCTATGCATTAAATCATACTTTAATTCAAATTTACTTGTAAATATGCTACTCTTGTTACTTACTTGTAGTATTCAATGTATTTGAAGGTTTGGCTTTATTTTAGTGATCCATACTCGTTTAAAGTGTTCATTTCACATGGCTTTTATGTTTGCAGACCAGAAGAAACTAAAATTTAACTCAAAATTATAAATTCCTAAAAGTAGACATAATTTGTTTATTTTTTTTCTTTTTCAAAATAATATTGACAAATCTGATGATCATTTTCACCTATAAAAATTATTTTTTCCTTCATATTCTAAATTTGTTAAAATGAAATATTACTAAGGTAAACAAACTGGGACATGCAGTTTGTTTTTTTAAATTATTCATAAATATTAAATATAATCTATCTTGTTATGCAATGAATTTTTAAATTCCAGTACAACTATAGAATGATTTTAATTATTTGAAATTTCTTCAATGATCTGATAACAAAATTTATTTCATTGCTGAAACAATTATACTTAATACTTGTGTGCTAACTTTTCAAAACTTGCCTAATTTTAAGAAATTCCTAGCACTAGAAATTGTTTAGCACTAGAGCTTGGTTGTTCTTACTCTCCAAATAAAATATGATAAATTTACTGTCCATAACTTTTAAAGATATGAATTTGAGAAAGTTCAATAAAAACTCATGGTACCTACTAAATTTTACCTTTTACGTTGCAGAATTTTCTATTTGATGCAATCATTAATTTAACTCATAAAATTGTTCTTTCAAAGGCTTGTTGCTTTTTTTTTTTTTTTTTTTTTTTTGGAAAATATCAGGATACTTTTTGGATTAAAAAAAATAACAGTATTTCCAAACTTTTTAAATTACATATTTAGTGTAAATCCAATTTATGATGCATATTAAACATACATAGATTTATGATACATATTGCTATGAATTTTCCAGAGGAAAGTATGACACAGCTTTATAAAATATAATTCTTGTTTTTCTCAAATTCTCTTTGTACAACAGCAAACTCACTACCAAGCTTTGAACAATTCGAATCTTCTACAGCTTCGAACACAGCAATAATTCAGACATCTTAAAAGTGAAATGTGCACAGAACTCCACCCAAAACAGCTCTTACTAAATACAGCTTCTTAACTAAATAGTACTTCCCAAAGTCTTTTATATCTTTGTGTGTAAACTTTCTGTGAAGATCCGGAAAAGTCTATCTGGCAATCAGTGCTCTCTTGAAAGATCATAAAGTTGCCTCATTAACTTCTAGCTATTGCCAATATTGAGCTTGTATTATAGTCACTAATAAATCAATTTAAGGAAACGGAACTATTTAAAAAAATGTGTATATTGTTTTCTTTTATATACAGGAAAATTATGTAAAAAATATTATAGTACATTTAACAAAATTATTTATCTTCAGTTCTTCACCTGAAGCTGTGTTTGGACGAGCCAAGTACCATGAAAGACAAGAAAACTATACGAAAGCTTTAGAATACTTAAACCAAGCTATTGTACTATTTCCAAAATATCCTGCAGCATTTGTCGAAAAAATGAAAATACACCTGGCTTTAGAAGATTGGGAACAGACTTTAATGGCCGCTCAAAGGTAGATGGTTATATGCATCAATTTCATTTTAATGCATAGTTCTACAGAGTCTAAAATATAACTCGTATTACACTTTAGATTTGTCAAATTGATAATGCTTTTAAATTGCTCCTAACTTTTTTTTTTTTTTTTATAAAGTAGTGCAATAATTTTATCTAGTTATTTATTAAAATTAAAAGAAAAAAAGGAAATTTCTTTGTAACATGATAAAGATTTTGAAGATAATGTAAAATGAACCAATTATTAACTATATTATGTCATATTTTTAGGGCATTGTTCTTTGATGGGAATAATATTGAGGCTTTGAGATTTAGCTTGATGCATTTGCTTACACAAGGTGGAGCAATTGAAGAGGTATGATTTATATGAACTCCAGTCAACTATTAATGAGTAAACTCCAATGTTTGTTTGTTGTTCTAAAATGTTATTCTGTTTAAATACTATTTTCTTGACAAATTGTTTCGAGTACCATTGAGAACATATTAAAAAACACAAAATCATTCAAAATTGATTTTTTTTTTTTTTAAATATAAAGCAAGATTTTATTGTTCCTTCGTTTTCTAAAACAATTTGTCCCTAAAACATCTGATACAAAGTATTGCTGCTCTGTGAAATTAAGGGGTCAAAAATCTCGGCAGTCGAAAAATGTTCAGAGATTCGAAATTATCATCTTACCACTGCCAGCAGTTAAGTATCTCACATATATATGAGTAGCAAAGACATAGCATTACTTTTCAAACTTATTTTTAATGTAATAAAAGATAGTTTACATGTCAGCAAGACTGAATGTGTTCTACAATCTACAATACAGTTCATTATTAAATTCTATGCAGACAAACCTCGCAAAATTAAATCCTAAACTTTAATTAAGATTTCGTTTTGCGAGGTATGAGAGGGATACTACTTTAATAAAGTCATGTCCCTCTTCTAAGCCCGGTAAATGCGAGACGGGAGACGGACGTCGCAGATTTTCCAGCAGCCTGCAGATCATTTTACAAATCAAACTTTAAAAAAAAAAAAAAAAAAAAAAAAAAAAAAAAAAAAATTTAATATATAGTTCGATTTCTAAGTAGGGTGATTTGAGTCAACGCACATGCGCGACACTTCATTTCATGAAAGAGAAATCGGAATCGGGATGCTCTCCATGCGCGATTTTAAGGAGATTATATAGAAACATAATAAGTTCTATGTGCTTTCGCGCGTTGGTGTGTAGTAGTTAGCTTCGCTAAAAGTTATGCTGCTGTAAAGACCTCTGTTGCCGAGAATCAGGTTGCTAAGACGGGAAATATCGCCGATATTTACGTCGTTACGATGTTCCTTTTCGGCGAGTGTTACGCCGATATAATAACCCCTATTTCGAAGGTTTGCGTCTCAATGATTGTCACCATCACTGAGATTACGTAGTTGTGATAGTCAACTTCGTAAAGTGTTACGTTGATAGTGTAATCGTCTCTATTGCATAAATTTCCAGATTTCTACCGATATATTAGACGCTAACGCCGATACTTACGTTGGTATAATGGTCGTTTTTGCGGATTTTTACCTTGGTGTAAATGCCGAGATTTGCGCCGGTAAGGTGATCGATATTTGTGTTGGAGTAGTGGTAATTTTCACCTAGGTTTAAGCCGTTTTAGTAGCAGCTATTGGCGAGAATTGCGATGCCGTTTTGGTGTCATTCGCATAGGCTTGAGCTGATGTGACGGCCGTTATGTCCGTGATTAGTGTGAAGATCGCTTTCGCCGTTTGGTTTGAATTTATACAGAATGATTAGAATTTTAATTTAAGATACAATATTTTTTAATATTTCCGTTTTAATATTTAATTTATGTAACCAAATTTCTATGTCTATGTAAAACAGGAATTTTTGGTAAAATTGACAAATAAGGTGCTTTTGTATTTTATGCAAACTTAAAAAAAAAAAAAAAAAATTACGCTGCAGATTATTTTCTAATATTCTAATTAGTGTCGCAGGCTGGCGGAAAAGTTTCTGCTACTGGGCTTCTAAGTGTGATTACCTGTGGAGAGGGCCTGTGGAGGGGTATTCATACATCTAACAAAGTACTTTAAAATATGTAGTAAAGTGTTTAAAACAACTGGGAGGAAACACTCAGAAAAAGCAACTGTTTCTTTCATCAGGTGGTTTGCGACCTCTTAATTCTCCACCTTTCAAAGATCTTGTCAACAGTGGGTTCTATTATACCATTCGTCTATTATACCGGTTCTATTATGAATTCGTCAACGGCCATACTATGATGAACATACCGGTTCTCATTCGATCACCGAAGTCAAGCATCATCGGGCGCGGTCAGTACTTGGGAGGGTGACCACCTGGGAACACTGCGTGCCGTTGACATTCTTTCCCTTAACCTTCTTACGTCTCTTCCCCATGGAAATGAGATTTGGATTTTGTCTGACAGCAGAAGCGCACTACAACACCTGAGTGATTGGCGGGGTGTTAGAGACCATGTCGGAGTGGCAATACTTAATAAGTTAAAACGACTTTCCGCATCGCATCAGATTCATCTGCAGTGGATCCCTTCCCACATTGATCTTGAAGGGAACGAGATTGCGGACATGTTGGCAAAGGCTGGTGCTGGCGAGGCCTCTGTTCCGTCAGTGCCTCTCACCTTTACGGAGATTCATTCTCAGATTAAACACAGGAACAGGACTACTTGGATTGTCCCCCCAGCGCATCATTGGTATCAATATTCCCGTCCTGGGGGCTCCCTTGCTCAGGGTTTTAATAGACAGGAACAAACTACTCTTGCCCGCTTTCGAAGTGGCCACCTTCAGACATTGAAATTTATTGAGGGATCCAGGAGCTTCGAAATCTGCAAACACTGCTCTACTGAACAGGCTTCGCCTGATCACATCCTCGCGTGCCTGGGACTATCTAAGAAGGATTTGGCCGACGACCCTGTTTTGGTGTTGGATTTTTTGAGGGTGTACGACATCATGGACCTGGTCTAGCTCTGCTGGCCTCTGGGGGCATGCAACAACAACAACATTATACCATATTTCCCTAATAGAATGCTATCTTGGATCCTGTTAACCCCAATTACATCACATGGATGTTTTTGTATGGCCCCAAAGATATACAGGCTAAATTTATTTTCCAAAAATTTTAATTTTTAAGAAAATTTACTATAGTAAAAATTATTTATAGATTTTAATTAGAAAATTTGTCTGGGTTTGGGTTACAATAATTAAAAATTACTAAAAGTGTATTTTGAACTATGCTGGATTTATGACTGGCTTAATGTGGCTGAAGGAAGTTGCTGTTTATCTAAGTATGAATAAATTCACATTACCTATGCAGTATTATGACACATAAGAGGTGTATAAATTAACAATGGGAATTTAAAAAATTTAAATTTTACACCTAGCTCGCATTTATTTCATGCCTGGTCATTTGTTAGTTTAATATTTTCATTAGATTTATTAACTTTAACCATGATATTGGCATTTAGTTGCGTAATATTGTGATCTATGAAACTATTGAATGCTATTGTATTTTCAAATAGTTTTTCTACTTTTTAAATTTCATATATTCTAAAAAACTTAAAATATTTTTAGAATTAAATGCCAAATATAGTTCATTGATACTCAGTTAACATCCTTTTTTCTCATTCTAGATTGAAGAAAAAGTTAAAACATTATATGCAGTAATGACCAAATGTGAACCTAAAAATGCAGAGTTATTTTGTGAAACAGCTCAACTGCTGTCTAGAATGGTAAGAAAATTAACTAATATTTCTTTGTGAACCTAATTAAATATGTATTTTTAGTTAGTAAGAAATGTTGTTACTTTATCAGAAACAAACCAAGAAACAAAACACCTTTTTGAGAATATAAACTTAAACAAGAAACCTTTATAGAGATTTATTCATATAATGACCAAAGTTTTTACACATGCTTTTCTGTGTTATGGTATGATGTTTACTCCTTTAACATAATAAACAACCTTTTAATAGCTGTTTTGTGTTCTAATTTTTAACACTCTCTCTGATTAACAAAACTGTTAGTATTTTAAATTTTTTTCAAAATGCAATATTTTTATATTATTGTGTAATTACAATACATTAATAAGTAAATATTTATGATAATTACATTACATTAATAAGTTATGTAAATTTAATAATAGTTTAATTCATATTTGTACATTATATTCATATGTATTACAATTTTCCGACAAAGTAGGACCTCTATTTAGGTATTAAGTTAGGCATATATTACAAAAGAAATTTTTAACTTATTTCAGGTATGTGTTTCTTCTGCAAATTAGCAGAAATCCACTAATTTTATCAAAATTATCTATTAAATGATTTAAAACATGTTATCTCCTTTTTTAGTAATCAATAACTTTTCGATTTTCTTTTTCTACTTCATCAACAAGATTTCTTCTCATTCCTCGGTGTCCTAACTTTCCCTTTATGAACTTACTGTGCTAAGGACATGAGATGGCCTGAAAATAGCTAAATTCCTGAGTTTTGTTCTATGCAACATTATTATGTCAACTTGTGTAATGAGTGTACTTGTGCTAGCTCCTTGTTTGGTATAGGAGCTTGTATTATTTAGATTTCGTTGACAAAAAAAATGTTGGATTTCTGCCATGCAAATCCTCAACAAATAAAAAATTTAAAATTTACATCATGAAAAAAATCAAGTGTGTGTGAAAAAAATGTGTGTGTATAAATACGCAAAATAAATTTTTTTAAGTAACTAAATATTTTCCAGTATCCTTCGCCATGTGGCACCATAATCTTTTGGAAAATTAACCAACAATCGTTTTCCTAATAATATGAAAACCACACTTTTATTACCAATTAAAATTGTCCTATTTAGTTTCTACTAATGTTATTGTCAGTTTAAAATTTGCACATTTTAAAACAATATTTTGGCTTATATGAAATAGAAGAATGTTGCATTAGATATATAGAGCAAGGGAACACTGACTCTTTGTTTAAAATGAAATCGGCTATTCTCTTTTATTAGACAAGTTACTGAAATATTTCTTTGTAAATCTATTTTATATACTTTTAGATCAATATTTGCTGACTTTTATTTTATTTATTAGTAGTTATACTACTTTTGTGGATACATTTTAGTTGGTTATTATTACATATCCATTGTTTATATTTATTATTTAGTCAGGTTTTCAAAAGCAAGTTGTTGATGTGACATTTTCTATGGTTAAAAAAGCAGTTGAACTGAAACCAACTGATCCTGAGATAAACACTGAATATGGATATCATTATTTATATTCTGGAAAAGCTAACAAGGCCTTATCAATATTCAAAACACATGCATGTGATAGAGCTGTTGCAGGTATGATCTCTTTTATATGGATTATTATAAAATATCCTTCAAATGGAAATTGTAAGATTCCAACGTGTATAATGTATTGCATACTTTCTTACACTCTAATTTTTATTTTATTAGATAACAGCAACATATATTGCCTAGACTTTATCTTTTTAAAATTGTTAATAAAATTCTTTGTTTTCTTTTTACATAATTAAACCAGTATGGGATAGTAGGGAATTGGGGTCGTTTAAATTAGAAAAGATTAAATCTTAGTTCACTCCTCTAATTTACAAACAAGTGAAATTTTATATCCATTATAGTTTTGATAAACCAATTTTTTCATGTAATATGCCAGAATGTATGTATTTAAACAGATTTTTTTTATTTATTTTGGGAGCTGGTTCCTTTTTGCATATTATACTACTATTTTTGACTTGTAATTTTTATTCATAAATGCAATTAATTTTACACCGATCAATTGCAAGAACTTATTACTCTCAAATACTTAAGAAAAATTAAAGAAGCTAAAACTTTGTTAATTTATTGCTACAAAAAAAAAATTCCACTTCATTGCAAAGAACAAATCTTTAACAAGTGCCTTTTTAGCTTCTTCCAAACAAAATACATCTTTGTAATAATGTACTACTTGCAAACAAGATACATCTTTGTAATAATGTCCACTTTGGTGCAAACAGAATTACTGTATTTGTTTCGGTTTATTGACTCTTTTTTTTGTTATTATAAGCAAATTCAGGGACATATGATTTGTTCATTGATGAAAAGACCCAGAGTTTTTCTCAAAAACGTCCTTTGCATTCATTAATTTTACTGTGGTATAATATTTTCATTTTATGTTACTTTACATATCATACAAGTAGTACATGTAAAATTACATATTATGCTTATAGGATCTATACAGTGCCTCATAGCTCAAGGAGAGCTTGCTCGAGCTGGTGAACAAATACAGATATATGAAGAATGTGAAACAGAATTTTCTCCTGTGAGATTTGAATTTTTTTTTTTTTTTAATGATATAGAATCTTAAAAATATTTTCTAATTTCTTTACTCCTAATAAAGTCGCTTTGAAAAAACTAATACTCAATAAATCAATTTATGTATTTTCTACATTTTTCTTTTTATCCCCATAGTATTTTTATTTAAAATTATAGAGATTGTGTTGAAGATAATGTTTTTAAGTTATATTAGGCAAATGATGAATTTTTAGAAATATTACCTTAATTACAAATTTAATTAAATTCAAGAAATTTTGCAAAAGAATAGACCTTGGTGCATAGATTTACTGAGTTTTTGAAAAATTTATATGATTAATTTTTTGCTCAATTAAAGTTATTACTGGGACTTCATTTGACAATCTTAAGCAACAAATTTCATAAATGTGCATAGTTCATGGTCAAAGTATAATTTCATATTTATGTTTATAGGAATTGTTGTATATGTCTGCTTTCTTACAAGATTACATTTCAAGTTCTTCTGAAGCTGTTGCAAAATATTTAACAAATGCAGTTACACTTCATTTGGGTAGTTTAAAGGTAGGTAAAGTTTAAAAGAAACTGATTTTCCTCAAGGAAATGTTCTGTTATTGCAGTTATTGAGTACTGAATACCTATTAGTCTTTTTTTTAATCTGCTCTGGAACTGTTGAAAGATTGATTATACAAATACGTGTAAAAGTAGATAAGTGTTGTTTAATCAATCTAAGCTTTACATACTAAAATATGATCACTTTTAAATATTAAAAGATATTTCTTTACCATTCCTTTGACAATGATTTTTGACCATTCTAAAAATCAATACAAATCCTGCATAAACTTTATTTAAAAAAAAAAAGGGTGGCTTTAAATCATATTCCATAAATCATCATCATAATCCCTAACAACAGGGAAGTAGTCTGAATTTTGTTTGAACAATTAAAACCTGAAAGCTGGATAAATATTTCTTTTCACCAATTTGCCCCTTTCAATGCATTATGTCATTGACTAGAAAATTTTCTAAAACTGTCCAATTTTTTGGTAAGCATTAACTATGTTTGAAATGATAATTTTCTTAGTAATGATTGATTTATATATTCACTCTCTTTGCTATGCATTTTAGTGCAACATTTTTAAAATTTCAGAAAAATTATACAATGCCATTTTTATTTAAAATATGTGTTTTTTGGGGTTTTTTTTGCAGTTATTTGAATTTAAAATTGTGTTTGATTAAACAGACTGTGTGTTAATGAAATACAATTGCTTAAGTATATTAGATACCGAATGTAGAATTTAATTTGCCGATTTGCGCTGATAGCAGCTAATACTTAAAACTAATAAAAAAAAATTCTTAATAATTTTTTGTTTTTCTTATTTGAGAATTTTTTGCTTACATATACTATATTGTTTTGAGTTTGATATGAAAATTTCCATTGAGCAAATTTCCAGGGTCAACTATTTGTGACCTCTTGTGAATTTGCTTAAGAAATGAATTAAATGCTTGGAAAACCACCCTTCTCTGTTTAATTGTAAAACTTATTGGTGCAATTTTTTTAGAAAAAAAATATAATGCGTACAGGCCCATAAATTTAGCATTTAAATTTTAAGTTATTGATTCATAATTTAAATTGTATATGTAAAATTAAAAAAAATTATTAAGATTAAATGTTGAGTCATTTTGTAATAATTTTAACTTCTGATAAAATTGCATTTCTCCAGGGTCTTCCATGGAGCATTACATTTTATGTGTTGCTCCAGCCTATGTTACTTCGGGATATTTGTCGTCTTCTAATTTTGCATACACCTTCTCAAGTAAGTGTTTTATAACTGTGTTGTATTTAAAAATAGTAAATGAAAGATCTCTAATTTTTCTTAAACTTCATTTGAGGATCAGAAGGAGGTTGATAAGCATGTGATAGAAATGACAAATGAAATCATTCATGAAAATTTCAGTATTCTTATTAGCAAAAATTCTGCTTATAAAGGAATTGTAATCAAGGGTATGTGTTGTCTATAAAAAAAATAATTTAAAAGCTCCCGAAATTCGATAATAAAACATCCAACTGCAATTTCTCTTGAAGTAATTATAGAAAACTGTCATTTGACAGACTTAAAAAAGTTATTCTGGGAAAAGATACCTGTGTGGGTCAAGGTGAATAAAACAAATTTCACTATATAACTACAGGGTGCGTACGCAGCCTGGAAAACCTGGAAAGTCCTTGAATTTCATTATTTTTTTTCAAGGCCTTGAATAGCCTGGAAAAATAGGATTATTTCTAAAAAAGCCTGAAAAGTCCTTGAATTTCCCCTTTTCAATTCTAAAACCATAAAATTCTCGTTCCTGTATTACCATTATTCTGACGTCACACACTCTAGCCGGTTCACTTTTGGCGGATCTGTCAATCACACTTGAATCGGTTCCTTCCGAGCGGCCCTGGAACGGCACGGTCACTATGACCTTTGACCTCTCCCCGAACGGGACAAAAAGTTGCACGGTGAATATCCGGTGGAAAGAGGGTGTAATTTGATATGCAGGATATTTTCGCTTTTCTCTCTCTCTCCCTCATTAGGTGCATTCTCCAACGACCAAAATTTTCCTCTGAGAGGATTTTGTGTTTGTTCGAAATGAAATGAAAAAGAGCGCGCTTGCATATTTGTTTATAAAATATCGAAGGAAAAAGAATCGAATTAATCGCACTATGTGGATTCATCCCATTGTTTAGAGCCGATCAACATTCGGTATGTTCTTCTGTCTTTACCCGCAGTTAAGAGAAGACAAAGTAAAATTTTTCAATTTTTCCGGATGTCGATTGAGAGCTTCGACGAGTTGGTGGAGAAATTATTTTCCAGACTGCAAAAACCCGACACTAACTATCGGAGGAGTATATCGCCTACAGAGAAAATAGCAGTTATGTATTTATTATGATTTATATCATTCTGTCATTTATGTCGATTCCTATTTAAAGAAAGAAGAATTTCTTTTTCTGTAGAAGGTGAAGGGTATGTAATTTTTTATATCAATTACTAAAATGCCCTACTTTAAAGCCGTGAAAGTTATTAACTAAGGTTGCTGGAAAAAAAAAACTTCCAATTTTATTAAATTTATTTTGAGCTCATTAAAAAATTTGTAATTAAGGGATGTAAGAGTTGTTCCAATTCCGCCGAAGTGACTACCCTGCTCCAAAAACCTCTTTTCGGTTAAGATTGCGCCGAACTGCGCCAAAAAAATCATTTTTTGACTTGAAAAACTACTTGGCGAGAATTTTGTCTCGAAATTTTTCAAAATTATCATGAAACGTCGCCAACAAAGCGATAAAGAGTATTTTGCACTTCAAGGGCGTTTTTCGTCAGTTAACGTGCCGGAAAAGGTTCGCACTTGAAAATACATATTACAATCTCTCAGTTTTGTTGTAGGTTTTTCAAACTATAAAGAAGTAGTAAATGAATCAGTGTGCATCTGATTTAAATCTGTTTTCTTGGCTGATTTTAGGTATAGAAAATTAATACTTTTTTTTTATACTTATAGAATACATGATTATTTTTTACTGAGACTCCGTGCTAAAAATAGAATACAAGTATTGTATTTTCCACACAAGCAATCTTAGTGCATCTGGTTTAGATTTGCACTCTTGCCTGGTTTCAATAATAAAGAAATATATAGCTTTCTTTAAGCTAAAAGAAAACGCGAATATATATATTTTTTTAATTTCTAAACTTAATCCAATTGACAGCCCCCCTCCCCAAACATTTCCAGGCTTAATTTCTAAGTCAAACGGTAAAACGGGATTTGAATTTTGAACTTGCCTTGGTGATTATCTGGAAGGATTGGTGACTATTAGTAAATGATTTTTTGGCAACCCTGGATGTTGGATCATGATTTTGACTTGGCAACGAATGGGAAACGTATATTACGTCATTCTTTTATTGTAGCCAACTCTCAGAAAAAGCGACAAGTCGTACCGTAGGTAGACTAGAAATTCTACGATGAACTTGAATGGGGATGGGTGGGGAGGGGGGATTCGCGGCAGTATGCCCCTTGCGCCGTTAAACTTCAACCAACCAACCAGGGATTCGCGCTTTAAATTCAAACTGTAGAAGGCATGAAATCAATCTTTATGCATCCAATTTTGATATTTTTTTCTTGCCTGTTTGTAACTAAAAATAATAAATATTTTTCTTAGTACTTTAAGAGTGCATGATTATTTTTTTTGGCCATATATTTAAAAAAAAAAGAACTAACCAAATAACCACAGACTTAAGATCATTTTGTTTCCATTGACCTTGAGATGTCACATGGGAACCCTCTAATCCATTTAGACAATGGAAAGTGTTAGAAAACAAACCACTACAAAAATTACTATTTTTCAGCTTGCCTTGTTTTAATTTATTATTTAATTACATTAGAAGTTATTTTTTTTTATATATAAATTAAATGCTAGTATAATTGTCAAATTTCAGTTAGAGATTTTAATTTTTTTGAGTTAAAAAAAATTATCTTCCAATAAACAAATAGCCCTAAAAAAACCTGCTAAGTGAAGCTATCAGTCCAAACAAGTTATGAAATCTAATGCTTGCCGCTAAGCAGCCTTGTTTCACTTTTTTTTCCTGGGGGGGGGGGGGGGGAGTACTTTGTATCGAATTAAATTATTTTGGATTATTTTGAAGAAATTCTATAGGTAAGTGGTACTAGGCAGACTAGAGTTTTTAAAGAAAAAAATCTTATTTCATCAGTTGTTAAAAGTAGTTCTAACTGAGACTATTTCGAAAAACTTTCAGTGATGAACCAAACCTTATGGTTGGTTGGTTAGTTTTTGTAGCGCAAAAGCAACACTAGGGCCATGCTGTGCCTTGAACATTATGATATCATGTCATCATTGAAAACTTCTTAATATTTTAATTGTTGGCAAAGAGGTTAATAAATGTCATGCTTTTTAACTTATTTTTTGAGTTATGCAATCAAATTAATTATTGTAAATTTGGAATGCAAACGTATTTATATAATGAACAAGTTACACCTTTTTTTTACTTTAAATTAATTTGAAATATCAAGGTTGAAATATACAAAAATATTTGCTGCATCACTAATTTAAATGTAATAATTTACTGCACCAAAACCACATTTTGCTGCTCCAAAATCATATTTTTACTGCTCCGACAGTGCTCCAAAATCACATTTTGGCACTTACATCACTGCACATTCGTCATATAATAGATTTAAAGATGCTGGAGAAATAGTTTTAAAGTGATGTTTCCCTACAGTGTAATTTATAGCAAAAGGACATTGAAATTAAGAGTCGCTGTTATTCATTCAAAAACATTTAAATTGTAAATGTAAACAACTTAATTACAATTACTTAACTTTCATAATTGAAAACATAAATGTTAGTGCTTTTGAAAATTAATGTCGCAGCTATTTGTTTGTAATATAGTTATATATTTCATTATCATTCATAGATTAATGTATTTATATATTTTTTACTAATCCACATGAAAAGTGGAAGATAAATTTTGAAAAATTATCTAATTACACCAAAAATATTTTGAAATAGACTAGGTAGAAAAAATTCTTTAAGATAATTATATAGTCAAATATCTTTTAACTCAAAGCCGAAGGAGGGGGTTTAAAAAATTACTCGCTTTTTTCGAGTTATCGAAGAACTTGTGAAAATGATGGCTATATCTATTTCTGTGGCTAAAAATTATCGACTCCGAGATGGAAACCTATTTTTTTTCTGAAAATGTGTATGAACCCTGTTTAAAGAATAGTATCTCTAAATAAAGTACTAAAATTTAATTTGATTTGAACGTCCACATAAGTAGCAATAATTGTTTATTTACTTAGTTTAAATTATTTTCAGAAAGAATGTTAATTATTATTTAAACATTAATTATTCTAGTTAATGACAAATTTTATTTATAAATATGTGTACGTGTAATTAGAAAAGAATTAACCCGGTTTAAACAAAAAAAACCTGGTTTAAACACAAAAAAAACTTTTTCTTTTTTTTAACCTAGTTTTTTTCCTTATCCTGGTAAGAGGTATAATTATCAATAAATATATGTGGTTGCATCTTAGTTGTTAAGTAATAAGTATTTTAATTCTTTTTGCAACTTCGTTAATTAAAAAAAATATATAAAAATTCAATTTCGGTATCGACTCTGCAACGGTAAAATAGGGCCTTGATTTTTGTTGAAATATCCTTGAAAAGGGCCTTGAAAGTCCTTGAATTTCACTTCCAAAAAAGTGTATGCACCCTGTAACTAGTGAGCATGAGAATTTCCTCTTATATTTGCTACAATCCCCTAATGACGTGGAGCATTCCTTGATAATCTTCTAATTTCTGACACCAATGTAGACGAGTTCAGCTGTTCCTTCTTTCAAATGCTCTTTTCATTTTCACAATCCAAGATTATTTGGTGATAGATATCTAACGCCAATATGCAGTAACTTTCTCATGAATATCAATTTGAGACTTTTTTAAGTGGTTTGCCAATTTGCTCTCATTTTTCAAGTAAATATTGTTGAGTAACAACTAAGATTTTTGCTTTGTTTTACTAATATTATCAGAGTGGCCACAGAACCGGGAAAACCTGGAAATCAGGGAAATGTCAGGGTGCTTTCTGATTCTGGAAAAAGTCAGGGAACTTCTTAAAATTTCATGAAAATCAGGGAAATTTTGTATCGTTTAAGGTATGTTCATCCATATTTTGGCACTATTTACCCAGAGATTTGTGGTGGTAAGCCATTAGAAGTTTAATGTTACGGAATAATTTAAACTTTTCACTACCAGCAAAACTATTTTTAAAAAATTTGCTTATTATCTCTTTAGAATACATGTTCTATTTCATCATGGTGTCTAGACATCTGGAAAACCTAAGAAAATTGGGGAAATTTGAAAACAAGTTGGCCCTAAAATCAGGGAATTTTTTAGAAATCTGTCAGGGAATTATCAGGGAACTTTTTTTCCTGAATTTTGTGGCCACCCTGATTATTGATGTATCATTTGTTTTACCAATGTTAATTATTAAAATTAACTTATCTTTTTTTTTAATAATTACATATATTTGCTAATATTTTTAGTAAAATTTGTTTCTTTGTTTTGTCTTTTGTATTCTTTCTTAATGTGAATATTTTAAATGACATGAATATATAAATGTGGGAAGGTCAGTGGGATAAAAAAGAGGATTCAGTTGATAAGAGTCAATTTAGCTTTAATACTTATAATGTGCCCACCTGATGGCTGTGTGGTTAGCACTCTGGTCTCGCATACCAAAGGTGCAGGGTTGGAATTCTGGGTTATGCATGAATGTTTTTTGTGGTTCGGAATCCATGTTAAGCTGTGAGTCGCGGCCTAGTTAGCCGTTATTGTGCATTAAAATAGGTCATTGAACATACAAACCAACCAACCAATACTTATAATGCTTTTGAATTACATGGTGTCTGGCATGACACTCTCACATAATCTTCCTGCCTTAAGGTGCTTACACAGTGGAGCCGGGATGGGTGCTTACTCGCATACTCGCACAGTGCGAGGTAAAATAAAACCATGCTTCTCTATGGGGATGTTCACAGTGGAGACTGGTCAGTTTACCTGGGATACTCGCATGAATCCAGGTAGGTTTTTCTCGGATGAATGCTTACTCGCATAGTGCGAGGGTACTCAGTGCGCATGTGCAACTTTGATCCGTTGCTGCTTTATATCGAGGATTTTTCTAAAATTGAGGCTATTAGTGCAAATAATTATGTGTATTGCACATAGTTACTGCATATAGTAATAACTCATGTGTACTGCAAATTGGTACTGTTCGTGTATTGCAAATGCTTGTTGAAATTAGGTATTGCACATGAGTATTGCCCATAAGAATTGCAAGTAGATATTGCATATGAGGATAGCAAATAGGTATTTCACATGGGTATTGCAAATAGGTATTGCATATGAGTATTGTGAATGTGTATTGCACATGAGTATTCCAAAAAGGTATTGCACATGAGTATTGCATATGTGTTTTGCACATGAGTATTGCAAATTGGCATTGAACATGAGTATTGCAAATCGGTATTGCATATGAGTATTGTGTATATGTATTGCACATGAGTATTCCAAATGGGTATTGCACATAAGTATTGCAAGTAGATATTGCACATAAATATAGCAAATAGGTATTGCACATGAGTATTGCAAATAGGTATTGCATATGAGTTTTGTGTATGTGTATTGCACATGAGTATTCAAAATAGGTATTGCATAAAATCGGATGCAAAACATCAGCTATCCAAAAAACCCATGTAAATACTCGACGCAACCTGATATCTAAGTTATACTTTTTAGTACCGTAAGTGCGAATTTTACTGTCGTTAGCCGCGTAAAGAAAAAGTTCCGAAGGTGTGCTTTCTTTCACAAGTCCTTCGGGAATGCAGCTTATTGCAGCACCACAATCGACCAAAAAACGAAAGCCGGAATTTTTGTCAATAACAAACAGACGACTGAAAAGTACGCTGCAATCTGCTGCCGTTAAAACAGACGCGCTTAATTGTTTTCCGTAAACTCACATGGTTTAATGCAATCACGGGCTTATCTCCGAAACGTTTGTGGTACCAGCATAAAACATTGCATGACCCCTCTCTATTACGGGTGGTTGTTTTATTTCTATTACGACTTCGAAAGCGCTGTTTAGAGCCATTTAACAAACTTTTCATATCAGCGCGAAGTGCTGCCATTTCATCTCGTAGAATTTGAATCTCTGTCTTTACATGTCCGGATGATACACTAGAAACCGCAAGTGTGCAACCTGATACTTCATTGACCTTGTCGGCTATTTTTGACAGCCCATCTAAAGTTTCACTGCTTACAGATAAAATCTGTTGCATAGAAACAGGGAGGTGTTGAAGCCACAATGATTTTAAGACTTCGTCAGTAATTTTCCCATCGGCCAAATTCCGCATCTCGAGAAGTAGCTGCGAAGGCTTTTTATCGCCAAGGGTTAAATCTTGCAAAAGTTGCTTGAGGCGAAAAGAATCAGATTGCACAAAATTGCTTAAAATTCGCGATTTTAAAGTTATGTACATATTTTCAGTGGGGGGTGTGCGAACTAAATCGGTTGCACAAGAAAGTACACTTGCATTCAAGGCTGTAACCACAGAATGAAATTTTGTGGCATCTGCTGTGATACCAGAAATGTGAAACTGTGACTCGAGTTGGCCAAACCATAATTCTGGGTTATTTTCCCAAAATGGGGGCGGACGAAATGCAACTCTAGCCACCTCCATTGTGGTAGGTAGCGAAAACATATCCTGATCACCCTCGTGTGACATATTTATATACGAAAGCCCAAGAAAATTCTTACAAAATAACGTACGAAAATGGCCACCGAGCAGGATTTAATTCATCACTCACCAAGTTGTGAAGTTCTTTATTAATTCTTCGGAGGTGGTGTATTGACTAGCAACATCCAAATTCGAAACAATCGATTTGCCACAATCTTCAAAAATAAACCTTAAAGGCCACTTTACTTTCACATTGGTACTTGCACTTCTTATTACAATCTGTGAAACTTTCCAGTCCAGCCGGTATTCGCAATAAGGTTACTCATGAAAGTTCAGAGTCCGTAAAAAGTCACCACTTTAGCGATGTTGTGATCCTTGGATTAATAATCTAACTCCATTTTAGTTTAACATAAATTTATTATACTTTAATTAACTAAATAAACACCAACGATACAACATGCTAAGAAAATATTCATGGAACACCAGTAATAAAAATAAAACTGCTCGCCAGGAAAGTTATTTTTTCCGTCGCTATGCAACGCACGAGACATCTCATCTCACGCCGATGGAGTTCAAAATGTCATACCACCAAGCTCGCGCCGCCACACATGAGTGCAAATAGGTATTGCAAATAGGTATTGCATATGAGTATTGTGTATGTGTATTGCACATGAGTATTCGAAATAGGTATCTCACATGTGTATTGCATATGTGTATTGCAAATAGGTATTGCACATGGGTATTGCAAATAGATATTACAATTTTTATTCTGACATTTTTTCGAATATCCTGATATCTGTGTGGTTAGTGATCTAGTCTCGCATGCCAAAAGTGCCGGGTTCGAATCCTGGATTTGGCATAGATGCTTGTTGTGGTTCGAAATCCACGTTATAGGTATTGCACATGAGTCAAATAGGTATTGCATATGAGTATTGTGTATGTGTATTGCACATGAGTATTCGAAATAGGTATCTCACATGTGTATTGCATATGTGTATTGCAAATAGGTATTGCACATGGGTATTGCAAATAGATATTACAATTTTTATTCTGACATTCTTTCGAATATCCTGATATCTGTGTGGTTAGTGATCTAGTCTCGCATGCCAAAAGTGCCGGGTTCGAATCCTGGATTTGGCATAGATGCTTGTTGTGGTTCGAAATCTACGTTAAGCTATAAGTCTCTGTTTCATTAGCCGTCATTTTGCATAAATAAGTCATTGAGCGTACAAACCAACCGAAATGGAAGCTTGTGTAAAAGAGACCCTTTAGTGATAGTCCAAAAACTTGATAGGCTGCATCTTATCGACAACTAATCTATCTGTCAAATTTCAATTCGATTGAATGACGGCAAGTGGGTTAATTAGTCCTCAGAAGCCAAAATGGAAGCCTGTGTAAAAGCTGCCTTTTAGTGACAACCCCCAAACCTCGATAGAATGCATACTCATCGACACCGAATATACATGCCAAGTTTCAGCCCGATCGGATGACGGCAAGTTGGTTAGTTAGGTCTCAGCAGATTTGCCCGGCATCAGGCATACACATACACAAAATCGAAGTTAATATAAAATATTTAAAAATAACCCCTAAAAAACTAAAATTTTAATATCAACTTTTTATATGCATTTCTAATTTTCATGCACCAATTGCAACTTATTGAACTGAGATAATTTTGATAGAGTTTGACAACTACTAAAAAACATCCACTCCGAAATATTTACTAATTTTTTATTTTTTTTACACCAAAACTTGATTGAATGCATCATATATAGAACAAGTCTATTTGCCAAGATTTTTGCTGTGCGAAGATCTTGCTCGTCAAATTTAATAGGGGAAGGTTTCCTTCATTAAAAATCGCCAAATTGAACATGTTTGAATACAGCTTAGTATCTGGATAATAGAACGTGAGTAAAAGCTTACAGGTCTGAAGAAATGCAATAAAAAGTGCGTAAAAGCAGCATTTATGTGACAGTCCCAAAACTTAATAAGAAAAAAAAATTATCATAGACAACGAGTCTACCATCCAAGTTTCAGTTCGATTGGATGACGGGAAGTAAGTTTATTAGTAATACAAGCCCCAATTAAATTGTGTGTAAAAGCGGCCTGTTATTGACAGTGGTAGTCCCCAAAACTTGATGGAATGCAATCTTTATCTACAAAAATGTATTTCTCAAATTTCAGCACAATTGCTTCCCTACAATTTCGTTTATTCATATTTCAAAACGGTTCAAAGAAGTGTGTGCAAAAGCTGTCTTTTAGTGACAGTGGCACTCACCAAAACTTGATATAGTGCAACCGTATCGACAACAAATCTACCCTTTTTTCTATAATTAGCCAAACAAAATGCTCAACTACATTCTGTAATAAAAGTTCCATGACCTAAAATTTGTGAATATACACTTTTCACTGTATCTAAAAACCAATTTCATAGCAAAATTCTTTATTTAATTTCCGATTCTATTCTTTTTTCGAAACTTGGCGCTTTTGTTTTCTTCAGAGATCGTTTCTATGCGTGGTTGCTAAGAAAATCATGTGGTTTACATAGGAGTGATCCAGGGTCTATGCGAGTATAACCTGCCTGGTAACCTTCCAGGTAAACCGTCCTGTATGCGAGTAAGCACCCATCCCGGCTCCACTGTGTAAGCACCCATCCCGGCTCCACTGTGTAAGCACCCTTATTGTCCATATTATCTCCTTCTCTGATCTGAACAAGTTCTCTCTGCCAGAGGCGTTAGATTACATGACATCCTTGCATTCAATTAGCTGATGGTTTGCCTCTTATAGTAGCACGCTGCCATCTGGTAGAGAGTTTTCCAACCCACATAAATGAGTTGCAAACAACTATTTAGTGTTTTGTATAATTTGTACTAATAATTCAGTATTTTGGCAAATTTAAAATTGAGTATTTCTTTGTAGAATAGTAGCTGAAGTTTTAAAACAATTCAAAGAATTGTGCACATTCTAAAAAATATAACAAATTTTGTTTTAGCTTCCAAACTCCAAATCTGTATTTACTGAATCATTGAAGTTATGCAAAACTGCTATCAACACAGTTCATATGTCTTGTCCAGGATTTCTTGGATATTCTACTGCTGTACTTCTGGCTAATTTGAAGATGCTCGAAGGTTAGTAAAACTCTTTTATTGCTCTGCACATATAAACTAAAGTAGTTTATGTGCTTTAATTTTTCCTTGTTACAGGTGATATATCTGCAGCAAAATCACTTTTATACCAGTCCGTGGATAAAGATGACAGTAATCCAGAAGGTAGAATTGTCATGGCACAACTTCATTTGAATGAAAACAATTTGTATGCTGCGAGTCATTGTTTAGAAGTAGCACTAAGCTATAATTTTGAAGTAAGTTTTTACTGTTCTTTAAAAAAAAAAAAAAAAAAAATTTGAGGATACATTTTTTTTTTTTTTTTTTTTTTTTTTTTAAATACATTTTCATATTGTTTTTTCTAAGTAATTGAAATTTTTATTATTGTATTTAAAATCATCAAAATAGGAAAATTGGTAAATATAAATTTGTGTTTTATTAAAACATGTTGATCTAAACTAAATAGTACCAATTTAAGCTCAATAAAAACCTTATACTTTTATTTATCTGCTGAAATATACAAAGTGATCCCAAGAGCGGATCCAGAGCTTTATTACAGAGGGGGCGGTGGCTGTTGAATAGCTTAGGTAAATTTTGTTGCTCTTAAGCTATATTACTGTACAATGGGATAACTTAACTTTGATTATATAGAATGTGTTACAAAGAGGTAAAAAGTCTCAATAACATAAAGGCGACATAATGGTTGGCTACGCGTGAATTTACGACAATAAATTAGAGTTGTCTACAACTGTTTGATTCAGGATAAATTATTGTTAAATATGATAGACAGAACAATCTAACAACGAATACTTATACACATTGAACATTTTCAAACTATAATTTGCTTTGTTGTCTTGCTTCGTCCCTTACTTTTTCATCTCTCTTTTTTGGAATGAGAACATTTATATTAAAAATATTCAGTGCGGGTTTGTCAAATCTTGATGGATTTCATCTAAAGCCTGAGAACAATGCACATTGAAACTTGAGTAACGGAGGGGGCGATTGCTCCCTCCGCCCCTCGCTGCATCTGCTGATGAGTGATCTAAAAGTAGCAAAATATTTTAAGTATGTAGCTTCAAAACCAGCTCCATCCATTTTGTAAAAAATTTCAAGAGAGCAAAGAAACTTCCTTTTGCTATGTCAGTCAACTTTTTCATATTTTTTAATTATCTATTGAAATACCAAAGTCCTTGATTATTTCAAGGTTAACTTTACAACTTTCAAAATTCTAAGTGTTTGGAAATTTGAATTTAAAATTTGGATGGATCTATTAGTTTGCTATAAAAAAAAACTATTTAGAAGGTATTCCTTGAAATTTCAAAACTTATTTTTTCCCTTGCTCAAAATCAAAATTGCTTCTCCCTATCTAGTAGTTATCCAATATTCTTCAATACAGTGAGAAATTTGACATTAAAATGTTCTCTTTTTCTAAACCCTGCCTGTTTTCCTTGAATGTTTTCAAATTTATCAAAGTTTTCTAAATTATGTATGTTCATCTAGCTCTAGAAATTTTTTTTAATACAAGAAAATAAATTTAAAGCATGTGTATTATATTTAATTTTATTTATACATATTGATTCTAATTTTTATTTTTAATAGTACTTTTGTTTATTTTTTTTTTTTTTTTCATAATCTATTTAGTATTCATTTGTAGTTAAAGAGGTTAGAAACAATTTCATTGCTATCCCTGCTCTGATTATTTTCTTATCTGAAAAACTTTGAATGTTGAAATCTCTTTAAAAAATTCTGTGCAAATTGTCAATGAAACATACTTTTAAACCAGCATTCATTATTTAATAATTTGTTTTTCAGGTTCGAGAAAATTTTGATTATCTTCAAATAAAAGCAGAAATTCAAAAACAACAAGGTTTATTAGCAGATGCAGCTGAAACTTTAAACTTTGCTAAACGTATAGCATTTCAAGAGTCCAAGAAAGAAGGTTGAAAATCCCATTATATTAAAGTATTGTTTTATATGAACCATATAATATTTTTTTTAAGTAGCAAAGTACATTGAATGTATTGGAAACTAACCAGAATTCATTTTTTTTAGATGATGTAAAAAATATAAATAGGATACCCCTTTCAAAAAAAGTTCATTTATATGTTCAACTTATCAAAGTATATTGTGATTTAAATAAGCAAGTAAGTAACTTTATTATTTATGGTTATTTTTATATGTTTTCTTTTAGGACCTTCTTGTACAATAGCTTCCTTCTCCAATTTAAATTCCAAAGTATTGAATTGGAATTTTTTAACCTAAGAGTATAATAAAACTTTAAAATATTTTCTTCAGTACTGACATAAAAGTAATGTGCAACACATATATTGGGTATACTGGAGATAAACTATTATACTTTTTATATTGTTACACTTTTTTCAGAGTTGAAACTAACTGCATTTATCAAAATGTACATATAGTCCAGGGAATAGAGACATTTTGCCTTGCAAAAGGTTATGTAGTTCTGATTTTTTAATATGTTATAAAAGTTGGTCTCGTGGTTTATAAACCAAGTTTTCGACCTCCTAACCCTTGTGCGTTCTCCGTGGTGCACCAAAAACTGAGCCGTTTTTCAGTTTATACGTCATAACTCTTTGCCAATGCATCTTAGAAATAAACATTATATTTAAAAGTTGTAGAATATTAAACTGTCTACAACTTTTGTATACTAAGTTTTTTTGTAGACCTATTATGTAAATAGTTATGTCGCATCAAAGTCAAAACTTTTTCGTAAAAATGGTACTTTTTTAAGATTTGTGTCAAGTTTTTTTATTATATCTTCATAATGGTACATTTTAGAGAAAAGGTTTGTGAATAAAAGTTGTAGAGCAATAAATTTCCTACAAGTTTGCTATATAAACTTATTTTCTAGGACTAATAACAAAGGAGTTACTCTGCTTTGTGTATTTTCCGTGGTGCACCACAAAAAAATATGGTTTTCAGTTTATAGATCAGTACTCTTTCGTAATGCATTTTAAAAACAAACATTAAATTTAAAAGTTGTAGAATATTAAATTTTCTATAACTTTTGTGAACATTTGCTTTTGTAAAGCTATTATGTAAAGAGTTACGTAGCATCAAAGTAAACACTTTTTCTTAAAAATGCTGCTTTTTTAAGTTTTTTGCCGAGTTTTTCAATTATATCTTCATAACAATAAGTTGCAGGGAAAAATATATTATACAAAAGTTGTAGATCTATAAATTTTCTATAAGTTTTATACAAAAAGTTACTATCTAGGACTAATTACTAAGGAGCTACTCTTCTTTGAAGGTTTACGAGATGATAACCTACAATATTTTATGTATAGGTAGGGTTTTAAAATAGCTTCTTACTGCATAGTCTGACAATTTTAATAAAAAAATAAAACAATGTATACATAATACTAATTATAATGTAAATTAAAAAGTGGAAATCTATTAAATAATGTATATATCTATATACAATAACGGTAATATCAATTTACCATTTTCGCCATGGTGCACCAAAAACCTTCTGAATTCTGATATTTTGAATTTTTTTCAGTATACCGATCATATCCTTTTTCCACTGCATTTTATAGGGAAAAAAATTATATTTTAGGTTGTAGAGTATTAAATTTTCAACCACTAATGTATGTGCAAAATTTGTTTTGCAGAACTATTGTATAAAAAACAAATTGTATGAAAAGCATCAAAGCAAAAACTCTTTCGTAAAAATACCATTTTAAGATTCTTGTCGAGTTTTTAGATGATATCCATAAAAGTATATCATAAAAATTGTAGAACCCTAAATTTGCTACGTTTTATATGCAAAGTTATTTTATAGGACTAATAACAAAAGAGCTACTTGGAAAAGATCTAATATTAAAAACAGTTTCTTACTGCAAAGCCTGTCAAGTTTGATAAAAAAATAAAACAATATAGGTATTAAAATAATAGTATCATAAATCAAAAAATATAAATATTATAAAAATGTATATATCTATATATAATAATAGTAATATCAATAAAACTTACAATTTAGAAAACTTATAAATTCTTAAATTTAGTTTCGTATAGCCACGAAGGCTCGGCTAGTTCCTCCGCTACTTCTTGAATTAAGAGTTCTGTTGGGTCGTCTTCATCGTTGTCATCAATTATGATGTCCGCTATATTGTCACAGGTTTGTCCATGACAGTTTTTACATATTATGGAGCACTTGAGACCGGCCTTTCTACAACCGCAAGCCTTAGTGCATCCTATGTTGCGCTGGCAGAAAATGTAGGTCAGAATTGATTGAGGAGCTGAATCCCTGGTGGTTGTAATATGAAGAAGTCCTTTACTGTCCTTCTGCCACCCACAGACCAGAGGATTTTTCAATTGGCCCATCCATGTCTTTACTTGATGGTATGTGCGAAAGACTTGGTGAGTAGCAGCTTCTTGGGTCGGAGGTAGCTTTGACAGATTTAACTTGCTCCCAGTTGTTGATTTGGAAAATTGCTTATAACGCAAAGTATTTCAAGTTGTTACCCTGTGACCACCAAAGAGAGCAACAAGAATGCTTGATACTGATTCGGTAATGCTTGAAACACTGGCATTAGTATCTAGGAAGATCTTTGCAAATTCCTGTAATATTGGATATGATGAAGCAGCCATCATTACAACGCATGTATTCCAATATTAAGTAACTACACTGAGTGGTTGATATTCTGACGGGACGGTTAGTAGTGGGAGGGTTGAGAATGGTTTTTCGGTTCTTCTAATCTTCTACCCTGAATTCGGCAGTGGCAAATCTCAATCAACAGTATATGGTGTTTTCGCGGAAACTGTGCCCTTAAAAGAATTCCTTTACATGTCACTAATGCCACCCGACTTGTGATTTTTCTATTCTATCTCAAAAGATCTGTACCCCACGTAGTTTAGAATCAGCCACTTGAAGGCAGTTTATTTCTCATTTTTATTTCCGAATGCAGAAATTTTTGGTGCATCACGGCAAAATGGTAAATTTTATATTACTATTATTATCTATAGATATATACATTATATAATATATTTCCACATTTTAATTTACATTATAATTATTATTATATATATATATATATTGTTTTATTTTTTTATTAAAATGGTCAGACTATGCAGTAAGAAGCTATTTTAAACCCTTACCTATACATAAAATATTGTAGGTTATCATCTCATAAACCTTCAAAGAAGAGTAGCTCCTTAGTAATTAGTCCTAGATAGTAACTTTTTGTATAAAACTTATAGAAAATTTATAGATCTACAACTTTTGTATAATATATTTTTCCCTGCAACTTATTGTTATGAAGATATAATTGAAAAACTCGGCAAAAAACTTAAAAAAGCAGCATTTTTAAGAAAAAGTGTTTACTTTGATGCTACGTAACTCTTTACATAATAGCTTTACAAAAGCAAATGTTCACAAAAGTTATAGAAAATTTAATATTCTACAACTTTTAAATTTAATGTTTGTTTTTAAAATGCATTACGAAAGAGTACTGATCTATAAACTGAAAACCATATTTTTTTGTGGTGCACCACGGAAAATACACAAAGCAGAGTAACTCCTTTGTTATTAGTCCTAGAAAATAAGTTTATATAGCAAACTTGTAGGAAATTTATTGCTCTACAACTTTTATTCACAAACCTTTTCTCTAAAACGTACCATTATGAAGATATAATCGAAAAACTTGACACAAATCTTAAAAAAGTACCATTTTTACGAAAAAGTTTTGACTTTGATGCGACATAACTATTTACATAATAGGTCTACAAAAAAACTTAGTATACAAAAGTTGTAGACAGTTTAATATTCTACAACTTTTAAATATAATGTTTATTTCTAAGATGCATTGGCAAAGAGTTATGACGTATAAACTGAAAAACGGCTCAGTTTTTGGTGCACCACGGAGAACGCACAAGGGTTAGGAGGTCGAAAACTTGGTTTATAAACCACGGGACCGACCTTTATAACATATTAAAAAATCAGAACTACATAACCTTTTGCAAGGTAAGACCCCTTTTTCAGTCTCTATTCCCCGGACTAATATTTTAACTGGCACACTTACATATTTCTTTAACAGATTACACTGCTGTTCTGGCATGTTAAAGAAAAGCAGACTGGAGAACTCTGCCCCCTGCTCTCTAAAGCTCACCCACCCCCACAGTACTCCATTAAACTTTTGAAATCTTAATGAAATTGTGTCTATAAATTAGGCAGTATAAAATCCTGAAAAATATTTTAAATAAGCAATTAAAAACCCTATAAACTAAATTACCAAGTAGTGTGGTGTTATATAAATCTGTAATTACTCATGCGATATTAACAATTTTGGTCACCAAAAGAGTGTAGTGGTTGCTGCATCCAAAAACTTTTTTTTTATTTTTAAATATAACTTTTTACTACTGTATTTGAAAGAAAATTATTTATTACTTTTAAAGACATTGTTCTAAATAAAAATTTCCGAATCTGGACAGCAAACGATCTTGTCTAAACTGAACTCTCGATTTCATTTTTCGTCTCTTTAAATAGTAACGTGGCAGAAATTTCTAGCAAAATCCATCCATCCAATCACCTGGTCAAAATGCATTGAAATTTCCTGCCACCTTTTTCTAACCTGTATTATTGCTGTTTACAAATTAAATTAAATAAAAATAGAACATTAAAATCAATTTGTCAGTGTTTACAATTTTATACAGAATAAAATAAAATAGAACTTTGAAATAAATATGTCACTGTTTAAACGAATAAAATAAAATTTCAAATAAATATGTCACTATCTACAATTATTTACGAACGATTTTTGTAACAATATTCAGATTATCGAAACATAATATATCATAGTAAAGGCATGTTTAATAACACAGTATTGAAAATATTGTTAAATATTTTATGCACTTTTGGTACGTTTTGGCTAAACTACAGTTCGAGATCTTTCAAAGGATACTTTGATTATAAAAATCGCTTAACCAAGTTAGGAATAGTAACTTTGATAAAAGTACATTTTGCCCATTAAATATATAAATAATTTTTAATGGTATAACTTCAGCATCATCTTGTCTACAAAAAGATTAATGTCTTTTTTTGTGGGTGGTGGGGCATATGAGGATTAGATGCTCAGTCATGAAGTATGTATTATAATAAAAGGCACTTGTTTACACATTTGTAATATTTCAATAAAAACACTTAATGTATTTTCTCTATTCATTGAAAAAAAAATCCAATCAGTGTAGCAGAGGGTTACTTTTGAGATAAAAGTAACTAGATTAACTTATTTAGAAATTTATGATTAATTTTACAGACATGACTATTATCTTAATACTGCTATGCTATGGCATTTGAAGATAATACAATCATTGCTATTTGTTACAACCATGTTGACTACCTAACATTTTTTTAAAAATTACTTCTTTTTTTTAAGGATGCTGCAAATGCTGCTATACATGAAGCTAATTCTTTGTTTCGGGATACTCCAGAGTTTGACCGCCTTCGCTTTGCAGTTGCTTATTTTGCTTTGTCACGCAATGATGTTAACTGTGCATTAAAAATTTTAGAAGAAATTAAGCCAGACAAATCATGTTATTTTGAAGCTTTACAGCAGAGAGCTGAAATATATTTAACTCAAAGAAAAAACAGGATAAAGTTCATTAATTGTTATAGGTGTGTATAAAATGGAGATGATCTATAGTTGTTTAGCTACATTGGTTTTTATGGAAATACTTTCTTAAAAGAACAATAATAATAATATTTTGTTTATCTAAATTAATATTTAATTATCTTTTTTATCTGAATGCTTTATTATGATTATATTTAATAAACTTTTATTTATTTCGTACTTAGAGAAGCTGTAAATGAAAAAAATTCCCCTGAAACACTCAATTTACTAGGTGATGCTTATATGAAAATTCAAGAGGTATAATTATATTGTTAGAGATCTAATATTTTGTGTGATTCATAAATTTTAGCTATATCTTATATCTTATTTATTATTAGCTTTATATCTTATTTTCCATGTATCATCATAATGTGTTTTTTAATGTTTTAAATAGCCAGAAAAAGCTGTTGAAGCATACGAACAAGCATTGAAACAAAATCCAAAGAATAGTGAATTAGCTAGCAAAATTGGCATTGCTTTAGTTAAAACACACAATTATGAAAAAGTAAGCATCCTCATATCATTAAGCTTTTTAAGCATCTATATTTTTTAAATTACATCCATTATTCAGTTTAAACAATGTTCTTAGATATCAATGTTCAAAATAAATCTCACAGTAAATTAAAATCTCAAAATAATAAATGTTAAGAAAGACAAAAACAAATTATTTTAGCTTTTAAATAATTTTAGGTTCATAAAACATTTTCACATTTATAGTTTTTCAGGATTTCCCCCTCACGTTTTATCTAATGTTTGTACTTGTTCTGTTTTAAGGCTGTTACTTACTATAAAGCTGCAATTAAAAGTGGTGGACAAGAAAACCTAAGGTAATAAATTGTGGATTTTCTTTAATTACTTGTGATGGTGGTTTGAATTTTTAACATTAGAAATGTGTTGTTAAATGTTTTATGAAGTATGTTTTGAAACTCAGGTTGTTGATCTCTTAGCCAAGCAAATATTTCCCTAATTTAAACATTCTTGTGTGAAAAAAATTCTCCCAATTGTTCTCTATCATATTTTGGGATCATAGCATTGGTTTTAAACTTATATGCTAACAATTGATAACTTTGAATTCTTTTTCAAACTTTTGGAATTAAAATTTTTTATATTTGATTCGCTAAATGTAAAAAGGGGTCATTTCATATTTAAAAAAAAAGTGTTTGATGAATTTCACATTAGACATGCAAATACATTGTTAAGTCAAAAAGAGTAGAGTGTTTTCTTTCTTGAGGCTGAGAAAAAATTTGTTAAAAATTAAAAAGGGTCTGGTCCAGAACCCTTTTTTCATTTACTTTTTGAGAACACTAATAAGTGGCAGCAGCTGCTCTAGTTTCCTGTTGAGTTGCCTTCATGAGTATATTTTTGCAATTTGTTCAACTGTGTTTTATGAAGTATGTTTTGAAACTCAGGTTGTTGATCTCTTGGCCAAGCAAATATTTTCCTAATTTAAACATTCTACCAAAAAATGCGTCTTTACTATAGAAAAACTTACAACTAAGGATATTATCGATTTCAAGATGTGGTGTTCAAGAAGAAAGTCTTAAGTGGAAACTAGGGGAAAGAATGTTACAAAAGAACAAAAGTTTTTGTTTTCTATTGCCAAATACTATTAATTTTGTCTGCACAAAGAATCATTCTATACAGCATGGGCTCCGGCGTAAATATTCTCAGGGGAGTGCAGAAAACACCCACAGGAATGAAAGGCAGTTAGTTTTTGGTTTTAACTTTGACTTCTCAACTGGCTATCTTAATGAAATTTTAATTAATAGTTATGTATTAAATTTCTTGTCCAATAAATGTTTTAATACCTGTATCATACTTCTATTTCCCTTGAATCATGCCACTTTTCTCCATATTATATTTAATTTTCAAAAGCCAGGGGGGTGTAAGTACACCCTCTTGCACCTTCCTAGCTGCGCTCATGCTATACAGTGAATTGCACTCAGTACATCAATGATATTAGCTCAGGAATTTGTCCACTAAGAACAATTTTGTGAGCATCCTATTCTTATCCTGTGATTATTCTTTTATAAGGTAAAGATGTTTTTTTATCCATTGAATATGTAGTTTATATATTTTACTAGGTATGATTTGTGTACTCTACTTGTTGTTATCAAGCGATACAAAGAAGCTGAAGAGTTGATCAATTCAGCCCTTGAAAGTGGACATAGAGGTTAAAAATTTTACTTACTAATTTTAGTTATTTAAATTTTCATTGCAATTTTTATATAATTTTTTTTTTTTTAACTGTTTCTAAAACACTTTACATGTACATCAAAACCATAAGAATACCTCACATTGTCACCAGAAAAAACTTAACATGCTAAAAAAATAACTCTAAAATGAAATTGAAAATAAAAACTGAATATTGCAGTTGAATTCTTCTTTCTAAGTTACCTCAGTTGTAGAGAATATTTCTTTTACATCTTCATGCTACATTACCACTAAAACTTCATAACTTTAAACATATATCGGATATGTTATACAATACAAAAAAAATTAATGTGCTTGACTCTAAATCACACCAGTTGTGGAAAGAACAGTTCTTATTGATACTACAAAAGTTATCTAAAATTAATTTTGTTAGCTTAAAGTGGAAAAACATAAGAAATGTGGTAACATTATAACACTGTTTAATATATTTTCCTATGTCAGTACTATATTATTCAAGTCTGAGTACTCCCACACTGTCACTCAAAAGATAGAAAAATGATTGATTTCAAAAACATGATCTAAAAAAAATTTCTGTCTGTGGTCAGCATAACTTCCGAACAAATTGACCTACGATATTCAAATTTGGTATGCGGGTTGGTAGTGGCCCTGTGACCTACCATTAAGGTTTTCGTCAAAATCATGCATGCACATAAGGTTGAAATCATGAAATAATAATGTTTTTCAATGATTGATAAGAAATGGCTCTAACTATTTTGATAAAAATCGCTGTGGTAATGCCTCTTAAAGTGTTCTAAACATCCCCACCACCTCCGAAACTCCCATAAAAATACTTTAATAACGCAAAAAGTTT
Source organism: Linyphia triangularis (assembly GCA_963978545.1). Lineage (NCBI taxonomy): Eukaryota > Metazoa > Arthropoda > Arachnida > Araneae > Linyphiidae > Linyphia > Linyphia triangularis. Next base: position 51,265,287 of record OZ021729.1, on the reverse strand, counting down.
CGAAAACGAATGCCATCAACACAGGATTCTCTTCCCTTGAGCATTCCTCATCAATGATCGTTTTTTCTTCTCCCCTCAGTTTCACTTATAATAAAGGATAATATAAAGAATATCAAAAAGTATATCGCCAAAATCACCATATTGGCAGAGTTTTTTTTTTTTTTAACGACGCATATAAGAATTATCGCAAAAAAAATATCACCAAACTAGCCATATTTTCTCAATAATGATGAAAATATAAAAGTAGATGATACAAATCCACAGTAGTAACATAGTGTATGTGAAAGTTGTGTGATGTTCCACACCCCTAGTTTTATTGTTAAATGTATTGATTAAATTTTTTTTAGTTTGATTTTTTAATAACTTTCATACAAAGTATTTTTTTAATTAGGTGATGACTTGAATTGGTTAATTATGGAATCAAAATATCTGTGTCTCTTGTCTGAAGTCTACTCTAAAATGGAAATAGAAGACCAAGCAATGAGTGTTCTACAAAAAGCTTGGGGTGTTCAAACTCGGTAAATAAATAACATGTAATAGATTATATCAAGTTTTTTAAAAATTTCAAATTTATTCGAAATAACGATGAAAAGTTGTTAAATACAGAGGTAAAAATACATTGTTTTAAAATAATTAATATCACATAACGCACAAATTAATTTCAAATGGGGAAGTTTTACAAATGTTATGAATATGTGATTGTAATGTTATGAATGTTGTGATTTTTTTAGCTTGGGACAAAAAAAATGCCAAATTGCTTTTAAAATTGGTTATATACTTTATTATGTTATTACTATCATTTAAAAACTGTCTTGAAAAGGTTAGTTCTGTCCTAGAAGTAAAGCTGGCCACACATAATCGATCCGCCAGATAAATTGTCGCATCCTCCTCCAAGATCCACATTGTGTGTGTGAAAAGCCAATGCAAATTCATTGGAGGGAAATGCAAAAAAGAAATTCCAACCTTTCAGAAATCTGTTTAATTTTGGTTGGCTATTTCTGAACAGTTGGAATTCCACAGCGATATTGCAAAATTGCATAGTTCCACCTCTTCATGTGTGGATAAAACTGTTGTGCTTCAGAAGGAAATCGCACAGGAAATAATACTTTTGACTTAGTTGGGTGCTTTTATGCACCTGTGATTTTGTATTGCAGTAGTGAATGGAGTGATCCCCCCCCCCCCCTTGTTTTCAGACCTGTCCAAGGGGGAATGTGAAAAGACAAAATGTAGCTTTTGGAACGTCTCCAATAGTAGAATGATTCAAAACTCACTAGGCGAAGGTGGCTGCCACCCATACCCTTTCCAACCAATCATGAGAGTGGAAATCTACTTTTAGACTCTGAGATAAACTTCGAGATTCATAGCAAAATGTTCTCTACTTTCAATTAGTTGTTGTTCTGTACAAGCAATATTTTTAAGTATGTATCAGCCAAGAGCTACATTTTTAAAATTGATTAAAAACAATCATTCAGTGAGTGTGAAAGATTGTAAAAGCTCTATAACATTTTGTTCAGAAACAATCAAACCTATTACCATTCGATATAAATACAATCTATCCTCAATTGGTACGAAACTTCTTATCCACTTTCCTTTCAAAAAGTGTCTCTGAAGTCCAGATGTTTTTGAATTTATACAAGGATTTTTTTTTTTATTTGTTTCTTTCATGATACTTTTTCTAATTTGTTTACTACTTTGAGTGAAAATGTCTCCCTTCCTTCCAGGAGGTGTTATATCATCATAATGACACAAATTATCGATATTGAAGGCAGTTTGGCAATTTTTTTCTCAAAATGTAAATTTCTTCACCTATAATTAATTTACATGTTTAGTAGATATTAACAAATTTCAAACAAATATTTGCATGGTTTTTGTTTGTAAGTATTGCACCATTTCAAATAGATTTGAAAAAAGAAGTGAAATTAGTCCCACCCTAATAAGTAATGGAAGTCTTGATAATTTAATTTTTAATATATTGATTATTTTAAATTATTTTATTAATTATTTTTTATTAAATTAAATTATTTTTTATTTTTTAAAAGTGTATTCTTCGAAAATTGTTATTACTTCAGAAGATTAAAATTACTTCATAATGCCTTTAAAATAAGCAACACATTTTTATAGAACAAAAATTAATTTTTCAATTCAGATCCAAACAAATCCTACCTGCATACTAATGCTTTCATAGCTTACTACTTATTTAAAAGAATTATTCATCTCAATACTGAAGTTCTCTGAATAATGTGTTTCTAGTCACTTTTTAGTTTTTTCAGCATTTCCTTCGAAAAGTTTGAATTTGTTGGGGGTAGGGGATACTTTTATTCGTTTTAGGGCAGCTTAAAGTGGATTTAATATTTTAACTCTTCAATTTTCCATTTTTATTTTACAAAGTCAAAACCACATTGAAACAAGTAGGCTATGAATTAGATGTTCTGGAACAAGCATGCTATGAATTAGATTTTCAAGTGTAATACAGAAATCATTATCATAATTTAATCAGTATTTCTTGAATTAATTAATGCTGAACCTCTTTGCTTAATTTTCTATGCCGTAAAAAATATTTACTAACTTAATATTTTAGATGAAATAATTATATTTTATAACTTCTTTAATCCAAACTTATTGAATGATCGTTATGATCATACACTTTATCTGTACTGGTTACTAAGAAATTTTGGAAAAGGTATTTTGTCCCCCATTATTGGATCTCTTTTTAATAATTTAAAGACATAAACAAAAAGGGAAAATTAAATTTTAAAAAAATATATTTTTCTAGATAATTGAATATCTATTATAGTCACACCCACATTGAGGTATTTATGCTCAGACTACTATCAATATTGCCAAACAAATTTCACTTAATTGAAACTTCAAAAAATTATAGACACAATGAGCCTAAATTGTTACATTCAAAGCCTTTATTAAACAAAACTATCTGTTAGTGACTAATAATTTAATTTTGTTTTTTATTTTAATTACATTCATACAGGGTGTTAAGGAAAGTTCATATGGAGCAAACAGATGCAGATGACCACCGCAAAAAAGCAAAAGAGTGAGTTAATAATTTTAATTTTTTTTTTCTAATTGTTAAACTACATATATGATTGAAAACTTATTCGCCTATTTGCTTGTAGAATTTGCTGTCAGTTAGCAGTTCATTCTTCTCGGAAAAAAGATTATGGTACCGCTGTACAATTTTACAGGGAAGCTCTAACATTTGATGAAACTGATACAGAGGTAAGTAGGCTTTTATAATGGGGAAGTTACATGATTTTCAAACTCTTTTGAAAACAATAGTTCCTTTTAAAATAAGCATAATGGTACCATTTCAGGTTGAAAAATCAATTTATATTATTTAAATGAACTTTTGAATAACCCTGACGTCACTTCCTTTAAAAACTCCGTCTTTGCACTGTGACATCACGATACATGGACTAGGTTCTTCCAGTTCTTCGATTCCTACAAAAGCAAAGCTATTGTGATTTCGGATTTTTTTCTTTTAAAGTTGTTGCATTGAAATTTTATATTTACAATGTCAAAAGTGCCATATAAGTATTGTATTGTTCCTTGCTGCAAAAATACCACCATTTATGCTAAGGTTAAGGTATTTTTTTAGTGGACCTAAGGATCCTTTAAGGTGCAACAATGGTGCACTGCAATGAAGCGAGACAAAACCAAAAATAAGAAATTATTTTTTAGAACTTCTAAATGTGAACATTTTTGAAATTTTTTTTAATTGATTAAAAATATACACAAAACCAATTTGTTTTCGTTAGGATATATTTTCTTTAGCATTTCAAATCAATAACATGCCTCATTTTATATTTTAATAGATCGTTAAGAATTCGAAATTTTGGAATAATATTTTCCCTTCAATTAACAGACGAATTATGCACGATATTTCAGTTGGGTCTTTTAAGAGTATTTATTAATATTATTGATTTTTTTCTTTCTTTGACGATTAAAAAACAGTTCTTTGCGATTTTCATATCGTGAATATATCCTATGGCATTAACGCCATAACTTTCACACCCTGCTCTGTCACAAAAAAAAAGGAGCATTATTGTCTCCAATATGTTTAGACAGAGGCAGTTTAAAATTTAGTCTTTTTCTGTGAAAATAATTTATACAAATGTATTGAATTTAAGGTACTACTACACATTGCAAATTGGGAAATTACTTTTGAGTCTTAATGTTTTTAGAAAAAGTGGGTTATTTTAAATACTTTCTAAACAAAACTATGAAAAAGAAAAGCTGCATTTATGTTCTATTTAGAATTCTAGTAGGTTCACTGTAGTGAATCATTGTTTCATTTGCAATTGAAATCAAAGTTCTAAAAAAATTACAGATTAATTATGGTCGGTGCAATTAGACTCTCATTTTAATTGATTAAATATCAAATAGAAAAACTTTGCAAATATTTTTTTTTTTACACTTGTTTAAGTGTGAAAAAAAAATGCCAGTCTAGTTCAAAAATTAAAGAAAAAGTGTATACAACGTGGCAACCTTAAGACCAACAAAATTATAGTGGAACTCAGAAAAACATATATGAATGATAACAAAGCTGCTTAAAGGAAATTCTATAATTTAAAAATGACTAATCTTTGAATTTTAACTCCTCTTATTTCTGCACCCACAATAATACCCACAAAGGTAGGATTTCTTGCCGAAAATAATATCATACTCATAGAATCTACGCTTGGAAGGTTATCTGATTGTACTTTTTTAAATTTTTGGTCCAACAGTATGATAAATTTGTAGGGACTATTTAAAAAAAAGGATCACATTAAAAAATTTCGTAATGAATATTTTAAATATTAATGTGTGGAGTTATAGATTATCCAAGCAATCGCTTCATCAAAGCACTACACACAAGGTGAAGTTAGCTCTTGATCCAGAGTTTTCGTGCATCCAGACGTCAACAGGGCTGTTTTCGGTCATATGATGTTGTTCACGTTTTTGCTCATATTTCATTGCATTTTTCATATTTAATGGAACTTTTTTTAACATTTTGATTGAATATTCAAACACTACATCAATTTTTCTCTCAGAAAAATATAATATTACTGTATTTTGGGTATAGTGCAACTTCCCCATTGTTATCTGAGCCATGTATTATAAATTTTAAAATTTGGGCAAATTGTATTTTCAATTGTATTTTGCAATTATATTTTCCTCACATGAAAAATGCAGTTGCCCCACTCAACTTTTCACGAATGCATTTTTCCAAGAATGGAGCAAGTTTGTGAAAGTTAAAGTTTTGTAAAGAATGGAAAGTGGAGGAGACATTCATTTAAAAATTCTCCACAATTACAAACTTTGTACATAGTAGTAAGTAGGCTTGGGCGATGTATCGATACATCGTCCAAAACCGGTGTGAAATCAACATCGTCAAACCAGTGTCACTATTTTCGCATAACTGATACATCACGATCTTTTTTGATGAGAGCGCGATCCTTGCCTAGTACTTCAAGGACGAAGAACCTTGATGTCACGATTAATGCACGGGGTTTCTTAGATACTATAGAAACGTATTGAAACCGTCGACACCGCGCCGTTTGAAACATGATACTTCAACACATCACAGTAATCCACCCTGCATATGCGCGGTGTCTCCAAGACTGTATAGAAACGTACTGTAACAGCTAACACCGTGCCATTTAAGACAATTTCCATTTGCTTTTGCTGGGGCGATACTTCATTCGCATCGTGGTAATCGTATCCACCTTCAGTATGTGCAATATTTTCAAGATTGTATAGAAACAAAGCACCACATACGGCATCGCGCACTTAATCACTCATACATGTTGCATTCGCTTTTGCATCCCCTGCCTTTTGAAATTTCAAATAAAGTTGGAAAAAAGTGCACATTTCAAGGTAAAAAAAGCACGTATGACATTTTGAAATTATAATTAAATTTTACAATGTGTTTTTTTTAGGTCTCGCGTTTATTTCCTACTTCTTTTTTATAGCTGAGTATTGAAATTTTGAGGGGGTTTTCAGGCACCAGTAGTCTAGTAATATTGGAGATTCGATGAAAGAAGTATTTCTTTTATTGTTTGAACATATTTTTGTTCTCTCAACTCTTGAAAAACCTTTTGATTTTTATTTAATTTGTCATCAGATATAAGACCTTGATATTCTATTTTTAGAATTCAATTGAGTATTTCCTAGAAATTTTTTTTTTTTCCCCATATTTTCTCTAACTTGGAAGAAATAAAATATAACATCTTTGTATCTTTAAATCTTACTCATTAACTTCAGGATTTTTTTTATCTAACGTTTTTACCCTTTGAGAGCTTTGCTTTATTTATTAATTCAAGGGGATTACAGTATTCTAGCACAGTAATTTATGTCTAATTCTTACCCAGTTAAGATATATCAGGTTATTTATTACTATGATGGTTTGTTATATCTGCCAAAGTCAATATGAACTGGTGCATGAACTGATCATAGTTGTTTCTCTAGTTTGATTGCTTAAATACTTATAAACGAGTTTTTTCCCATTTACGTTGAAGGATTTTCTCTTCTGACTCGTAAATAAATAAATGTTTTATAATTTTTTTCAGTTTGTGCAATTTGAATAAAGTTTATTTCCATAAGATTAATTACTAAATCCAACTTGCTTCTTAAAAATGCGGAAATGCAGATTTTTTTTGGCACAAAATAAAGTTTATTAGAATTTTAAATGTTATGCATTAATTTTATTTTTATTGTTTAATAATTATATTGTACTATTAAGTATTACAATATTCATTATAAAGTATGTTTTTGATTTAATAATTAAGAACATCTAATAACTAAAGTAACATATGTACTGCCATGAAGTGCACTTGTCTTCCCTCCCCTCCCCCCCCCCCCTTCCCTCCCCTCCTTCTTCTTTCCTGGATAATAACAAATTAGTTAAGTAAGCATAACTTTCGGCTATATAGCGTGTTATAAAAACGTTGTTTTATAGTATTTTGTAAAAAAATATATAGTGACATCGTGAGTAACATATTATTCCATGAACTTATTTGTATTTTAAATTAACTATATGGTAGGTAAAAATCTTTTGCTTTATTTTCTTTACTCAAAATCTTCTATTAAAAATTAAAGTTCATAGAAACACCTAAGATAATTAAAGGAAACAGCCATTTAGTTAAACTTTTTTTTCTCAAACTTTAAAAGTATCACTAGCAGTTGTTTACCTGTGATATAATAATTTTTTGCTCTTTATAATAATTTCTTGCAGATCCTTCTTGCATTAGCAAGGCTTCAGATTGAATCCCATGATATAGATGCTGCTCGCCAATATTGCGCAACTGTTTTAAGCAAAGATAGTGAAAATGTACCAGCTGCTGTTGTAAGTATTTACTTTGCTGTTGGCATTAGTATATTCTCTTATGCCTTAAAAAAGCTTAGTAAAATACTTTACATGTTTCATTAATATATAAGTATCATACATTTATTTTTGTATTCATTGAGTAATAAACCCTTTTAAAATCCATTAATTTAGCTTGAAATAAATGAATTTCTATAATATAATATTAAAATGTACTATAGAAGATGTGTGGAACTAATAACTTCTCATCTCTCTTAATAATATTCAATATTTCATAAGTAAACAGTTAAATATTTCAAAAAGTTCCTAAAAGCATTTCATTGCAAAACTATGTTTCTAAATTTTAGGATACCAATATGTTTAACCTATTAAAAAAAGTATGATAAACAAGTTGAAAGATTATAAAAGTTCGAAGAATTTTGTATAGTGCAAGTAGGGATTAATAAAACATATTGCTGTGGAATTAAACTTTAATAGTTTTTTCATACCAATAAATGTTCAATATGTGAGCTACTTTTATCTGCGCTGAATCCTTTAATTTGATCCTCTTTTTAGAATTGTCATAAAGTCAATACCCCTTTATTAATAAAAATTACTATTTAGAAACAAATATAACAAAGCATTTAATTACTTATAAGCATCTTAAAAACACTTACTATATATTTTATTTAAGTTCATTTCTATTTTATTATAGTTTATTTTTAATGTCATGAAATATTTGTATTGGAATAGATGTTAGCAGATATGATGTTTGAAGCTGGAGACTTACAATCAGCAAAATTTCAATTTCAAAAACTGCTTGATATTAAACCAGGTATTTTTCTTATATTTATATTATATATTTTTTAATATTTTGGAAAACTATGCTGTTTGGATAGAAATCATCAAACCACATGCTAATAGAAACAAAGCATTAGTATTTATTGTTTTAACCCCTTTAAGTTTGGTAAACAAATTAAAATGAAATGGATTTATTAAAAAAAATATTAATAATTTTTTGTTAAGAAAGTGTGTAACGCATTGTGAAAAGTAAAGTTTATATAAAATTATACTATTTTCTAAATTTATTTATTCTACAATTATCTTCATCTAATTTTGGCTATAAAAATTTTAGAGTGTCAGTTTTAATTGTTTCAAAAGCTTCATATTGGATAAATTGCAGTAAAATTATTTCAGTCTTTTCTTACTCCATAATCGTAAAGTCAGACACATTACCAGTGGAAGGTTTCAGTCTTTAAATATCACCAAACTGTAAATCCTTGCATTAAGCTTGATATCTGGATAATAGAATCTGAGTAAAACCTGATAAGTATGATGTAAAGTAATTGAAACCTGCGTAAAAGTGACCTTTTAGTCCACAAAACTTGATAGAATGCACAGGGCGTTTAGCGTTGGTCCCTTAGTCCCTTAAAGTACTTTTTTTTTATTTTGGTCCCTTTTGTCCCCTTTTTTTAATGTTTGGTCCCTTTAGTCCCTTTTTTTTTTAAATATATCTGTACCACGTGACCAGCATGCGCCATTTCGTCAAGGTCAAAGGTCATGTATTCCTTTGGTAGCTCGTAACCATCACAGATTCTGCGGACTACGTTTTTTCTTTTGATATTAGGGTTCCCACAGGTCTTTGAAACTCCTTAAAAACTCTTTGATTTTCGATTTCAAGAGTTGAATCTTTGATTTTCTTCGACAATATAGCACGGTTTTTATGTGTTAAAATAAAAGTTTCATTTAAAATTTGCGACTTTAAAAATAGCATTACACTTAAATCAAAGTTTTTTTCATCTAACATAAATATAGAGTTTTATGGACGGTTTTCGATCTGGATTTGCGTTATTTAAATTTCGTCTAGTACTTGACCACGTGACCAAACGAGATCGTTTGTAAATAAATGCAGCAATTAAATATAAGGTTTTATGGACGGTTTTCGATCTGAACTTATTTTTTTGAATTTCGTCTAGTACTTGACCACGTGACCGATCGAGATCATTTGTTAATAAATAGATTTTTTTTTTTTTAATTGAGTTTAATGTATCTAATAAATATGTATTATGTGAACTGTTTTCGATCTGACATGTTTTTTTTTTTATTTTTTTTTTTTTAAAGTTTAGTCTAGTACTTTATTACATGATTAATCGATATCATATATTGATAAATGCGATCAAAATTTTTTTTCAAATTGAAGTTTAATCTATAATAATAAGAGATCTATAGAAAGCAACTTCCCATGTAGAGCTCTGAAATTTTGTACATCTGTGGTTGTGGTCTTCTAATTTCCAGACTTGCAAACCAGACTGTCAAAATTTTAATTAATTTTTTTTTTTTTTTTTTTTTTTAAATTTTTGTATGTTTTTAGCCTATCTGCAGAACTTCGAAATTTGAAGCATAAGTGCTTTTTGCAAATACAACTCTATAATAATTACATATAATAATTAACATGATTATAAATGTAATTTTGCAATAAAGAGGATTTTATGTTAATATTAGTTATTTTATGAACTTTTCCAGTTTGTAGAATTGGTGCATAATGAATATAATAGGTCCTCGAAAAAGAATTAGGTCCATGAAAACTCCTCGATTTTTATTTTAAAATAAGAGTGGGAACCCTGGATATTCTTTAGATGTTTTGATGAATTTCAGAAACCGTTACGTCGTACCGGTACTTTTTTGAAAGCCGGTATGATGAATCGATACTTTTTGATGATCTTTTCAGATGTATTTTTAAGATTTAATTGTTATTTATTCTATAAACTAACTACTGTTAAAATCAATTTCTGTTGTATTTTGCTGCGGCTTATATTGCCATATGTATCTATTTTAAACTGTGATTATCAGACGTCGATTTGAATATACCATCAGCTTGTTGAGACACCACTGATCAATTACGGACAAACAAACGTAAGTGACAACAAAACAGGCCAAAAATTTAAATAAATAGTTTAAAACTTTTAAAAAGGATAAATGCATCAAGCCTTTTTAAAACCACAATGAAATTCTTAAAATAAATATTAGTAACCTAAAAGTACATTTGTTTGTCATTTAATACATTTTAATTTACACTACTTTATGATGTTATGATAACATCTTTTTTAACCTCAACCTAACTAGTTCAATAAGGAATCAATTGAAATTGAATTCTTAAACTTTTTCAATGATAAGTAACAGTCACTTTAAAATAAATTTGAAGTTTACTAATATAATTAACATGTTTTAGCCATAGTGTACATGGTTTTTATGTAGCTCTCTTCTTAGTTTGAATGAATAAGCACTTTTTGGTGTTAAATATAGGTTTTCTGCAGATCCTAAGAATTCTAGTGTTCAATCATGTGTTGAAATAATCCGATGCAAAGATGAAATTTGTACTCCAAAATTGTTATTTGCGTTCTGTCTGTTTACAATTTAAAAATGTGGTAATCATAATTTTCTGCGTTTTTTTAGTAATATACAGTCAATAATTAATTCTCTTTCTTTTTAATATGCACTCCAGATGAATGTTTGGAGTGCAAAGTTTGCACTTGGACAAATAATTTTTAATTCAACCCCTTAAACTCTAGGTTCTGAATACTAGGCATTTTTTTTCTATGCTATAAAAACAAATTTTGTTTAAAAGTCCCTTTTTTTTACAAGAAGTCTCTTTCTTTAAATTGTTTGGTCCCTTAGTCCTTTTTTTGAAGTTCCAAGCTGCTAAACACCCTGAATGCATTCTCATTGACAACAAGACAAGTCTATCTGCTAAGTTTCAGCTCAATTGGATGAGATAAGTGGTTTAGGTTAATTAGTCTTCCAAAATGGTCCCCTTTGCTTCAACCCTCAGGAACTCACATCTTGCGAGTAAGTGCTTGGCGAACCCTGGGTGTCCTAGCTGGGCCTAACATTTTCCCTTTCCTGTTTTACGAAGGCCCTACCGTATGTACTGTTTTATTATTACTTTTGGTTCTGTTCAGTCACTTGATTCCATATGTTTTGCGATTTATTTATTTTTACTTATATTTCGTGATTTAGTTGTTGTGGTGACATTCCTCACTATTAACAACGGTTCTTTTAGGATGTTTTATAAGTGGTGGCTCTATTTCCTTACAAACTGGTATAAATTTATTCACTTAATGTAACTGGTACTAATTAATTCGCTAATGTATGCAAGTCTTGTATAATCAAATTCTACTTTAAACTGTTCGCGATTATTTTTAAAAATAGCACTTGGCCATTGGAATGGGAAATAATAAGTCTTTTTAAGTATATATCCCCTGTTTCGTTTTTTTTAAATTTGTCTCTTTTCCCTCGCACCATCCCGTGAGCGGACGGGTTTTTCGAAAAAGGACGCACAGTTTGAGATATCCGTTAATTTCGTTCCATGATTGCCTCTGATTGGTGGAACTGGTTTGGTGCGGGGCTGAGCGCGTCCCTTGAGGAAATTCTTGCTTGCGCCTCGACATTGAACGGACATGCTTTTTTTTTTTCGTTACCAAGAGTTTCAGTGAAACTCCGGAAAAAAAAAATAGCTAATCTGCGGCCATGTTGGAGAATTGTCTGGGAGTTGGACTGGAAGGATATCTAGCGTAACCAAGATTCTTTACGAGAAGACAGGGAGCGAGCCGTGGGACATGCAGCAGCCACCCCAATAATTCATTTTAATAATTTTCCTTTTTATCGAAACCCTGCCCTTTCGGAGCTCCAGAATTATGTTTCACTCTGGTTCATTGTCGGATCTTGAACCACTGCGTTGGAGAATATCCCGTGTGCCTTCCATTGTGCCGAACAGAAATTTGCTTCATGCAACTGAACATTCCGTGAGTCAACGCTGTCTTCATTAATTTTTTTTCCCCTCCTTCAACATCCCGTGTGCCTTCCATCGAGCCGAACAGAAATTTGCTTATTGCAGCTGAATATTCTGTAAGTCAACGCCTTCTTCAATAAATCCTTTTTTCCTCTTTCAACATCCTGTGTGCCTTCCACCATGCCAAACAGAAAAGTTCCTTTCGAGCTGTTACATATTATCGCCAAGTAAATTAATTTGTTCAAGCCTCTGCTCATCCGCCAGTCCGTACCGGTTTTCCCGTTTCGGCGGATGTTCTCATATTCAGTTCTCCTTTGAGAGAATAATTCTACTAGTGGAAAGGCCAGTGGATGTCCTCCCTTTTGGTTCTGCTTTAGGAAATCAGCTCTATTCTTCGAATATAAGTTTTGGTGCCTACACCATGATGTTCTTCTCATCAATTCTTCAAACAAGTCAACTTCTCATCATCAATAGCCTGGAAATTGAATCCTCTTCTGAATACCGATTGTTCTCCTAGTCGTCCCTTCATCTCGACTTTCCTTCTGAAAATTCCTGCACTTCTGGCCATCCAGCCTGTTAATCGGACATCTACCATTGTTGTGACCTCATCTCCATCGAACTCTAACCTAGGACTATTCCCTGACATTCCATGCCTCTCACCCTGATGTTACAAGAAGCTTACTTCTCAACCACTTGTAGACGGAACAAATCTTCCCCAGATTTTTCCTTATTAAAATTTTAATTGATTGAATTATCCCCTTTTATTATTTTTACTTAATTGTGAAGTTCTCATCTCACCTATTCTTAAGTTTTAGTTGTGGTGGAAACTTTGGTCTCATAAACCCACATAACATTATTTTACTGATACTTTTGGGTTCGTTTATATTACTTTGTTGGATTTTATCAACCCATGTGTTTGCCTTGCGTGGCGTCCCGTAAGGGGGAAAATGGGATCCTGGGGTTACCTTGTGTAGGGTTCACAAGGTTGGATCCTCACATGTGTGTCCTTTGGGCCACGATTCCCTGTAGACGTGTGGCAGGAGGTAGCTCCCTCCTGTCAATCCACTACTTAGGGTTAGGTATGCCTCCGTGGACCATCTGCCCGAAGCTATAGTACTATATCTCAATGCTATCCTTGAGACGCCAAGGGTCTCCCCTTGTTAGGCTCTGTGATGAGTGGGGACGCATTGGCATTAACGCTATTCTCTTAACATGGATAAACTTAACTTAAAGCCCCAAACCTCAACTAATGAAAGAAATTCTAAACATCCTTCTGACCAGATATTTGAAACATACCAACCTCCAAAAAGACTCTCAACTACTTGTTTTCTTTATCATTCAATCTTCTGACTCTATATTAAAAACCAGATCCCCTTTTTCGTTCAAAAAGATGTCCAGGGCACAATTGGAGAGACAAAGAACATCAAACGTCTCCTGGTGATCTTTTGATTGAAGCTGCCACTTCATAACAACCGCAATCCCTTGTGGCTCTGAAAACCCTAGCAACCATTCCTATCACAACAATGCCTCATAAAAGCCTTAACTACAGCCAAGGTGTAATATCTGAACCAGATCTTCAGTGTGTAAAAATCAATGTGCCCTATGCTGAACAAAGGCCATTGTGAAACCTCCCAAACTGCCTAGTGCAGGTCAAAAAACTTTATCTTCTTTGTTTCTACCTAAACCAACGAAAAGTATTTGTATACAAACCAATGTCAGCTATCCTTGTCAACTTCAATCCACTTCATCCATATCCCATAGTACTTCTGCCATACAAACACAAACAAAATCAGTTGAAAATAAAAAAAAGTTCCCAGCAAGCAATTAAACTCAAGACATCAAAACAAACAACTTCCAATAAATCCAAAATCATTGAGACTCCTTTGAAATAAATAATTCCAAAAGGTCATTTCCACTACCAGAAACTTAGAATCAAAAATAAGTAACTTCAAGGAGTCGCTTGAAGCCACAGATGCTGTTTTAAGTGCAGACTTCTCTGATTTATCTGACACTCCAGAGATGGACATTGATGAAGGCTTACGACTCACCAACAATCTTTTACCGAAAACATAACATTCTTAGCTAAGTTTTAATATTTAAAAAAAAATTATAATTTATAAATTTTAATATTTAAAAAAAATTCCTGTTTTATAAATTTTAATATTTAATAAAAATTCATATTTTATAAATTTTAATATTTAAAAAAAAAAATTATGGCTTTTAATTGTATCATTAATTGGAGTTGTCGTGATTTCTGGTCAAATATAGATGATATTAAGTATTTTATTGACACTCATAGACCAGCATGTATTGCCCTCCAAGAAACTTTTCTCACCCTCTAAAGATAGTACCAAACTACGAGGCTACACTACACACCACAAGGATAGACTTCATTCTGGCAGAGCAAGTGGTGGTGTCACTCTGATGATGTCCAACCACATTCCATCTGCTCCACTTTCACTAATAACAACTTTGCAAGTAGTTGCAGTGAGCTTGTCTATGAAGTACACTATTATGATGTGTAGTTTGTATTTATCCCCTAATGAGCCCTTAATTGAAGCTGACATCAGTAATTTGATTCAGCAGTTGACACCTCCTTTCTTTCTCACGGGAGATTTTAAAGCTCACTGTCCAGTTTGGGGCTGTAATGATATTAACACCTGAGGTCGAAAAGTTGAAAAAATCATTCTTGACCATTCACGATCTATATTAAATGATGGCGCCCCAACTTATTTCCATACAAACCGAACATTGACAGCAATAGACCTTTCTCTTTGTTTACCTGAACTATCTCCTAATTTAGAATGGCGCTTTGATCTAAACCCATATAGAAGCGACCATTTCCCTACTATAATTTCAAGTTCTGATAATTTGGCTTGTCCTCCTATCCGAAAACCAACTTTTAGAATAGCTAAAGCAGATTGGATCTCTTTTTGAACCCTTGTTGAAATTACAGATGAAATGGTGAATGGTCCTGATATTGATGAAGTGGTCAGAAAAGTTACTGATCACATTATTGGAGCAGCTGAGGCAACCATCCCAAAAACCACAACACCTTTCCCTAAATGCCCTAATCCTTAGTGGTACCAGGAATGTAAAGATGCCTTAAAAAGTCAGAAGCAAGCTCGGGGTATCTTTCGCAGATACCCAACCACAGAAAACCTTATTAACTTTATATAAATAAAAGCACATGCTCGTAAAATTCGATGCCAATGTGAAACTGATACTTGGCAAAACTATATCTCTAGTATCACACTTTCTAAAACAGTTTGGAATAAAATCTGTAAAATAAATGGAAACTATTCCCAGCACCCAATATCTATTTTGCATCTCAATGGCTTTTCAGTGAGTGACCACCAAGGAATTGCTAACCTACTTGCTTCAACCTTGGCAGATGTGTCCTGCAATTCAAATTGTACGCCATCATGTAAAAATATCAAGCAACTAGCTGAGAAAAAACAAATTACTAATTTCTGTACCAGTAAGCAAATTGATTACAATAGCCCTTTGCACTTTTTGAATTACAAGCAGCATTGCAAAAATCTAAAAACACATGGCCTGGTGTTGGTGAAATACACTATGCCATGATAAAAACATTTCACCGCATTCTTTAAAAAATAGCCTTAAGCTTTTCAATAGACTCTAGATGGAACAACAATTCCCCAACATCTGGCAGCAAGCTATAGTTATTCCTATCCCCAAACCTGGCAAAAACCCTAAAAACCCATCTTAATTACCGGCCCATAGCTCTTGCTAGTTGCCTTTGTAAACTTTTTGAAAGGATTGTGTGCAAACGTCTAATGTGGTAATTGGAAGCAAATGACATTTCATCTCCATTTTAGAGCTGCTTTCGAAAATTTCGATCTACAATGACAATATCCTTGCTTTGAACATTTCTGTCAAAGAGGCCTTTGTTAGAAAGAATCACCTTGTCTCCATTTTTTTTTTTTTTTTTAACATTGAAAAGAATATGATAGGACTCGGAAGTCCAGAATTTTACAAGATTTGTGTAACTGTGGCCTCTAAGGTAACCTACCAATTTTTATTCAAAATTTTCTTTTTCGACGATCCTTTCATGATCGACTTGGATCAGTTTTATCGGCAAAGCATCTCCAGGAACAAGGAATCCCACAGTGTTCTCAGTGTTTTTCTTTTTGTCCTTCATTTAACAATATCCTGAAAGTAATTCCACCCTTTATAGAATCCTCTCTTTATGTTGATGATCTTCGTATTTCTTTCAGTGCTACTAGTATGACTACTGAAGTACAACAATTACAAATAGCTGTAAATAAAATCTCGGAATAGTACAACAATAATGGTTTTAATTTATCTTCTCAAAACAGCAGAATTAGAGGCTTACATCTTGACCCTGAAATCATGTTAAATAATCAGGATATCCCTGTGGTACCTCATGTGAAATTCATTGGAGTTTGGTTTGATAAATCTTTAAATTTGAATATTGGTCTAAACCATCATTAGCCACTACGCAGGCCGGATTTGGCCCACTACAGTTTTTTCTGCGGCCCGCCGACACCACAGAAGATATATAAAAAAAATCAAATTTCTGAATCTTTTTTTTTTTACATAATTTTAATTTATCTGAAATAATATGTGCTAACTATATGTATAACAGAGTTCTCTACTATGTGCCCAAAGAAACAATATGAAGAAGCTTTCAGCAGAGTGGTTTTCATCAAGAATAAATACAGGAATAACTTACCTGAAACTCATTTGGACAATTTATTAAAATTGTTTGCAACAAATACTCTGAAAGGCATTGACTCTTATCATAAAATAAACTGAACGATTATGACCACCATCATCTTACAATTGATATGGATTAAAATCGAATAATCTGGAAGTACAATATAAATACTTTAATTAAAAGTTAGGTCAAGTCACATTGAAGCAATAGATTCACTTCTTTTTTAGTCTTTGATTTACTAATAATGAAAACTATTATTTTTTTAATTATTTGAAGGAAAAAAAAATTGTTTTATCATTAAGATAAATAAAAATAAAAAAAATTTCCAGTTTATCTGAAATGCTATATATTGTTAAATCAATAATAATTAAAGATACATATTTTGATGTATCCGGCCCGCGAAAAGCTCCAACATAAGTCATACGGCCCGCCTCTAAAAGTTAGTGGCGAACGCTGGTCTAAACTCCCACAAATTTGTAGTTTGAAAGTTAATTTTATAAGTTCCATTTAGAACCTGTCTTATTTTTTTTAATTATTTTGTTGTAGATTTTTTTGAAGCTATTGCTCGTTACATTGAAGTGGTTCGAAGACTTGGAAAGCTAGAGCATGCTGAAATGTGTTTGAAGAAAGCTGAAGCAGTTTCTTGTAATTTAAACATTGATCCTGGCTATTATTATTGTAAAGGACTTTATGAATGGTAGGGCTTATTTTCAAATTAGTGAAATAACTTTTACTTTGTAATTTGATAGTCATTTATACTTGTGATATTTAGTGTCATTACCCAGTAAAAAAAAATCATCTGGGCCAGCAGTGGACGACTGACTGTGGCCATCACCTAAACTGCTGGACCATTAGCGGATGGCCTTTACTTTTCAGTGCATAAAAGTGACCGTCTGGCCTACACTTGGGCCAGCAGTAAGGGCCGGCAATTGGCCGTTGATGTCTGGCCAGCCTTCACTTACCCACTGCTTCCCCTGCATCAACTACTGGCCAAACCGCAAGTGTACAGCAGTGGCCCTACAATTGACAGCCTTAAGTGGAAGAAAATTTTGTCTGAGCCGCCGCTTAGCCAAAACATAAACATTGCTGTTGCCTTCAACGGCCCAACAGTGCCCCAATATCGGTTTTCTGGCTGCCGTCAGCAATCCCACATCGACTCGACGAAAGTTCGCCTTATAATGTCGATTACCCTTTACAACACTACAACGAGCAGCTAAAGATTCGCATTATATTATTAATTTGAAATTAGCAGTCCCACGACAGACTAATAATGGTTCGCTTTCCACAGGCTGCTTTTTAAGCTCAATTGATATTCACTTCCCATTTAGTGCATTTTTCATGAGTGCATTTTTCATCTTTTTGTTCCCTACTTTTATCCACATATATGGATAAAAGTAGGGAAAAAAAAGATGATGTTCATGCAAAATGCACTAAATGAGAAGTGAACATCAATTAGGCTTGAAAAAGATAAGCATTAAGAGATTTAGTTAACACAACACAAAAAATCTCATTACAGAAAGTTAAAATATATAATCCAAATTAAATAAGTGGCATGGATTATAAGATTTTTTGTAACTTTTATTTTTACCAGTAACTTATAATAATTATCTTGAATAATAGAATTATGAAACTAGAAAATTTGCATTATGTTAATCTACAATTCAAATTACATTAATTGCTGTAATTTTTGGAAGGAACTTGTCAATTCTTTAAACAAACACACCAGGTTTAAATATCTTCCATTTACTTCTACACTATTCTTTTCAAGCACTATCTATAAGGGTTTTTTTGCAACCAAATAATTTTCCAATTTATGTTCAGCCTCCACTTAATTTTTTCAGAAGTTCTCCGGCATAAAGATTATCCAAATTTTTAAAGTATAATTCAAAACATCAAGGGTAGAAAATGTGTAGTGATACAATTATTAATAACTTATATCATGAATTTTGGTCAGAATTACAAGTAATTTACATCATGTTATGTACTCAACATAATCTCCCACGCAAATCCCATTATTTCAACAATTATTGAAAGAACCTTAACAAAACAGCAATTGTAAAATAAAGACAAAACAAGGACACTTTGCTCTCAATTCGTGGATTAAATGTATTGTTATTTATTATAAATTAGGGTAAAATGTCATTTATTCGATTTGTTGCGACCGTGACCTTCTCCCGTTCCTGTCAAGTGCTGTTCCAAGCCACCGCTTTTAACTATCTCTTCTATCTCAGCCTGTTTAGTCATTTATGTAGCTTGTGGCCAATCTGATGACTGTATGATTTGCTCTCTGGCCACGCATGCCAAAGCTGCCGGGTTCGAATCCTGGATTAAGCATGGATTTCCGTTGTGGTTCGGAATCCACGTAAAGCTGTAGGTCCCGGCCTGATTAGTAGTCATTGTGCAGAAAAATAGGTCGTTGAGCGTATAAACTAACCAACCAATCGTAGCTTGTGTTTGGCTGATAGCCAGCTGAAATAGAAATATACTATTATATTAAGTACATACTCATGATAGCGATTTCACAAATGTTATTAATTCAAACATTCAATAGTAAGTTTGCATAAAAGAAACAGCGTATCAATAACTTCTCCAAGTCAAAAGTTCTTTTACAAAATCAAATCATGCAATTATTAACTTCTTTTGAAGAAAACAGATTTGTATGAGTTTTAACTCTGTATTTAAAACAGATGCATCTCAGGTAATTCATTTAAAACTTTCTATTTCAAATTTTGTGCTGATTGAAAATACCAACTTTTTCAAACTTAGTAGCTTTAAAATGATATTATACTCATATTTGTGAAGCTACATACAGGGCAGGGAGCCCACTAAGATAAAATACATTCATGCAATGCAATAGTTAATGTTTAGCTTGTTTTTTAATCTTAATGTTCCTAATGAAAGGTCCGGAACTCCTGGAAAGCAAGTTGACAAGAGAACCAAGTTCAAAGATGTTTCAGTAAAGCGGGATCAATGATCTGTATGCATTTAAAAAATAGCGTCCAAATAGCGTAGCTGAAAAGAACAGTTGTCAGATAGACTAAAACTTTTTTTCTGAACGATTTGAAAAGCGCGTTTTGCAGCAAGTTACGCTGAGGGAAGGCAAGGAGAGGAGGGGGAAGAAAGATAAGAACAATCCACTAATTTTCGCGCTTTTTTTTTTTTTTTTTTTTTTTTTTTTTTTTTTTTTTTTGGATTTGAAGTGTTGGTTCGGAAGGGGATCGAATGGAAGAATAATGGAAAAGTTTCCACTGATTTAAGTAGGTTGGATTTTTGGATTTTAATTTTACCAAATAGGAAATAAAATACCCTTTGGAAAACAAAGTGCAACTCCACTAATGCTTTGAAAATATAAAATATATATTGATTCTGCAATATAATTTTGCTTACTTAAAATGAATTTTGAAAATATTAACTTTTTATTTAATTCCAGTAACGAAATGACTTGTAAGGAAAGTCAGGAACTTGGAACTATTTTATCAGCTTCACAGTTATTTCATTAGGTGTTTTAATAGCACCACTAATTATTATGCTTTTGCATTATAGCATTTGAAACACATGCCAAATGAATCTAAATTCAAATTAAAAAAAAAAAATGACCTCTGTAAACAAATTTAAGTTAAAACCAACTAAGTTTTGCCATGATATATACAGAGAAATTCTCGTATTTTGGCGTTGATTATAGTAGTCACCCCCTGACGAAGTTACTATAATAGAGAAATATACCTTTTCCAGTTATATTTCCGCCAACCAAATGGTATAGTGGTTAGCATACTAGCTTCTAGACAACGAGATTGCGGGTTCGAGTCCAGTGTAAGGCATGGATGTTTGTAAATGTATGTTGGCTTGTCAAATGACGAATGTTTTGGCGCAATATAGCCCTCGTGTTGCTGACGACGCCAGATAATCTAAAAACAACCAACCAGTTATTTCCCCATTTGTTATTCAATTCTCAACTATAATTAAAACTTTGAAAAAAATCATTCCTATACATACAAATATTAATAATTTTTTCACTTTTGAGTAACTTCACCAAGCAATGTCTTTCAACATCTTACAAACATACCTATCTAGTTTTTGTTTACTCTAACAAAATTCCTTCCACTAAGTTGCTAGCTTCAAATGTTAAACAAGTAGTGAAACATCCCCTAAAATTATTATAAGCATACATCATAATGCATTTTGAGCAAAATTCAGTAATAATTTAGTACAGGAGTTATTCTGTAACATTAGTTGGTTGGTTCGTACGCTCAACGTCCTATTTTTATGCACAGTGACAGGCTAATCAGACTGGGACCTACAGCTTAACGTGGATTCCGAATCACAACAAACATCCATGCCTAACCCGGGATTCGAACCCGGCACCTTTAGCATGCGAGGCCAGAGCGCTATCCCCACAGCTAACCGATGAACAAAAGTATCTTGCTTCGGTGGTCTGTAACATTAGTTCTTACTCTTTGGTAAGCAACTTCGAAACTGTTCCATTAGATGGATACAAGATAAAAACTTCCAAATTGAAAACCAAACTAATCCAAACTAACAACGTAGACCTGTTGGCTGTGTGGTTAGCGCTCTGGCCTCCCATGCCAAAGCTACTGGGTTCGAATCCTGGATTAGGCATGGATGTTCGTTGTGGTTCGGAATTCACATTAAGCTGTAGTCCCCGGTCTGATTACCCGTTATTATCCCCAAAAATAAGTCGTTAAGCGTATAAAAAAACCAAAAACCAGACTAACAACATTCAAATCATTTATGAATTATTATTATCATTATTTAAATATCTTTGGCTCTAATCTGCAGTACAAAAATCGTTATACATAGGAAATAAGTAACACGAAGGAGGGAAAGAATTAAAAGCTAGTATTTGGAAGGAATCGTGGTTTGGGTTATGCACCTATACACTTACATTAAATATATCAAAACATTCGAAACAAAACTAGCCCTTAACTGCTGTGGTTGGGTAGTTTGATATTTTTCGCGCAAGGGCAACATGTGGTCTCTACAGCGCCAAACAATTTAATGAACATCAGATTAAAATTTAAGAAACATAGTATCGGGAAAATAATTTTAAAGTCAAAGATGAAATATTTTAGGGAATGGAAGCATTCCACAAAAAATGACTCGAAGTCTGTCAGACCGCATACAGCGGTTGAAGGCTAGAATATTAGTTAATGTTCGTTCAACACGATGCATACTGAACCAAATATACATTATGTCGTGCATAAATGTTGTCCTCATGTATGTACGACATATCGTATAATTATGTAAAATACAATTGAATACAACATAAGGAAAAATATAAAAAAAATTATTACTTACACGTCGATTTCCTTCCATGATGAATATTTCTCGATCCTTTTCTTCAATGAAATAAAAACAATCGATCGATGTTCACGTTTTCAATGAAATAAAAGAAAAATAATGACGCAGAAGATATCACTGGCCCTTGTGTTGCCTTTGCGGCATAAAACAACAACCAAGCCAGAAGATATCACAAACGCAGCAATTTTGTCTGCATGCAATGGCTACTAGAAAATCAAGTGACAAAAATTTCGTGTTTACGAAAGTTCAAAACATTCATGCGCATGCGCAGAAGGCACGATACGATGACGTAACCGTTGCCACCAGTTATATTACTAAAGTGCTGGATGGCCATCAACGGACAAGAAGAGGTTGGCCTAGAAAAAATAAGCTGATGGTATCCCAGTAACGAACCGCGAGTGTGCCATTGATGGCATTACGTGGCCATCACCCACCCAGTACTGCCGGCAACTAGCCGTGAAGCGGCCATCGTCCGTGTTTTTACTGGGTAGTTATT
The DNA here is from genome assembly GCA_963978545.1 of Linyphia triangularis. NCBI lineage: Eukaryota > Metazoa > Arthropoda > Arachnida > Araneae > Linyphiidae > Linyphia > Linyphia triangularis. The sequence goes on along the minus strand of OZ021729.1, from coordinate 51,242,678 downwards.
TTGTAAAACCTAAATTTCTGTCATAAAAAATATGTGGTAAAAAGAGGCGGTCAGTCACCAAATTTTCTAAATTTTGCTCCATTTTTCACAAAATAACAAGATATAAAAAAATCGTAGAAACAAAGTAAAAAAAATTAATTAAACTTTAATTGTTTTAAAAGATCTTTTGACAAAGTCATCAGTTTTGGAGTGATAGATTTGAAAAAACACATTTTCTACTTTTTGGATTTTGGTACTTACGCATTAGGTCATTTTGAATTTCATGAGTCCACATATTTATCTTTTATTTAAACCCTACTTAACTCAATTCAACTTGCCGTTTGATCATTCCAAAATTCTAGCACATAAAAAACCTGAGTGACTACGAGAGTATAGGGAATTTTTATTATGTTGCTGTCCCTCAAAAGAACAATATGAGCAACTGTGCAAATTTTCAGTTTGATGAAAATTTTTTACGAGATAAACCTTAAATGACAAGTTCAGGTGTTTTTATTTAACTAAACATGTGATGGCTGTCAAAACATTGACAATCTGACAGAATGGCCATAGAACCTGAAAATCAGGAAACTTTCTGATTCTGGAAAAATCAGGGAATTTTTTTTAAATTTTGTAAAATCAGGGAAATTTTCTATCTGTTTTGAAGGTATGTTTCCCCGTTTATCCGTGTGTTGTGCCATTTACCAGGAGAATTGTGGTGGTAATCGTTTGAAGTTTGATGTTACGGAATAATTTCAACTTTTCATTATCAGCAAAATTATTTTTTCAAAGATCATCATGTTATCTCTTTGTAATACATGTTCTAATTGATCAGGGTGTCTACACATCTGTAAATCTTGGAAAAGTTGGGGAAAAAGTTGAAAAAAAGTTTGTGGTAAAATCAGGGAATTATAAGGGAACTTTTTTTCCTGAATTTTGTGGCCACTCTGTCTGAAATTTGATTTAGAAAGTGCAAATAAATCAACTGAACTGATAGTTTTTGTCTAAAAAGGTATCCTAAAGGTTAGAATTCAAGAAATGTTTGTGATTATTATTTTGTTATGGGTGAAATAAAAATAGTCCTCATGGTGTCCAGCAGCCTTGAAAATCGGGAAAGTCGGGAAATGTACTTGAATTTTTTGCACCTCGGGAAAGTCGGGAATTATGCTTGAAATTTTGGAATTTTCGGTCTACGTCGGGAAATTGTCTCTTCTCTTTATTATCGAAAAAATCTTTATGGATATTTTAAATAAATTAAAATGTTTTCCAAGAGATCCGATCGACGGATTTCTGCTCTCTCTCTCTTTTTCTTTCTGTAATCCCATAGCTTCTATCGGCATTATTTACGTTCATACGAGATGACCATTTTGCTGATGCAGTCATGTAATTGCCGCTATTCTCGTGATTATGTTAGGCGCTATGGCCGAGAATTAGGTTGTTGCGTGATAATTTTCATCGAATGCTATTACTGTTCCGATATAACAGTCACTGACGCTATTGCAGACATTTGCAACTGACAAACATGGTAAAGTTCAGACATAAAAGCGAATTTCCATTTCTTACTGAAATTTCTACCATTTCTGAGATGGATACAAATTTGCATTACAATTTTATTGGGTTTTCTTGGATTTGGTTGGTTGTAATTAGATTATCTGGCGCCGTCAGCAACACGAGGGTTATAATGCGCCAAAACATTCGTCATTAGACAAGCCAACATACACTTACAAACACCCATGCCAACACGGGACTCGAACCCTCAACCTTGCGGTCTAGAAGTGGTTTTCTTGGAAGTTTGACAGCCAAGGAACCTGCTTATTTCAGAGTTCCTCCTACTAGATTTTATTACAATTGGTGCTGCGACCACAATTAATGAAGGATTGACCCAACTTAACCAATACCTATAATTTATATTGACTTAACTCGATGTTCCGGCAAATCACTCATCATTTGGAGTCGGATAGAGCTCTGATATCTGAAACAAAGCCATGCATCTATTTACGCAAAAGCTAATCAACCTTTTCCCTCAATGTGAAAGTGTTAAATTAGTAGAAATTCTATTGAATGCTCAGAAAGAATAACTATAGCATTCAAATAAAGAGTCAATGGAACTAATTTACATCTTTTTGGTAAGTTTGCACCTTTTTTTACACAATCGATCTTTTCCTTGAAATGTAAGTTTTGAAGACAGCTAAGGACAGAGATTTTCGCGCTCTTTATTTCCAACGGTAGTAGACGTATAAATTCTTTTATCTTTTCTGGGTCTTGAAAACCTTTCAATCTTTTGGTCAACCTTTGCGAGAGTTTGCACTTATTTATAAACCGCTTGCAATGTGTCACGACTCGTGCTATATTGGTAAATGAAAAAAAAACTTTTCAAATAGTATATTTTAAAACACGCCGTTTTCCAAACTCATGTGAAAGTTAAAGAGTTCTTTCTTTTCTCATTTAGAACCTCGAGGGATGGATTGTCTACCAAATTACTTTTGGTCGGAAAATTCCTCTGCATTGTTCAGAAACTTAAGGCCTTTTGGCCATAAATCGCGTTGGAGAAATTTATTTGGTTGCAATCTTCGGGATGCCATATCAACAATATTTTGCTTTAATGTATTGACCAAGATTTGTGTATGTTTTCCGCTATCTCCGATATTTACATTGGATTAATGATAATTTCAACTTGGTTTAAGCCGTTTCAATAGTAGCTATTGCCGAGATTTGGGATGCCGTTTTGATGTCATACGCTTCCCCTGATATAATAGCCGACCAAATGGTATAGTGGTTAGCGTGCTAATTTCTAGACCGCGGGGTTGCGGGTTTGAGTCTCGTGTTAGGAATGGGTGTTTGTAAATGTATGTTGGCATGTCAAATGACGAATGTTTCGGCGCATTACTGCCCTCGTGTTGCTGACGGCGCCAGATAATCTGAAAACAACCAACCCCTGATGTAATAGCCGCTATTTTCCGTGATTAGTGTCTGTATGAAGATCGGTTTCGCCGTTTGGTTTGAATCGATGCAGAATTTCTAGAATTTCGATTTAATTTTGTGTAAGAAAGTATTCCCAATTTTTCTGCTTATCCTTTTTTTAAATTATAATTTTAACTGTTATTGTATGTTAAATGCTTATTTTAGCTTGAAAAACAATTTTACATTTTAGCTATAATGGATAATAGTTTTAAAGTTAAAGCAATTTTTTATATAATAGTTTAAAATTAACTTGTGCAACTGTGTGAAAATTTGAAGTTTTTTTGCTTTAGCCATGTCAGTTACATGCAGAACCTCCCTCCCTTAATTCTTAACAACAGAAATGTTTGTGACAAGCAATCGTGCTTAAAGTAAACTATTAAACTGCACGCCTAGGTTCATTCCTTTTTCTTTTTATCTGCTAAGGTTTAGACCTTCATATTTATGTATCACTTGTTAAACAATTTTATATCTTCTTTCCTCGCCTTTAAAAAAAAGACTTTGAAAATAGGAAGAGAAAATTTTTCTAAGTACATAATCTAATTTTTACATGATGATTAGATATTTTTTAATTTCATAAATTTTTGTAATTTGTAAAATTAGTTCAACATACTACTTGGTGGGGGTATACTTTGGAAAATTAATGTGGTGGTAATTAAATGGTTGCAAGAGGGATCCTTGAAAATATTTGGGATGAGCCTTGAAATTCTTGAAATATGCTTGAATTTTTATCAGAAATTTTGCTGGACACCCTGTCATAATATCTTGTTGGAAATTTTTAGTGCAGCTGAAGTTTTCTAGATTATTAAATATGTTATATATCTTCTATCATATTTGTTTAATGCTCTTGGTTATTTATAGGTACACTGGGAATACTTCTGATGCTCTAAAATGTTTTAACAAGACACGTAGTATTTCTCTATGGGGACAAATATCTTTGTGCCATATGATTGAAATTTGCATAAATCCTGAAAATGAAAATTTTTCTGGGGAGAATGTTGAAGTGGATGGAGATTTAATGTAAGATTTTTAATTGACATCTCATATTTACTTTTTCCTTTGGAGAATTTAAGATAATTTTTATTAAAATTAAAAATATGCATCATTCTTAACTTCTTCATTTGAATATTAAGATTATTTTTCTTTTAACTTCAAGTTGTCGCTAACAGTGAAAAAATCTAATATTTCTTACTAAATGACTTATTTGTTCTTAAATATAAACATTTTTAAATGCATTCATTGGAGTCAGATATTGAAGGTAGACAATAGTTTATGTTTACTTGGTTTAGTAAAGAAACTAGCATATTATGACATTCCATAATGTCTGTTTTTCTTATATATGTTTTAGATGTTCCTATGATTATTTTTACCTGTGGAATTCATTATACCAGATGTTAAAATTAAAGAAGGTTTTTTTTTTTTTTTTTTTTTCTTTTTTTTTTTTAACACAAATAAGTCTAAGATTTTCCACCCTTTAGATATATTGTAGCCCATGATAATGGAAATTCAGTGAAACATGTTACAAAGACCCGAATGTTAGTATTTTTCAAACTGCACTGACATTGCTAACCAAATAGTTGAAAGTGGTAATGTCAGCATGTATATCACAGGTATTTTTAGACTGCATGTATTGTTTTTTTTTCTTCTTCTGGGATTTCTTGGAGCGATCCAAACATTATGAATTCTTTACAGGAGCAGTATATGACATGATAATTTTCCACAACATACCTATGCTACGTTTATTTCTAGAATTTACTATTGTAAATTGTGTTATCCCTCTGAATAATTCAAATTTTTAATAAAAATATCTTTTTTTTTTTAATTTTATAAAAAAATTAATTCTATTACTCGTAACGACTATTCTATTGCTAATTTGTTTCTTATAAATAATAATAACATTAAATTGATTTGAATGTATAATCGGAAAGTACTTATTTCAAGACCTAACATACACTTCTATCAAAATTAAAGAGTGCTGCTGTTTGTTATGCGAATTGCAGACATTAACTGTTTTTTATGGAATTTGAGGGGAAATATTTTAATTAAGGCATTTTCATGATTGTATCATTTATTGCTAACTGCGATTATGTCCATTTTTCAAAATGTTCACTATTCAATAAAAACATCGGACGATTTTTTTTGTGTAACATTTGGATTTCATAATGGCAAATTAAAGTCCATAAAGGACTTTTAACTACCATTTGAAAAAATTATTAAATTATATGACGAAATATTGTACAAAGCTTTTTTTGCCTCATAAACCAAAAGCCAGCTCATAAAAAAGCTCATAAACATTAGTCTGTCAACTATAAATAATTCAGTTTCCAACTGTTGATTTTATTTCGAAGCTTATTTTGGAAATCCTTCCTGTGGATACCAAAAGTTCATGAATGGGTTCATGTTTACAACATCAATGAGAACTTGATGAGAAATTGAAAAAAAAATTGATGCCAAAGGTTCGTTAATGTGTTCGTGTTTACAACATCAGTGAGAACTTAATGAGAAATTGAAAAAGAAAAATTGTTTAGTGGAGTCTAAAGGAAAACCTAACACCAAAATGAATCTTTAGGTACATTTTTATTCTCAAAATTGAATACACTATTTAAAATATCTTGTAATATTTTTATTTTTAGTTTCATTTATCTACGCTTTGAATTTTTTTATAGATTAAAAGAAAAAGCAACGAATTCGCAAGAAGGCAACATACGGACAGCTGAGAAATTATTGTTGGTAAATATATCTACTTTCAATTACTCATATGTTAACAAAGGGTAATGAAAGTATTGTTTTTATTCAAGGTTTTTTTTTTTTTTATCTCTCCATATTTCAGAACATCCTGGTTTAGAAAAGAACGTCTGTCTGTGTGCAACTGATCAGTATAACTGTTGAACAAATTGATCTACAATGTTCAAAATTTATGTATAGGTTAGTGGAGGCCGTGGGACCTACTATTAAGGTTTTTGTCAAAACTGTGCATGCGCATAATGTTGATATCTTGAAAAATCATGTTTTTCAGCAATTGCTAAAAAACGGCTCTAACTATTTTGATTAAAATTGCTGTGCTAATGCTTCTTTTGGTGTTCTAAACATCCCCAATTTCAAAATTCCTGTAAAAATAGGATAAAAGTTGAAAAACGAACGCCTTTAACACAGATAAACGAATGCCTAAACACTGTCTCTGTCATTGAGCATCACCCATCAACAATTGAGTAATGGATTGTGTAATGTTTATCAAATAACGTTACCAGTTTCACCGTTTTTTTTTGTTTTTTTCCCCATACAAAAATTATTGCAGAGAAAATATGACAACAGTAAATAATATCATCCCATATCAAATTTGAATGCAATGACCATTATTATAGTGTGATTGAAAGTTGTGCAAAGTTCCTTACCCCTAGTTTTAATGACCTTTACTTCAAAATTTTAGCTTCTGTTTTAATGTAATTAATGCTTTTAAAATAATTGTCCATGTCCTGTGTGTCGAATATCAACACAGCGCTTGTAACTTTATTAACAGTACATCCATACTTTAAGAAAAGTACACAGGTAGCAAGCTCATGGATTAATGAAAAGATACCACCATATGAACAATGGAATGAATTTGATGCATATAATTATGCTTATGTGCAAGTTTTCCATTTTCATTGGAAAATCTATTCTAAATTCATGGGATTAGCTTTTACTGTTAGGATTTGTACGTATTTATATTGATAAGTCATTGTTTTAACAAGTGTTCTATTATATTCAATATGTAAAAGATCTTAAAGGTTAAATTCAAAATTACATATTTTCTACTTTTTTATAGGAGCTGAAGTCAAAATATGGTGCTAGTTTGAATACTAGAATTTTCAACAATTTAATACGCCTTGCAAAAAGGACTAAATTAGATGCTGAAGCTGCATTGAATGATTTTATTGAGATTTTAAATGATGAAAGATATGTAAGAATTCTGAATTTTTTCTTTAATTTAGTACACATTTTGATTGGCTTCTTGGACTTTAATTATATGTTTGTGTGCATTAAATTAATTTTTTCATGCTTTTTGTTAAATGCTTGAGGTAACTTATTTTCATCCTCCTTGGGGCAGAGTTTCCAAAACTTTTCAACATTGCAACCCATTTTTTAGACACTCTATCTATAACAACCCACTTCATCCTTGACACACTGAATTAGTTTTACAAAAAATATTTCTAATAAGGCCTGTGTGAAAGTTGCGCATGTTTTCATTTGCTGTTGCTGATTGCAAGAAATCAAGGTTAATTCAAGTTATTTTGAGACAATTGGAGCTTGTTTCGATGCTTGGTTTCAATTTCTACCATTCTAAAATCCAACTTCACAAAGTTATGAAGACTTAAATGGGAGTAATATCTTCAATACTTGAGTAGAAAGAATTTGAAAAGTTTGTGTGACAGATTACCAGAATTGTATCAATTTACTACAATTAAAATTGAATTTTAGTAATGTATTTTCGTATAGATATATGACAAAAGTAATAACTTTTGATGATATGCCAATAATAATATTTCTCTGAAAAGAATGTATAATCCATTTTTTTTCTTGGCAGTTTTTCATTTTTTCAAAAAAGTAATAATTGAAATTTGTCTTTCAAAGCATTAAAGTTTCTTGTCATGGATGAAAATTAATCAAGTGATACGGTCATTGCTCTTTAAAATCATATTCAAATTGAAAGTTCATACCTGTTTAACTCAGTTTGTGAAATATCTACCAAATAATCTTATTTACTTTACAGCCTGCAATGTGGTCAGCAATCTATCGCGGCTGCAAGTCTGATCAGGCATTTTAATTAGAAATGGCTTTTTGTAGGACTTTTCAGACATACTTAAGAATATTTCTTCGAAGTACTTTCAACATTTATGCTGATAAATTGAAAGCTAAAGACTTGTCTTCATTTCCTACATGATTTTAGCCTGCTCTATATACAGTTGTAAATTATATACTGGGGATGTACATCAAGTACACCTTCCCCATGCACTTTGATAATATTACTAATGCTAGAAAAACAGAGAGCTACTGTTTCATTTGTATCGAGTTATATTTAGATAAATAGTATTGTGTACTCTAAATAATCTAAATTTTAAAACAAATGTTGCTCTGTCATTGGTAGAATTATAATAGGTTTAGTCTAATTTTATGAAAAATTAATACTCTTTCATATCTTTGTGTTCAGTGAAAAAAAATTTCTCTAAAGGAATGTGGTTTCCTTCCAAATGTTAGTTTTCATTATACTTCTGTGTGATTTTTTAAAACTGTATTATGAGGAATAGATATCTCATAATGTTTAGTTTTGACTATAGTTTACCTACTTTGAAATATTATTACCTTAAGAGTTAAATAATTTGTAAAGTTTTCTTGTTTTTCACAGAAAGACCATGCAGGTGTTATTCTTGGATCAGCCATGGCATACTTAGTCTTAAAGCAAACTCCCAGAGCTCGCAATCAACTTAAACGAATTTCGAAAACTGCTTGGAATTTTAGTGTATGTAATAATGATTTGAACTGTTTTATACCACTTCAGATATTATTGGAATTATAATAATATTACCCATAAATTCAAAATTTTTAATATAAATCCTTTATATGCAGTGCCAATTTTTTTATATTCATTAACACAGCACCATTTCTGTTGCCAGCGTGTGCTTGGAATTTGCATCTAATTTTAAATATTAAAAAAGTCTCTACCAACAAAGAGGGGAAATTTCTTTTCAAAAAGTCGTCACTAAAAATTAATATGATTTTATGCATTGACATCCAAATATCTTTTATTTATTCCTATTAAAACAATTTTATAATTTTTTTTTTTTATTTTTTTTTATTTATTTATTTATTAATTAAAGCAATTTTGGCAACAGGAAAGAGTTTCTTCAATGATTGGTTAAATGCTATTTCTGTGTGATTAGCTGATGAAAAATTGGTTTATTAATAACAGTAAAAGTGACTTTTTAGTGATAGTGACAACCCTCATAATTTGATAGAATGCATTGTCATCAAATCCATGTGCACAGTTTCAGTACCATTGGATAACATCAAGGGGGTTAATTAGGCCTCCACAGATTTGCAAGTCATCGACAAACATACACACCCAACCAACCACACACACACAAAATCAAAGTTAATATAAAAGGTTTAAAAAAGCATTTTATTTCGTAGTTAACAACATAAAATAAGCATTACTAAATCTATCAATTTTATTAGTTTTTTACTTATTCATCTTAAATTTGTTTACTTCTGTATGATTCACATTGATATGTCTATTACGTCTTTGAATAACTGCTTTATTTATTGAATGTTTTGCAACACTTCTGTATAACTAAGGAAAAATACTTGAAAATTTATTGTCACCTAATCTAGAAAAGTTATTATTTTTTTTGTTATAACCTTGTTTTTGAAGAGTTGTTTTTAATAGTTAGTACAATATGTTCCACTGCAAATATTCACATGCTGAATGTTCAGTACCCAGTCATTGTACATGTGAAATCTTTTATTTTCTTTTTTTTTAACACAACGGCAGATTCACAGGCAAGAGCATAAGAAATGTATATTCGGAGACAAGCTATTAGCTATTTTCAATTAATAGGCTATTTTGGTTGAAGGGTGGAGTTTTTTTTTTTTTTTTGTGTTTTTTTTGGCAAAGAAATCATTTAAAATAAATAAATTCTAATGTAAATATTTTTTCATAAAGTAGTTTTTTTTAAAAAAAATGCTTAAAGCTTTTAAAAATTTGGATAACTCATGCTCACACTTCCACTATCAGAGGAATTAAAAGAAAGTAGTGGAATTCGAACTTCCACAGTCCAAAATGCTAAGAAATTAACCAGTAAATTCATGTGTATAATATTGCTACAACTTATTTTCTCAACTTTACCCATTTGCGATTAATTCAAATAGTAAACATGTTTTAATTTCTTCTTTGAAAAATATCTTTATCAACCAAAATAATTTTCCTTCCAACTATCTTTGATCATTTACTTTGCTGATTATTTTTCACGAATTATACTACCTTTAAGATTCAAATTACTGGGGAACAGGTATTTTCAGACAATTAATTACAAGTTTTGAGGGTTCTTTATAAGAAATTTACAGAGTTCTGTTTTAGCACAATTGTGACAATTTAAAATTTTTGAACAAATTGTGAAATTTTAAAATTTTACTTTATAATACTGGCATGGTTAAGTACAGCAAAAACACAAATTTTCGCTTTTTTTTTTAAGTCAAACTTTCATTCATGTCTGTGATCATTGCAAATTTAGATAAAAAAAGTAATGGGGGTTCATGCACTTGTTTACAAGTCAGACAACTACAGAACCTGATCTGCATACATTCATACTTGCTCCCCAAATTTTCTGATGCAATGATATTTTTTGCTGCAGTTTCCTCTAATGTGGCAGCTGCTGTCACTGATGTTTACCTTGAGAGTATGGTATCATTTTCTATAAATGTTGAGAACATGATAAAAAAAAATGTGTCCATTTTATATTATATGATTCTAAACCTTCAAATATTCGTGATATCTATTTATCATTTATTGATATAGTTTTATTTAAAGGATGCTGAATACTTAGAAAAGGCATGGTTGCTACTGGCAGATGTTTATATAAAGGTACTTTTTTAATTTTGTAAATCTATAAATGTATTAATCATTTGAATCTGCATTTCAAGTAAATTTACCTAAATTATGGTACACAGTGTATTATTTTGCACAACATATCAATGGAAAACATAAATGTTGTTATTAAATTTTTAAAACTAAATTTTTCTACAATGCGGAAAAAGTCACGCAATCTTTTATGTTACCTACATTTCTTTAATATGGAATAATTTATAAGAATCGTTTAATGGCTCAATATAATTACTTCTTATTTTCTGTACTTAATTCATTTTTTTTTTTTTTTAAATGCTTCTGGCAAATAAATATTATTTCTTTCATATATTTTTTTTATACACTGTATAACCTCTACACTGAATGAAAAAATAAATAAAATCTATGATAATTTGGTTTCTATTAAAATAGTGTCACACGTATGACACTATTTTAATATATATGTTACTGTATATATATGTTACTGTAAAAATACGGCTCCAAATCTAGTGAAATATTATTCTAGATTTATCCATGTTACAGATTTTAACATTAGATAACTAATAATCTTACTTTTATATTTTAAATTACAAAATCTCATTTTGACCTGTTTAAAAGCCACCCATAAATTCATATACATGCAGTCAATGCATATAAAATATATGTTAAATTTTTCAAGGCAGGGAAGTTCCCATCAGCATCTGAAATGCTTGACAAAGTTTTGCTTTATAATAAAGTAAGTTTTAAAAATAATTTTTATTTAAATTTTATTTTAGTCTTTTACAACTTTCTTTAATATTTAAGAAAAGGAAAAAAATTATTTCAGTATTTTGATTAAAGATTATTTTTTTAGTCTTGTACAAAAGCTTATGACCTGTATGGCTATATTGCTGAAAAAGAACAAAATTACAGGGATGCAGTGAAAAATTTTGAGAAGGCCTGGCTTCTTACTAGCAAACTAAACCCTGTCATAGGTAATATTTCGACCATTGAAATGTGTGTGTGAATGTGCAAGGAAATGTGTGTTGAATTAAATGACTACTGCCGATGTTCTTGTCATTTGAAGATAGTATAGCTATCTTATGTATGTTATATTCTTGCTTATGTAGACATGGTTCTCTACTTTAAAAAAACCAAGCATTGTATTGAATCCCAAGTAAAATGGTTAACCATAAAAAGGAATGCAATTGCAAATGTTAGTGACCATGCTTCATTTCTATAGGTAATACCTTGCATCTGACGAATTGAATTGGGTTTATCGGAAAAACTTCGATGTACTTAGCAGGGATCAGGATTTCCACATTAATTCTAGTTCATTTCCTTGGGTGCAGAGTAACACAAAGAAATTAAACTTATTTGCTTAATCATTATCACACCTCAATCAATCCATTTTCTCAATCTATAATACTTCCATTACTTAATGAATATTATTTTAGACGCTTCTTTATCTTGGCAGTTCAAAGTAAAATTCATTATACAACATTATTTTAATCTCTGTATTGAATCAATCCTTTAACCTCTTTATTGAATCTTAATTTTAAAAATACCAATGATGATTCAGAAATCATTAATATATGTTTCATTATTGAAATCGATTTAGAAAACTGTGCTAGTAACAGGCATGATACAGTTCAGCAAAAACACTAATTTCTGCTTTTTTGACCAAAATTTCTGTATTTTAAAGTAGCTTAAAAATTTGAAAACTGGGTTTAAATAGATTCACCTGTTTGTCAATATAGGATAATTGTTTATTGTTTGACTTCTAATTTTTTAAAAAATATTATGTTCTTTGGAGGTTTTTATTGCTTTCACATGAAGTTCAGCTTTTTTTTTACTAATGTCTATTATATGGAGGTAAAACTAGTAAACAAACTGTAATCAAAATTCACTATCTCCTTTTTTGGTACCAAAACTTTCTTCAAAATTAAAATAATACCCATTTCTATTAATAGGTTTAAAAATAATCTTTGTTAAGTTAGACTACAAATTCAACTCGAGTAGGTTTTTGGAATTGTCTTAAAAAATTAAGAATGTAATTTTTTATTCTAAGCTTCTAAAATATACATTGGTTTGAATTTATGTTCTCATTGCCAAGATCTGTAATTTCATATGCATAGTCTTCAAACTAAATGTTAATCCATTTATATTTAGTTTCCTTGGAGGTTTTTGTTTTTAAATATTTTTTTGATCAACAAGCAGCAAAATTAACAGGTCTTAAATGTAAAAGGACTTCAGCCTTTTATAGATAAGTTAGTATTAAAAAGAGTTGCTTAGTTATGATTTAATTTATAATCAAAGACAACTATTTCATTAATTTGTACTTGTATGTACGTAATTTAAATAAGAAAAGGATTTTCTTAAAAAATTTGAACCTTGAACCAATGGGAAAACATCATAGTGAGTCAGTGAGAACAGCAATCAGGTCCTTCTGTTTCTGTATAGAGAACCCCACACCAATCAAAAAAGAAAATCATTGTTAATAATGTTTGATAAGTTTTTTTGGGGGGAAAGACAGCTCCTTCATAGCTAAGGTGTTTATATATTTCATATACATGACATATATTTCTAACCTTTTTATTTTTAGGATACAAGTTGGCATTTAACAACATGAAAGCAAAACGGTATGCTGAGGCTATAGACGTGTGTCAGAGTGTGAGTTCTGTACTGATTATTTTTCTTGCAGGCTTTTCTTCTAAAATATATTTTTAACATGATGAAAAATGGTTTCCTTTTCGTTATTAATAGGTTTTGAACAAGTACCCCAACTACCCCAAAATACGAAAAGAAATTTTAGATAGAAGTCGGACATATTTACGTTCATGAAGTTAGATTTGTCTTGTATACAGTTCTATTTTGTTTTATGGCATTGTGTGATTTTTCTTTTGTATATATATTAGTTATATTTTTAATGTCATATTTAATACAACCCACAATATGGCTGCACATTACAATAAAAAAAATTATTCATGTTTAGTATTTCAGCATCTAAAACGTTTCTAAGCACATGCATCTCCATCATGCACTTGAAATGATACTGATGACTGTCGATTGTAATGGACAATATACGGTTTCGGGGTATTTTTTTATCAGTAGAAATAGTTCCAACAATACTCATCAAAGTAATCCACATGCTTTTTACTCTTCACATGGCGTTTTGAAGCACTTTCTCCCATCGATGCTACACTGAAATTTTTGGCACAAAAAGTACAGTGTGCAAAATGTGGATCCAACAAGTAGACTTGCAACCATGATTTATATTCTGACTTTTCTAATCAAATTGAATAGAAAATACATTTCCCTGCCATATTCAAACGATGCACACAAAAATTAAGCGACAATCTATACGATATAAAAAAGGGGAAACAAGATATCACCCAATTTGATGGAAGTGGCATGAGGAATGATCTTGTATGCTCAACTGCGCTTATTGATTGACTTAACTAAATTCAAATGATTCTGCTCATTTCGTTGACCAGATTTCTTTAAGAGGCTATACTTTTAGAAAATAAAATTCAAGCACTAAACATATTTTTAAAAAATTCAAGGTTTTCAACACTTGAAAATGAAAGGTTTTTTCCAAGGTTATTTAAAAACGTACGAACCATGTGCCAGAATACCAAGTTTCATAAACTTTCAAAGCACAGATAAACAAATATATTTAACTGTTTTTAAACGGTAGTTTACTTAATGTCAACACATAAATAACATCCAACTTTTGGATTAAACAGTTTAATTTTTACTAATTTATAAAGTAATTTTTAAATTTCATTTAAAAAATATTTGTTCTCTACAGTCGAAAACGCTCAAGAATTTTGTTTCATTCTATACTGACTTTTAGTTCCCAAAATATTAGCGAATATGTAAAACCTTTCTATATTGCAATGCATATAGCAGAAGCGACAAAACGAACTAAGGGTTCTTCCACACATTGTGGAAGCGGGCCTGCAAGAAGTGTCACCAATGTATTTTGAATGAACCATTTCACACAATGCAAGAGCGGCCCGCAACTTTGAAATCTTCGTGCGGATGGTATATCTCCGCAATTTCCAGAAATAACTTCAGTTTAAGTCAACTAATTAATTTTAATTTGTTTTGTAATTTAAAGAGTATAATGCAGGAGAGATAATTTACTGAGATCTAACTTATCCATGCAAGAATTCAATTTTAACTTAATTTTAAATCTTTCTATAAAATAATTTATTTTTTTCAGTTTTTATAAAAAGTCAGTAATTTTAACTACTTTCAAAACAAAACTATATAAAAAAATATTTAAGTTAAATTTATAATTTTATATAAAACACAAATTGAGTTATGATTGGTGCAGTTATTCCCTAATTAGTTAATTTTTAATTAAATATCAAATAAATAATTTTTAATGCAGATAAGTTAGTTTTTTAACACATGTTTAGTGTGAAAAAATGTAAGTCTTATTCAAAAGTTAAAGAAACATTTTTTCAATGTATACAGGTATTTTAACTTTTTTCCTAAGAGATATTGGCCAACCAAACGGTGTAGTGGTTAGCGTGCTAGCTTCTAGACCGCGAGGTTGCGGGTTCGAGTCCCGTGTAAGGCATGGGTGTTTGTAAATGTATGTTAGCTTGTCAAATGACGAATGTTTCGGCGCATTATAGCCCTTGTGTTTCTGACGGCGCCAGATAATCTAAAAACAACCAACCAATCCCAAAAGATATTGTCGGCTTAGAATCTCAAACCACTCTTTGGTATTTTGGAAACAGAAGAGAAGCCTATCGGTAAGTAAAAGCTGTAGACTATTAGCCCGAGAGGCGACTGCATGCTTAGATACCCCATCGAATATCATTCTAAATTTTTTGCAGAATGTGGAGAAAAGTTAGTATATTACGAATCCACTGGTCTGATGCCAAGGCAAAAATCGACTTGGAATGAGTTGAACTAAATTTGATTGCCAAATAATGAGCACTCTTTTTTTTTTATTTTTTAACCCTTCGCTCTTCAATTTTCAATTAAAGGCTGCAGACGATTCAGATATCTGGCGACGGCTTTTATACCTCTTTTAAAAATGAACCAAGTTGTCAATAAATATGAAGTAACTGATGTCGCCGATTCGGCTTACTTTTAAAATTTGTTAGTTTTTTTATCCAGAAGTCAGAAATCGTCTGCGCCCTTCTTCATTGAAAATCAAAGTGCATTGGATTACCAGACCAAAAGGTGGGTTCATTTTTCGGCAAGTTATGACATATTTGGCAGTCGGATTTAGTTCAACTCATTCAAAGTCGATTTTTGCCACGGCAGACCAGTGGACCAGTAATCTACTAACTTTTCTCCGCATTCTATAAAAAAATCAGAATGATGTTCGATGCGGTATCTAAACATGCAGTCGCCTCTCAGTCTATATATATTAACTAGCTGAATACCCGTGCTGCGCTACGAAATTTAACCATTAGCATTTTAGCGATCAAAAGACATTCATGAATTCTACACTTCAGACGTTTGCACCCATTTCGATCCCGACAAATTGATTTATCAAAATAGGAACTTTCCTTTGTTGACAATTTTAACAAAATTTATAATTGTGAATAGTATATTGGAAAGAGACATTTGAATATCCCTCGTTTAGAATGTTTAATTCCCTTCGGACCCTTTTTAATTACGTAATCGAGACTGCAATAGTTTATTGTGTTTATGTTTGCTCTTAGTTCTAAATTTCGAAGTAGTAGCTGTATTGGAATTGAGACATTAAAATAATCCGCTTATAGTTTCAACGTTGCGTTGACTTTTCATCCCTTAAAAATTCATTAATCGATATTGGAATAACTTATTTTTTTTACATTTGCCCTTTTAACATTTGCACCAAATATCAGAACTATGACTACATTGGAAGAGGAACATTCGGATATCCCTCGTTTGGAACATTTAACCCCTTTTCGACTCCTTAAAGTTGGTTAATCGAGAACGGAATAGCTTACTTTTTCTATGTTTGTCTTTGTTGACATTTGCACCAATTTTCAGAATTGTGACTATATGGGGAGTGGGATATTCTAGTTTGGAACGTTTAACCCCTTTTCCACCCCTTAAAGTGGGTTAATCAAGCTCGGAATAGCTTAATTTTTCTATGTTTGTCTTTGTTGATATTAGTACCAATTTTTAGAGTTGTGACCATATGGGAATTGGTACATTCGAATATCCCTCATTTGGAACGTTTAACCCCTTTTCCACCCCTTAAAGTGGGTTAATCGAGATCGGTACCAATTATCGAGATCGGACCATGTCGGAAGTGGGACATTCGGATATCCCTCGTTTAACCCCTTTTGCTTTTTCTATGTTTACCATTGTTAGTATTTGTACCAATTTTCAAAATTGTGACCATGTCGGAAGTGGGACATTCGGATATCCCTCGTTTAACCCCTTTTCCACCCCTCAAAGTGGGTTAATCGAGATCGGAATAGCATGCTTTTTCTATGTTTACCATTGTTAGTATTTGTACCAATTTTCAAAATTGTGACCATGTCGGAAGTGGGACATTCGAATATTCTTCGTTTGGAACGTTTAACCCCTTT
Organism: Linyphia triangularis; assembly: GCA_963978545.1. NCBI lineage: Eukaryota > Metazoa > Arthropoda > Arachnida > Araneae > Linyphiidae > Linyphia > Linyphia triangularis. The sequence goes on along the minus strand of OZ021729.1, from coordinate 51,225,611 downwards.
TCCACCCCTTAAAGTGGGTTAATCGAGATCGGAATAGCATGCTTTTTTTATGTTTACCATTGTTGGTATTTGTGCTAATTTTCAAAATTGTGATCATGTCGGAAGTGGGACATACGAATATTCCTCGTTTAGAACGTTTAACCCCTTTTCCACCCTATAAAGTGGGTTAATCGAGATAGGAATAGCTTACTTTTTCTATGTTTACCATCAGTGACATTTGTACCAATTTTTAGAGTTGTGACCATACGGGAAGTGGTACATTCGAATATTCCTCGTTTGGAATGTTTAACCCCTTTTCGAGCCCTTAAAGTGGGTTAATCGAGATCGGAATAGCTTACCTTTTCTATGCTTACTATTGTTAATATATGTACCAATTTTTAGAATTGTGACAAAATGGGAAGTGTGATATTCGAATGTCCCTCGTTTGGAACGTTTAACCCCTTTTCGACCCCTTAAAGTGGGTTAATCGAGATCGGAATAGCTTACTTTTTCTATTTTTACCATTGTTGATATTTGTGCCGATTTTCAGAGTTGTGACTATGTGGGAAAATTAGTGATGAGTGAGTCAGTGAAAGAGTGAGTGAGGGCTTTGCCTTATATATATAGAGATACTGCTAATCAGTATTGGTATTCTCTTAGCTGTTTGTTCAACTAGGTACTACTATTCACTCATTATTGCAAGCAATAATATTGTTTATTGTATTTCCAGGGTCATATATTTTGTACTTATTAATTATGTGTTCAAATAAATTTTGTATGCATATATAACATTAGGAAAATATTCGGCTTCCTTTTCATGTGCTATAACCGCTAGGTTGTATGTAATCTCAATGTTTGTTGGAGTCTTCTGAAAGTAGTTTTATCTTGCAAACAGAACGTAGTGTTTCCCCTAAGCTTACTGAAAATACCCCTAAAAACACCATTATGAAAGTCTCCATTAATAGGATGAACCAATACCTATTTTGCGCGTTTCCTTCTAAGATAAAGGAGATATAAACCGTAATCATCTTTTACCCATACTTAATTTTACACTCATATTATAAAGTAAAACTTAAAAAACAACTAAATACTTTTAATCAATACTTATTCTTGTATTGCATAAAGATGTGGAAGAAGTGCCCCCAACTATGCGTTCATGTGAAAAGGCTACAGCTTTGAAATTTTCAACATAAGTAGTTTTGGCCTTCTAACTGGTCTTTTGAAAAACAGAATTTTAAATTTTTATTTAGTTCTTTTGTAATTTTTTTTTAATTAATTAATAAATATTTTACAAAATGATTTATAAGTCTAAAGATCTAAAATTTTCAACATAAGTAGTTTTGGCCTTCAAATTGAACTTTTGAAAAACAGAATTTTGAAATTTTATTTGTTTTTCAATTAATTAACAAATATTTTACAAAACGATTTCTAACTGGGCTACATTTCTGAAATTTTCAACACAAATAGTTCTGGCCTTCTGACAAATTGGACTTTTGACAAAAAGAACATTAAAATTTTAATTTGTTTTCGAATGAATTTTAATTAATATTTTCACAAAAAGCGACTTCTAATAGGCCTAGAGCTCTGAAAGTTTCAACATAAGTAGTTTTAACCTACTAATTTTGTTTTTTACAAACATCATGTGTTAAAATACTCTTGTAGGGGTGTTGTATTATAGTTATTATCGTGGAATTTTTTTTGCTTCTCGACAACGGAGGGGCTTCTAATATTAAGGCTTTACGTAGCAATTAGTTTTTAGTGTGAGAAGCGACCTTATGCTTACGCAGCAATGAACCTTTCATCGAGCAAAGCGAGTTCATGTTTGCATAGCAATGAACCTTTCAAAGAGTCAAGTTAGGCTGTACTTATGTGTCAATGAACTTTTCAGTGAACGAAGCAAGCTCGATTTTGCGTTGCGATGAACCTTTCTGCGAGCGAAGCGCCAAAAATTGGGGTCTATACACCAATGACAGATTTCCGCAAAGCGGGGCGCCTCACAGCTCGCAAAAATAATGCACATGGTAAAATTTCGTGGCGAAGCATGGGTATTTAGCTAGTTCATACATAAAATAACTCGTATTTTGATTTATAGTGATCATTGCCATAGAAAATTTCCTTTTCCCACTTGAATATAAATTCTTTTGTAAATATTGTCTGCCCGTGTTATTAATTTAATGTTTTTTTCGTTTCTTTTGTAAATATCGTCCGCACGCGTTAGTAATCGTATCTTTTTCTCTTTTGTTTTTGGCTAAGATTAGAATGCAATGTTATGTTTACTTTTGATGTGTTCGTTCCACGTTTTATTCAGTGTGATGTTTTATTTGATCATAAATGAGGAGAATGACAACACCACAGGAGAAAACAGACGTTTTAGTGGTTCATCGAAACGAAATCAATTAACACCAACACAAAGAAATTACAAAAGAGCATACCAGAAAGATCCTCCATCGTAAAAAGTATCTTGCGGAGGAAAATGAAGTTTCTAGAGACTGAAGGCGTCGTAAATAAGACAAATCACAGACATCCCTGCACAAGGGATGTTGAGTGTGTCAGAGAGACATTCTTGCACAGTCCTGGGAGATCAGCGGCAAGATAATTGAATATGCCAGTTTCTAATGTGCACAAGGTTCTTAGGAAAAAATTGTATGCTTACAAAGTTCAAATCGTTTAAGCCTTGGAATCCGAACGATAGGCCTATGAGGATGAACTTTGCAACCGACATGCTAAGGAAGATAGAGGATGATGCTGAATTTCTTAATCGCATAATGTTCTCAATGAAGTTTGCTTTCATCTTTCTGGCATATTAAATCGCCACAATGTGCACATATGGGGATATGAAAACCCCCATGAATACCGTGATATATAAAGGGACTCTCCAAAAGTTAATGTGTGGTGTGGACTTTTTTCACTAAAAAGACACATCTGTTATTTACTTAGACATGTTAGAAAATTTCGTATTTCACTACTTGAAGGACTTCAGCCACATGTCTTTTTGCAATAAAATGGTGCACCACCTCATTGAGATACCATCATTCCTAGTTCTTTGAATGACCATTTCCCAGAAATATGGATTGAGCAAAGTGACCAAATTCCTTAGCCACCCAGATCACTACTGGACTTTTTCCTTTGGAGATTCGAAAGGAACATCGTTTGCAGGAGGAAAGCGTCGAATGTTGATGACTTAAAGGCCAGGATTACAGCCGCAATAGCCTCTGTGGATGCCGACATGCTTGCCCATACCTAGCGCGAAATTGACTACTGTCTTGATATTCTCTGTGAGACAAACGACACACATGTGGAAGTCCATTGACAAGGGCTATAAAACTTTTTGAGTATCTAATCATTAGTGTTATCAATTTTAATTAATCTTTATTATTTTATGAATTATTCAACATTAAAATGTGTTCAACACTTTATAGACACCTTGTATAAACTAGTAGATGACCCTCAAAAAAAAAATTGTTTAGGTTTTTTTTTTTGCGTGCTGCATGATGTTTTCTAACAAACAATCTTTCAAATTTATTTTTCTTACTGTACGTACCTGAATTGAAGAAAAAAAAATTGCTATCATTTAGACGACAAACCTTAGGTAACATATGTCAAATAGAAATTGATAAAAGTTTGTTTTACAGCTTTAAAATAATGGCATGGGCTTAACATATTCAACAATTATTTATTTCTCATTCAATGCAATTTACTTTAAAATTCCACTTTCAAACATCAATATATTAACCTAATAAGGGTAAATGCCACTCAACTAAAGAGTTGCACTACACAGGAAACATTACCTATTAGTATATGAAATGACTATATTACTAAAGTTGCTAAATAGTCTATGACTAAGTAACTTTGTTACTTTCTCATGAGACTATATTCACATCAAAATATACACATTTGAAGTTAAATACATTGGTATATTCAATAAAATAATTTAACAGATAAATATGTCAATGCTTAACATCCTGAGAACACATCAGTACCATATGTTGCAACTTAACATATGGTTTATAACAAGCTGCATTTAGAAATGCAATAACACACACCTAAATACAGTAATATACAATACCTAATTTGTATCCTTTTAACTAAATAAAAATTAATACATTAACCTAAAACTTATAAATTTTTAACATGTACATTTGGCTAATCTGACATGTTATGCTTTAACGTTGGTACATTCGAAATGTGGAATTAAATTTAAATTGATTATTTCCATTGACCACTGAATCAACTAGAGTGATTAGTAAAGGCAAGAGATTGTGTTTAATGTTATTAAAATTCATTTAGGTATATCTACTTTAACTCGTTTGCTAGATAGCACTTTTAATATAGTACCTATATAATCCTCACCTATTATATATGTACACCATTTAAGGTATAAAGAAACTCGTTTCTAATAAATATTGAAAATAAAGTAGCAGAGCATTATTTCACTAAACAATTAGCAAAAACAATTATTTTAATATGTATAATAAACTACAGACACACTGAATACACAAGTCTGCATTTGATAAAATGTTTTTCAAATGATTCTAGAAACAGAAAAAAAATATCAGTCATTCATAAAAATTTTGTTTGAAAGTAATAAAGCACAGAAAGCGATATTAGTACTAATCCTTAAATAATTGCAAATAAAGTATAGGATATTATGATTTAACAGGTTTTTTTACGTACAATTTATTTTTAGTGTTGTCGTGTATTTGTATAAATAGTAGTTATATTCATGTTTTTATAAATAGAAATGAAAAACGTATTACTTGTTGTACATATTTTTTACAGTTAAAAAACATTTTAAAGTATGCAAGACTAATTAAGATAACCAAGAGAGCATTCTGAAGTTGCCTCAAATTTTTTTAAATATAAATATTTTTTTTTAAATGAGTATCTTTAAATATGAGAACTATATCCATATTAAGATATTTTTATATTTAAGATAAACGAATAATTAAATCATAAACAGCTAAATAACATAACAGGACATCAAGGAAACTAAAATCTTTACATGTAAACTCATAAACAGTAAAAATAATTGTAGACGAAGTCAGAAAAAATTGTCAAAAATAACATCTACACTAGAAAAATACAACTTAAAACGAATATTTTCAAGTCAAATTAAAAGAGTATCAAACACTTTAAATTAATATTTTTTCATGTTAAAATATCCGAAATAAAAAATTGTGCGAGAACCTAACAATTTTAGAAATCGTAAATCTAACATCGGTTCCGGCTATATAATCATTCTGTTTTTTTTTCTTCTTAAGAATGGAAAGTTTTTAGAACAATATTGTAAAATGCAAGAAAAGAAATAACATATAAACATTTTTTTTAAATGTAGCAATTTTAATAATGCTAATATCTTAAAGAACTGCATACATACATAATAAATATACTTCACTTGCACTTACATAACAAAACATTCACTTGAAAATCCAGTTGTAAAAATAATATGCCGCCTCAGGTAGTGTTGCAGGAGAGATGAAACAATACCTCACTTCCATTGGGATCTTAATTTGTCACGACTTTTGAGGTTCATGTTTTTTTTTTTTTTTTTTTTTTTTTTGCAACTGGATAATAATTTTAAAAAAAACTGAAAACAATTTTAAAAATATTAATTATAGCTACAATATTTTTAATTATTAGATTAGTAATTAATTATTTGTAAAGTTGTTTATTCATAGTATATAGGTAATAAATAAAAAACTAAATTAAGCTCCACATTTATTATGTATTTTTTTACAATAAATTATAATAAAAAAATACGATACTTCAATCTAAAAAGTTACCCTATTTTGTAAATAGGAAACATGTCTTAAAATGCAAAAAATATTAAATTAATTTTTTAGAAGAAATTCTATTAAATATACAGAAAATTGGGTCTAGAAAACTACTTAAATCAACTTTACTTGCAATTGAATCATGTTAATTTTATAAGAGAAAATATTTTGTCATTTTTATTACAATAAAGGTTAACCATTATGAAGTTGAAACTGTACAACTATAATAAAATTACTAAACTATTACTAAGGAAAATTTGAATGGGTTTAAACATCCAAATCAAAATAAGAGACACAAACATTTCAAATATCGAAATTTGTGGTTTAAAGTGCGTTGAATATTCTCAAGCTACTTAATGATTGTCCCTACTAATTACATTACTACTAACTATCAGTAATATTAGATTATTAAAAATAATTTATTTCCTTGGAGACAACAGGTATTGGAATATTTTGATATATTTTTACATATAAATAAATCATTTCTCTACATAGTAACAATTTTTTCAATGCTTTACTTTAACAAATGTATTTGAATAAGAAGAGCTTGAGGAGAACATTGCAAGATTCAAATTCCTTTACCTATTCAAATTTATTCTGTACCTTGGCTGGAAAGGGGCAAATGTTAAAAATGAAAATTATGTGCTATCTACACCAATAATTATAAAATAAAAACTTATCAGTTGACTTCTTGTTATTAAAGTACAAATTGAATATTTACTTTAACTCTTATTAATAAATATAAGGTAGGCAATCCCAATTCAAAGTTAATTTTGAGCTTCACACACTTCAACAGCAAATATAACTAATTAAAATGCTACTTTTCAAAAAAATTCATTAAAATTTGGACATGTAATATCAATTTAAAATAAAAGGTAAAAGTCTAACATCTTTACATCCATTATAATATACCCTTCCTTCTAACAAGACACAGAATCCTATGGCAATTTTTATTGTTATGTCTGCAATCGATTACAGCAGGGCACCAAGGCCGTGCTGAAAGGAGAGGACTCAAAGTCGATTTCCTTCAGGAAGTGGAAAGGGATGCCTGCTTCATATAGCTTTGTTTTCTCCGCTTGTGATATGTGGGGCATGTACTTCAAAACAGCCTGCCAGCACATATCTTGCAGTGAAGGTATTTTCAACCACATTGAATACAGGCTATTAGTTCGTACATTTTCGTAAATGTTGCTTACTCCACCAAACACAAAGAGCTGGCCTTCCTGGAGGGGAAAAAATCATGGTCAAATGTCATTTTAGCTGCGTAGAATAAAGATTAACTTAATCACAAAAACTATTTTTATACATTAATAAATTTCACGTATAAATAAGTAGCAGCTCAGTTGCAGAATATTTGGAGACTGTAAACTTTTATAAATTACAAATTCTTTCTACAGAAAACTAGCATAATTTCAATAAACTTCCAGAAATGTGGCAGTGGTATGCTTTACCAAGCAATACCAACACATCAAAACCACTTATAAAGTATTAATACCAAGCTAATGATGTATAAATTGAAACAGTTTGAGACCTACAGCTGTAAAGATTGTCAGAAGTTGAGGAGAAGCAATCATAAAATTGATATAGTTAAAGTGCAGAAAAATATGTTGAAAATTACTGCTTTTCAATGTTTTCAGATTTTCTTTCTTCCTCAACATTAACAAAGCAACATGCCAAACAACTGCACAAAGTCTCTAAAGATATGATAAATTTTGTTTCTACTTGTAACTACAGCAAACCTTAGAGTTAGAAAAAAAAATTAGCAAAATTTCATCATAAAAAAGCTAGAAATCAAAAATAGTCTACTTTAAAAACAGCCTTTATTTACTAAGAAGTATTGATGTGTCCTAGCGTGTCAAGTGGTTGATAGTGGGCTCTAGAATATAATAATTCATTTTATTCCCAATAGAAATTCATTTCAATAATAGAAGAACTTCACAAAATCTTATTTTGATTCAAATCTAATGTAAAACAATATCACATAAAGAATGTAAATTATAAGTCATATTATGTTGTAAACAAAGAAACACTAAGGTAGTAAAAAAAATCTCAACCAAATCCTTAGCTCCAAAAATTGTAAAATTAAAAATGAATTCCGCCTGGCTCACATTTGACCACATGCCCTTTTGGCTCATATTTCAACATTAGAATAAACCTATTTAAACAATAATATATGTACAGGGATGACACAGCATCACGACTTACTGGTATCATCTTCGTATCAGTTGAAATCCAATTTTGTATCGGCTCCATATCGGACGAAATCCAATTTTGTATCAACTTTGTATTGGCCAAAATCCAATTTATATCAGTTGAAATCGGATTTTTATCAACTTCATGACAGGAAAAATCATATTTTGTTTCTGCCTTGTATAAGTTAAAATCAAAATTTGAATCGATTGAAACAGATTTTTATAGTAAGTTCAAATCAAGATTTGTATTACTTTAAGAATTATTGTTTTGTTTAGAAGGGTACTACATTTATTGCAATTATTTAATATGTTTACTGCACAACTAATACATGGATCTTCTTTATACATGGTTCGTACAGTTGAAGGAGGAAAAAAATGCAAGGACTATTCAAGCACTTTTCAAGAATACATTATCAATTCAAACATTAAAAAAAAATTCCAATTTTTTTTATTGGCAAACGGTGCATGTTCAAATCGAGTAAATACAAAAAATGTTTTTTAAGTTTCAAATAAAAGAAAATGTTAAGGTTATAATAGGAAAAAAACCTTCCCATCTATCAGAAGCAGTACCATGTCCCATAAAAAGTATCCCAGAAGTAAAGTAGCTAGTACTCACTTGGTAATTACGCCAATATCGGATGTAAACATCCATTTGATTTTCTTTTTTTCATCATATTGAGACTTTCGTCAAATAATAATAAAAAAAGTCTGATTAAACTGTCTTCCAATTTACTCTTAAGGCTTGAATCCAAATACAGCATAATATGCACTTTTTTTTCTCCACATGAAAATTTAGATGCAATCACACAACCAGAGAACATGTAATTACATAATTTATCAATGTTTTCATTTAATTTACGAGAGCCGTGATTTTTTATGGTTTTCAATATTCATTGTCCATAGTATTTCAATATCTAAAACTTCATTTTCAGTTACATGTGCCTCCATCAAGCTGACGACGTTGATTGTTGTGAAAAATATACGATTATGGAGTACTTTTTATTATTAGAAATAGTTTGAACAATCCTCAACAAAGTACATCGTGCTAAGTGCGAATCCAAGACATAGGCTTCAAACCATGATATTACATTCTGGCTTTTCAAATCAGCTTTAATTGAAAATGTATTTCACCGCCATTTTTAAACAGTGCACAAAAATTTAGCACACACAATACAAAAACAAAACAAAGATCACGTGACTTAATCAGATATTCCAAATGCGCAATGCTGTACTCACTCATCAAAGGGGGGAATGACGAAATCTTTGTTTATTCAACTATGCTGTTTTCCTACTTGATGATTGGTTTAACTTAATTCAAAAGATTTTGCTCACTTTGTTGACACATTTTTTTTAAGAAGCTATATTTTTAGAAAATAAAATAAAATTCAAGCACTTTAAACATATTTTTACAGAATTCAAGGTTTTCAAGCACTTGAAAATGAAAGATTTTTTTTCCCAGCACTTTTCAAGGTTTTTTAAAAACATACAAACCATGTTATAAGAAAATTTAATTCCTTAAATTATGTTATAGTAATATTCATTTCAATTACTACTACTCAAACAGTAAACAAATGAAAAGGCAATGTCTATAAAAAATCAAGAAATACATGAATAAAATAAAATATTAGTATTACACTTTTGTAAATATAAATAATTAATGGACAATTATCTAGTGCGCAAGTTAAACAATTATATTAAAAAAAAACTTTTAAACTATTATTTACAGTTATAGCTAAAATGCAAAATTGTTTGTCAAGCTAAAATAGACAAACAATTTTGCATACAAAATCAGTAAAAATTATAATTTTCAACATGGACTATAAAAAAAAACTTGCAATTGGTACAAATTTTCTTCCACAATATTATATTAAAATTTCAGCAATCCTGAATTGATATAAACTAAATAGAGACCTCATAGCCAAGCAGTAATTACAGACATATCTATCACATCAGAAAAAGCTTAGGCGAATGCCATCAAAACTACATCGCACATCTCAGTAATAGCCGATATTACCTCGGAATAAATCTCGGCGAAAATGACAATCGCAGCAACATATATAGCGCTCATCATACCGGAACAAATTTTGGTAATATTATGGGATAACATCAGTGCAAATCACGATAATATCGTACACTACAACAGCGTTCAACCAAAATGTCTTCACCAATACAAAAATCAGTTTAAATGCCCAATACACAGATGCAAATTTCAGCAATAGCGACTATTGCATCATCACAAAAATCTTAGCGATGGCGTTCGCCATATCAGCACAAATCACAGAAATAACTGCCATAACATCAACGTAACGTTCAACTAAATGTCCATCATACACCAACACAAATAAAGGCTGCAGAGGCTTTACCATTAGAGGAAGCAACAGCAAAAAAAAAAAGTAGTCATTACATCGTAGGCTTGGAGAAATCTGAATGTACGTAAGTTCCGTGGTGAGACTTAAAAAAAGCAAGGTAAAATCGGATATTAACAACAGCGTAACACCTGCCGAAAATGATCATCATACCAACGTAAATAGTGTCAAGTGTAATATCTTCTCGGAATGCAAATTTCCAATTATATTGGCGCAATACTCGACGAAAATTATAATAACACTAATATGTAAACCTCGACGATAGCGATCGCCATAGAAACGCGAATCTCGCCAATAGTGTCCCATTATATAAACATAACTCTCAGTAAAATGTCCTCATACCTACGTAAATAATGAATCGGGGTGATCGGCTCATTCATGATCAAGATTTCGGTTCACAAACTTTAAATTCGCGGAATTGTACCAATCCGAAATAAGAGAGAAAACTTAATTCGGAAAGAGAAATCTACTCTTTCAGCGATAAAAATTGCAGAAAAAAGGGGATTTTCTTTGAAATTTGTGAGGAAAAAAGTGGAAAAGTATGAAAATGAAAAAATTATAATAAAAAAAAAAAAGCTGATCGGAGGAAAAATCATATTCCTGGAAATAGCTGATACCCAGTGCTGAGACGATGATGAATCATCACAGAAATGCAGGCAGTTTTCGGCCAACAAACACATACACCAATTTATTTTAAAGAAATTTGAAAATGGCTCAGTGTTTGGAGCAAAAATCTTAAAAAAGGCCGTTTTGTATCAGGTTGTATCAGAAATTTAAATTTTTGCAGTTTGGCACAGGCGTGCCATCCCTGTATGTAACTCTGGCATAATCTGATATGTAATACTAAATCTAAATTTTTTTTAAACCAGACATTCAAAACTTGTATTCCAATAACTAATAATTTCTGTTCAAGACAGGATGTTAGAGATAAATTAAGCAATTATCTTCTATAACAAGTGTATGATGTATAAAAAAAAATAAGTGTCTAATTTAATCCCAAATTACTTTACAACTACTCACAACTACTTACTTCTGATACAGCAGCTGAATGAAAGTACAGAGGATCTGGTAGATGTGCAGGAACTTTTTGCCATTGCAAACTTTTTAGATTGAACTTCCAGATTGAATTATAGCTAATAGTACCGTTGAATCCACCACAAATATACACATCTATAGATTAGAAAAAGACATTCATTAAATTTTTGTTTAGCATCTTTCATAATTGTTTAATACTTAAATCTTTCTTATTTGTCAATTTCTCAATTTGAAGAGAGCAAATCAAATTATCAGATACTTTCATTAATTAGAAAAATAAAATAATTAAAAATATTCTAAATGATTGTTTAATAAATAGTTTTAATTTCCAACTTATTCATTGAAAAAAACTAAGAATCAAAAAATTATTTTTGTGGGAGCAGTGGCTAGTATGAGCATTTCTAGACTTTGAGGAGCCACTTAATAACATAATAAGGAGAGTTTAAATTTAAGGCGCTACTGAATGTCACACTGAGAAAAGAGGAAGCCTGATCTTCTGCATTAAATCATAAAAAAAAAAAAATTAAATTGTGTATGAAAAAGGTGCACAAAAAAAAGACAAAAAAGGTGCAAAAAAAGTAAGACATAATATTTGGAATAAAAACTATCTTTAGGTAGAAATAGACACCGAAATCAAAATATATATTTATGTATAAACAACAAAATACAAAAATAAAAAGTGAAGTTACAAATGTAAAATCCGAAACATGAAGACAAAAGAAATACAGCAAATTACCAGCACTTAGGCTGTTAGGTTAAAAAGTTGCATATAACACTAATAAGAAAACAAAATGAAATGAAAAACGGCAGAAATTTGGAATTTCCTCAGAGGGTTGGCCCAAATTTCCAAAACCAAGAGTTTTTTCTTAATTTTTAGCTTTAATATTAACAAGAGCTTTTTAATATTAATTTCTTCAAATAAAGATACAAAAGTATCATTTTATTCTGAAGATTTTTCCTACATTTTCGTTCGCAAGTTTTGCCTTTTTCTCTTGTTTTTCGCCAGAGCTTTTGGGGTTGGGACATTCGAAAGAATGTCTACAGAAAAAGCTCTTGGTTTTACATTTTTTTTTTTTCAGTACTGTAACATCAAAACTATTTATAAGAGGCTTGCAATCCTTAGTCATAATATTATAATATTTCGTTTTGAGTTTTAAAAACTTAAGTGGCAACTTGATGTAAAAATTGAAAAAATAAATTAGTTCTTCGATTGGATTTTAATGACGAGGTTTGTGTAATATAACAGTATATATAACACACTGCCTATATTCAGCTGTATTTCAGTAGGCAGAATAGCAACTGCTTCAAAGCCCTGCCCACTTGATTTATGTTCATAACGCATCCAACAAAGCTCTTTCCCAATTGGCTACAATTTGAATGAAAATGATTCAATATAGATTTTTTGGCACAGATAGTTATATGTTACGTAAATTTCATGACTAAAAAGTGTTTTTGTTGTAGACAATATTACTGTGCAAGACTTTTTGTCTGCTTATAAAAATGTAAATTCAAGGTATTTTTTCTAGATCTTGCCTCTTAGCCAATCTGGAAAGAGCTACTGTGGAATTTATTTTAAGCTTAGTTTTTTCCCCATACATTTGGAAACAACTTGCTTTTCCATATTTGTTGACATTTCATATAAATTTATTGCTTCCTGTTATTCTCTTGATACTCTACACCATCAGTTCCCAAACTTTTTAGCTGTGTGGACTACCTATTTTATAAAAAACTTAAAGGCCCACTATTTAATAGAATATGTGCGTGCATGAGTCAGTAGTTAGTAAAGCATACTATACTGTACAAGAAAGATTAAAAAATAATTTTTTATTAAGAAAGAAACTTTGTTGTAATCCCTTTGCTGTCACAACTATAAGAAAACAAAAAAGAACGAGTAATCAAAGTTTTTTTTTAAAAAGTCAATTGGAATTTCGACATTGTTTGTCCCCCACGAGAGAGTCAATATCTTGATTAAAACTGGATAGTTTTAGCCATGCTGTTGAATTCACTCATTACACCATCGAAGAATACAATCGAATAACTCGATTGTTGCTAGCAATCGAGTGACTTCATTGTTGCTATCACTATCCGTGAAGCTCGTATAATATTTAACTTGGCTTAGATTCTGGACCAACTTCCACAGCCCAGTACCACGCTGCTAGCAGCCCATAGGTTGGGAACCACTGCTCTACACGCTTTCAAATATTATCAAGCGAATATTTCAACAAGACATGAAAACTTTAAGTATACAATTTTTAGGATGAGAACAACCTACTACATGTTTAAAACCAAGCAAAATATAATGCATAGTATTCACAGAGTTCATCCTAGACGCTTTTCAAAGGGCGGCACGCCCTGCCTGCTCTATTTCTTTAAAAATAGCGTTTTTCCAGCCCTTTTTATCAAAAATAGCGCCCCTCTCGTTTTTTTCAAAAGAAACGCCTCCCCCCTCCCATACACGAATTCACTAAACTTTTGTTTTTTCCCCTCAACTTCCCTTTTTCACCCCTCCTGAAATCGCCAGTTGCGCATGTACATTCATGTTCAAATGCGCAACGCACAGATCAGGGATTGAAATCATTGAATGGATACCGATATAACTTACATCACTGGTAGGTGGATTGCAGGGGGTCGTCTTAATATTTTCACTAGTTAGTTAGTGTGGATGGGCATTTCGTACGTACTTTGATTAAATGTATTTTGATGGATTTTCTCCAAGCCTTCTCAAAATAGAGAAGAAAGGAATTTGAAAGGGGTTATTAAGTTAGTTAAAGGTGTATAAGCATCAAATGTTTACTTTAAGCATTTAAAAGGACACACTTTCAAATGCATTCTCCTAAAATTAATAAGAGACATCACGATACTTTTTTATTAATTTTAGGGGAAAGCATTTTTTGTAATTTATCTGTTGTTAATTAATTAGTTCTTATATTAACATTTATTATATCAAAACTCCTAATTCATATCAATTTTACAGTACTATAAATTGATATTTTTATAAAAATTAATATTTGATGAACTACTGTGTAGATGTTTCTTTTTTTAAATTTCTTTTTTATTTATTATATATTTTATTATTTTATGTATTTTTATATCATTTGAGTTAGAGTAAGTTTTTGATTCGCAGCCTTTTTTCCAAGCATTATTATTTTTTTTCAAAAAATCAATAATTTAAAACTTGATTGTGGTAGAAAAGTGAAACAATAGAGAAATTATGGCAGAAAACCAAATACAAAGTTTTGCATTTTGCCATAAAAGTACCCTCAGAAACTGGAGCTGCCCTTTTTCATTTCTAGGATGAACTCTGGTAATTCACATGAGTTGTTTGTAGTATTTCTTGGGGGTCAACGAGTGTCAGCAAATGGGTGAGGACTTCTCTAGTCAACTTTGAAAGTTACGTCATTTTTTTTTTTTTTAAATCAATCCTCACAAATTCATTATATTTAAAGAAATATAAAAACAATTCTTGATTACTTCCTTATTTAGGACAGCAGCAAACCAAAAGAAGTAGAATTTGTACTAGATTCATCACATGCAAGCATGTTCTTTTTTATCAATGTGTTTTATTATTTGTAAATTCTTGGCTTTTTGCAAGTTTGCAGAAAAATCATACATATGTTATTGACTAAGGCAACATACAAGATAACTCACCATTCCCTATCTGAACACAAGCATGACATCTTCTGGCTTCAGGACATTCTGAAAAGGCAATAGAAAAGTTAACTTTCCATTTAAATACTTTATGATGCACTGGTTAGGGGTCTTTATTAATAAGGTTTTATTCAGTCATTATTACTTACCATCAGATGTCTGCACTTTACTCCAGGTATTACTTTCTAAATTAAACACTGGCACCTGTAAGTGTTTCATAAAGTTAAAAATACAAATATTTCTGAATAAAAAGTAAAAATAAAATTCTCCAAACTACACAAACCTCTTTGAAACCAAAACATTCATAGGCTGTTCCACCTCCAAATACAAATATCTGGTTGTTGTCAATTACAATTTCATGTCTGTATCTATATATAAAATGTATAACACATTTAAAACTAAGTAGTTATACTATTATAAAAATTAACATGTGCAATCTTTCTTGAGACAAGTAGATAAATGCATAAAGAAAGTAGAGCTTTCACACAAATACTGTCCATAAAATTTGCATAACAAGAAATTATTACATACAAAGTAATACAATTAAGAAGATATGGTAAATCTAATAAACTTAATGGTTAATACTTTGCCTGATTATACTTCCCATAAATATTTCTTGTAGATTATTATCAAAATTTTATCTCAAACAACTAGAAATTTTGATAGCATTCTTTGGTTGATTGGAGTTTAACAGCGCAAGGGCAACACACGAGTCCTACTGCGCCAACCAATCGTCAATCGATTCTAAAATAATCACTAAAAGATTCTAAATCGTCACTAAAATAGCATTCTTTGGAACACTCATTTTTGTAATGAATAATTTCAGAAATAAAAAGAACGAACAATTGCTTTTCCTTTATATATATTTCCTAATAGTATTAAACAATTAAAGAGAAAAATATACATAAAAAGGTAAATAATGCTCACATTTCTAAGATTCAGTTTAAAAGCATTTAGGTATAACTGGGTAAGGTCAAAATGTATATTTTTTGTGCATGAAAACTGGTCTTGAGTTTTTCTCCATTTGGTTTTATATAGATATAAAAATTATATTAAAAGTAATTAAAAGATTATCTTTTGAGTGTGTAATGTTTACATTATACAGTAAAATCTAATAACAAACACACTCACCTAGGTTCAGGCACCCAATCAAAAGGCTTTAAACCATGATCAATGAGTGTCCATTCTTTTGTTCCGAGATCCAAACAATGAACAAACATTGAATAAGAAAAACCATTGGTTCCTCCTACGATGTACATTTTATTGTTATAAATAGTCATAGCCTGAAATAAAAAAAAAAATAATAATAATCAATAAAAATGTATTATATCATCTTCATAAGCAATTTGACAATTAACTTTTAAAACACCTTGCAAGAATCTACCTGAAACTTGAACCAAACATCTATGGCATGAGGCCAGGACAAATTCATACAAAAGATTTACCTGTCCATATTGTTCACTTGGTGGAGTACCAGTAGTCATAAGCTCTTGCCATTCCAATGTATCAAGGTTGCAAGAATATGTACTGTTGCTACACATTTCCCCAAATGGCAGTCCAGTGCCCCCAAATACCACCATTTGATTGTCCACAAGTGCAGCTGAAAAGAGAGAGTAAAAATTATGATTTAAAAAAATTACAGAAAAAGGAAACAGTGCAGCTCTCTTGAGTTAAAATGTATGAGTTCTTTAAGAAGCCCAATAATTCAGTTGAGGGTAGGGAATAAAATAATAACTGCTGTAACTAAACATTGCTTTCATTATAATTTACTGTTTTAGAAATTAAGGGGGTCTGGGACTCAAAATTCTAAAATCTTCATTTTTAGAATTATTTATCTGAAATTTTTTATGCAGTAATGTATGATGCTTTAAAACTTAAGAAACTATTTTAAATTTTAAAAATATTTTTTTTTTAAATTAAAAACTTGAAAATTTTGATATTTCCTAAATTTGATATATCTAAAAAACTTTTTTAAAAAATCACTTCATTTTTGCATAAAACTACTTCTTATAATTCATTTAAAAAATTCTCTTCATAATTTTTTAATAAAGTAATTAGAAAAAATTGAAAAAAAAAAAAAATATATATACTTTGTCCAAAAACTGTATAAAATCCATAGTATGCCAAGCTACAAAAGCTTTTTTTTTAAAAAGTTAAATAAAAAAACATAATTCATGAAGACAAATTAAAGAAAGAAATATATATGAAAAATAATTGTGGCAAGTTTCATAGATTTATATAAAGTAATTTTTAAGTTATATCAATTTAAACTCAAAAAAGGGACAAAAAGTCATCACAGAGAAAAACATTTTCAAAGTTTCAAGATAGCATGTACGAGATACAGTTGTCATGTAACAAAAACTTAAATATTTCAAGTTCTACTAAAGATAGAAACAAAATTTTTGTGCTATTTTGTTTAAAAATATTTGCTTTTTTTTTTTTTGTTTGTTTTTTTGAGAATTTTAAAAATGTTGAGTCCCAGACCCCCTTAATAATAAAGAATTCTAACTCAATAAATTTCCTAGATTGCAATTACATAGGAAACTTTTAAGTCTGTTAGATTTATCAAATAATTGTATATTTAGCTTTAAGAAAGAAAATTCAAACTATTAAATAGAAAGGGTATTCCACAAATCTTAAAAATTTAAAGCCAATATTAAAAATATTAAATAAGATACAAACACCAGTATGATTTTTTTTATGTATAAAGGAATGGTTTTAATTTTGTAAACTAAGTTACTTTTCATCTGTGTAATTATCAAGGCCTTCATTGTTTTCAAATCACATTGCTAGCAATGGCGGATCCAGCCGGGGGCGCGCGCCCCTCCCTTAGCTTGAGTCCATATTTTTTTTAAATAAGTTTACGCAACAAACATATTTTGACCTTCATCTAATTTCCGAAAAAGAAAAAAAAAAAGAAAAAAAGCTTATTTTGGATCAAGGTTCTTTTTATAGCCTTCTCCCTTCTCATTCAAATGGACATTGAAAGACTGTACAAGCATTAAAACCTCCACCCCTTCGATCTTGAAGACATCTTCACGACACTTCAAACACATCCCATTCTATTAAAAGTATCCTACGATCGAAATATCAATAAATATTCTTCCCGTCCTCCAGGACCAAAGATACCTTTTTCTGTCGGGTGGGTGGAAGAGATTTTGACTCTCACATGCGTAATGTTCAACGCCAACCAGTAGGGGAAAAGAATGAGAGGTTGACTATTTGGGTTACCCTCCCTCCTCGGAAATTGCCACCTTCATTCAGCTGGACATGGTATTTGGCTAAACTTTAAAATTTTGATAGAAAGGAAGAGGAAGGTTGTTTATAAACTGCATAAGAACTCGTCCAGCTGTAGCTTGTGCTTGTGTTTTGGCTTGTAAATAAGCACATGTTTGAATTCAGATTAAAAATCCTCCTTTGCTACACCACAGTGGAAAGGTATGCCAATTTTTTTTACAAGAAATAGACTTACAAACAGTTTTGTAAAAAGTATTATCTGTGTAAAGTAGCAGTACTCGGTGGGTACCCACGGGAAGCAGGAAGTTCTACTTTTTTTAGTGATTATTTCGGAGAAAGGGAAAGGGTCTTGTTTTACGATATTATATTATGTCAAATTTTATCACTGGATTTTATCATTCAATTTTATCATTAGACTTTCTCAAGTGCAAGTATAACTATTGGCATTAGAGACTTCGAAACTGGAATTTGTTTTGTAATAACTTATCAATAATTAAATTGTATTTGTTTCTATTGCCTTATTAAAAATATTACTTATAATTATTAGTAAAACATTCTCTTTGGAAAATAATTTTTCCCTACATACTTTAGATTGCTCGAGTGGCTATGGATTATCCAGTAAAACTACGTATTTTTACTTATTAATCTCACTGCATTAATATTTTATCAATATGTTAAAGTTTGATGTACAATTACTGATTTCCCAGTTTGATGTAAGTATAATGTAAGGTTTATACTTAGTCAGTCACAAATAAAAGTAGCAAGTTCCCGCTTTCATTGGAATTTCTTCAGTATAATCAATACCTCCGGAAATCTAGCTTTCTAAAATATTCAATATGTACGGTATATTTTGAATATTTTTTTTTTATTAAATAAAATAGTTAATGAAAAACAAAAGGACAGTGTAAACCACCCTACACTAAGCTATCAAGATGGAGATGTGACGAATGGGGGGGGGGGGGTCCATCAATGGATATGGATGATCTTGAAGTATATTTTTTTAACACTGCTTAGATTAAAAAAAAAACTTTTTTTAAGTATTCAATTTCGTCCTGACTAAGGCACAGCAAATTGTTGCGCCCCTCCCTCAGGAAAATCCTGGATCCGCCACTGATTGCTAGCCAAAACATTGCTTCAAAACTTTGTTACTACTACATCTAATCTAACTACAATAGATTATGGCTGACAAAATTTGTAAAGATAATAAAGTAAACAGCTTTTATTATTGGCACACATATCAAAATTCGACTTCAGAGTTCTAATTGCCATTTCCTCAGGGATAAAATTAAATTCAATCTTATTTACACATCAGAAAAAAATTATGTTTCAATATAATATGCTGCCTATCATTGTGTGCTAGATATGATGCATTGTTCCAAAAGAATGTGATAAATTAACAATCATTCTCAACAAAATTTGAATGGAAAATATTATGTAGTTTGTAAATATTTAAGAATTTGTTTCTTTATTGAAATCGTTGCAAATAAATTCTTAAATGGTAAAAACTGCACAATACTCATCCATGAAATAGTGTTAAAATCTAACCATTGATGTTGTATCTAAAAAAAAAAAAAAAATCATAGCTTTTGTAGCAATACTTGGGAAGAGAATGTGATAAGGAAAATATTTCACAGGGTCTATAGGACAAGGATAGAGTAGCAATTATTAAAATTGAAAGCATTATTCTCACATAACAGTGTTTGGATACCAAACTTTGAAGTTAATGTTTTGTTTCACCAACTCCAAGAAACCAATTATGCTTAAAAAGAGACTTAACAGTTCTTCAACAATGAAAAAAGAAATCAGTTTTTTATATAAATCTGAAAAATTATTCACAATACTAGACTTGAAAATTTAAACTTTCAAGTAGTAGCCAGTGGCCGGTAAATACTTTTAGTTTAGTAGCCACTACATGGCAGACTTTTTTTTTTTACCAGTGGCGCAGCCAGGGAAGGGGAGGTTGAGGTTTTACCTGAATAAATGCAGTAGTGCATTCAGATTATTATTATTATTATTTTGGAGGAGGAGGTTTCAATTCTTTATTTGATTTGTATTAAATATTTAAATCAAAAACACATATCTAAGTTAATTACATTTAATAAAATGTCAATAAAAGTAAAAAAAAAATCAAGTGCAGGATCTAAGCCTTTTTACTTATGGGTGCCTATAGATTTGTTGCACATCTGTAATATAGAGCTGTAAAAACAAAAAAAATCTGACGGATTCAATTGAAATATTAAGGAATTGAGGGTTCTAATATATACTGTGGACAAAAAAACGCTAGAAAAGAAGAAAAATAATCATGCCTGTAAAGGATGCAGTTAGATTGAAGTTTGAGAATTTTTTTAACAGTAAGGCTACCGGTGGTCGCGTTTTTAAGCTATAGGATAACTAAAAATATAACAGAAATAATACCCAAATAAAATACGGGTTCTAATAGATTTTGCTGTCAAAAATTCCACACAAGAAGTAAAATAATCATGTCTGTAAAGGATGCAGTCAGATTGAAGTTTGAATTTATTTTTTTTAACAATAAGGAAACGTCCGCACCCGCGCTGGAAATGTAAGAAGGGAAACTCAAAAGTTTCAAAATTTCTTGACATTTCCCCGATTTTTTTAGAAGAGTGAAATTCCCTGACATTTCTCTAATCTTCCTGTACAGAAAGTCAAAATTTTCGAGTGGCAGCAACTACTTTTCCCAAGTCGCAAAATGCTCAGCAAATGCGAAAACCCTAAGAAACGTTGGAACTGCACATGTATAAAATAATCGGACGCATTATGCACACACAAAAAAAAGCTTTGCGAACGGCCAACAGAAACACGATCGGGGCACATGGAGGCCGCTCGACAAATATTCAGAGTAGAAAACCGATAAAATTGCCACTGATGGCACCCATGTGAACTTTGGCATTTCATATGCAAATTTCCATCGTGCGACCTGATCGTGTTTTTGTTAGCCATTTGCAGAGGTGTTTTTTGTGTGCCTAATGCGTCCATTTTTTGTGATACACGAACCGCTCCAACGCTCGTCACTGATTTTGCATGCGCTGAGCATTTTGCAACAGGAAAAAGTTGGTATTGCCTTTCAAAAATTTCGAGTTTCTGTAACTATAACCACCATTTTGTTATCATTCACAAAATCATGAGTTCATGCCTCATCCAGATAACTTTATCTGAAACCTCATCTCAATCTGTAGAACGGAAGCCAGAGGTCCATATATCGGCAAAGTTTTTTTTTTTATAACCACCCTGTATATAGTAATCAAATCTATTCAGCACATTGTATTAGGTTACTATTTTAACAAATAAAATTCTATCAAAAAATTAAAAATATTGCATTGAAAATACTTGCCACAATGTGAAGCTAGCTGTTCAGGCATTTTACCAGAAGTCTCTAACAATTTCCAAGTTTTTGAAGCAACATTATATTTCCATAGCTACAAATAAAGTTTAAAATCTTTTTAATAAAATTGAAAAAAAAATAAATTAAATATAACATTCTGTTTAAAGTTTTAAGATTGAATACACGAGTACAAAGCTATAAAAGAACTAACTTCTTTAAACAGGATATTTGATTCTGCTTCTAAAGTGCTTGGAGTGTATCCACCAATAGCATAAACACTTCCACCTTTAACAACGATGCGATGTCCACTTCTTGGTTTTGGCCAATCAGTGTTGCCTTCAAAAGTAAGAAGAGAAAAATGTCTTATTAAAATGTAAAAAGTCAACAGTTATATAGCTAACATTAGGGGAAGCATTGAAAATTGAATAATTCAGAATGATCATAAATAGAGCCATTTTATGATTTCAACTTAAAATTTGGAGAAAATTCTTGTATATAAATTAACTTATTTAAATGTATGTTACTAAATGTATGAAAATTTATCAAAAATGTGTAAATTGGTTCCAATTTTACTCAAATAAAATAAAAAATAATTTCAAACAGTAAAAGTGATTTAGTCTGTGTTGCTGGCGTAAATAGTTGAATTTGACAAAAATTCTGGTAAGTATATAATTTACACAAAATGTATAACATAAAAACAAAAGATACTTGTTCACTAAGAAACTTCAGATTCCTCAGCAGGAGAATAGTGGTGCCGGTACGGCGTAACGGTATACTTTTTGAAAATTTTATTAATAACTAAGTAATAATAGGTCATAAATCTTTATGCAAGCGTTGTGATATAAATTAGTGAGAAAATAAATACACAAATTAAGAGCATTTAGCTTTTTTATATCATAAGTAATGTAAAATACAGTAAAAGCCCGATTATCCGGCATTCAATCTACCGGAAAGCTCAATTAACCGGAATTTTTTTGAGAATCATGTTTGGCGAGAAAATTGGCGTTATTTCGCCAAAAAACGAAGAGAAGTTGCAATTTTGTTTTTGTTTTAAATTTCATTTGAGATTTCGAAATTGAGTGCTATCATTATTTTGATAGTTTTTAATTTGTAATGGCGAAATAGCTAAATTTGCATTGATAAGATATGAATATAGTATTAATATAAAAAGTTTTTTATCTATTTTTATTTTTCCGGTTTATCCAGAATGCCAAAGTTTTTATTCAATCTACAGGGAATTCTCAGCAAAAAGCCTTAATATTCTTAATGGAAATCCTGTGCTTAGTTTTTTTCCAGAATATATTCAAGAATAAATATACTGTGGTTATTTAACGAATCTATAAACAAATCTGGCTTGTTTCAATTGTATAAGAAAGAGGGTTTCGTAATCGAAATTCCATTATCCAAAGCATCAGGAAAACATTCTCCAGCAGATAATTTGGTTTATCAGGAATTCTAATAAAAAAGATTACACATCTTGCATCCATTTATTCTTGCATCGCCTATTACATAAAAAATTTATATTCGTTTCTGGAATATGTGTTATTTATTTATGCGGAATCTATATAAATCTATGGACTACTTTTATTGTAATTATAGCAAAGAAAAGTGATTTTCCACATTAAATTACGTTTTCAACAGAATCCGGCAAAGAGTAATTAAGAAATTCAAAATTGTTTAATGGTTTGACCACAATCCGGATAAAATCAATCATTCGGTTTGTAAACTAGATCTACATATGGAACATGCATTTCACAAAATTTACAGTCATGTATAACGGATACATTCTGTTCCATACAATATCGATGCATCCGTAATTCACTTATATCAGTTTCTCACAATCAATCAGAATAAAACCTAATTGGATCTATTTAAGTGCATTTCCCCTTATAATTCCAATCAAAAGTTTGATTTATAGGCTAGTCAACCCTTTTGTGCACAAAACGGCAATTATTTATTTTTATTTTTTGTGTGCAAAAAGTATGGGTTATATTTTATTGCATACTATTAACGTATTTTGCAATCAATTAAAAAATAAATCTGTTTTGCTGTAATTTTATCTTAGAAATGTTTATTGTTTAGATTAGCCGACAACCAGACAATCAAATTCAAAACTGAATGGCAATTTGCATTACAATTCTTGTATTCCTTTTTCTATAACATAATAGTCGATCTTTGAATACGTATTTTACTTTAGGGCCCGAAAGCAGAAAGTGCCTAAAACTGTGACGTACGTCGCAGAACAATCAAAGTCCTTGCAGTACAATTTTAAGTTTGGAACAAATGCCCGCGAGTGAGAAAAAGAATTTCACCTACGGGATGACATGTTCTGCAGAACAAAACGACTTTATTGTCTACCCTTCCCCCCCCCCCCCTCAATTTTCTCGGAACAACATTTCCCCGAGCTTCAGTTTCTTATAGAAAAACTCCCCGCGTTCATAGGGGGATCAATCACGTGTCCGTTTCCCGTTCTGGAGCGCTTTTCTTGCTGAAAGTCATTGATAAAGTTACAAATTTTGAATGCATGCCTTGGTTTGAAAAATAATTGTTTTCGTCCTTGTCATTTTACAATAAATGTGTAGTATTAATTTTATGGGTTTTTTCTTTTATGTCATAATGGAAATTTTGAAAAAATGTCTGCAAAACATTTGTAACTGTCAAAAGTCCCGTTGCAGAACATTATATATTATTCTGCTTCTGGGCTTTAGGGTACAAAGTAGGTTATGTGTGAAAAAACATCAACATTCAATAAACCGAAAAATTCGGTTATCGGAAAATCCTAATTTCCCGGCGATTCCGGATAATCGAGCTTTTACTGTATTGTGAATTTACATTTTATAGTTAAAAAATACAAGGCTTCATTTGGGGTTACCCGTATGATCAGGAAGCTTGCATACAGGGAAATTTTTTTTAGTACTACAACCCTGCTCTTCAGTAAATTAATTAAACTAATATACAATATTTTTTATAAGGAACTTCAACTAAATAAGCATCCCTAAACAAATTTACTTAAAATTAACAAAAAGCTTTCTTGTGCGCAACATTTTAATTTTTCCATCAAGAACAAAAACATAAAAATTGTTAACTATTGGATGAGTAAGTAACTAGCTGAACCAGTGTTCCTACTGAAATTAAAGGAAGAAAATCAATAACTTTTCAAGGATTTTTAAGGACCATCAAAATTTTTTTTCAGACATATGTTTAATGTGTGATTTCACAACTGCTTCGGCCATAGAGCTAAAATGAAAATCTTTCATGCACAGTTTGAATTTTGCCTTATGAACAGACTTTGTTGATGTTGCAATCCATTTTTCATATGCAGTGTACTTTAGTCAAAGCACATTAGTTTGTTGGTTTGTATGTTCAACGACTTACATTTAAGAACAATGACGGCTAATCAGGCCCAAAGCACATTAGATGTGCACTTTCTGGGCATAGTTTTTGTAAGTTGCTTCTGCTAGAAAAAGAAATACTGACTGCACTGGTAAAAAAAACTCTTGTGGCTAGCAAAACACTGCTCTTACGTGTTCCTCTCAGTAAGTACTGTTTGTAAAACTCAGTGCAGGATCCTCAGTTCAAATTCTACTCTACCAATCAGCAAATATGAACCAATAGACATACAAGTTGGAGCATGCGTAATACAAATATGTTATAGAATTCCGATACAGTGCGGATAGGTGGTGATCACGCACGGATAGCAAGTCTAAGTTGTATTTTTATAAATTTCGCAGTTGAGCACACAACATCCATAAAAATTAAGGACTCTTAAGGGCCTTTAAGCATTATTAAATACTTTTAAGCACCTCTAAGCATTTTCAAATACTTTCAAGGCCTTGAAAACAAGTTAAAAAATAATAAGCACTTTTAATGACCGAGGAAACCCTGTGACCACATGATAAACGTGGATAACTAGCCTTGTTAGTTTGATTTTTGGCATTCCCACAAACGTGTGCTTGCTACTTGGACATCTTGCTGCTGCCTGAATGATAAGTAGTAGCAGCTCGCAATTGAATATAGTAAATGCAATCTTCTTCAAAGCAAGCTAATCACTGCAATCTAGTAACCTGTCATAACACACTCAAGTCTTAATAACCATTAAAGAAAGTTAAAACAAGTGGGTTTTCAGAAAAATGTTTTTTATATTTATAAAAGCATTAGTATTAACAGCCATAGATAAAGCTAAACCCGATCAGGGAGGGGAAATATTGACTTGAAACTAAGAGTATAAACACAAACAGCTCACTGGGAAGTACAGGAAATCACAAAGGAACACTGCTCTTATAGTAGACACATCACACGTAGAAGCAACTTTGGCACTCTAACTCATCAAAAACACACTTTCGCAAACTACTGCCCGTAGTAACTGGCTCAACTAGACGAAAAATGGGCACTCAAAACTAAAACACTCACTAGACAACACTAAAGTCGAAACTGATTAAGAGAGCCCATGTGCAGTGACTCCAGTCCGTAGGACTGCAAATTGCGTAGTTGCAGATGGCCAATCAGAGTGAGGATGACACAAGAAAATATAAGTTTTAGGTTCAATTCACACATCTCGGAGAATACAAACCTCACACCCGAGCTATCTATCAGTTAAAATACACATTTGTATCTCATCAGAACTATCTGCACGACATTGTGACACAAGTCGCAGATTATTACCAGCAGGTCGTTTTTCCTTTCCTGTAGATAACTCCTTAAGTTGCATTTTAGAAAGACTGTCTTTTAGAAGAACTTTCATTTTTTCTCATTGCAAGAAATCTTTTAGAATGATTTATTCCAACCTAATGATCGTTTTCTTTTGCTTGGCATTACAACTATACTAAAAGTCCTAATTTGTTTACATTCAAATTGTTGTCAACAATATTGTGTTTCTGAAAAAACTATCTAGACATAAACAAAGCATAAACTGTAATACAACAACAAACAATTCATGTATAATTACAGTTTGATGTGTTTAAAGTGCAATAAAATCTTGGTATTTATGTATAATCCCATCGACCGTTGATATACTTTTTGTTACTGGCAAAAAGTTTAAATAGCCTGTCTTTCTTGGAGGTCTAGTTTGATTCAGACCAGCGTTGGGTCTTCCCATGAAATGTCTCAGTTGCACAGCTGACCGTCCGAAGCGATAATTTCAACTAAGGGAGTTTGTTTGATGGACTTTTTGTCTAGCCTACCATCAAACAGATAATATATATGTGCTAAAATCTCAATGAAACCATCTATAGTAATTAAACCACCAACAGACACAAACTCTTACTAAATTGGCTCGTTAGTATTGTGTTACAAGCATACATTAGACAGAAGTTTCCTTTTAAATAAACATGTAGAGATCCCACTTTAAAATGTATAGTTAAATGGAAAATTAAAATGAGTACTTACGTATTAAACCTCAACCTTTTTGTCGGAAACAACAATGTTTTTGCAACAAAAATCTCACCAATTGTTACATTTCTTTCCTGTTGCCAAACTGACAAAAAAAATTAATTATATTGAATGCTTTGCCATGATATCCTTCCCAATTGATCGTGCATTTTTGCATGGATTTTATTTATATAAATAAGAAGAATGCAAAAGACTACATTTTCTTTTTGTTTAATGTATTTGTAATTTTACAGAATTAAAATAGAATGTCAAGTCACCCTGTAGACTATGTTGATTTGTTTAAAAGATCAACAAATATTTTGGTTACTACGTTTGGTGAACTTTTTGTTACAACAAAAAGGTCAACAGGTTAATATGTATGATCCCATAGGATCATACAATGATCCTATATGATCATACATATTAACACTGACAAAACTTTTGTTTTCAGTTGATTACGAGAACTATAAGATTAGTCGCTTACTTCAGTCTTTGAATTTAAATTATTTCATTTCAAGAAAGTTTCAAAACATTTTCAACAGTGTAATAACTGGAATTTTTCAAACAATTTACTGGACTATGATAAGTGTTTATGCTTTCAATGAGAATGATATAAATTATTTTCAATAAATAATTTATTCAGATTTGCAAAAAAAAAAGGAAAGAAATTCAACTATTGGAGAGACTTCGTTACAACAAAAAAGTTGACTGTTTAATATGCAAGTGCCTTCAAATGAAAAAATAATGTTTGACAAAAATATTTGTTTTTGAATGTTAAAGGTGTGAAATTAATCACCTCCAAAATATTGTACAACTCACTTCCATTATTTATTGCAAGAGTGCAAAATATCAATGTTCTTTGACTCTTCTTCTAAGTTGCAATCCTAGTCTCTATTTACAAATGCCCACATAACAATGCAAGCAGTAACTTTAAATTAATTTTTTGACCCCATTTGAAATATCCGGTATAAAGATCAACCGTAAAATTTCCTTTCACACTACACAACTAATCACTCACAGATGTGAGTGATTACTAGTGAATCAATCACTATCTCTCATTAAGTCATCACTTGTTTCAGAAAGATTTCTAAACTTCGTGGCCCTACAAAAAGGATTTGAATATTTTAAATCTGTAATACAAAATTCCAAAGCGAATTAAATCTTCTTTTTATCACAAGCTATAATTTTGCAAGGACACTGTCAAAAGAATCATGTTCTCAATTATTTTACAACTACCACCCTATTTAACTAAGATGGCACAGCCATGCATATGCAAAACGAAAATATTATAGGCGAAACTGTTCTTCTTCACTATGTAAACAATAAAAAACTAACTACATTAAACTGAATACAAAACTCAAGTATACGAAACGGGCCATTTATTTACATTTAATCACGTATTTTCAAAAACATGTAATATGCAGGCAAGCTTTCCACATTACAATTAAGAAATAAATCTAAAACATATATACATGGAGTTTAGAAACAAAACTAAATATAGCCTAAACTTCGTTTCCAATTTTAAACGTTTTTTAGAATTGGCAAGAAAAGAAAGCGTAGTTTAGAAATACCAATACATCCAAGAAAACAAATATATTCATAACCTTTCAAAAACTTTCTAAAAAGAAATTGCAATTTTAAATAAATCATATTTCAGCAAATACCTCTTTGAATATTTCCTCCGGGCCTTAATTTTACGAGTTTATTGGATTGAAACTTGTACACATATTTGGATTTCCTTTTCTGACGTGCAGATCCTCTTCGAGAATTCATTCTTGAAATCAGAAACTGTTAATTTTTAAAAAGAAAAACTCAAATTATACGCACATCAGAATGAAGATAAATGAGATATGGAAATTTTATAAGTTCAGCTGAAAAAACAATCTTGTCCTGAATTCCATTGCAAATGCAAGAAAAAGGAACAACATTTTATTTAGTAAAAGTCAGCCTTCTGGTTTGTTTCATAGTATATGGAACTTATGCTTATAGACGTCAAAAACAATTGTTATTTTTTAAAGAAAAGAAAATAGTAGCTATGATTGGATAATAAAAAAAAGAAATTTTGAATTTATTTTTAAAATTGTATTGTAATTGGTTACAAACATGTCATAGGTGTTGCCAATCGATAGAACATTCAAAATGATGCCTAGCATAAACTAGACTGATTGTAATTTATCAATGTATTTCTGTACCTTTGAATCCTTGCAACTCTTGAGCTACTATTTATTTAAATAAAAATTAAAAAGGGAAATATTCAAAAACAGTTTTATTATTTAAAATGTTCATCTTAAATTTAAGTCACCAATTTAAACATATGGCAACGGGCAATAACTCTAAAATAAATGTAAACAAATACATGATGCAAGACGAGAATGAAACTTATTAATTGAAAGTTGGATTTTGTATTATAATTTAAAATTATTTTGTATGATATGTCGTTTGATAAAATGTTTAAAAACAGATAAAAAAGCACTTGGGTAGTATAATTTTTCTTTTGTTAGATCTGTTTAAAAGATTTAAAATCAAAGTTAAACTAATTTGGGAAATTTTAAATATTTCAGCTTTTTAATTCACTTATAAAAACTAAAGTAACCTAACAATGTGATACATTGAACCTTCACAATCTCCCAGATCATGTCAATAAAAAAGGAAAAACTTTATTCAAGATTATTCCTTGATATATAGCTAATGTAGTTTTGAAAATTATTATCTAATTAAGTCCTCAATCTAATCAGGTTGGCTTACTGACAACCCAAGATGCTCTATGGAGTGTAATGTAAAATGTTTATGAATATCTAAAATGTATATGTATGTACTAAATTGAACATGCTGTGTGTCATTTTCATGTTTGTTTATTTTGGGCAGCAAGCTGTGGCTGCCTTTTAAATAAAAACTTTTATTTTAAAACTTGATGTAGAGAATCCTCTATGGAGTTGACTGCATTTTAATCAAACTACAAATAATTCAACTACCCTTGCCCTATTATAAGTTTTTACCAAATTAAGATTCATTTTAAATTCAAATTTGTTGCTCTCTTTTTTAGAAGATGAATTCTGTGAGGAATGTGGTATGTGCTATGTCAGGAGGTGTAGATAGTTGTGTAGCTGCTTTACTGCTTAAAAATCAAGGTAATGATTTTTTTTTATGTCACGCTGATTAGTTTTCAAGCATTTGTTATCACTTAAAGCATGTACATTTCAAAATTATTACAACTGCTATACTGGATTCAAAACCTAGTTCCCATAATATAAAACGCAATACAGCTTTATGCGTATTTTGAAAATTTATGGTGCAACTTTTAGGGACTGGTTTCTATCATTTTTAAGATTTTTTTTTAAATAAAAAAAACTATGGGTGTGAAACATTGCACAACCTTCAATTACACTATAATATTGGTTATTGCATTAAACTTTGAGATGGTGTTACTTGCCCTTTTAATATTGTCACTCATTTAAATAAAAATTGCCATTGCAATAATTTTTACATGAGCAAAAAAGGCAAAATTGGTGATTTTATTCTAGACACTATATTGTCCTTTCTTGTGCATAAGACGCATAAAAAGGCAGAGAGTTCTGTGCTAAATACTCATTTTTCAACTTTTTATTGCATTTTTACAAGAATTTCGGAGGTAGACAACAATTTTGATCAAAATCGTTAGAGCCGTTTTTTAGCACTATTGTTGAGAGTTGCTCCAGTATATTAGGCTCTTAATTTTGTATTTCTGTTAGTGTGACAGTAATTTGTGCTGAATGCCATACTGTAGTAACATCCGATATTACCAAAATTTGCACTAGTATTACCAAGAAAATATTGATATTACCGAGATTTGTGCCAATATTGTGGACGCTATCGCTGATATGCACGTTATTGTGATGTTAATTTCTAACGATGCCTAGATTTTTGCTGTTATTGAAAGCGCTATTGCTTATACTTTAGTTAGTTAGAGTGATGGTCATTTTTGCCAAGGTTTACGGTAATACAATACCAGCTATTACCTAGATTTTCAACACCGTTTGTAGTCATTCGCCTAGACTTCCGTTAATCCGATTGCTGCTATATTTGTGATTAATGACACTGTTTAAGGATTGATTTTACCGTTTGATTTGAATATATGTGGAATTATTAAAATTTTCATATCTTTTTGTGTAAAAATTATATAAAAATATTCTAAAAATTAGTCCCAATTGTAATTTTTCTAAATAATCTTGTCTTTAAAATTGGTATTTTAACTGCAATTGTATGTAAAATAGTTTGTTGCTTTTTATTTTATTGGACAAGCTTAACGGTACGAATAAAAATATAAATTTAAAGATTTTTAGTACTTAAAATGTAGCTTAAAAATTTAGAAAACTGGATTTAATTAGATTTGGCCTGTTTGTCAATATGGTATAATTGCTTCAAGCAGCTTGACTTGGTGAAAATTTGAAGTTTTTGTCGGTTTTCATCGCTTTTATATGATTTTTTTTTTTTTTTTAAACTTTTGGAGCTATACCATGCTGCCTGATTTTACCTACACAAACTGTATCCTGATGTCTAGGTGCCGCTATTTTAAACCATTTTTGTTCACTGACAGACAGAAACGGTGCACATGGAAAAGCACAATTTTAAGTATAGCTTAAAATATGTTACATGTATAAAATTTTTGGATTTTTGTTTTTAGCTTTTTGATTTTTTACCAAACTCATCCCTGATACTTTCATTACCCTATATATACATATGGATAATCGAACGTAATTATGTGCTGAGTTTTTACATTCTGTTCCAGGTAATAAAAAAAATATTGTTGACTATATATATATATAGTAATTCTTTATTTTTTCAATCTTTTTTTTTTTTTTTTTTAATATTGCTTTTCTCTCTTCCATTATTTTGAATTTCTGGTATATAATTTAAAGAAATGTAATAATTAACTAGCAGAGGTAAAAATTAAATTTGTTTATTTAAATAATTAAAGTTGAAGCATAAGATGTAAATTAAACTGAAATACTGATTTCTGTATTGTTAGTTTCAAAGTAAGCGAGATAACTCTTAATGTAGGTTATTTTTTTATTGAAAATGTGTCCGCCTTAGAAGTTACATACAAACTAATAGACTGTGAGACGACTACAATTTTAGGTACCCCATCAAACATCATTCTGAATTTTTTTTATGAAATGTTGAGATATGCTGAATATTCTAGTGTTGTATTCAGGAGCTGAATATACTGGTCTGTCGGGGAAAAAATGTTCAAAAATTGACTTTGATTGAGTTGAACTAAATCTGATTGGTAAATGGGACATAACTTGCCAAATAATGAGCGTTCTTTTTTATTTGGTAGCTCACTGCTTTTTCATTTTCAATAAGAAAGGATGCAGATGATTTCAGATCTTTAGCACCAATTACTTGCACCTTTTAAAAGTGCCCAAGTTGGCTATAAATATTATGTAACTGTTTTCACCAATTTAGCTCACTTTTAAAAGATGCAAGTTTTCCGAGCGAGAGATCAGAAATTTTCTGCACCCTTCCTTAAAGCTAAAGAGTGATGCATTACAATTGCTTAAATGCAAGAAGAAAATGCTGATTCTGCTTTTGTGTATTAGTTTTACTGAAGAGGTAAAAAAAGGTTTTAAAAAAAAATTTATTTGTGGCTTTTGCATGCAACTAAAAAAAAATTGAATATAGTAAATTCATTGGATTAACAAAAATAGGCAGTTTTGTTAAAGATTGTTCTTTAAGTTTCACTGGTTTATACTAATTTTAAATAACTCTTAAAACTTAAATTTGCAATCATTTCTAATATGAATGTAATGTTATCTATTGAAAAATTTTGTTTCTTTGAGGGTTTTCTGACAATTCATTAGTGGTGGTAAATATTTTTTCATTAGATTTTTTTCCCTTCTCCATAAGGTTTCCAAGTGCAAGGTGTCTTTATGAGAAACTGGGATATAGCTGATGAAAAAGGATACTGCCAAGCAGATCACGATAAAGAAGATGCTGAATATATTTGTAAAAAACTCAATATACCACTTCTTGAAGTTAATTTTGTCAAAGAATATTGGAACAATGTTTTCAGGTAGTTTTATTAATAGATTTTTGCAAAGCTTTTTATTTATTACTAGTACTTTTTTATACTTAGCAAAAATTATTATTTAGTTCATTAATTTCATCTTCAGATATTCACATTTTGGACGAAGTTATTACATTAAAGATATGTTTCTTTGCCTCGAAACTTTAAAGTGTTGTTATAACTGACGGTATTTTAATTTTAATAATGTAAGTATTCCAACCAATAAAATAGAAAATGTAGTTGAGATCATTCGATTATAATATTAATTTTTTTTACCTGAATTTTGATAATTTCTTAAAACTAAAATAAAGTTGACAAGGTTTGAATCATTGAGAAAAGGTTGGGTGATTTGCATTTTTCCTCCCCAAACATTAATTGCAAGTGCGTAGCCATGGGGAGAGATGTGGGGATATATATCCCCTCCCGAAATTTTTCTAATTGCTATTAGAACACAAAAATTAACAGATTCTTCTTGTTTAAAATACTAATAAATTTATTTAAAGCATATTTAAATGTCTAAACATAAGTAAAAAAACCTGTTATTACTAAGTATATGTGGCATTAGTAACAAAAAGGATTGTTATAATTTGTTGACTTATAATTTCATATCCCCTTCCGAAAAAAATATCTGGCTACACCACTGATTTATTGCACCTTACTCTGAAATATTTCTTCCTTTCGAAAAAAAATGTTCTACCACATATAACAAAGAATCTAATTGACAAAACATGAAAGGAAAATAAGTATTAGTGTTGGAAAAATTATATTTGTATGAATTTGTGTCAATGAAATTGTGTTAGTTGCAACATCTACTGAAAAGGATTTGAAATACAATTCTTAGTTAATTTTTTCATTTAAACATGCATTGATTTTTTTGCGTGATTCATGTTAAATCAAATGCAGTAATTTTCTTGTACTTGGTACAGATTTTATACTTGTTCTGTAATATAATGCCATAATAATGCATAAATTGCAAAAATATAGTAATAAGTCTAAAGCAAGAAAAGACTTAACAGCAATTTTTATAACGTTAAATTTTCAGTGTATAAATTTCATTGATTTCTCTTTTTTCCCCTTTTAATGTTATTGGCACATAAGATTTCTTGTTGCTGTGTGATTAATTTACTTCTTTGTACTAGTAATGTTCCAATGATGGATACATCCAGTAAAAGTAAATATGCAGAAATCCTAGAATTACCAGGAAATTATTTCTTAAGATATTGTAACACATCGAGATGTTTTAAAATTTAAAAGATAATCAAAACGATTTTCAGATGCCAAAATTATGTGATTCAATCACCTACCCCCTTTAACTGACTAACTCTGAAATTATAAACTCAGGATCATATTGCATGTTTAATAGATTTTTGCTTTGTTTCTTTTCTATTTTTATTATCTACTTCAATGTTATTTCTAAAAGCACAAATTGAATATTTTTATGCAACACCAATCAAAATCCCTTTACACCATGGAATTTACATTTAAGTCTTACTATTTCTGTGTCACTAAACACATTGCCCATGAGGCATTCCCTCATAGCATATGAGGGAATTTATGTTTTATTCCCACTTCAGCTCTCTACAGTCTTTATTTTCATAAAAAGACACAACTATATTTGTGACAGATAATCTCATGTCTGCTCTCAAACTGGCTGAGGGGCATTTTCCTGCTTTTCCACCATTTGAGATGCAAATGCAAACCTAGTTCATGTCAAAATCTTTGCTTGTGCAAACTGTTCTCTAAAAGTCTTGGTAAAATGTCACACATCATTTGAGTGGCATTTTTCTAGAATTTTTTCAATTAAATTTATATTTAATAATTAAGGTAATTGCATTGAAGCAAAACTTTACTTCCCCCATCCTCACATTATTTGAATGGAATCATCAGGATCTTATTTTTCTGAACAATTTTGTTAATATAAACTAGAAAATTCTCTTTAACGACATGTAATATCTTTTAACCCACTGACGGTCATGCACATATATATACGTCACTTGATTCTCAGATTTTCCTACAATACACAACATTTTTAAATTTATAAATAAAATTTAAAATAAAATATTTTTTAAATATTTTTATTCTGATGATAATTTATAACCTATCTAAAACAAAATATATAAAAAGTAATTTAAAAATGTTATGTATTTGAATTAGAAATATAATTTAAAAATTATTGCAGGGAAAACAACTGTAGACTTTCGCCCATCCCCATGACTGTCAATGGGTTAAAAAACATTATTCTAATGTTATCTAAAAAATATTTTCTAGTTACCTGTTGAATGAATATAAAAGCGGTCTGACACCAAATCCTGATATTCTATGCAATAAGAAAATAAAATTTGATGCTTTCTTTAACTATGCCCTAGAGCACCTAAAAGCTGATGCTGTTGCAACCGGTCACTATGCTCGAATATCTTCTGGCGTTACTGGGAAAGGTAAACTATAAGAACTTCAGTTTCATTTAATAAAAAAAAATATTCCACATCGACATCAGACAAAAAATAATACAGCAATTACAGACATTGTTGCACATATCAAACATATATGTATTTATTTTTAAATATTTAATCTTGAAAATATCTTCAATGATGCATATGAAGCAAAACATTTTTTTTTTTACTCAATTGTTTAAAAAATCTGTGTTTTAAATTAATACAAATTAACAATAAAATTATATTCTCATTCATTGTAAAAAAAAAAAAAAAATAGAATAGAATAGAATAAAATTAAGATAGCCAAATTATCATTACAATGTAAAATTTATTTACATTTGAATGCAGCAAAAATAAAACCTTAAAATCTTTTAAATAAAAACATTTAAATATTGGACATAAAATTGTGTGTGAATGTTTTTTTTATTATTATTATTATTTCTCTATAGACTGCCCCCCATTGAAGAATCCTTACGGGTCTAAGGACTCACACTTTGAGAAATCCTTGTACATTGTGCTATGGTTTTATAGGAAGGCATATTACTTTTCTATAGAAACAGAGATTTCCATTTCTTTTTATATAGATTTTGTTTATTCCTGAAATCGTTGCAAATCTGTAATAAATTTTATTGGGAGAGATAGATGATAACCATCTTGAGAAGAGGATATTAAATATGATCAAGATTTGTTGGTAGGAGTATGGGCAAAGCAACAATGCCTTGTTTGCACTACAGAAAATAGCTGTACACTTGTGCCGATATTATATTTTATTATTGCTGCGGCCATTGTGCAACTACACTGCAGCTTTACACCATTGTGATAGTCACTATAATGGAGCATCTTGCCAGTGTTCTTTTCATCCCGCCTTACTATGAATTAACACAAAATTGCTATTTTTCTCAAATTCGATTTAAACTCCCCAATATAAGTTAAATATTTTATGATTCAATTATTTGTTGAGATGCTTCTGCTATTAAATAATGATGAAAGTTTTATTAACAAATAAAAAAGTTTATATTTTAAAACCCAAAAGCTAGATGTTTCAAGTTATTAAAATTAGCCACGACTGTTCAATTTTTTTGTGGATATCATATCCTTGTTGTATCCTTTACCAATTCGAAAAAAATAAGTTTTATTAATATAAATCTATTTATGCAAATTTATTCATAAAGTATTCAGATAGTATTTTAATAAGGGTTGAAAATTTTCTAAATTTAAATACATGAAGATTTGTAGTTAATTCAATACTTCAAAGTTAAAATATTTTAAAACAAGCTCAATAAATTAAATGTTCACTAAATTTCCTTAGATTTCAAGTTACTGAGAGGTGTAGACAAGCAGAAGGATCAAACATTTTTTCTGTCACAAGTTCCAAAAACAGCTCTTGAGAAATGTATTTTTCCCATCGGAGAAATGAAAAAGAGCACAGTCAAGAAAATCGCCATTTCTGCAGGCTTAGACCGCATTGTAAAGAAAAAAGAGGTGAGATCACTAGATATGTTTGCAAGAGATTTTTTATGTACCTTGAAATTGGCTACAAATTTATTTCGATGCTTATCAATTAAGTATCTCTTTCTTAAGTATTAATTGTAAAGGTGGTAAAATATTAAACATAAAAAACCTTCTACTTGGATCAAGTATCCCAATGTATAGGGATACTTGACCCACCCCTTAGAGATACATGACCCAAGTCATATATTTGGGAGTATACAATTTAAAATTATAAATGCACCACTTTTACATAGTAATAACATAACTCCCATTTATACTTTCCTATACTTGTTCAATGAGGTCAATACTTTTTATTTTTATTAGCTACATAATGTTAATATGGTGTCCACTTTTAATTTTTATTAAGAAAGCTAAAAATATGAGTAGTTTGAAAGCTATTTCTGTTCTTATATAAGTTCAAGAATAAGAAAATAACTATTTATTTAACTGCAAATGTAAACTCACATGAAAACCCAAAATTTTTAATTCTATAACTTTTCATTGAAAACTCAGGTGGATGAAGAATAGCCTGAATTTAGTCAGGTTTGTGTTTCTTCAGGTGTTTAGTGCACTTACACACCCATAAGTAATATAAAATAAGAACTAAACACCCAAAACAAAAAATTGGGTCAAGTATCCCTAGTTCCCGGTATATTTTATATTCTTGGTATGACTTTACAAAATCACCTTCAAGTTTTTTATATAGAAAATATATTTATAGAAATTTAAATCTGTACTTTTCATTAAAATTTTCTGGCAATTCCTTTGCAGAGTACAGGAATTTGCTTCATTGGGCGTAGGAGATTTCAATCATTTATAGATGATTACATTGAACCACAAGAAGGGAAATTTATTAATATTGAGGACAACAGAGTTGTTGGAAAACATAAAGGTCAGTTTTGTACGTTCATACTAGCATGATGAATAGGTCATTTATTTAATTTTTTTTTTTATAAACATCAATTTTTTGGTTTAACCAATTGAATTGTATAGATTGAAAGACCATGTATGTAAACCTTTACTAATCAAAATGTGTTACTTCAGTATTTTGAACATTTATCATTCGTTTTCTTTTCAATAGTCTCCAAGGGGGAAAAAAAATTACATTTATAATTCGATTTCTTAGTTAAAAATATTGTGAATAAATCAAATGAGTATTTTAGTGAACTTACTTTAGTTTCCCTCACTGATGGATTGTTTAAAATTACTAGTTATTCAACTGATGAATGCATTTAAAAAAAAAAAAAGGTTAAAACTGCAACTGGTGTAAGAAGTGACCACAAAATTTACACATTTTTTGTATGTACAAGTTTTACAAATTAAAAAGTAATTGCAAGTGTATGAATAATACATTTAATTTAATTGATTTTTTTTCTGCATTAACTCTCTCTAAACTTTTTTTTTAACTCACTACTAATTACATACTTTTTCTTCCTTCAATGAAGGCGTCCATTGCTGGACCATAGGTCAAAGATGTGCAATTCCTGGTCAACTAACTCCCTTTTATGTTGCTGAGAGAAATGTGGAAAATCAGGATATACTTGTGGTAGGCTTAAATTTCTCAAATTTTTAAAATACCTTTTGCCTAAAATCTGGCTAATATGTCTTCTATCTTTATTGTTTACAAATATGTTTAACAATCAAACACTTTATTATCTGTTTGGAGACAATTTTATATGAATATGTCTAAAAAAGGCAAATATGTAGAAAAGCAAAACAAGTCCAATTTTTTTTTTTTTTTTACTGAATCCAATACTTCTATTTCCCTATGTTAACATATGGGTAATTGAAATTTAAAAATTTAAACTAGCTACAGTATTTAAACTATCAATAGGCACGAGCTTGTTCCAAATTAGTTCAGTTGATCTTGAGTTATAGTAGTACATACATAAGACAGATTTTAGATTTAAGTGGGTCATTCTCCGTAAAATACAATAAAGCTTGTCACAGCAAATTTTTTTTCACCACTAGATAAGTTAGGACATTTCTGTTAACTATGGAATATAATTTAATGCAATCAAAACTCCTCAAAAGGAGTAATATAAAATTTAAAATATTTTTTTTATTCCAAAAAAAAAATACGTCCACGTACATGATTTGTCATTTCCGTGGACTGTCGCAACCTCAAAGTTGCTTGCTTTATAAGTATTTTAATTTCACTTCATATTTCCTGGATGTCTATATTTATTTTAATTTAGACATAAGGTAGCAATGTTTTGCCTGAGTATAAAGCTTTTATGAGTAGTAGTGTCATTACAATTAATACAATATCTCTTTTCGCAAGGCTGACACTCATGTTCGTGGACAGCAGTTTTTAGTTGTTTAACAGCCCACCAAGTGACACAACAAGTGAACGATGATATTG
Organism: Linyphia triangularis; assembly: GCA_963978545.1. Lineage (NCBI taxonomy): Eukaryota > Metazoa > Arthropoda > Arachnida > Araneae > Linyphiidae > Linyphia > Linyphia triangularis. Next base: position 51,186,336 of record OZ021729.1, on the reverse strand, counting down.
AAAAGAAGTATAATGTATTCATTTTGGTACTAATACACATTGTGTATTCTATTTTTCAATACAAGAATCGTATTTTATTATTAACTTGTGAAATAGGTGCAATTGTAAAGATCATACCCTCATTTCCGTGGTCAAGATAAAGTTAGTTAAGAATAATTAAATATTTATCATAAATTACTTATTTGATAGTACTAGTTGTACAGATATCAATTTAGTTATCTCATGTTTACAAACCTACAATTCCATTCGGAACTAAACAATAACAAGGAAATTAACATGTCTGTGGACACCACTCAATATTATTACTATGGGCGATCTCTATATAATATCAGACGATCTCTGCTAATGTCATAATTGGATTTGTAATTGATAAATTATACTGTAGAAAAAAAATTCTAAGCATTTAATGATTTCAATTTTTTTTTTCTCTCCTGCTGCTTAATTAGTGTGTTCTGTTGAGAATAACTCAAGTAGAGATTCTTAAAATGGCTATTTTTCCTTAAGTCACATATTATTATAATTATTTTGTCAAGATTAATTGACTACTAACTAGATGTCGATGTTTAAAATTAGAAAATCAATTTAATAGAAAATTTTTTAATTTGCAATGTAGGATGAGTAAAAAATAGTATGTGAAAATAAATTCAATTATTTCAAAATTAAAATCAATCAATTGTCATTGAGAGACTGCTATGTAGTGAATTACTTGTTATGATATAAATAAATGGTATTTTTTTTTTCCTTTGGAAATGTCTTTTTATGAGAAACATTCTTCTGCTGACCACACTCACAGTTTAATAATATTTTTTTTTTTTTTTTTTTTTTTTTTTTTTTGAATCTGTTAAGTATTGGCCCACACTATCATTTTTTTATCCAACTTTCTAGATCAGCGGTTCCCAACCCATGGACCGCGAGTAGCCTGGTACTGGGCCGTTGATGCTGGTCAAGAATCTAAGCTGAGATAAATGCAGGGGTCTCAGACCTACGTCAATTGCGCCCAACTGCGCCAAATACAAAAAACTGCTCCAAATTCGTTATTTTAGAAATATTTGAGCCAGAACGCAATTATTTTTTTTTTTTTTTTTTTTTTTTGCGCGCGCGTCGAAATTTGATATTGTTCGCTGATGTAATATCGCTATTGTTGAGAAATATTCCGGTATATTCGGCGCTAACGCTGATATTTACGTTGGTGTGGTATTCATTTTCTCCGAGTGCTGCGATGATTTGCGACGCTAATGCTGACATTATTGTCAAGTTTTACGTTGTTACGACGGTCATTTTCGTCGAGTCTTTCATCGATATAATAGCTCTGTAGTATTGAGAATTGCTCCAGTTAATTCGACGCTATTGCTGACATTTTCGTTGGTATGATGGTAATTATTGCCGAGTGCTGCGATATTGTAATATCCAAATTTTGCCCCGATATTACTGCGATGATTTGCGATGCTGATGTAGACACTATTGCAAATTATTGTGATGGTCATTTTCGTCGAGTCTTTCACCGATATATTAGAGCTGTTATTGAGAATTGCTCCGGTTTATTCCGCGCTATTGCTGATATTTTCATTGGTTTGACATTCATTTTCAGGAAGTGCTGTGCTTTTGTTAACATCCGATATTACCGAATCTCGCACAAACATTACCGAGAAAATGTCAATATTACTGACAATGGGGAAGTTGCACCTACCCCCAAAATGCCGTAAAATTATATTTTTCCAAGATAAAAATTGATGCAGTTTCTGAATATTCAATCAAAATGTTCAAAAAACGTTTAATTAAATATGAAAAATGCAATTAAATATGAGCGAAAACGTCAACAACATCACGTGACCGAAAACAGCCCTGTTGACCGGTGACGTCAGGATGCACGAAGGCTCCGCACTTCGAGCTAACTTCACCTCGTGTGTAGTGCATTGAATGAAGCGATTGCTTGCATAATACAAATACAAATACAAATTTTAAGACCAACGACAGGCTCAAGGCCCAACAGGGTTGGTCGAGTAAATATATATATACACGTATATAGAAATAGAAAATAATTTGCATACGATAGTTACACGATCATACATACAATATAGCTTAGTTACAGGATCATGCACACAATATACAATAGTTACAGGATTATACAGGGGTCGCAGACGTCCTATATGTCCTATAAATCCTATATTTTTTTAAAAATCGGTAAAAACGTCCTATATTGTCCTATATTTTACAATTGTCCTATATATCCTATATTTCTACATTGATTCGATCGATATTTTCTACGAATTCGTAATAACGGCGCCGTTTGTTGCCATTTTTTAATATTTCGGATTCTTTGGCGCGATCGTAGGTGAAAAAGACCTGACAAAAACGATGTTTGTAACGGCAGCGCGGCGTTTTATCTCTTGTGACGTCACGTGCTGCATAATCTACAACTCAACTCTACTGGACCGGTGGGAGTTGTAAACATGTGAACATTTCCATAACAATCGGTCTTGGCCTTGTTTTTTCGCTGAGTTACTGTTCGATTCGATGGCGCCATTTTGTCGTATTTGAATTTTAACTGCGAAAAGTTTCTCTCTCCGTGGAGATTTGTTGTCTGCTCTTGAATAAAGTCTTTTCTACTTCATCAGCGCAAGTTTTTAGATTCTTTTCCTGGATTTTTCTGTTTATTAAAGCCTAAAGAACCGATAAGTGATATTTTTCTTTTCGTGCTGAAGCTTGACTGCTCCAAGCTCTCTGTCTTTCTTTTTTTTTTTTTTTTTATTATTATTATTATTATAAATTAAACCTTGGAGAGATTTGGCCCATATCTCAAAGTGGCGCAAAGTATTCTAAAACCTCCAATCCTAAATTTTAAATCGGATGATGCTTCTATAAGTAATATGGATCCCTCTGGAGTGTTTTCTAAAACTCTTGACTCGCGGTTTATAATTTCTGAGGCAGCAAAATATGGATGCCAAAGATTTGTTGTCAGCATATCTAACAAAATTGGAACTGGATTACCTCGTAACAAACCAAAGTCACTCGGATCTGAAATAAACAAGCTAATCCCTGATCATAAAAGCATAGACAACTTAAAATTCACCAGAGATAATAAGATCGAGATTACAACGTCTAACCCGATATGTGCTGAGCAAGTATGTGCCATTACAAATCTACTTGGTTTGGCTGTAGTCACATCTCTCCAATTGGACAATCTTACTACGAAATTCCTCCTAAGAGACATTCCAACAGACATCGACCTAAACGAAGTTGCTTTTGAAATCGAAGAATGCAATGACATCTATGTTACGGAAATTCGACGCTTCACTAAGCAACAAGATAACAGCCGCGTCCCCTCTGAAACGGTCTTAGTATCTGTACTTGGGGTTAATCTCCCATCCAAGATAAAAATTTGGTACACCATTCAAAATATTACCACCTTTGTTGATCGTCCTCGTCAATGCAGACGGTGCTTTTTATACAATCACACGACAAAAAAATGCACAAAAGACCCTGTTTGTCTTCGCTGTGGATCATCTCCAGAAGTTTCATGTACTCAGCCATTGAGGTGCGTTCTTTGCAACGGGCCTCATGCGGCAGACTACAAAGAATGTCCAAAACGCATTGAAGAAACTGAATTTCTTAAATTCAAATGTTTAAATCACTTTTCTTTTGCTGAAGCTCGGCGTTTGTTTAAACCGAAGGCAAACGGCACGACAACTGCTAGTATTGTTACAAAGAGCTTGTCTGACGAAACATCTACCCTTAAACCTGAAGTGATCAGGCTCATAAAAGAAACTGTTCAATCGTCTCTAATAGATTTCTCTTCTACTTTTGCAACTCTCCAAGCTCAACAGTCCAAGACCACTGATGTTTTAAACTCCCTCTCGACCCAAGTCAGTCAGATTGCTACGTGTTTGGCTTCAGTATTACCTAGTCTAAGCGCTTTTCCAGCAACCCTCACTCAAGCTACCCCAAGAAAAAGGAAAGAACTCACTAATACAACCCTTCAATCTAAAAAACCTGGTCATATTAACCCAAATTCGGCTAACTTCTCCCTTTCTACCACCTCTAATTCTACCCAACAGATTCCCAAAGTCTGCTGCGAAACTAACAAAACTTCAAGAATTACCGCCAAATCAACCAAAATTGAAGAGTCGGAAGAAATGGAGACAGCTTTGACCACAGAAGTCTCTAATTTACCTAGTTTGAATCGTCATACATAGCTTGTTTAGATTTTGAATTCGTTTTTTTTTTTTTTTTTTTTTTTGGTTTTCATACCATGTGTTTCTTTTCCCCGGCTTTTTTCATCCAATAATTTAAGATTTCAAGTTCAACAAGTTAGAAATAGTTCAATGGAACTGCAGAAGTATCACAAGTAAGAAACACTGGATTAATCACCCTATTTTCCCTTACTTTGACATTTTAATTTGCCAAGAAACTTTTCTCAAGCCAAGCTCCCATTTTCACATCGGTGGCAATATCATCTTCAGGCAAGATAGGTCTACTAATTCTCATCATAGAGGAGGTGGTCTCTTAATTGCTCACAAATCGAAGTACTCCAGCCAAATTCTAAATTTTCAAAATCTGTCTGACCCTGAAGCGGAACTCTTATCAATTAAGCTGCAAACAAAAGGTTTAAACCTCACTATTGTCAATATTTATTCTCCTAGAGGCAAATTTAACGAAAACTGGCTTTTGAATCTAATAGACCAAATTGAAAAACCTTTTGTTATAGTGGGTGATTTTAACATTAAACACCCTGCCTTGGGTTCTCAAAGTAAACAAGGCGACAGTGAAACAGTTTTAGACTGGATTATTGGAAATAATATCAATATTCTGAACACACATTTTCCTACTCGGATATCTGCAACCTCCTCCTCTCTTATTGATCTCAGTTTAACTTCATCTGACCTGTTCTGTCATTCAAGCTTCAAGATCTGCCCTGATCAATTTGATAGTGATCATTTCCCTATACAAATTTCAATTGATTTAAACGATAACATTTCTAAAAATCAAAGGAAAATAGTTTGTTGGAAGGAAATTGAACAAGCTCTTAGTAATCTCCCGTTCTCAACAAATCACTTTAAATCATACGAGGATCTCCATTTTTATGTGTCTAACCTTATTAAAGAAAAAACAAAGGAAATCAATATAAATAATAAAAAATTTGGCCCATGGTGGAATAGTAAATGCAGCTACTGGCAAGGACAGAAAAGAAAATACCTAAGAAAATCCAGAAAATTTGTGGATTTAAACTCTTGGATTATGTACAAGAAATGTTCAACGAAATTAAAAAACTTGGTGAAATCTCTTAAGAGAAAATACTGGAATGATGTATGTGAAAATGGAGCTAGTACAGGCAAAATCTATAGAATTATTAAATGTATTTATAATAGAAATTTTTCTCCCTCTACAAGTAACAATACTTTATCTGTTGGAATTAACAAGGTAACTGATCCAGTCATGCAAGCTAATTTGTTTGCAGAGAGCTTTGCTTCTGAAGGTATTTTTGAATTCATCCCATTCATTTTCTCAGGAGATGAGGATTCTTCGTACAATAGAAATTTCTCTCTCTCGGAAATCCAGAATTGTATCAAAGGCCTTAGGACAACCTCCCCTGGTCCGGATGGAATTAGCTCTAAAGCTCTCAAACTTCTGCAACCACACACAGTAGAAAATCTTCTTAATCTTTTCAATCACATTTGGAACTCAGATCACTTCCCAGAAGAGTGGAGTATATCTAAAATTTTACCCATCCTAAAACCTGGAAAGTCGCCTCTGGACATAGCATCATACAGGCCAATTGCTCTTACATCAGTTATATGCAAGTTATTTGAAAAAATGATTCTTAATCGCATTATAAAATTTACATCTTCTAGCAAATTTAACTCTAATCACTGCGGTTTTATTCCTCATAAAGATTGTATATATGCTCTCTCTACTATTCACCACAAAATTATTCAAGCAAAGAATGAGAAAAAATACTGTTTCCTAATTAAATTAGACATTTCTGCTGCGTACGACTCAGTTTGGAGAGATGGCCTTATTTATAAAATTTTACAATTAGGCATCTCAGGAAAAGCGGTTTACTGGATCTTTAGATTCTTGACCAATAGAAAGTTTTTCGTTCATTGGAGAAAATGCTCTTCTAACTTATTCTCATCTTCTCGGGGCGTACCACAAGGGAGCGTTTTGAGCCCCTTTCTATTTACCATTTACATGATGGACATTTTTGATGTCATTCCCAATAACATAGATTGTGTTGTCTATGCTGATGACATATTCATCTGTGGGCAAGGAAAAGATCGGGACAAACTTGTCGACAAATTACAACTAACCCTACATAAAATAAACGCATGGTGTACTACGTGGAAAATGGACATTCGCCCAGAAAAATGTGAAAGTATAAATTTTTCAAATTTTAAAGCTAACAATAATCGGCCATTTCATCTCAATGGAAAATTTATTCCTATTGTAAATAATATTAAAATACTTGGTTTATTTTTCACAAGCAATCTAACTTTTAAATATCATTTTGAATACCTCAAGAAGAAAATTTTAAAGAAACTTAACTCTGTTAAAGTTATTGCCTCTAATTCTTGGGGAGCTCGATCCCATCATCTGATTCAAATTGTAAATTCATCAATCCGCAGCACGCTTGATTATGGCTGCCAAATTTTTTCTTCCTCATGTAAATCAGGCTTACAAAAGTTAGAAATACTCTATCACCAAGCTCTCAGAATAGCGATGGGTCTGCCTAGATGGACACCTATACCAGTTTTATTGGCTGAAGCAAATGAATCATCTCTTGCGCTTCGTCATCAATATCTCTCCAAAAAATTCTATATAAAGCAATATGCTTTGACTGTTTCTCATCTACCAAATGTTTTCCTCTCTGCATCCTTCAAACCCAGACTTAAAAGACCTATTTCTTTAGGCAGAAGATTTAGAAATCTTGCAGTTGATCTCAATTTCGACAAAAATCACATAATCCCACAAGCCTTTCCTAACATGGTCTGTAATAATATCAAGATTCATCTTAAAGATTTTCCTTTTCAAACCAAGCATCTTTCAGATAGTGTCATACAAAATCTTTTCTTGGAGTTTAAAAACCAAATTGATCCAAACACAATTGTTATTGCAACAGATGCGTCAAGAATAAATGGTTTAAATAAAATTGCTGCAATTAACTGTAATACTAATATTGCCTTATCTGGTAGTATTTCTTCTATCAACAGCATATTTACCGGTGAAGCCCTTGCTATTTTTTTGGCCATTAAAAACTTTGTCATCTCAGATCTTCACTACATTATTTTATCCGACAGCCTATCAACTTTAACGGCTCTCAAACAAGTGAATAATAAATCATCTAGTGTCATCAATCTAATTGCTAACCAAATTCAATCAGCTTCAAACAAAATAAAAAGTATTTCTCTAATATGGACTCCAGGACATAAAGGTATAACCGAAAATGAAAAAGCAGATTTTTCAGCCAAGAATGCACCTGAAAATGTTATCACAAATTTTGTTTCATTAGAAGATATTAATAGATTACTCAAATATAAATTCTTAGAAGAAAAAGCCTCCGCATGGTCTGCAAGTAAATACGCCGGGCCTTTCGACCACCTCAGAACTATTAAACCAGGCCATCGCCTTCTTCCACCCAATAGAAGAATTGATGTTTTGCTCTCTAGACTACGCACGAAATCTTATCCCTCAAATTCCATACTTTTCAAATTCAATCTCGTATCTTCTCCAGATTGCCCTTTTTGCAGTAGTGAACAATCTATCGAACATATCGTTTTAACGTGCCATCGCTTCGAAGATGCAAGAGAAAAACTCAGAAACTCTCTTGGTCCAGTTCCCATTTCATTCTCTTGGATTTTCAATCTCTCAGAAGATGCTTTAATTAAAACTAGAGCTCTAGTGAAATTCATAAGTTCTATAATGAAAGACTTGTGATCCTCTTTGTTATCTAATATAGAAGTTGTTTGAACTAAGGAATAATGAGATAAAGCAGCCAGTAGGCGAGCAAAAATCTCACACCACCCAATCAATCAATCAATCAATCAACAATCGGTCTTGAATTTCTGATCTGATTTCTCCTCCAACGTAATAAATTAATTTTCCATAATGCAGAGAGAGATGCAACAACAAAATTCTGCTTCGGGAAAAACGGATAAAAACAACCTGGGATTAACTTGCAGGACTACTAAAGAACATTTTGAGTACTCAGTCAATAATTGATGAAGGAAACAAAAGGGTTAAGATTTACTGTATGATGTCGGATGGCGATTTTTTTATTTCGAATCCTGTACGGATTCTGCGCCACGAATTGTTTACATCAAACCACTCCAAATTATGTCAACCATAGGCAGTTAGTTATCTTGTTCTTAAAAAATGGCAGGGCTGCCATTTTTTGGCGAAAATCGCCTTGGCGCAGAATTCGTACCGGATCCGGAATATTAGCCACGATATTTTCATACAAGTCGCCAAAATTGAAAATTACGTCAATACGTTGTGTTGTCAAATCCAAACGATCACTAGGGTTGCTTCAAAACCAAGTGCCAGGTTCGCCACATTCGGCGATTCCCACGTTTCGCCGCCAATCCAGCCGACACTGAACAGTAAATCTGAATCAACAAAAGACTGTAAACAGGGATAAAAAGAAAATACTTAAAGAAATTGGAACAGTTAAAAATGCTGGAAGCAAAAGACTCATGATTGCAAATAATGTAATTAATAAAACTTGATTTAGGGATGGAATATTGAGGCAATAACTGACCACGTATTCAGGATCAGGCGATTTCTTTTTTTTAAAGGTGTGTTTTCTATTCTCTTAAATTCAGTATAACGAGTATATAAATGTATAACGAGTTAATTTTGAAGTTCAGTAGCAACTGTGTGCAGTTATTTGATGTTTTATATTGTCCTATATTTTTTTTGAAAAAATCCTATATATTCTTATTTTGTCACTTTGACCCCTGATTATACAATACAATATACTTAATACAATACAATACAATGCACATAATACAAAGTTGACACAACGTTTGACAATAATACTGGAAAAATACAATATATAATGCAAGCAATCTATAACTCCACACGTTAATATTTAAAATATTCATTACGAATTTTTTAAATTTGATCTTTATTTTTTTTATAGTCCCTACAAATTTATCATGCCGTTAGACCAAGGATTTAAAAAAGTACAATCGGATAACCTTCCAAGAGTAGATTCTATCGGTATGATATCATTTTCGGCAAGAAATCCAACCTTTGTGGGTACAGAAATAAGAGGAGTTAAAATTCAAAGATTAGTGATTTTTAAATTATAGAATTTTCTTTAAATATTTGTTATCATTCATATGTTTTTCTGAGTTCTAATATAATTTTGTTGGTCTTAAGGTTACCAAGTTGTATACGTTTTTTCTTTCATTTTTGAACTAGACTCGCATTTTTTTTTTTTTTTTTTTTTTTTTTTTTCACACTTAAACAAGTGTCAAAAAATATATATTTTCAAAAAATTTTCATTTGATATTTAATCAATTAAAATGTAGTTACTTAATTAGAGTCTGATTGCACCGGCCATAACTTAATTTGTAATTTTTTTAGAACTTTGATTTCAATTGAAAATGAAATAATGATTCACTACAGTGAACCTACTAGAATTCTAAATAGAACTTAAATACAGCTTTTCCTTTTCATAGTTTTGTTTTGAAAGTATTTAAAATAACCCACTTTTTCTAAAGACACTAAGACTCAAAAGTAATTTCCCAACTACCACAGTGTAATAGTACCTAAAATTCAATACGTTTGTATAAGTTATTTTCACAGAAAAGGACTAAATTTTAAACTGCCTCTGTTTAAACATATTGCGCAGACAATAATATTCCTTTTTTTTTTTTTTTTTTTTTTTTTTTAAAAAGCAGGGCGTGAAAGTTATGTCGATATTGCCATAGGATATATTGTCACGATTTGAAAATCGCAAACAATTGTTTTTTAATCTTCAAAGAAAGAAAAGATCAATAATATTAATAAATACTCTTAAAAGACCCAACTGAAATATCTCGCATAATTCGTTTGTTAATTGAAGGGAAAATATTATTACAAAACTTCGAATTCTTAACTATCTATTAAAATATAAAATGAAGCAAGTTATTGATCTGAAATGGTAAAGAAAAGATATCCTAACGAAAACAAATTGGTTCGTGTATATTTTAAATCAATTCAAACAAAATAATCTCAATTTACTGAAAAATAACGCTCACAGCAGTAGAGAAATTTCATAAAACAATTTCGTATTTTTGGTTTTGTCTCGTTTCATTGCAGTGCACCATTGTTTAAGGATCCTTAGGTTCACTAAAAAAATACTTTATCCGGAGCACAAATGGTGATATTTTTGCAGCAATGAACAATACAATACTTATACGGCACTTTTGACATTGTAAATATAAAATTTCAGTGAAATAACTTTAAAAGATAAACCCCGAAATCACAACCGCTTTGGTTTTGCAGGAATCGAAGAACCGGAAGAACTAAGGTCATGTATCGTGACGTCAGGGTCATTCAAAAGTTAATTTAAATAATATAAATTGAATTTTATCAAACTGTAAATGGTACCATTATGCTTATTTTAAAAGGAAGTATTGTTTTCAAAAGAGTTTGAAAATCATGTAACTTCCCCATTGTGCCGCTACGTACGTTTTTGCAATGGTCATTTCTGCTGAGTCTTCAACTTACGTAGTATCCTCTGTCTAAATTTTCGACGTTATTGTAAGCGCTATCGCTAATATTTACGCAAGTGTGGTAGTCATTTTCGCTGAAGTTTACAATGATGTAATAGCAGCTGCTACCGAAATTTGCGACGCTGTTTGGTGACTTAAAAAAATACGATATTACTGGGATTTTGCGCCGACATTACCGAGATTGCTATGGTATGGTGGTTGCTATCCCCGATATTTACGTTGGTGTTATAGTCGTTTTCGCCAAGGTCTATGATAATGTAATAGCAGATATTGCCGAGATTTGCGACGCCGATTTGGTGACATTCGTCTCGGGTTTTTCTGCTTCAAAGTTTTTTTTTTTTTTTTTTTTTTGTGCTACAAAAGTTGCTTTTACATGTTACAATGGGCATTTTCCCTGCTACTAAACTTGTTTTTACCTGCTCCGAAAGTCATTTTTTCTGCTCCAAAACTTGATTTTACCTGCTCCAAATCTTTGAGTGAGTGGGAGCCCTGTAAATGTTATAAAAGCTTAAGGTAGAGATGGAAACAATCGAGCCACTTGATTATTAGCAAAAATAGTATTACTCAATTGTATTCCTCATTGATGTAACAAGTTAATAACGAGTGAATTCAAAAGCATGGTTAAAACCATCCAGTTTTAATCCAGATATTAACTCTCTCGTTGGAGACAAACAATGTCAATAATAACATTGACTTTTTTTTACCATTAGTTGTTAGGGTTTTTTTGTGGCAGCAAAGAGATTACAATAAAATTCCTTTTTTATAGGAGTTATTTTTTAATCCTTCTTGTACAGACTGCTTAACTAATTACTAATACATGCACACGCATATTCTATTAGCTAGTGGGCCTTTAAGTTTTTTGTTTTTTTTTAAACAGGTGGTCAGCACAATTAAAAGGTAGAACCGCTGTTCTAGACAATTATGTTTCAATTACATTTCAGGCTCCCAGCAGAATGCATCCTGCACTGTTCCACCAAACAGTCGTCACAGAATCCCCTTATTGGATAAACAAACCCCCTATTGCCTTCGAAAAGGGAGAATCATTTCAGTGTGAATTCCGCTTCCAGCACAGAGAACCTTTAATGAACTGTCTAATATTCCAGGATAATATAGGCAGACTGCAGGTGTACTTGGAGAAACCCCTGCGTGCTCTGACTCCAGGACAGTATGCAGTATTTTACTTAGGTGATGAGTGTTTAGGAAGTGCTAAAATTTTATTCAGAGGACCTTCGATGCATGCTTTAAATTTTGAACAAAATAAAGTGGTTTTATGATTGTTATTTTTTGTCTGTGTGTTGTCATCCTTTGGATGTAGTTTTTAAACAATTTAAAGCAATAATTTGTAGTGTCCATTTGCACTTGAATTGCATCAGCTATAAATATTATAACGCATAAAAGTAAAGCTTTTAATATAAATCCTTTATATGTATTGCTAATTTTTATGTGCAATTACAACTTCTTGAGATTCAGATCGAGCTTTCATACTGTTGGGAATTACGAATAAGTGTTCTGCTGCCTGCGCGCATGCGTGGGAAGAAGATAAAACCCCTTCCCCTCCCATGTAACTCTCTCTCTCTCTGTATACGTAATTAAAATAGATCGGACGCGCGTCTAGGCGCTCCATTCTTTACGGTGTTACCCAATAATAAATATATGTTTCATTTTTACGTGTTTGGTACCGTTGAACCCATACGACACACAACATCATCCTGGATTATTTAAGAATTTATTTACGATTAAGAACACATACTGCTTGATCACTAAGAATGAAAGATTCCAGACTATTTACTAATTTCTTTTTATACCCCTGAAACTATCTGCCAAGATTCAGCTAGCTCTATTTGCCGAGATTCAGCTTGATTGGACGACGGAAAATGAGTTAATTAGCCCTCTTAAGATTTTGCCTCGTCAACCTTTATAGGGAAGGTTTCAATCATTAAATATCGCTAAATTGAACTTGTTTGAACTAAGCTTGGTATCTGAATAATTGATTGTGAGTAAAAACTGATAAGTCTGACGTCAGGCAATAGAAGCATGTGTAAAAGCGGCCTTTGTGTGACAGTCTTAAGGCTTGAAAGCATTGTCATCGCAAAGAACGTGCCAGCCAAGTTTTAAAGTTTCAGTTCGATCGGATGACGGGAATCGGGTTTATTAGACTCGCACGCGCCAATCGAAGCGTGTGTAAAAACGGCCTTTTAGTAATAACCCCCAAAACTTAATATAATGCATACTTATCGATAACGAATCTATCTGACAAATTTCAACACGATTAGATGACGGCAAGTTGGTTTTTTAGTAATTCCAAAATAGAAGCGTCTGCAAAAGCGGCCTTTTAGTGGCAGTGGCAGGTCCCAAAATTTGATAGAATGCATTGTCACCGACATCGAATCTATCTGCCAAGGCAAGTGGATGAATTAGGCTTCCGCAGATTTGCCCTGCAGGCACACACACACAAAATCGAAGTTAATAGCATAAAAGATTCAATAAATAATATTGCCAATAAAAACAAAGTTTTTAATATAAATCATTTATATAAATTGCCATTTTTTGTGTACAATGGACAATTCCCGTATATATATATATTTTATTAATATATTTTTTTTTTATTATTCATTCAACTCTAAATGTTTCAAAAAGGCCATAAACACAAAAATGTCTGTTCAATGCGCTCTTTCTTTTTTTTTTTAATTGGCGATCAAAGTTACCTTGCTAGACGTTGGCGAGAAAACGATTCATTCCGTTGGCATTGAATGTGACGTCACGACTTCGCAAACATCTTGGCTTGAAAGCCAGCAGCGAAAACCAGATTTGCAAGTTTCGCGCCAACCTATACGGAATGTGGCGATGGTCTACCAACGTCAACTATTTCAACGCCAACTATTTGGCAGAAACCTCACTATAACTGTAGAAACCCTTGACGTCACATATTTTGCTTAGTGTTTTTCTCGGACTTGTTTTGACTCGATTTTGAGGCAATTTCTTTTCTTAATATTTAAATAACTAATTTTGTTTAAAGAACTTTTGTTTAAAAAAAAATCAGAAACAAATTCTTCATAAATATAAATTAGTTTTATTCGTTTTTAAAAAATGCGGGAATTGTCTATTGCAACTTTTTAAGCTCATATCGAGTTTTTATAGTGTTTGACCACTGCGAACAAAAGATTAATTCGGAATCATTTACTTACTTCTAATGACTTTACTTACTACTTTTTGCCCCCCAAAACGACTGAATATATTGTCATCCTCAACGAGTCTATTTGCCAAGATTCAGTTGGATGGGTTGACAGAAAGTAGGTTAACTAGCCGTCCGGTGGAAGGAAAGACTAAGAAAGATTCCATCACTGGTTGTCATGGTCATGGCAATGTTTCAGCTTATGTGGTACTTCACTCTGTGGCTGTAGCTCGCTCGACGATCGTCAGATTTAATTGATTTGAGCTGGTTTTATTTTCTCTCAATTTAAAGAATTAATTAAAATTTTAACGTTATGGTTAATATAAGTCAAATTACAAGGCAAAAACTATTTATATTCCAAAATTCAGAGTAATTTGGGTATTGGAAGTCCAATCGAAGTGAAACTTTGAAACTTGGTACTCTCTTTGTCGATTACAATGTTTTCTATCAAGTTTTGTGAACGTCACACAAAGGCCGCTTTTCATACGGTTCTATCGCCTTACGTCAGACTTATCAGCTTTTACTCACGTTCCATTACTAAGATACCTCTATCACGTTTCATTGCCAAGAAAACTCGAGAAGTTTCAATTGCACATAAAAATTGACAATGAATATAAAAGATTTATATTAAAAACTTTTATTTTAGACTTTACTTTTATTTAAACTTTTTATTTATTTTTATTTAGATATTTAACTTTATTTTTTGAAAACTCTTTTTTTTTTTTACACTCCGAAGTTTTCCTGTACACAATTCAAATTTTCATTGCTTCACTGGAGGTACATGAGCATTACTGGTCCAGTAATGATTGAAATCAGTAATAGTGGTTTCAGCATTACAACCACTTGACACTCATCAAACTTAACAATTGGAACTTTAAGGAATTCTTTGTTAACCGTTTAATTTCAACAGGCCTGTCAATGTTACCAGACCTCACTCATTTGAATTTTTTTTATGTGGGATTATCTCAAGGATCGTGCATTTCGGAGAAGTCCAGCCAACATTGAAGAATTAAGGTACCAGTGCACATTGGAAATTTGGTTAACAATAAGATATCGATTTTTTGACTCTAAACTAATCTTGAGCTTGGTAGCATTAAAATGGTACTTTTTTCTTTATGATATTTAAAATACTTTTAAAACTACGTACATTTTTATGAAGTTACACAGAGTTATAAGATCACTACTGCAGTGGCGGCCTGAGGTCGAAAATGTTAGTGCAGCCGGAAATGTTAGTGCAGCCCCCTCTCACCACCACACACACACTTTCCACAATCATGTACAATCACACTTGAACTTTTTTTTTTTAATTATAGTTTTAAAAATCGGATATTTTTGCTCTTAAAAGTACATAATTAGTAATGATGTTTAAATTTTAAAAAAAATTAGTTTTAATCAAAAATTAACTAACTAATTAACATTTAACTCGTTATAATTAGCACATTTTTGAAGAGTGATTACTTGAGTTTTATGGGGTCAAGGAACGATATTGTGGTTGGAAATTGTTCTTAATGTTATGAACCTCCATCTAGTTCATAGAATATATTGTTTTTTTTAATAGAATTTTTTTAACATTGAAAGTAGAAAAAATCGTAATTTTTCTAAAAACTTTTACATTTAAAAATGTAGCAAAATTCAATTTCTTTTCCAATCAGTTTGACTGAAGTTCAAAACATCTAATAGTTAATGGAGTTTTGAATTCTTAAATCATTTTTCAAAAAGATTATATCAAACTTCAGTTATTACTGTCTAAATGAAGTTTCACTTGCCAAAAACACGATTTTTTAGATAATGAGTTTAAAATATTCAAATTTATTTTCAGAACAAAATAGAACTTCAAACTAAAAAAATAACTCTCTAGCCTTCAGATGATGCCTTATCTTTCAAAAATTCGATCTAGAAATTATTTTAAAGCAGAAATTCTCAAGGGCAAATTCTCAAATTCAACAGGTATTCTTTGAAATTGATAACCCTACATAAAGAGATATACTACGGGATCAACGTAGGTCGAATTTAATATGGTTAATGAAAACTCAATGTCGAAGCTTATAGAATAGATAGAAAGCATTGTAGAAAAAACTATTACTCACGAATTACATCTATGAAGTAACATATCTCAACTCTCTTATTTACATACTTTGACGCCTAAAGATTTTACTACTTGTAAGTGTAGTAGGTCCCTGAAAATAAATAATCGTTACGGTCACATGCTACATCTTACTGAGATGTGACAACTCATCTGCATCTGCGCTCAATGGAAAATGAATAGCTATGCGCATTAAAAATTAGATGCTACTCTCTCTCTCTCTTTCAAATTCATAGACACATTGACCTTGTGACCAACTGACATTGTACCCTAAAATGCTAAAAGATCATAACTATTGCACGCTGGATGGAACCCCAAAACCGTGGAGAATATTAATATCGATTACAATGGCGAAAACCACTCTTTAGGATTCATGAAATTCACATACATAAATAACCCCCCCCCCCCCCCGTGTTACGATCACGCCTGTAAACATCTCATTTGTCTTGGAAATCCTCTACAATGCGGTGAAAGTACCAAACAGCGGAATCATTCTACCGTTCCCATTCCGCACTGCCTAAATACGGATTTACTCCATTTAAAAATTTGTGTTGCCAGATCGGTACATACTGATGAATAGCTTACTCAAACGTTGAAGTTTTCAGTTTCTTTTATCCTTCTATTTCTATTGTCCCAAAAGCTTAATGTCCAGGATGTTGTATTTATTTTCGAGCAGAGATTACTACAGGAAGTACGTTCGATCGAGTCCATTATGGAATATTGGAACATTGAATAATTAGGATCATCTTTATCGTCTGCAAGCCAAGCGTGTGCGTCGACTTCGTTGGAATACAGGGGCGTCCAAAGTATTGTAAAATTCACTGAAGTCGAATTGTTAGAAATTGAAATAATTAATGCTGTAATTTGACTATTAAAGTGATAGAAAATTCAGAGGAATGAAGTAAGTGAAAACAATTTTTCAGAGTCTTGCCTGTAATTACTTTTACTTACGTTTAAATTAATCATGTTTGTTTTGAAATTGTATTATAAGTAAATTGTGAATGTTTTCTCCTATGGTACATCGGTACATACTAATGGTAGCTTCCGCAGATGTTAAAATCTTAGTATAAAGTATGCTAATACTTTATTACATTTTGGAGATAAAAAAAAATTGTGCTCAAAGCGAAACACCAAACATTGTTGCTTGGATCACTCTTCGGTTATTTTCATGTTGCTTAATCAAGCACTTCTACAAATTGATGTATATATTGCATAAAGAAGGGAAAGGGATATTGTAGCCAAAAAAATTAGATTATTTGAATTTTAGAGAAGTTCATAGGCTTAAATGAAAATAACCGTACTTTCTTAGAACTGTATGAAACTATAAACATTATAAATGAAATGCTTTACATTCGATGAACCTTCCATTGTAAAATTTCCGCGTATTTTATTATCTTAAAAAAAGTAACTGGTATTGTTCTAATCCTTAAATAAGTAAATTTAATAGCATTGAAGTATTAATGAATATTTCTGCACCTCAGGAATATCAACTTAAGAAAATAATTTCCAGCAAAAACTTAAAATATAGTAGGAAGAAAATATTTTAATTAAAACACGCAGAGTAAAATCAGTTTTCAACCTAAAAAAAATATATAAAATATTTTATTTCATATTACAATTCTGGAAGTAAAGCTAATCGTTCATCATTTTTAAATCAATTTAATTATTCCCATTTCATTACAAGCATATTAAAAATAGACAGTTTTTATGCCCTTTTTTTTCAAACATTTTAGGATCCTAAATTTAAATTCTCTTAATCTACTCCTTTAAAAAGAACATTAAAAAACATAATTAAAATAATTTGCGGTTGCAGAATTAAAAGAAAGAAAAAAAAAATTCGTTCTCCAGGTATCATACTAAAGTTCATGTGAAACAAGTCTCATTCTTTTTTAATACCTAAATTAAAGTTTGACCAACCAACGTTAGGAATATCAAAGTAGATCATCTCTTCCGGTTCCGCTGCTTGTTGTAAAGTGTACTTAGCTTACTGGAAGCATACTTTTGCTTATACACACTGATCAATTTTAAAGAGTACCTGTTTGTTTCTTGTATTGTCCACATCTCTAATGCAGCAAAACTTCCAACACCATAACTTATTTAATAGGTCTATGTTTTGTTTGCAGGATACAGTTTGTTTCACTTTCTACATGCTAAAAATTCGTTTTTAAAAAATAAATTCTTTTGAACATCATTATTAATTTTTTAACCGATTCTGTTTGTAACGATTTTGATCGAAATCGCTGTATGCCTTTAATGTGCCTTTTAAGGTGTTATAAACATGCCCACCTCTAAAATTCTCGTAGAAATTTAATATAGGTTAATGTTGAAAAACGAATGTCTTTAACATAGAATTATCTTTCACTTGAGCATTGCCCCCAGCAACTGTTCCTCTTCTATTTCACTTATCCGAAAGGATAATGTAATAATTATCGAAAAACATTTCGCCATTGTGGCCATGTTTTTTTTTTTTTTTTTTTTTTTTTTTTGCCAAAAAAATAATATTGGCAAAAAATATCACCAAACTAGCCATTTTTTAAATTACAAAATATGGAAACTAAAAAAGTAAATTGCACCAATACATGCCGAATTTAAATGCCTTGACCAGTATGTAGTGTAACTGAAGGCAGTGGTGGGGTCGTGGGGTAGAGCAAGTACAACCGGGCTGCATCTAAATTATTAGTTTAAATTAAAATTTACTAATTGCTAGCCAACTTTGTTTCTTTAGTATAGTAATTTTCTTAAATGTTGATTAGAATCGCAAATAAAAATGGGATTTCTACGATAAGTAAACAAATCTCCGATAAATAGTAAACCTGTTGCGTAATGTTCAATTAAGGTAAAAAAAAAAAAAAAATTCAAATCAACTATATCTGAGGATGGTAGAGCGAGTACAGCTAGAGAGGGAAAGTTCCAAAAGGGCTGCACCGTTCCCAAGGAAACAACTGCTATATGTATGGAATCTCCCTCCACGTTAAATGCATACGTCGTGGTGCCAAATGCAACCCTTACGAATTTCGCGACTTCGGCTGTACTTGTGAATTCGATATACTGATTGACTCATGTGTGAGGATGTGTGGGTTGAAGAGAACCGATCAATTCTTAGAATTTTCTTCACCAAACGAAAATAGTTTCCGTGATAAGTTTACAAATGTGTTTTCGTGTTACTTCTTAAGTTAATACTAAAGCTTATGATTGAACCATTTTGAAACATAGAGCCCCGTTATAAGTAAATTAAAAAAAGTTATTTTTCTTTTCTATTTTCTTTTTCATATAACTTTATAAATTATGAAAGAAAACTTTGAGTTTGAGTACGTAATTAATATTATAGAATTTCCATTCATGAATGAATGTGGGAAGTGATGGTAGGGAGGGGATAATTGTTCTGGGTGCACTAACATTTTTGATGATGGGCCGCAACTGACTGAAAGTTATGTGATGTTCCCCATTCCTACTAGTGTTTTTGAATGCTTATGGGCTAGTCATAAAAGGGTAAATTAAACTTTGACGTTTAGTGAAAAAAGAACTGCGAATTTTTTTTTAATGTGAACTAAACTCATTACAAGGTCATTCTACTTATCTCAATTATCAATCTAAAAAAAAGTTTAAATTGGATATATGAAATAAAAATGTATGAAGAAAATAAAAAGAACAAGACATATTTCTGCAAAACGGCGTTAAATTTTTTTTACCTGTATTTTATTTTCTCAAATCGACGTGCATCTGTTAATTTCTATTTTACCATATTGCTATTACTGCAATAGAATTCACTTCAAGCTTTCTAAACGGTTACATATCAGTGGTTATATTTTAAAATTTAAATTTGAAAAAGTTACAATGAAACTATTAAAAAAGTATGTCGATCTTCTAAATGTATGATAGTGTTAATGTATTTTTATTTGCTCAATAAACTAATAATATAGTTAGAAAAAATAAAATATTTTCACATACCTAGGGTTATATATTTGAACATTTAAATTTTTAAAGTGATACAATTAAACTATTAAAAATAAATAATATTAACAATGAAAATAGAGTTTTTAAAAAATCCTTTATATGCACTGTCAATTTTTATTTTCATTAACACAGCGCCGATATCAAAAACATTTCTATCGGCAAAATGTACGGCAAAGTACGTTTCAAAATTTATTTATTAAAAATAAACGTGAATTTATGCTCTGACCTGACATCCAAATATTATTTATTTTTTATTCTGATTGCAATAATTTTATTATTTATTTATTGCAAAAATTTTGGCAACAGATTTCATGAGAGCTTTATCAAGAGTTTCATGAATGATCGGTTCAATGCTATTTTAACGCGATTGGATGATGGCAAGTTGGTTTATTAGTATTCCGTAAAAGCGACATTTTAATGACAGTAACAGCCCCAAAATTTGATAAAATGCTTTGCCATCGACATCGAACCTAACTGCCAAGTTTCAGCTTAATTGGATGACGGCAAGGTGATTAATTAGGCCTCCGCAGATTCCGCTCCCATCGACAAACAAACACGCAAAATCGAAGTTTATAAAAAGGATTTAAAAACGTATCGATCCTAATGGTTGTCTTCTAAATATTCCTGATGTGTTGTTCACTTGAATGGCAAATACTGCAGCTAAATAATGCTAGATTTTTATTTACCAAACAAAAAACTGTTTTCTAATTAATACACTATTTGAATTTTTACGGATTTTAATCATATATTAAAATATTATCGCTTAAAATTTAAAATTAGGAAACTACTTTCATATTTTCTTGGATTGCAATGGAATAATATTCTGGAGCGTTCCACTTATTAACAAGATTCCAAGAGATCAAACGTTTTATGAATACTCCTTGTGATATTGTTATAATTATTACTAACAATGAAAACAGTCGAAATGTTACCAACTAAAAAAAAAAAAAAATTGTTTATGATTAATTGTTTTTAACTATAGTAGTGGTTATATTGGCGTGGCGTATTGCGGTGGCGTCATATGCAAAATCTTTTGTTTGGAGAGGGAGGTATTTATTAAGCCTCAGTTATTATGACAGGGATAAAGTTGGATTCGAAATTTTGCAGTTTGTCCCAGCCTTCCACTTCTCCCCTTGTCCCATTATTACCACTCTGACAAATACGTATATTAAATGGCGACAATCCATTTACTCACAATTTATAGGTAATGTATCTGATTAATTTTATAATGGCAAAGTAACTTTTTGAAATTGAGTTCCATAACAATGTAATGGACACTTCATTCATTTGAGTGTAGGGTATAATGACAAGTAACAGAGTTTCGTTTGTGAATTGTCACGTAAAAATCGATGGTAGTTAGCAGACAAAGATGGAAGATAATAAGAAATTTATTTAAAGAATATATTATTTTAATGACTATTCATCTAAAAAATAATGCATTATTAAGTAGATTTGAAATTGTTGGTAAAGCAATAATAAAACTATAATCAGTAATTATAGTGTTAATAAAACTATAATCAGTAATTAACCAAAAATAAAAATTCATATTTTTATTACATTGCATTTTTCTATTGTTATTCGGTAAAAGCTTTAGGGTAGAACTTATAATAGAATAGTTGAAATTTAACTTATAGTAATTAATGATTCAACTTAATAGTCTTTCGAATATATTTAAGACGTAAACTCTTACCTTAAAATAGAAGATGAAGCCACATCTCCCTAACTTATAATTTCAATATAAAAACGCGAGTTTGAACCGTAACAGTTTATAATAAATTTCATTATTCAAAATAATCTTTAATTCTTTTCGATTCCATTCTTTAAACCAGAGGTTCCCAAAGGTCTGTACCCACCTCACCTTCATAGAAAATTAATTAACTACGATCCATTTTTTCTATTAACTGTCTACTGCAGTATTAAAAAAGAGCTTTGATTTTTTCAACGTTACTTCTGATTAACGACCAAATATTTAATTATTTAAAATTCTTAGAAAAAAACTATTGAATGTATCTAAATTACTAAAATAATAAAATTAGTAAAAAATGCTGAATGTATCTCAAGTTCTTAAAAGTAATGTACTCTTATTAATATGAGACTTGAGAGAGTGTACAATTCAATGGCAATTTTTAAGTATTTAGTATTGAAACTGCTACATCACACAAAATGACCACTCAGACAGCTGCTTATTAATTTTCCTCTTCCCTCCCCCACCATTTTGATATTTCGATTATCTTCCATTTTTTGCTTGAAAACCTCAAAGATTTAAAAACTATTCCCGACCCATCAAAACTTAGTTCACGATCCACAGTTTTGGAATCGCTGCTTTTATACGATCGATTTGTTTCGTGTCTAAATCGTTTCATTAAGTTTTATACCATTTGTAGGAAGGCTTAACTAGCTATTTTATCACCTACAAAAAAAAAAAAAAAAAAAAAACCATCTTCTATAATTTGAATAACACCTGTATCATATCTTAAATCAATATCCTGTTCCATCCATTGCACTTTTTTTCACTAAGATTCTCAGTATTCTAAAATTACAATATTTGGATTCTTCAAAATTAATAACTGATTTTAGATTTTTATTTTAAATCGAGAAATTCTGTTGCTGATCTTAATCTGCGTAAATTGATTATTTCTATCATGAAGTCTTAAAAAATGATCTCTGCTCTTTTATCCACCGCGTCTATCCAGAAATACAGTGTGTCTATAAAATGTTGGACACTTTTTGATGTTGAATAATTTAGAAGTAATAATAATAATGAAGATATAAACAAACTTACTTATATATATATATATATATATATATATATATATATATATATATATATATATATATATATATATATATATATATATATATATATATATATATATATATATATATATATATATATATATATATATTTTTGTTTATCAATTTAAATTTATCTTTATTATTTTATAAATTATTCGAAATAAAAATGTGTCCAACATTTTACAGACACCCTGTATAATTTTCTGTCATTAATTTCTTTCCCTTTATGAATTTTTTCTGCCGATTTTTCCTCGTAATCCGGAACCATGATTCTAGGCCATCGCATTGTTGTCTACATAGCAGAGGTTCAGAAACTTTGAAATTTTGACTGAATTTTTTCCAGTAACGAAATTTTCGTTTGAAAAATTAAGAGATATCCCTCTAGTAACACATTTTTAGGTTCTTGTCGGAACTATACATCTAATTTTTTATTGACTCTAGATTTTATTTTTATCTATTGTTTATTATTATTTTCAGGGAATTTAACTCCTTGAGCAAAATAGTACGCCGAGTTAGAATTTTTTTCAAAAAATTAGAGCACCACAATCAAAACTGATCAGAATTATTTTAAAATAATAGTAAAAAAAAAGCAATATATATATATATATATATATATATATATATATATATATATATATATATATATATATATATATATATATATATATATATTTTTATCAATTTACTCGCTTTTATGAAAGGCAAATAAAATAATTTAAAGTCGCTTTGTCATGATGCCCAAATTATTTACTTCCTTCAGATTTCTTCGTCAGAATCCTTAAGCTACAAATACAAACACACCCTCATTTGCATACTAAAAATATTACATAAAAACCAAAAGAAGAAAAAAAAAGAAAGGGCAACAAGAGGGAAGAAGTTCCTGGGATAAGGAAACCCATCAATGTCACATCCTCCCAGAGAAGCACATGGCGGGGAAATGACGTCATCTGTCACGTGGTAGCCCAGCCGCGGGACTCCAAAACAAGATATTCCATTCGAATTTCGAACTCTGTCTTCCTTTTCACTAACGAGAAGACGCGTGTCTGGAAAGAGCTCTTCTTGATAGCGTCTTCATTTATTCCAAGGGATTCTTTTTATCAACAAGAATGTCTCACTTTATAAAATCATTTGGATATCGTTTGAAAGCCATCTTCGAAGTTTCAGGATGAGTTCCCATGCAGCAAGTGGTTCTTTGGGAGTCGTAACTCATCCCCCAAGAAGGGTATTTTGTTGCTGACCCCCGCCCCCTTTTGATTCTCAGGAAAGTTGTTTTAAGTTCCGACAACTTGCGTATCGGCGGATGAAAATCGTTTGCTCTTTTTGGAAAACACATGATCTGCGACTGTTGATCTAAGTTACAAGGTATGAAAAACTTTAAATATATTTTGCATTCAAGTAATAAAAATTAGGTACTTTTCTCGTAAGTTGGAAAGAAATAACTAATAACATTTGTAAATATAACTGATATTAAAGACCTTTCTTATAAGCTTGTCTTTTCTTTATATTTGTAATTTATGAGAAATTAAATTTGAAGAAGTATTATGATCCATTATATTCTGGACACTGGACATACTACACTATAGTTTTGAATAATTAAAAGCAATTTTAAGCATCGTTTGAAAACTGAGTTGGTACATTTCATAAAGAAAAAAAAGCACAAGAACATCTGTATTTTAGTTTTTAATTCTATTTAAAAACGTAATGTAAGAATTACTTGTCTATGTTTTTATCAAAGACAATCTCACTTTCATAACAGTGAATAATTCTACAAAAAAAACAAAAAAACTACTAGAATTCTTTTTAACTTCTCGTGTAACTTTATTCTACAATAATTTTAATGTGATTTTGTTGAACAAGTTTGTTAAAAAAACTTCGCTGTATAAGTTAGAAATACTTGATAACGTAACTTTTTTCTGAAACAATGTTTTATGTCATTTTGTTCTATATCAACATGGTTTTATTAACTTTATTGTGCAACTCTTCTACTTGTTAAGTAAAGTATGATTTTGCTCCTGTTTAAAATTGTAGAACAAACTTGTTAGTGAGATGTGCTTTTTTCATAACTCATTTCAATCATATTTTCAAATAATTGGTTCAAGCATCAAAATGTAAAATATAATAAAAATATTAACTTTGGCATCTTCTGCTCTAAGAGGATGGTATATTAAATGTATGATGATTTACAATTACCTACTGCCTTTTAATATGATCAGGTGTCTATTTACCAGAAAAGTGGGTTCCTTTATTTAACTTTCAGAAAATTTCATTTTGAAGGGAAAAAAAAATTCTTTCAAAAATACTTTATTTGCTAAAAGGTCTCCAACAAACTAATATGTACAAAAGATATTTTCATATGTGTCAATTGCATGTTGTCATGTGCCAAAGTTTTCTTTAAAAGGAAAACTTATTCGAAATTGTTTTCAATGAAAATAAACAAGATATTTCGTAAAACTTGGTTGAAAATTTAAATTCCCCCTCGGAATCTTTTAAAACTCATCAAAAAACAGGACTCTGTAAAATTTCTTAGAACCTGTGAAGTGGAGATGCGCCTGTAAAGGTCATTGACATCTGGACAGAAAAATCTGATCAATTTTGTGATACTTAACGATGAACCACGCCGCGATGATTAGCCAATTTAGCAAGATTGACAAAATGTTGGTCATAAAATTTATCACCAAAAAATACCTTATTTATTGCTCAATTTTACACGGTTGTGAATAAATGTATGATGGAGACATTACTTTAAGATTTAGACAATACAAAAAATAAAAATAAGATTTAGACTATAAAAAAAATAAAAAATGTGCATATTTGCCTCAGATGGGGCACTGAACCTGTTACTGAAAACAGTTAATTGGACTGGGCTCTACTGTTCATCGAACCAATTCCATCCTTTTCAGCGAAAAAAAATCTGTGAAGCTAGACAGCAGTCCATAGTAGATACATTAGTATGGATTGCTTTGCTGTCAAATGCAGTCATCAAGTAAATTTAACTCAAGTATCTACATTCATCTACGTAGAAGGAAAAATAGTACAGGTTTTCTTAAGACGGGTGTTAAAATCATATTACACCTTGTTTGTATATTGTAACTTAAAAAATGTAATTTGTAGAAACTCGACGTTTTATTTATTATAATCATTTTTAAATTCCTTTCTTTAAATAATTGGAGAAGAAATCTTGACGAAAATTGCTTGAAAACAAGCGTTTATCAGCAATCAAAATAAACTCAGGTGGCAGAAAAAAAAGACGCAAAATTTCGACTGTGTTTGCTAACAATGATCGATCTTGCCAAAACCTTTTTTATTTATAGTAATTGTAATATTCGCTTACATACAATGGAAAATTGAAGGGTTTTACTTTTGATAGATTTGCCCTGGTGACGGAAAAAAAATTACCAAGTCTAATGACAGACTAAAATTTCAAAGCTACTGTACAATAGGGTGGATCGAAAAAAAAAAATTCAGAATTTCAAATCCGACCTATGGGGAAAAGATGTTCTATGATATATAGATACATGGAAAAATAATTAAAAAAATTAAATTTTAAGTTCAGTACTGCCACAAGAAGAATGAAGTTTAGGTATTTGAGCTTTTTTATAGCAAAAAGTCAAAGTCAATTGAATTTTTTTTCTGAAGAATTTCAAAACCTACCTG
This sequence comes from Linyphia triangularis, assembly GCA_963978545.1. NCBI lineage: Eukaryota > Metazoa > Arthropoda > Arachnida > Araneae > Linyphiidae > Linyphia > Linyphia triangularis. Next base: position 51,159,956 of record OZ021729.1, on the reverse strand, counting down.
TACGGAAAAGATGTTCTGAGGTACATTATTTAAGGGGAAAATAAAATAAAAATAATAAATTTTATGTTAAGCTCTTTGCAAGGGGGATGAAGTTTTGGTATTTCAGCTTTTTAATGGTAAAATGCCAAAGTGATTTTTGTTTAAGTGAAACAGGCCTTTAGTACTTTTAAATATTTATTAGAATGAGAGGACATATACTAAATGGTTACAGAAAAAAAAAAAGCTTTAGGAACATATTACAGCTTTTTAAGAATTAAATCAAGAAAAATCAAAAAATCTTCGGAATTACAGTGAACGGTAATCACGTTTGGTGTTGAAAACTGGCTTGAGGTTTCGTGATTCCAGGCTATTTCTTTTTAACCCATCTCTTCTGTATGATCCGCTTACAGCAGAAAATGCTTCTGTGACTATTCGTTCTGTAGCTTGAGTACGACAGGGATACCCCTTGATAGTAGGTAATACTATAGTATTGCCGTGGAAATGATTGCTGGGTTTACTATTGCTCCTGAAATCATGTCATCACTAAATTGTTCTGTCACATTCTCCCATTTAATCAAGTTCACATAACCTGTCACACAAGGGTCAAAAGTTGGTATGTTTAAGATACGGATATTAATCGCTAAAAGGGTTTGGGTTGCAGCAGACCGTTTGACTTTGCGCAAATTCAAAATTCTTTGGAGGACCGATTTCTGTGTGTTATTCTTGTCGTCAGCTAGCATTGATATCAGGATATTTTCAGGAAAGCCTAAACCCCCGTTTCAAAAATTACTGGATCAATGACTTTCTTCAAATCAATTGAGAAATAAAGCGATAGAAAGATTGATTAATGCAAATGCTCTGCACCCTAGATTACCGATTGTTTGGTTTTGATCTTGAATCACATAGGTTCCTAGACTTTTACGATGAACGTAATTAATGTCAATAAAGCTTTGGTTGGATTTCTTCTAAGCCAAACAGAACATGAGAATTCTGTTGGGGGTTGTAAATCACCTTGAGTGGCGAATATTTCCACAGTTTCTCTTCAACAGTCCTCCGCTGCTTTGTCCGCAGTGATGGCTTCACAAATTTCCTTTAAGCACAGTTGATAAGTACTTAGGTCTTTCTTGTTAGCCAGTTCACATAGGTTGGGTTTACGTGAATGAAACTACAGGTAGTATCTCGCATACGGTCACTCTTTGACTTGTAACTGGTACACAAACCATTGTAATGGATGCTTCAGAATCAGTTCCATATTTAGTATAACACCTTCTTTGATACCTGTGTTGACAGACTACCTATTATCGCAACCAACTTGTTGTATGTATGTCATTGTCGACGAATGACCTAGCCGCCAAAACGGTATATTGATTAGCATGCTAGCTTCTATACCGCGAGGTTGCGGGTTCGAGTTCCTTGATAGGCATGGGTGTTTGCAAATGTATGTTGGCTTGTCAAATGACGAATGTTTCGGCGCATTATTGCCCTCGTGTTGCTGACGTTGCCAGATAATCTGAAAACAACCAAGTCGATGCATGAACAAAACTTACGATGTGCTTTCCTTGAGATAGCTTTCAGTTAATTTTCTAGCTTTGAAAGCGAGATATTGTCGTAGTATGAACTTATTTTTCTCAAAATGCTGTAGTGGCCATTTATTGATATTAAAACTCGTTTCCAGGTCTCTCCTAACTTAATTGCAACTTATTGACAAGCGGAGAAAAGTGTATTTAAATACACTGTACTTTGCTTCTCTTTTTGAATGTCAATATACGCACCTTATTACGTTTTTCGTACGTAGGAAGCATAATCGTGGGCATATTACAGCCTGACCCAAATATAGGACAAATCATGTCTTTTCTTAACAACGCCACAGTACAGTATTAGTCCAAGTACACAAACAAATTTCACATAGTAAAATTGTAATTTAATTTACTTTACAAGAACAACGCTCACCGATTAGGCTTCGAATTCCGTAAGCCGCTGACAACTGCACTATAGGATTGTAGGGCTGATTCAATGGTGATATGGGGGGGAGGGAGTTGGGTCAAGTGTAAAATCTTTAAAATAAAAATAGAATATAATAATATAAAAAATAGAATAAAAAAAAAAATTTTAGTGTAAAATCATTTAACGAAAATTAGGACTTTTTGCATTTTTTTCGAAAATCCAACCCCTTTGTGGCAGTGCAAAATTTTAAAATTAATTTTTTTAATTATTTTTTCCCTAATCTCTATAACATAGAACATCTTTTCCCCATAGGTAGGTTTTGATTAATAATAATTTTTTTTTCGCCATAGAAGAACGATCCACCCTACTGTACAAATACATTTCATATGCTAAGTTCAATGGACTAATCAACAGTTTATGATGTATTTATGCATTTTTGCAAATACTTTTTAACTTTCAATAAATTTCTTCAAATTAAAAAAAAAAAAAAGTGGCCACAGCAAAGGGTTTCATCAATGACTCCCCCCCCCCCCCTTCTTTCCTCCAGGTGGAATGAAAGAACAGTTTGTTCCTATAATCCCCCGAATTATATGATAGTATAGCTCTCTATTATACAATAATTCGAATATTGTTTTATAGCTTAGATATTAATTTTTATTACAATGAAATATTTTTTAAATTTATCAAAAATTAAATAAAATATTGAAAGCCTACTTCTGTCATTTACAACATGCATGTCGCTTCAATATGATTATAATTATACACTTTATCATCTTTTTCCCAAACATGTCTCTAACAGTGTACTTACGGATTAATGAATCGAAATTCTTTTATAATTTTGCATTATATATTTCATTGACGTAGAACTATCGTGTGCTTAATGTTTTTCCAAATAAGGCAGGCAAAATTCTATTGTGTTTCTCTTACATTAGTTTGTAAACTATCTCTCATTCAAGAATCTAGTTTTATTCAAAACAATTGCTGTTAAAGGTATTTATTTGCCGAGAAACAAACTTATACATTTCTTATTTATGGTGGCAAAAGCCGCTCGAATGGACTATTGCAGGTCTCTATGAAATATTAGTGTCCGTGGTGATACTTGGGCGTTGGCGATATTAAAAAGAATGGTTGAGTGGAGAGAGAAATATTGGTTTTTTACTTTTCCATCCACCAAAGGGAAAATATGGTGATCGTCCAAAAACTTTTACCAGGTTTTTTTTTTTTTTTTTTTTTTTTTTTTTTTTTTTGTATTTCGACCTGATATTACACGCTGATTTTAAAATTACAAAAATAAATAAATTATATTTATATGGTCTCTTTGTCCGCCAACGCTAGAAAGTGTACCTTCCTTAAGTCCTAATCTATTGAATCGAATCGAATAAAACTGGAAAGGTGTATACGGTTGAGGGTCGATCGGTCCAGAAAAAACAATACTTTCTTTACCCTATGCTAACATATGGGTAAGGCCAAAGAAAAAAAAATTGTTTGTTTTCTGTGACCCTACCTACCCTAAAATTACAATTCAAAAATTTCGACCCTAAAGGGTTTTTTTAGATTTAAAAAAAGTTTAATTTTACAAAATAAAATGTTCGTTGAAGCAATTAATTGATTATCACGTAATGAGTGGTTAAACTTGAAGAAAAATTGTAAATACCCATTAAAATACCCAATTTCAGTAAATACCTGGATATATAGCCAGGATTTTGACCCTTAAAAATGAATATATACCCATGTATTTTACAACACTGATCAATTTTAAGTCTTGCACATTAATACTTCGATAATATTTATTTTTTGCGTATTCCCTAAAAATATTTGGCAAAAAAGCAACAACTTCTTCCTACTTACCCACCCTGATATTTTTGCTCATGTTGCTGGAAACAAACGATTATTTGTTTTTGCCTAATGAAAATAAAAAATTGGGGTATGTGTAAGGGTCTGGAAGATCAGAAATCGATATTTTTCTTTCTTAAATTGATAACAATAACAAATGTTTGGCGAGGAACAGTGCTTATAAAATGCAAAAAAGAAAAATCATCAATTGTATCTTTATTTTCTGTTGACAGAGAATATTTTTATTTCCAGTGAACTTTTAAATTACTTAATTTATTTTTTAATTTTATCTTCAACGCAATTGTAGAGAAATGCTTATGCAAATGATATGATCGTTTGTCTGTCTGTACAAAGCCAGAACTTTTAGCCCAAACTAGGTATTGATAACTATTTTGGTCACCAAAATTGTTGTCGTTTTGTCGATATCGTTTTGTTTTTTAATGTTGCAAAAATATCGAAAAATTCGATAAATTTGGTGTTTTATTTTGTGTATATCCTATTACATCTGTTTTTCACCTATATCTCCTTGGATAGAAAGGTTTAGAATTTTTAAAAGAAAGGAAGGTTTAGAGTCTATAAAAATTTTAGTCTTGGAGAGAAGGTTTAGAGAGAGAAATTGTTTTTAAAAATAGGTCTAAAACAGTGCCGTAATAACATCTAAAATATTTCCAATTTGCTGATTACCTAAAAACGTAAATACAGTTTTGCCCCTCTAATCTCAATCAAAAAGAAATTGTCCCAAGCCATAAAACAGTAGTACGCAAACCATGGATCGCGTATAAATTTTTATGAGTTGCTATATACGAAAAAAAAAAAAAAAAAAAAATATATATATATATATATATATATATATATATATATATATATATATATATATATATATATATATATATATATATATATATATATATATATATATATAAGTAATTTCTTCAAAAAAGGAAATTTATATTTTATTCAGTTTTATATCTCGAAATCAACCTTTTCAAGTAAGTAGCAATTCATTAAAAAATATTGATATCCATATGCTTAAATATAACTATTGCTTCATAAAACTTTCTGTTATTAAGACCTCGAATAGGGCAGAAATATAGGCGCTAACTCACTTTGACAATTTAAAAAACGTCTTTTTTAGCCAAGGGTTGCGACAAAATAGTACAAGAAATGGGGACCGGATATCAAAATAGTTAGCGCACTACTGCCACAGAATATGCATGCGTTTATTTTCAGTTTTATTCGTAACGTGATGGTTCATTTATCTTTGCCTTGTTGGCAAATTTATAGGATTTTTTTTTTCTTAATTTTGTGTTTTCTAAAAGGAGAGTATTAATTATTCCTATAATTTGAGTAATTGAATATGTCTAATTCCTTCCATTAAAAGATTTTATAAAGTGTTATTTCGTAAATGTTTTATTTATTTACGAGTGATTAAAATTTTGACGTGGAAGAAAGGAATTTTTATTTCCAAAAAAAAAACTTTTTTCTATGAATGATTGAAAAAATAGTCATCTAACTCAATGATGAAATAATTGTCAGGTATTCAAAATCAACCTCTTATCAAATCGGGGAACACTAATTAATATTACGTGTTCTTTCAACATGTGGTTTAGAAAAATTGCGAATTTCTGAAAGGAATTAAATCTGTCTTGTATTCATATAATAATTAGACATTTATGCTTTTCATAAGAAATCGTAATGCTTCAAATTATTTTGTTAAAAAAACCTTCGGCTCATTCCATGGTGTAGTCTGAAAAAAAAAAATAGAATGCTGTCAACGAAAATAAAATTTTACTGGATATTCTGACCAGAAGAATTTACATCGGAGCTAAAATTAAAGTGTAACAAGAATTTGGATCATTCTTCCAAAACAGACAACTTTTCATTATTAAAACATTTTTTAAAATAGGATGCCATAAATATATATATTTTGTTATTTTGTGCTGTTGGTATTTTTGTATTATATATATATATATATCCCACTGCCAAGACAGTGCTGCTCATAATACGCCGATTTTTGAAATGAGGAGATTTTAAAAAAAACTGCTAATTAAAATAAAAATATTTAATTTTTCAAATTTAATTACAATAGTAGTGGTGTATTTTTGAACTTTAACTTATATCTATTTTGAATAAATAACTAGCGTCATCATCCTGGTTGGCTGACGTTGTGTTCTTTATTTGACAGGACAATGATGAAACTTACGTATTTAGAAGCTGGCAAATCTGTTTAAAAATGTTATAATGTAAATGTATATATTTGGTAAAAGTTAATTTTATTATGCACTATACATTGTAATATAAACAATTTTCTACTGGCCTAAGTATTTTTTTTTTTTTTTTTTTTTTTTTTTGTAGATGTCACGAAGATAATTCTAATTAAACATAACTCTAATGGCAAAGAGAACTTCACAATTCCACAAAACAGAAAATATTGCAAATTGAGAATAATTATTCATACAAATTACTAAAGAAATAAAAGTTTTTGGAATATGTACAAAAAATAGAACGCTACTACAATCTGTAGTTAAAATATTGAGTGTAATGCAATCTGCCAGGGCAATCATTTTTTTTTTTTTTTTTAAGTGACAAACATTTTGTAATTTTCTAATTATGAAAAAAGAATGAAATTATTTTAAATTGTTTTCTATTATAAACAACACTTTACTATAAATGTATTAAATTATATGTAGTTGGAAAATTAATTTCATTATTAATTTATTTAACATTTGTAACCGCGTAGATGATGACAAGTCACGATTATGACTTTTGGACGTGTGATATATTTTTAAATACATTTATTTATAAAAAAAATTAATACTTGTTATTTATCTGAAGGTTAGCGTGGAACATGGAAAAGTTATTAATAGTTTATTAATTATTTTCGTACTTGTTTTTATAGTGGTATAATGTTGTGACATCAGGGGTGTAGTGGAGCGGGAACGCGTGGGAACGGCGATCCCGTACCTTTTCAGAAGGAGGAACGGCGTTCCCTCACCTAATTTTTTTTTTTGTAATTTGTAATTTTTTTGCATTTTTTTAAAATTTGTAATTTTTTTTTTGCATTTTTTTCTTTACATGACACTTAACGGAAAGTCAAGTAAGAAAATGAACTTTCGTGAGAAACTATGCTTTCCTTTTCGATCCATAACTTCAGAGCTGAGCTGGCAAGTTCAAGTATTTGCAAAACACTTAAAAGTGGCGCAGAGCGAGCCCTCACATGTGGCCATTCCATCAACAATCCGATACATTCATAAGACTCCCCCCCCCCCCCACTCTATCAATGTTTCTATGCTACTTCTTTAGAAATGATTTGACGTACGTTTACATCCAACTAAGATTCACACCCAATGCCAATTATCGTCTTCTTCAACAAATGATTCGGGTTTGTGGATGAATTCCAGCCGTGAAATGTGTATGGTTCTTCATGAATACGGACTAAAACTTCCATACACAAATTGACGCTAACTATCTCCATTTTTAAAGAACAAAACTGTGGTCTGGCACATGCAGTTCTTTGCGTCCTTTCCTTGAAGAATGTCTCTTCTCCTCTAATTTTAACGGGAACGCTAACCGATATATCAGCAAAAGTGATGTAACGTTATATATATATATATATATATATATATATATATATATATATATATATATATATATATATATATATATATATATATATATATATATATAAAATCACCCACATAATAATTTATTTACAAACCATGCTTCGTACCTAAGAAATGAATTCGTTCAAGAAGATAAAACTAATGTCAATTAAAAGATCCTTTTTTCGAACAATCCAAAAAAGCGAAGTAAACCTGCGATTCTGACGGAATAAACTGCTTAGGCGCTAAAAATCCATATAGCAAAATGTAGAATGATGATATTTTGTATGAGATTTCGGGGTGTTTTGAGATCACGGAATTATGCATTTATATTGGCTTACCAGAGATTGGGGAAATCAAACTGATACGTTGTTTAAACATGACAAAATATATTCACAACAGCATTGATTTTTTAATTGTTACTTACTTTAACACAATACGTAAAAATAATGGAATCGGGTGGTGCCAGGAAGGTGCATAGGAGGGTGCTTGGCATTCCTCTAGTAGCTTATATTTTTATAAAAGTAGAGAAAAGGGAAAAATTCACCGGGAAAAAATAAACTGTGTGCCTTTTAATAATAGATTTTATATTTGCCATTGTGAGAAGCAAAATATTTTGAAAAATCAAGATTTGAACAAAAACAATTTTTTTTCCTTGCAAACAATGTTGCCGGCACCCATGCTAATGAGTCTGCCCTTTTCCAAAAAGCGAAGGTATTAATATTTCATTTTTCTTAATATAAAATTTCTAATGGTTTTGTAGTTGGGTATAATACATCGATATTGGGCTGTGAAATAATAGGAAAGCAATTCAAATGTATTTTATTTTTAAACGTAGAAGTTAATTATTTTTTAATTTGGAAAAAGGGAAAGCTTACTTTTGCAGTTATTTGAGAGTTCATTCCAAAAATGTAGCAGACATTCTTTAAGAAAAATCTGTTTTCTCAAGTTTAAAAAATCAATACTAAATGCAGTGAAGACGATTAGGAGAAGAAGTTACTCCCGATTGGTCTACATTGTTTTATTTCTCTTAAAATTAGAGATGATTGAGATGCTACAAAAATTAATATTTTATCAAGAAAATTTAAAATCGACAGATGGATTTTAGTAAATTTTAACTTTCCAATTGATATTCTTCAAGTTGTTAGTTTCCTTTTAATTAATGGTGCAAATTTTGAAAAAAAAAAAAAAAAAGGTCTATTAAGTAGACGGGCAACCAGGGGGAGGGTTTTTAGTGTCAGACTCCTCTAGGTTCCCTAACATCTCGGTGTTTTGTAATGATTTAATAAGAAACTCTTAGCAATCGTAAATATTTTCAAAATAATAATTTTTAATCTACCATTATTCAGAAAGAGTATGTCTACTATATCACACTAAAGTAGCTATTACGTCCAAGAACTTGGAAATAAATAATGGATTTGTAAATTTCTTAGCACCAAAAAATCACTAAGCATCATTTTTTGTCTACTTAGGTTCAATATAAAGTGTCGTTTAAAAGATAGGCAAAACTATGTATAGTTCAAACGTTGTTATAACTGATTTAAGGTATCGGTGTTACATGCCCTTGTATTTCAAGCGCCAAAAATATATAGTAAAATCAGCCTGATATTGGTGTTTGTTCTTTAACCTAATATATTACTCCTTCTGTAATTGAATTTAAATAAACGAAAAAAATTCATATTAGTTTATAATATGAATATCTCTACATTTTCATCTCGAGAAGGAGAAAAACCATAAAACTCTCAATTGCCATCTGCAACGATCGCATTCTTTTTAATTCATTTTGATAACATATTTCGAGGGGCTACAAAATCTGGGAATTTATCCGAACCCATTGTATGTCAAAGCAATCTCTGAAATTCTGTAAGTTAGATGATTATGTTAAATCTAGGCCCCGAAAACACAGATCAAGTGATGACCCTATTAGAGGGAGCTCTAAGTCAAATGTGTCTAGATAGAAACTCGATCTCGCATGAAAATTTTTCTGAATGAAAATTGTTTAAAAAAATCATCTAAATAATCTGTTTTAAATGTTTTGTAAGTATCGTGTCAGATAATATGTTTGAAAATGTCTTATAATCCATTTATAAAGTGTTAAATAATCTGTTAAAATGAGTTGTGCAAAGCAAATTGTTTAAAAATCCATATAACTTAATAGTTTAAAAATTATTTAAATTAAAAATGTCGAAACACAAATCTTTTTCTTTTAAATTTTTGAGGTGCTCATAATCTGTTTTAAGATTATTAAAGTAGTATTAGTAAAGTTATTTATTCTAAGTCGTCATTTTTACTCCCCTCCCCCACACACAGAATAAAAAGTATACGTCTATTGTAACGACGCGACATAGCGTTCCCTCACCATTCTATTTTACACTACACCACTGTGTGACATGCATTTTTCCTGTTTCAGGAGAATGACCCATTTATTTTGATAGATATTTAATCTATTTCAATGAAAATGTCGTTTTAAAGCAACTCACTCCTCTTGCTTGATGCAAAATACTTTCATTCTAAAGTATGCATCAAACATATCCCAAGTACTTTGAAGGAGGGACAAACTTACTTCAAATCCAATTAAAAAAATACGCTTTAAAATTGAAATACAATTAATATTTTAACTTCTTTTAAAAGTACTGTTGATGTGCATATGCACTTTCAATTCCAAACAATGAGAAGTAAAGTGAAATAACTATTCAAAATATAGTATTAGCTTCCAATATCATAATTGAAAATTTTTCAACTCATGCCATTCAGAGAATTGTAAAATGAAAAGGGAGAGAACATAGGCAATTTTGTGACCTTTTTTTTTAAATAGAATTACCTAACTTTGTATAATTTATAAAATATCGTGAAAACTAGATCTTTTTGTTGCCTTACTAAATACAAGAAATTGAGGGGAAAAAAGCAATCAGCAATATTTTTTTCTGTTAGTTCACTTCTATTGCGTTTTTGCCCAAATGGTTAGCAGGGCTTAAAGATGAGTATTAATAAATAAATTAACTTAATGTTTATCGATTGATTAAAATCAAACCTATTTAATACATATCGCCTGATAAAATGTCCTTAAAAGAATGCGTAATTGTATTTTCACTTAAAACATATTTAAAACAGGAATGATTGATTTATAGTAGTTGGTTTTCATTGTAATGGTTATGATGTTATACTTCGCCGGAACTAGAATATCGTACTACAGAGAGTAGTCTGAACAACAAAGGAAGAACACCTTCCAGGACGACTTCAATGGGAGCTGCCGCAATTCGGTCTCGAATGGCCTCCTAAATGTATTTTGTCCCCCTATATATTAACTCTTCATTAGCTTGAAGTAATTGATAGAAATAATAATTAAAATTCTAAATTTAAATAATTATAATAATTAAAATTCTTCATTTAAAATCGTTCCCTTTTCTATAATTTTGTCTAACTTTGAACTGTTGGATTCAGTGTTGTAATATGAGTGGACCATGCTATTAGTCTTAGTCCGCTGCAACAACAGTGGCAAATTTTGGAAGTTATCAATTTTATATCTTTTAAAAAAAAAACTATAAAAACAAAAAAAAAAAAAAATTAAAAAAAAAACTACGAGAGATAGCAAAAAAAAAAGTCGATTACACAAAAGTGTAAATAATTCTCAACTTAGTATGAAATATTGTCACACGCGTCAAAATTCAACTACAACCTCGTATTAGACATCTTTTATTATTTCACATTTGGATTTTTCGTGCATTCACATGAACATTTCAGGGCTTCTAAGTAAGTTCTTTTTACTTGTAACCTACAAGCCACCACGACCACCAAAATCACAAGTACCAAATCAAATCCACCGACTGCAAACATGCAAAATATATATATATCAGGATGACGAGCGATTTCTTCACTTCAATTTTTACAAATCTCTTCAAATCTCAGTTTGTTCTTAGTTAATTAACGGCACTTTAGAATCGTACCGAGGGACACTATTAACTGTTTTCTGAGATTGAAGATCCAACAATGTCCATTCAGATGACCTTCAAATGTTTCCAGCTGAATTTTGTCCATCTCTACACTAACAGGAAAGCTCACATCCGCTTTCACCGCTATAGAGAATCTTATCAGCAGTTATATAGATGGACAGGACTATGGTAAAGATTAAGTACTAAAATAGGTGTAGCTATTTTATGCTTAACTTTTATATTTATACTTAAATGTTTGGTACTTTAAAAAACATAAATAGTTGGTTGTATTACTGAAATAATGCGTGCAAAATCATCCTACTTCCTTTTCTCCCGAAACAGGGCTCCAGTGGCCCGGCGTTTAAAGGCACCGAGTTCATAAAACATAGATTGAGGGTTCGGTTTTGGCCTTGCCGAATACTGATGTGCACGATAATGGGGATGGTGCAGATAAAAAAGATTGTAGCCTCAATGTCATCTCGTTGGTGTGGCGGGACCGCAGAGTATGCGCGATAAGGCTTCGACCTCGTAATTTTATCACTGTACAAAATTATGAGGCGTACTTGGCAGTAATAAGCACTTTCTTAGTGGCATAACTAAACTCCCGAAGTCTACAAACAAAAAACACCCTAAAAATGTACCTCGGTCAAATATATAATCACACCCCCTATACATTGAGACAAGCTTACCTGAGCTCATTGAAGTACGCTACAACGATGAGTGAACCGGTTTTACTACGCCCTTATTGGCTGATTGGAACGATGTGTGGCCGATTCTTTAAAACTCTTGTGGTATCCGTGGTTAAAAAAGTAAAATATTAATTAAAATTTAAACTTAAAAAACACTTATTTTCTTTTTGTTATCAACTTATATTTAAGTTTAACACTAAACTACGTGCGCAAGTTATGAATATTGTAATGAAAGGTGTGATTTTCCCGGAACTATATATTTTAAGCGAACGGATACATCCTACACCGTATTCAATGGGGGTTCTGGTAGGCCTGTCCTCTAGTATAGATACGGAACACTCGGTGTGTGAGTATATTGGTAACTTGACCGGTTTCCCAACCTACCTTACTCTCTCCTTCCTGGCATTTTTCGGTCCCGATATTGGCTCTGGATATGATGCCAAAATGGAGATATTTGATTTTTATGTCTCTGACCCGTCATTACAGGCGTTTCTTTCAAACCTCAGAAAACGTAATGACCTGTTGTCTGGCTTCGCTTGTCGGACTGTTTGGTTGGAGTTTTCTCGCATTCATATTGCAAATGAGGAACGGTTTCCCTTTACCCTATTACTTGAAGTTACCTCTCATTTGTTCGTTCACAGTGGGAAAACATATGCTCCTTGTGTAGCTCTTTCAATCCACACAACTGCGTCAGTAACACAACAACGCTGGTCAATATTGCTCGACACTGGCCAATCCCGATGTCCGTGGAAACCAGCCGTTGTTAAAGGTATTGGCCAACCTCACCCAAAGCTGGATAAAATATGCTGGAAGGTTTGAAGTGTTGATGCACAGAAATATTGATTTATGAGAATGGAATATTTTATTAATAAGAAAGGACGGGAAGGGAACATTTTTTTCTCTTTCTAATTGGTGTATTTTGGAACGATGCTCGTGTTTCGGCCAAGATTGACCAACCTTCCAAAACCTCTGTTTTCGAAATTGGCCTTTACTGCTGTGCTCCCTGAGTGGCTGGTTGTTTCGGATTTTTCATATCCCAAAAGCTAATCAAGGGTTGCATTATGCCGAAACATCGAGTCAACGCCTGGAACCGAAAATAGTTAAAATTATTATTGGGATTAACCTTGGTCAGGGATTAGCCAAGGTGAACTTCCCCTTATTTGCGACTCCCGAAAAAGTCCCACCAGGCAATCGACACTGATCATCTATCCCGATCACCATTTCGCCGTCTACTCACTTTTTTTTCTTCTTTCACACCCTTGAAATTTTTTAATTTGTTACAACTCTGTTCATCCATCACATTATTCCTCTGGTCTTCATCTCAAACGCATATGCCATTCGGACCAAAAAACCGGTCTTAGAAGGAAGTCCGTTGACTTTGAAATCAGAGCAAAAAAAACTAAAAGTCACTCACTTAGAAATGCCCAGCACCCGTCTGTTGTCAGATGCCGGATTTCTGAGAAAAGAATTCACTTGGAGCAAAACCATCAAATCCTCTCAACTCTTTTTCTTTTCTCTCGGAAGAGCAGCTCTCGCGTTTTCTTTACCCTTATTATCTTCCGATCCGGCATCCGTTGAAGATGAACTCAGTTTTCGTCAAATTCGTCATTCATTTCGGTTCTGATTATATTAATGGAATTTATACTCTTTTTCGCATTCCATTGTTGGCTAGGTAATCTGAACCCGGAAATCGCGCTTGTTTATTCATTTCCAGTGGGATGAGAGTTGAAAGGAATAATTGGCACAAAACTGCTTTTTCCTATATTAAGAGTGAAACATCGCACAGCTTTCAATTACACTATAATACTGACGTGATGTATTTGTTTTAACGTTCTATTTTATTCATCTAATTTGTTAACAGCGATAACACAGGTTAGGAAGAAAAAAAAAGTGGAAACATCAAAATCAATCGAAAAATTTCATGGTATTTCCATCGCGTGATTGGTTAACTGGATTTTGCTAGAAATTTCTGCCGCGAGACTATTTGAAGATACGAAAAATGGAATCGCGAGTTCAGTCGAATATTGTTTCCTGTGCATAGGATATTTTGTTTATTTTCACTGTGCCTGAATTATCGCTTTGTTCGAAGTTAGACGTGCCGAAGCTTGTATTGAAACTTGATAGCGATTGTTCTGTTGTTCAGAGAAGTTTTGCAAGCCTTCGAAGAAAGAATAAGTTATAGTTTTTATTTAGTAAAAATTGCGTCAACTTTTCCTATGAGAAAATTTTATAACATCCGGAGTTATCAACGAGCTATTGCAGTAATTAATAATTATCTATTGTATTAATTAACTTTTAATAATTAATAATCAACTTATTGTAATAATTAACTATTAAACATGATTAGGAAAATATATCCCACAAAACCATTCGGGCTGAAAGGGTTAAGTGTTGAAATTGTTGTTTCGAAAAATAAATATACGTTGAGGAGGCTTCTTTTCTGCTTAGGAAAACGGTATTGCACACAAACGAGCCGACTGGACATAGTTCTTTTAGGCAGCGAACACTTTTAAGGGTTCCCATGGTCCCAGATACGATAACCTTTCAAAGAGAAAAGCGCCGATAACCTCTGAGCACTCGGCGGCTATTAGTGGCCGATGACAGAAAGCATCGCGATGCACTCGAGCTGGAGATAAGTGCTAATTTTTTTTCTTTGAACTCACTCTAGGAAATAATTGTTTGGAGTGACAAATTTGCATGAGTGCTGACTACTAACATACCAGTAAGATACTAGAAAATTACGCACATAAACAGGGCCTGATTTAGAAAACTAATTTTTATAGGCACAACATACAGGGTGCTCATAAAGAAACTTTTTCGATAAATGGATCTATAGCAGCCGTTGCGTTCAATAGTTCGAGATGAGATTTCAGATGTAGTTATTCAAAGGTATGACTCCCATCTGATGGCTCTAGGGTTAGCGCTCTGGCTTCGCATGCCAAAGGTGCCGGGTTCGAATCCCGGATTAGGCTTGGATGTTCGATGTGGTTCGGAATCCACGTTAAGTTGTAAGTCCCTGCCTGATTAGCCGTTACTATGCATAAAAATAGGTCTTTGAGCGTACGAACCAAACCAACCAAATCAAAGGTATGAGCTCGAAATTGTGTGAATGGCAACAAAATGGCACTCACGGTTATAGTTATAGTTACAGAAACTCGAAATTTATGAATGGAAACGCCTACTTTCACCTATTGCAAAATGCTCAGCACATACGAAAACCCTATATAGCTTTGGAACTGTACGTGTATCACAAAAAACGGACACGTTATGCTCGCACAAAAAATAGCTCTGCGAACGGCCAACAGAAACACGATCCGAGTACACGGAAGCCGCTTGCCAGATATTCAAAGTAGAAAACTGATAAAATTGCCTGCGATGGCACCCATGTGAACTTTGGCCTCTGTTAAATGCAAATTTTCACCGTACGCCCCGATCGTGTTTTTGTAAGCCATTCGCAGACCTGTTTTTTGAGCGTGTCCGTTTTTTGTGATACACGCACCGTTCTAACGCTCTTTAGGGTTTGCTTTTTTATGCGCTGAACATTTTGCGACAAGAAAAAGTAGGTGTTGCCATTCGAAAAATTCGAGTTTCTGTAACTATAACCATAACCATGAGCGCCATTCACAGAATCCCGAGCTCATAACTCTGAATAACTATACCTGAAATTTCATCTCGAACTGTTGAACGGAACGGAAGCTAGAGGTCCATATATCGGCACAGTTTCTTTATGACCATCTTGTAGTAGGGCCCCCATCGACGATTGTCGATGTTATTTAAATATTAATGACAATTTTGATTACCATTTTGATTAAATAAATAATCACTAATATTTTAAAAACTAAAAAGAGTTATTAAAGTATATGTCCATATTTTGTGATATTGATCAAGTGCGCTGAACAGAATATTGATATTTACATCATAATTTAGGATTTTCAGTCAATTTCGGGGCCCCCCAAAATTCAGGAGATCCTAGCCATGGGCCTTACAAGTTTTATGAGAAACCCGGCCCTGCACATAAGTGTGTGTAAATTATACACATGCACGCATGCAAATTTACCACTGTTTATATTTTACAATTCTATTTTGTGTGAATGAAACTGCTAACAGGTTCCATTGAGTGATTTGAAGAGATAAATAACTGCTTATTATTAGCTGTGTGCTAACAGAGCTAGCAAATTTCGAAATTATTTAAAACTAAAAAGTTATAACGGTTGAAAAATGATGAATATAATAAACACTTTAATTTAATATACACGTATTATTTATTAAACATTAATTTTTTCTTTTAGTATTGTGCAAATGAAAATTATTTATGATCTATATATATGTATATGAAATGACAAAAAAAAATATATTTTACTAAAAATTGTTTTTAATGAAAAACTACGTTGTGTGTGAATTCAACAGGGAAATTGAGTGCATCATTTAGATCTTCACTGACAACAGAATCAGTGCTATAAGATATGAGAGTTACCATAAATGAAATCTATTATCTTCCTATTCATTAATATAACGCCGATTATGTTGCCAGCGTGTGCTCGGTGTTTGCATCTAATTTTAAATAATAAAAACATCCCTAAATACTAAAAGCATCCAAAAATATGCGGCAAAGTACGTTTCAAAGTTTATTTATAAAAAAATTAACATGAACTTATGCATTCATTTCTGAATATATTTTTATTTATTCTGATTAAATCAATTTTGACTACAGGAAAGAGTTACAGCAATGATCGATAAAAATGCTTTCACTTGCAGCGTTACTAGGCAACGCAGGTTTGAATTGACTGGACCACAGTCCATAATGAATTTATGCATTTACATCCAATTATCTATTATTTATTCTGATTAAAACAATTTGGCAACAGGAAAGAGTTTCAGCAATGATTGGTTAAAATTTAACTTACGGCGTTACAGTGTGAGTCTGTCAGGCAGTGAGTAAGTGATCAAAGTAACTCTTATAGTAAATTCAACCAGGGCATAACAAAATTTCATAATTGCCGATATTGCTTCTTTCTTTACAATTTAAAATTAATAATTTACTTTAATTGTTATTGTATTTAAGTTGTCTCCTTCCGGTGTTGGCAATGACCACTTATCTCTAATTGCAACTTCTCGATAACGCCCGCTTTGCTACTTGAGTTGAAGCCGAAAAAGACTCAATAACAACCAAACAGATCTATACTAAAAATTATCAATCTCAAACCATTTAGAATCGTTTGGTAACCAAGAACAACATATTGCAAAAATAAGCATTTGAGAGAAACAGTAGGGCAGCTATTCAATCGGCTTCACATCTACATGCTGAATAGAAACTGTGTTGAATGTATACGTATAATATTTGTGTGCATTAATTGTTGATTAATTGGTTGAATTGTGGCCACAAGAATTGTTTACAGAGCATTCATGTCTATATCACTGACAGCTAGCTATATTCTCAGGAAAATAAATTGAGTATTGAGAATGACTAATGGAATGTAAAAATTCGAATTTGTTAAAGGTGTATTGATTGGTCAATATCGCATTACCGAACGACAAAACCCTACTCAAAATAACACCTTGATCCATTACTATTTTTTTCCGAAGTTTCATAATACAATCTTACAGTAGAAATTTACTAAGCAACAATTAACGATGTTGTTTTGCATTATGTACAATTTTCTCCTTACCTTGCAGCAAATGTGTAGAATAACAGTTATTAATGGTTACTCGATTTGCATTTAACTTTTTGGAAGGGAATAACTCGGCCGCAAGTGGTTTTTCCTTTAATAACTTCATTCCTAATTTCATGGTCGAAGTCGTTAGCGCTGTGATCGTGATCTCATGTATTCAAAGGTTGAAAGAAAAGATATCGCTGAATATGTATAAAAATAACCAAGTTTCCTCCAGCCTCAAAAAGGATACCTGGCATCATTAGTACATTTAGTTACTATCATTAATTCTAAGCTTGCCTCTGCTGGCAAAGTAAGTGGAAAAGCTTCATTCAGAGATTTTGATTTGTAAACTTAGTAGACTTAATCAAAAGCATAAAAACACATTAAATCCGAACGGGGTTTGATTGGTTGTATTCAGATTATCTGGCGCCGTCAGCAACACGAGGGCTATAATGCGCCGAAACTTTCGTCATTAGACAAGCCAACATACATTTACAAACACCCATGCCTAACACGGGACTCGAACCCGCAACCTCGTGGTCTAGAAGCCAGCACGCTAACCACTATACCGTTTGGTCGGCCGAACGGGATTTGAACCAAACGGTATAGTGGTTAGCGTGCTAGCTTCTAGACCGCGAGGTTGCTGGTTCGAGTCCCGTGTTAGGTATGGGTGTTTGTAAATGTATGTTGGCTTGTCTAATGACGAATGTTTCGGCGCATTATAGACCTCGTGTTGCTGACGGCGCCAGATAATCTGAAAACAACCAACCGAACGGGGTTTCAGAGACCTTTCCAAGGCAAACATTTTCCTTGTGGTTTGAAGACTATTGTCTTCCTTGTGGTTGATCAATCAAAAGTAAAGTTATTCTTCGACTCGAGCAGAAGATGAATTTCTCTAGCCCTATACATTATCTATGAATTGATTTTAAACTATAGAATTTTTTTGTTTTGTTCACAACTCGCCCTCGGATGTATTAGGCAGACCGGGAAAGGTATTGTTTGAATGGTTTAACCCTAGAACGGTACCTATACGTCTAAGAGACATAGTTCAGCGATTTTTAGGAGTGGCAATTTTTTTTTTTTTAAGATACTATTCTAGGTTTAGCTCGAAACAATCTTGTTATCTATGTATAAATTCTGAAGGAAAAAAAACTAAATAGGTAACAAATATACCTGTTCCTTGTTGTTTTTCTTGTAGTTGGTTGTTTTCAGATTATCTGGCGCCGTCAGCAACACGTGGGCTATAATGCGTCGAAACATTCGTCATTAGACAAGCTGGTTGGTTGGTTGTATTCAGATTATCTGGCGCCTTCAGCAATACGAGGGCTATAATGCGCCGAAACATTCGTCATTTGACAAACCAACATACATTTACAAACACGGGACTCGAACCCGCAACCTCACGGTCTAGAAGCTAGCACGCTAACCACTATACCGTTTGGTCGACCCTTTTTCTTGTAGAAATATCATGAATGACAGTTGGTATTTATGGACTTGGTTCCTTTTTTGATAAAACTTTATCTAGACATCTGCATATAAAAAAAATAGCCTTCACTCTTCTTGTCTTATTTTCTTCGACTTGTGTGTACTCACTGTATTTTACAAGATCAGTTGCACTGGTTCCATAGGCGATCTTTCAAATAGTATCGTTATTATAAATTAAAAGTCAAAAGTGAGTAAAGCAAGATTTTTAAAATGAGTAATATGCCAAGGAAAATTAAGGTTGGTTGAATTGAAGATTTTCTGGCGTGACTAAAGCTACGCTTCGCCGAAGAAAGTTAAGGTATTGGTATGTAGTTGAAAACTTTTTGATCTTGGAATATACAAATTTGGCTTATCAAACACTGCCACATATGTCTGCAATTGTAAAAACTCCTATTACAAAATGAAGGACAGTATTAGTTTCATTTTGAAGCAAAGAAACTGCCGCATCCACCAAGTTTGATTCGATAACTTTTTACTTCACATACATTGGAACTTGAGGTGTGTGCGCAGTCATGCAAGTTAAAGAGCCAATCAAGCAATTTTTTAAAAGTTGGTAAGTGAATTTCTTTCTTTTCGACTTTGTAGCTGAATTATCTTATAAGTCTTTCCGCGTAGTATAGATCTTGTGTCTTATAGTCTTGTAGCTTGTGCCTAGAAAAATCTAATAAACCCAATGGAAAAATAGAGCAGTGTTTGATTAAAAGTGTTTAAATAACATTTCATATATTTTAAGAAATGGTGGCAGAAAACGAAAATTCTTGATTGACAAATTAAGATTACGAGTTTTTAACCTTTGTTTACCCAATGAAACCCTCTTTATTTTGTGTACAACTTTTAATCTAGAGTTATGACGCTTTTACGGCCTACCTGATGGCTGTGGGGTTAGCGCTCTGGCTTCGGATGCCAAAGGTACCGGATTAGGCATATATGTTCGTTGTGGTTCGGAATCCGCATTAAGCTGTAGGTCCAGGTCTGATTAGCTGTTATTGTGCACACGAATAGGTCGTTGAGCACCTAAACCAAACCAAGCCACAGACTTGTACAATAAAAGTAACCACGATTTCAAGTGTGTCTCATGCAAAAGAAAAATCAACCTATAAAAATAAAGTTTTTATTATAAACCTTTTATTTGCAGTGTCAACTTTTATGTGCAATTGTAAATTATTTAAGTGATTTTGAGCTAAGATCGAGTTTTCATAGTGTTTGACCAATACAATGAAAACTATTAATTCCATGCCATTGACTAACTTTTTTTTTGCCCCCAAAATGTGATAAAATGCATTGTCATTGCCAACGAGTCTATCTCCCAAATTTCAGCTCGATTGAATGACAGCGTTAATTAGAACTTCGAAGCTGTAATAGAAACGTGTGTAAAATCGCCCTTTTAATGGCAGGCCAAAACTTAATAGAACGTTTCGTAATCGATAACCAATCTATCTGCAAAGTTTCAGTTGGTTTGAATGATGGCAAGTGGGCTCTGAATCTCTGAATAGATCTCTGAAGATTTTCCCGCCACAAGCACGCAAAATCAAAGTTAATATAAAGGATTTTAAAGAAGAAAAAAAAAAAGGAAAAAAAGCCTAAATAAATAAATATTTCCGATCCTTTTTCACAAGAAGTATGAATCGCAATTGGACAGAAGTCAAGTGTTCGGTCACTTAGTGAAAGACGTAGCTTTTAATTTTTAAATATTGTGCAATAAAAGCTCAGATACTTCTTTTATATCATATTTTTGATTTATAATTTATTGCTCAATTGCACAGAGTAGTGTAGAGCAGCATTTCTAATTTACAATAAAGTCTAAAATGTTACAAGAAGCATTTTATAGCACTTAGTTAAAAAAAAAAAAGGAGAGAGGGGGGCGGGGGGGATTAGCAATGCTTAAAACTTTCCAGTCCTTTAATTAAACTTTCTTCTGTCAGAATTTTTGAGCAAAACATATGGAACACTTCCGAGCTATGTGGAAACCCATATTACACAGAAAAGCAAATAATTTAAACTAAATTGAACACTTACTTTTAATCCTTCTACCTCAAATTTGGAAAACATTTCGCGAAAATTGATTCTTCAATTTTTCTTAACTGTATTTTGAAAAGCTGACAATGTTGTGTAACAACTTTTGCTGCGTAGTGTACAGCATAACTATTTTTTTTTTTTTAATGGAGTTCTGGGTTCGTGAGGTTTTTTGACTTTTTAGCTAAGTCAGGTTGGTTGGTCGGTTTGTACACTCAAGGACCTATTTCTGTGCAATACAACGACTAATTAGACCAGGACTTATAGCTTAAGATGGATTTCGAACCACAATGAACATCCATAATCAACTCGGGATTTGAACGCTGCGAGGCCTAAACGTTAGCCACACAGCCATCAGGTGGACAAGCTGAGTCAAGGCTTATGGAAAAATTGTGTTGGGTTTTCTCGCAGCTCTCAGTCTTTGCTTTATTGCCAAGAGAGCAATTCAGTAGTATTTTTTCTTGATTTTATATAATGGCATTTATACCAATGACAGTAACAACGGTTACATGACTATTCAGAGATTTGATATGGTCATATTAAGCTTTATCCTCCAAACTGATGCAATACCATCCTTTTCGTAACTGGGGAAATCAATTAGGGCTCTTTCACACGGTGCGGTCCCTTCGGAAAATATCGTTACTTCTTGAATAAAAAAATCTATGAACATTGTTCTGGAAGAACTGAAACACGTCGGAATTCCTTTCCAATCCATCCCTTGGAAGTTTGGCGCGAAATTTTTTTTTTTTTTTCTTTTCTAAATGGAATAAACAACCGAAACCACCCACATTTAGATCAGGATTCGCCGTTTAGGGCTTTTATACACAGTGAGAATTAAGATACCATGTTAAATGTTTGAGTATCGCTTATCACCACTCTGTGTGCGTGTGAAAAATGCTTTTTGTGTGGCATATCGATGGTCTGGCATGGCCATTACCCTGACAAATCGAGTAAACTTAAGGAAGAGTAAAGAGGGGTTACTATATTTCACTCAGTGTAAGATAACATACTCTGTTTCCCCAGATCCTAGACACATTACACAGAATATAAAAAGCTGGCGAAACATTTTTTTTATACCCACTTTTGTAGAGTTCAAAATTAAGTTTCTTTAAGTAATTTTGTTGAATACCTTTCATTCAACCATTTTTACTTAAAATTCATTCTCGTAAAACTCCAATCCGTAAAACTATATCATACATGTATTGCTAATTTTACTTATACTAATGGACTTTTTACTTTAAGTTGTTTTATTTTTCATGGAACATGGCAAAATAACACCTGACACTGCGATTAATGGTGTTCATAAATGAGGGACTGAAAAGCAAAGGGATCTAAGTGACTTTTCTTAACTTTCGAGAAAAACACTTTACAGCTTCTTATTTATATTTAATTCTATGAAAACTAGTGATATCTTCATTTCAGAGCTTAGCATTTGAACAGCAAATAATTTCCATACAAATTTGATATAAATAAAAAAAATTTAAAGTGTATTTTCTCAAAAATTAAGAAAAGTCCCTTGGACTTCTTTGCTTCTCAGGCCCTCAATTAGAGTTTTCATTGAAGGAGATAATTTCTCAATGCCTCTCTCTTCTATTGTTTTGATGGCGATATTACCCACATTTTGCTGTTTGTCACTGAATCCACCTCTTTTTGAATGTAATCGCCGACACGACTCTGTGTATTTATCACGGTTATTGGGAGTGCTAATTCAAAAGTCCTTATATAAGGACACTTAAAGTCTTTATTTGTCGTCTCCTTAATTTTCAATTGCGATTTTTTTTTTTCTTAAAAGTTTTTTTTTTTTTTTTACCTATCCTAAATTTTATTTTCCTAATTCCTCTCGTACTCGTTTGAACCCACCTTTTATTGATGGAGCAGTTTTATCTTCCAAGTTAATTGAAATTCCTGATTTCCAGGATTATTATTATTTTTTTTTTTTTTTTTTTTTTTTTTTTTTTTACCTCAAGTGTAACTTCCAAGTTTTTTTACTTTAAAAAGTTGCCCTGGTTATAAAAAAAATTATATTTAAATGTTATTTAAATTGTTTATTTTGATTAATATAATTTAATGTTTTGAATTTATGTGTATGAAAAAAATAAGTTTATGCGCAACACATTTATAAGAGGTCCTTTAACCCTTTGCAGTCGAGCGGCGCCTCTCAAATCGCCACACGATTGGATGCCAAAACACGAGAGGACCACTAGGTTTGATACGGAAATTTGATGCAAGGCCAATGACTGTGTTTAGTTTTTATAAAGCAAATCCATAAACGCCAATCGAACTTAAAATGTCTCGAGTTGCTGGTCGCTTCGTGCCAAAAAGGCCTCGAGTGCAAAGAAAATCTTTAATAATTAGTTATTTTTAACTAATTATTTTTTTAACCATTAATTTTATTTTCATTACCTTATGTATTTATACATATGGGTAATTAAAAGTAAAAAAAAAAAAAAAAAATTGAGGTTACATGTTTGTTAAGTTCGTTTTCTGAATTTCGCTAACGATAGTAGTTGTAGCCTTCTAACTGATGAGAGTGTGGTCGGAAAATAGTTAAAAAACTTGGCAGGTTTAGTGAAATCGTTGGCACGGAAAACAAAGAAGTGCATTTCCCCCGTTTTAGAGAAAACTTTGGCGCGTGTTTGGGTTTTTGCTGTCCAAACATTCATCAGTAGTATGCGTCACGACGCAATAGGGCAGCTAAAAACCCAGACCAAAATATTCATTTTTAAACAATGTTTTATTCATGGGTAAGATTATCTGTTGGTATGATACTTTAGAAATAATGACAGCTCTTCCATTCAAATGTGCTGTGTTTACGCATGATGGTTCTTTCTATATTTCCACGAGGCCCGGTAGATATATGACCTATTAGGAGCCCCTAAATAGACCACAATTCTATTTAGTACTGTGTTAATATACGTAACAGTGCGGTTAAATGCTGATAGGTTTGTCACAGTTGAATAGAAACAATAACGAATTCTTACTTTTTTTAAACTTGAACATTTAATTGGGATTCAATAGTAATATGGTTTGTCACTGCAAGTTCTTATGTTTTGTTTATATGGTATTAAATTTTTTTTTATATATATGTTATGCTTGTTCATGTCATTAAATAATTACTGCATTATTTCCATCTACTTTTTGTGATCGATTCAGTGGTGGACCGTGGGGAGGTGGGAAAGGCACATTTACTCCCCTCCCCTCCCCAAAATATAGCATTTTTATTATTCCTTACCGTATTGGTAATAAAAAAAGTGTAGGGGGGGGGGGGGAAACAATATTTAGCAGTCGAATGACTTTGATGTTTGTATCCGTTAAAAATAAGCGCAATCCTCAAAACCATTTCACTTCTTGCCTGCAGGTTTACCCCCTGCCAGTGACA
This sequence comes from Linyphia triangularis, assembly GCA_963978545.1. Classification (NCBI taxonomy): domain Eukaryota; kingdom Metazoa; phylum Arthropoda; class Arachnida; order Araneae; family Linyphiidae; genus Linyphia; species Linyphia triangularis. The sequence continues at coordinate 51,135,452 of OZ021729.1, read as the reverse complement.
TCCTGCAAAATAAAAGAATTTATAAACGTCATTTCTGCGGTTGGGGTCGTCGTTTTAGGCGTAACGCCGTCGCATGTGTGAACACGATGATGCCAAACCCCGAATAGAAATAATAATAATAATATGGCTCTCTATTTTGGCGTTCCATTTCAGCGGAGTTGAGAGGTCGAACGGGAAGCTATTGCACCGAGTCAAGTCGGGTCGTCTGTCGAACAAGGGGATGCACTGTATTGCTTGATAGAAAAAATAAGGTCAAACACTTTCGCTTTCCGTGCATTGTATGGCTCGTTTTCCGCCACTATCTCCATCTCTTCAATCCGATGTGCACCATCTATCTCCGTAATTAATCTTTAGCGTGAAAATATTTCCTTATCCGCATTTCTTTTGTGTCTTATTCTCTACGAATTCCTTCCCGAAGTTCTCACTCGTTATCTTTAGATTTTAATTTTTTACGAAATGAAAAATTTGTCTTTATCTTTTATCATTTTTTGACATCCAAAATCCCCAACAACGTCGACTGTAAGACAATAAAAACAATATTTGTAGCACTAATTAACCAATTAACGACGGTTTGTAATTAACTTGCCCATCGAAATTTTGGTTTTTTCTTTGTTAGTAAATCGCGATTGTGGTTCCATTTTTTTTTTTTTTTTTTTAAATTATAAAAATAAAAATTTTTTAAAAAAATCTGAAAAACTCAAACAAAAAGTTGAAAACAATGACTGTTTATCCACTTCTCAAAATCGTCTTTAATGGGTCCACTCGCCTTCCCGGCAAACACCATTTTCTCTTGCCTTAAATTTAGGGGAAATAATACATCACCACTATGATGGAACATTGATGCAACTACTGCAAAATTTGTCAAAACGGAGTTAAAATCTCTAATGTGACAAGGAATACCTAGCGCATCTTGGAGAACAAGGACGGAACTGTAACACGTATTGTCAAAATATTACACCAGTTTTAAGTTGGTAAACGTCACAGTGCCACTAATTCGGGTTTTCATTTTTCCTTTGCCTTTTATCACAATTTTGTCATTGTTCCACCATAGCGTTTATAAATATACTTTTTACTTTCAATTACCCATATATTATACATAAGGTAATAAAAGTAAAGCATTCGGTCAAAAAAAAAATCGATACTTTTTTTTTTTTTTTTTTTTTTGCATTTCTCTACGTTTTGGAACAGCCTGATTTAAAAAAAGTGATCTAGAAAAAATTTCTGTCTGTGTATATGTATGTGTGTCTGTGGTCAGCATAACTCCCAAACTAATTGACTTAAGATGTTCAAATTTGGGATGAGAGTTAGTGGTGACCTTGGGACCTACCACTAAGGTTTTCGTCAAAATCGCGCATGCGTATAAGGTAGATGCCATTGAAAAAATCATGTTTTTCAATTATTGCAAAAAAACAGCTTCTACGATTTTTATAAAAATCGCTGTGGTAATGCCTCTTAAGGTGTTCTGAACAACCCCACCTCCGAAATTCCCGTAAAAAAGTTTTAGTGGCGTAAAAAGTTGAAAAACGAATGCTTTTAACACAGTTCTCTTGCTTTGGGCATACCTCATCAAGGATCGTTTTTTTCTTCTCACCTCAGTTTTCTTATAACAAAGGATTATCTAAAAGTATATCGCCAAAATCACCATTTTAGCGAAGTTTTTTTTTCTTTCTTCCTATCTTAGATCCATATAAGAAAAAGTATTGCCAAAAGTGACCATTTCCACTAAATGAATGATGAAAATATAAAAACGGTAAATGACACAAATCCACTTCAGTATTATAGTGTAATTGAAAGTTGTGCAATGTTCCACACCCCTAGTTTTAATATTGTATTTAGTGGATTTTCTACCATTTGAGACGCCAATACGGGTCACTTACCCCCATTAAAGACCTCTCTGAAGGCATTCATTCTTTGAATTGAACCACTGAATGCTCGCACTTGCTCCCTGAGACGTGATACCAGTTGCTCCCTAGTATGCATAGTCCTCGTGTATTCCAATGCCAAAAATATTTGATACAACTAATCATATTGTGTTTGGTCGTACTCATGGATCAAAGGCACACAAAACACCTAACATGCAAATGCAAAGATCTCGAAATCGTTATGCAGTCTATGATTTCATAAACGAGTGCGGTTTTGATATCTTCTTGTTGTTTATGGGGTTGCCTGAGGGAAAGGTTTTGGTCTTTTGCCAGAGTCGCATTCGTCCTAATATTCCTTAAATTTTTGTTGCTCTCTAAAATCCCTAAAATTGTACTTAAATTTTTCGATTATTCCTAAAAAAAAAAAAAATTTAACAACTTCGAAAATTCTCCGATTTTCTTCCACACAGGCGTTTTTTCTAGATCACTTTTTTTAAATCAGAATATTCCAAAACGGGGGTAGAGATATGCAAAAAAAAAAAAAAAAAAAAAAAAAAAAATTTTTTTTTTTTTTTTTTTTGCTGAATGCTATACTTTCATTAACCCTATGTATACATATGGCTAATTGAAAGACTGGCTCCATTTTAAAGGCAGAATCCAAAAGGAAAAAAGTATATATTTGCCGTATTGTAACCTTTTTACTTTCAATTACCCATATGTATACATGGGAAATGAAAGTATTGTATTCTATCAGAAGAAAAAATTAGATTTTTTTGTAGTCCTCCACGTTTTGGAACATCCTGATTTCAAAAAAATAATCTAGAAAAAATGTGTGTACTTGGTCAATGTAACTCCCGAACAAATTGACCTACGATGTTCAAATTTGGTGTGCGGGTTGGTGATGGCACAAATACCTATTATTAAGGTTTTCATCAAGATCGCGCGTGGGTATAGGGTAGCTGCCATTGAAAAAACCATGTTTTTCAGTAATTGCTAAAAAACAGCTCTAACGATTTTGTTAAAATTCGCTGTGGTAATGCCTCTTAAGGTGTTCTAAACATCCCCACCTCCGAAATTCCTGTAAAAATGCTTTAATGGAATAAAAAGTTGAAAAACGAATGCTTTTAACACAGTGTTCTCTTTCCTTGAGCATCATACCTCATTAACGAACGTTTTTTCTGCTATGCTCAGTTTTACTTAGATGAAAGGAAAATATAAGAATTACCGATAACTATATCGCCAAAATCATTATTTTGGCGTTTTTTTTTGTTTTTTTTTCTTTCTTTAAAAAGACCCATACAAGAATTATCGCAACAAATATCGTCAAACTGTCCATTTTTACTAAATGAATGAGGATAGATGACACAAATCCTTCTCAAAAGTTCAAAAGTTTTCTCTGAGTAAATTACGACACAGCTTTTACAAAATAAAAGCTATAATTTATTCTTCATTCAAAAGTTCGCAAAACTTCATGAAACAACAGCGAACTCGTTTTTAAGCTTTAACAACAACTTCAGTATCTGCAACTTCACATGCTCAATGATAATTCTGGCTACGTAAAAATAAACAAGCGCTTAGATCTTTTCAAAACAACGCTCAAAATCCTATTAATTCCTTTCGCGAATCGGCAATGCTTTTATAATTTTATACTAGCCGAAGAAGTTTCGTGAAATATGAAGTGTAAACGATTTTTCAATCAATTTTGAACACCGAGAACGGTTACGCCATTAAAGCATTTTTATGAGAATTTTGGAGATGGGGATGTTTAGAACACCTTAAGAGTCATTACCACAGCGATTTTGATTAAAATAGTTTAAGGCTCTTTTAGCAATTACTAAAAAACATGATTTTTTCAATGGTTGCCACTGTATGCGCACGCGCGATTTTGACGAAAACCTTAATGGTAGGTCCCATGGCTATCACCAACCCCGCTCACCAAATTTGAACATCGTAGGTCAATTTGTTCGGGAGTTGTGCTGACCACATACACATAGACATTTTTTGTAGATCACTTTTTTGAAATCAGGATGTTGTTTCAAAACGTAGAGAAATGCAAAAAAAAAAAAAAAAAAAAAAAAAAAATTGACCGAATGCTATACTTTCTTAAAAGTAATAAATACCATTCACAATTATTTAGAGGAAAAATTGCGTAACATTATTATGTTAGGTATCAAATGAAAAGTTCTTAATAGTTAGAACTTGAGGAAAAACCTTTTCCGAACAAAATATTCTGATTAACCTAATCAATCCTGTTTAATATTCGACCTTCTTTAAATGAACAAATGGTGAATCTGTTGTCTAAAAATAAAATATAAATAGCCAATAGTTTTTAATAAAAGAATTGTCTATTTATTCATTACAATACGTAGGTATTCCTTTATTTCGCTTGCATTGATCATCGACCTTGCATTGATTATTGTTAAAGTTTTGTGATACTGATGAGATTGACATTCCATTTGATTGCCTTCCAAGAAAAACTTGAAAAAAAAATCATATATTAAAATGCATGTATTGTTTTGGGAGGAAATGATTTACTACACTATTACAATTACACTATAATACTAACGTGGATTCGTGTCGTTTGTAGATTTTCATCCTTTATTTAGAAGAAATGGTCAGTTTGGTGATAATTCTTGTATAAGTATAATAAAAAAAAAAAGAAAAACACCTCCGCCAAGATGGTGAATTTGGTGATATACTTTTCGATAATCTTTATATAATCCTTTATTATAAACGAAACTGAAAGGAGAAGAAAAAACGGTCGTTGAGGAGGTATGCTCAAGGAAAGAGAGTGTTGTAGGCATTAATTTTTCAAATTTTTACGCCATTAAAACATTTTTACGGGAATTTCGGAGGTGAGGATGTTTAGAACACCTTAAGAGGCATTAGCCAGCAATTTTTATCAAAATCGTTGGAGCCGTTTTTTAGCAATCATTGATTTTTTCAATGCCATCTACCTTATGCGCAAACGCGATTTTGACGAAAACCTTAATGGTTGGTCCCATGACCTCCACTAACCCTCATACCAAATTTGAACATCGTTTTGTCAATTTGTTCCGGAGTTATGCTGACCACAGACGCACCTACACACATTTTCAACATGGGTAGTTTTGGCGTTCTAATTGTACCTATGACAAACAGAATAGTAAAATTTTAATTAGTTATTTTTTAATTAATTTTGTTAATTAACTTTTTTTTACAAAGTGACTTCAAATAGAGGTACAGCTCTGAAATTTTCAACATAAGAAGATTTTGCCTTCTACTTGGACTTTTAAAAAACAGAATGTTAAAATTTTAGTTATTTTTTTAATTAATTGTCTTAATCAATTTACAATTTTTTTACAAAACGACCTCTTGGACTACAGCTCTGAAATTTTCAACCTAAGCAGTTTTAGTCTTTTAATTTAGCTTTTGAATAATAGAAAGTTAAGTTTTGATTAGTTTTTTTAATTAATCAATAAATATTTTACAAAATAATTTCTAACAGGGCAATGGTTCTGAAATTTTCAACATAAGTAGTTTTGGCCTTCTAATTGGACATTTGAAAAACAGAATTTAAAAATTTTGATTATTTTTTTAATTAATTTGTTAATAATAATAATAATATATAATTATATAGGACTTTTGACTAAAAGAATGTTGAAATTTAAAAATTTTTTAAAATTATTTTTTTCAATTAATTAACAAATATTTTACAAAACGATTTCTAACAGGGCAACAGTTCTGAAATTTTCAACATAAGTAGTTTTGGCCTTTTAATTGGACTTTTGGCAAAAAGAATGTTAAAATTTTAATTTGTTTTTAATTATTTTAATTAATATTTTCACAAAGTGACTTTTAATAGGCCTAGAGCTCTGAAAATTTCGATATAAGTAGTTTTTGGCCTTCTAATTTTTTTTTTTCACAAACACGTGTGAAAATATTCTCAAAAGGGTGTTGTATTATTGTATTAACAGTTAGTTTTTTTGGTTTTTCGACAGGGGAGGAGCTTCTAATATTAAGGGTTTACGCAGCAATTAGTTTTTAGTGAGTGAAGCGAACTTATGCTTATGCAGCAATGAACCTTTAAGCGAGCCCATGCTTGCGTAGCAACGAACCTTTCAACGAGTGAAGTAAGCCTTTGCTTATTATGAACTTTTCAGCTAGCGAAGTGAGCTTGGTCTTGCGTAGCAATGAACCTTCCTGTGAGCGAAACGCCAAACGCTGAGATCTATACACCAATGACGGATCTCCGCAACGCGGGGTCACGCAGCTGACTAAACAATTGGAGAACATAAAATTCACGGGTATTCAGCTAGTATCAAATAAAAGGTCTCGTCGAAATAAGTTCCTATACCAAATTCGACCTATAGTAAGGGAAAGAGTGATTGGAAGTCGATTAAATTATGTAAAGGCTTCTATAGTAATTCTATAAGCACTTTACATCTTGGCTTCTATTAGTGATATCAGATCAGAACTTGGATATGGACAAGTTTTGTCGCCAGGTTTCTCTCCAAATGAATATTTTTAAAAAGAATAACCTCTAAATTGACAAGGTTTTGTTGTAGGTCAAAAAGTGTGCATGCTTTTATCTGCAAAATAACTCAGTGAAACATGTGTAGAATCGATATTTTACAAACAGGTGGTATCCCAATCCAACTTCCTGTTTACCACTTTTGAATATCGTTTTCAAAATTGATATTAGCTTTATTTTTTTACCTTCAATTACCCATATTTATACATAGGGTAATGAAAGAATAGCATTCTGTCAAAAAAAAAAAATCGTTTGTCTGTGTGTATGTGGTCAGCATAATTCCCGAACAAATTGACCTACGATGTTCAAATTTGGTGTAAGGGTTGGTGGTGGCCATGGGACCTACCATTAAGATTTCCTTCAAAATCGCGCATGCTCATAAAGTAGCTGCCATTGAAAAAATCATATTTTTCAATGATTGCTAAAAAAACGTCTCTAACGATTTTTATCAAAATCACTGTAATAATGCCTCTCAAGATGTTCTAAACATCTCCACCTCCGAAAATTGCTTTAATGACATAAAAAAGTTGAAAAACAAATGCCTTCAACCCAGAGTTCTCTTTCCTTGAGCATACCTCATCAACAATCATTTTGTTTTCTTCTTTTTCTTCTTCTCCTTAGTTTCACTTATAGTTAAAGATAACATAAAGATTATCGAAAAGTGTATCGCCAAAGTGGTGATTTTTTTTTTTTTTTTAGACGCATACAAGAATTATTGCAAAAAATATCGCCTAAATAGCCATTTTTTCTAAATGAATGATGAAAATATAATAACGGTATATGACACAAATCCATCTCAGTATTATAGTGTAATTGAAAGTTGTGCTGTGTTCAATGCCCCTAGTTTTAATTACTATAGTAAAAATTAATGATAATTCACTCCGGCGTTTTCATAATTAAGAGGCAGGTTTTCAGTTACGCTAAAATTCGCACTTTTTGAATAAAGATGAGATATGCAACAAGCTCAATCAGTGCAACGATATTTCGTCACACCCGACCATTTTTTGTATGCTTAAGGCCCAGTGAATCAACACGCCTGTTAAGCTATACATCACGGTATGAAAAATCTCTCCGAGGAAAAATTTGCGCTTTTCTAAGTTTAGTCTCGGCAAGCGCAAAGAAATTTCTATAATTCCGAAAAGCTGTGCAAATGCTAATCGCTTTTATAGGCCTCGGATTGTATTAGTTAGTTTTTTCGTGCTGAATTTTTTAGGACGCGTTTTAATGGTGTCTGTTATGCGTTTTTGGTAGATGTGTTAGATTTTATGCGACAGCCGTTTGTATTTCGTTCATTTTGGGCTCTCATAAGTGGAGAAATTCCTTTCGCGTCAAGCGTAACAAATTGGGTGCGATAAAAACGTAAAAAATTAAAAGACGAGTACCTTTAACACAGACCTCTCTGCCCTTGAGCATCGCTTGATTTGTATGCCTCTTACGCATAAGAAAGGACAATGTAATATCTATCGAATAAAATCACCAATTTTGCCATTTTTTTTTTTTTTGGGGGGGGGGGGTCCTCGTGCAAAAATGATTGCTAAAAATATTGCCAAATTGGCCATTTTTATTCAAATGAATGAAAATATGAAAATGGTAAGTATAACACCATGTCAAATTTTAATGCAATTATCAATATTATAGTGTAATTGAAAGTTGTGCAATGTTCCACACCCCTAGTTCTACCTTATTTTTGCCTTTTTTACTATTCAATGAAAAGGGACAAATTCTACTTGCATATTACTATAATTATTTTTAATTTCTACACAATACTCTGTTAGTATTGTTTGAAAAGCCTTTAAAAAGGCCCTTTCCATTAGCATGAGATTTATATTCTTACACAAATCTACTGACACGTTCGGTATGTCAAATGAAAGATCTCAAATCGATTTTCATTCCAAAATGTAACCGAAGTTACGAGTACAAGTTAATTTGCAAATCGGAATGCAGACACTATTACATATTAGGCAACAGATATGCGTCATCAGTTTGAAAGTCTCGATAAAATCAGAAAGATTAAATAAAAGGCATTTCGTAAGTTTAAAATCCGTAATCCCTCTGAGGTAAGCTCCAATCTTAGCTTCAAATAGAGAAATATCAGATTAAAATTTGGATTTCATTGGAGAGTTCTAACCAAGTTTGTCAATCTCATCGAGTAAGCGACATCGGCAGCGTTTTCGTTAAATGTGAGTCATCAACCTCAGCACGATGAGATCTCATCCATTAAAAGTCACAAAATTTTAATCGTACATGCATAATATCTGTACCTAATGCACCATGATAGAAACGTCTGTAAAAGTGACCTTTTATACCTCGGGACAGCATTGCTTGAGCCTTGAGTATATGTTGTAGAACGGATTCTTCCTCTTAAAGCTTGGCGTCCACTATCGCTGAGCAGAGCAGAGTGGATTAGAGCCAATTAGATGGCTGTCAACGTCTACTGTAAGTAGACGTTGGCAGTCTTGTAATTGGCTCTAGTCCACTCCGCTCTGCTCTGCTCAACGATAGTGGACGCCAAGCTTAAAGATATAGTCGCGGACAAATCACAACTTTTATAGTAATATTGATAACCTGCACACATAATTTTGTATTAAACTTAAATATGTGTTGATAACAAAAAGAAAATAAGCGCTTTTATTTTCAAATTTTAATTAATATTTCACTTTTTAACCACGAATACTTTAAGGCCTCGGGTACGATACTATACTTTTATTACCTATAATAATAAAACAAGCTGTGTGTCTGTCTTCTGTGGATCTATAGAAACCTACTTAAAATTGGAGTAGAGCTCTGAAATTTTCAACATAAGAAGTTTTGACCCTCTAATTTTACATATGTCAAACAGAATGTTAAAATTTTAATTAGTTATTTTTTAATTAATTTATTTTTTACAAAGGGACTTCAAATAGAGATACAGCTCTGAAATTTTCAACATAAGTAGTTTTAGCTTTCTAATTGGATTTTTGAAAAACAGAATGTTAAAATTTTAATTAGTTATTTTTTAATTAATTTTCTTAATTAATTAAAAAAAAATTACAAAACGACTTTTCATAGGGCTACAGCTCTGAAATTTTTAACATAAGTTATTTTGGCCTTCTAATTGGACTTTTGAAAAACAGATTTTTTTTTAAATTAATTAATAAATATTTTACAAAATGATTTCTAATAGGGCTACAGCTCTAAAATTTTAAATATAAGTACTTTTGGCCTTCTAATTACACTTTTGAAAAACAGAATTTTAAACTTTTATTAAGTTCTATTTTAATAATTTTTTTAATTAACATATATTTAACAAAACGATATCTAATAGGGCTACATCTCTGAAATTTTCAACACAAGTAGTTGTGGCCTCCTAATTGGACTTTTGAAAAACAGAATTTTAAATTTTTATTTAGTTCCTTTTTAATTAATTAACAAATATTTTGCAAAACGATTTCTACTTGGACTACAGTCCTGAAATTTTCAACAGAAGTAGTTTTGGCATTCTAATTGGACCATTGACAAAAAGAATGTTAAAATGTTAATTTGTTTTTTTGATTAATTTTTTTAATTAATATTTTCACAAAAAGCGACTTCTAATAGGCCTAGAGCTCTGAAAGTTTCAACATAAGTAGTTTTGGCCTTCTAATTTTGCTTTCCACAAACACGTGTTAAAATAATCTTATAGGGGTGTTGTATTATTGTATTAATGGAGATTTTTTTTGTTTTTGTTTATCGACAGGGGAGAGGCTTCTAATATTAAGGCTTTACGTAGCAATTAGATTTTAGGGAGTGAAGCGAGCTTATGCTTACGCAACAATAAACCTTTCAGCGAGAGAAGCGAGCCTATTCTTCATAGTAATGAACCTTTCAATGAGTGAAGTAAGCCTGTACTTATGTGTTATGAACCCTCCTGCGAGCGAAGCGCCAAAAACTGGGACCTATACACTAATGACGGATTTCCGCTAAGCGAGGCCTCACAGCTAGCTAAAATACTGCACATGTTAAATTTTAAATGGATAATGTGATTTTTTTTATTGACATACGATGTTTAAATTTGGTGTGAGGGGTTGCTGATGGTACAAGGACCTACCATTTAGGTTTTCGTCAAAATCGCTCAAGGATAGCTTAGCTGCCATGAAAAAAGTCATGTTTTTCAGTAATTTCTAAAAAACGGCTCTAACGATTTTGTTCAAAATCGCTGTGGTAATGCCTCTTAAGTTGCTCTTAACTTCCCCCACCTCCAAAATTCTCGTAAAAATGCTTTGATGGAGTTAAAAGTTTAAAAACGAATGCCTTTAACACAGGATGTGTGTGTCTATATTAAAGTGTATACTGTCAAGTATTAAAGTAATATTGTCAGTATTAAAGTGCAATTGAAAGTTGTGCGATGCTCCACACCCCTAGTTTCCAGAACACTTTTGAACAGTTTCGTCCATTTTTCCGCCGGCAAGCTAGTATATTCATAATGTACTGACATAACTCTATACTTTATAAAAAAAATTCGGAATAATGTTCTATGAGGTACCTAAACTTACAGTCGCATCTCTGTTTAGTAAAAACAATTTTCATTGAAGATGTGACCAAGTAGCAGCGTTGCCGCGATAACTAGTATTCTAGATATCAATAATCAGAATATCAATCTCTTACTACAAATTAGTTGGCTAGGATTTAACTTCCATCAATTTGTGCAATCCAATCAGTCAGAAGAAGAGTGTTCTATAACACTATAATATACATTCGTTAAAAAGCAACCTTGAATTCTTAGATAAATGGGAACATTTCCTATCTAAACCATCACGGTCTTATCCCATATCAACAAACATGTGTATGTGATCAGATTTATCACCATCTCCTCCACAATCTCGCTCAATTGGTCCTATTCAGGAAATCAATTTCGTCCTGATATTTACGCTCTTCTGGATGCAATTTTAAACATTTGAAGTTACGCTTTTAACCATGTTGTTATTAGTAAAGTCATATCGTATACGCGGATTATTTAGGACTTTCATTGTAACAAATATACGTTTCATCCACTACGGCCCTCCCCCTAACAGAAAAAAAAAGACATTCGGACTTTGAAGTGAGAAGGACTTAAGGAGGTTTTATATTTTGATTCATCCATCAGTTGATCCAAAGTAATGTGTTCATCGTGTAGACGACTTGTTAGTGTTATGCTAGACCAGGAGTCGCCTCTCCGGAGCCGCATGCGGCTCTTCTCATAGATATTTGCTTTAAGTAACTAAATCTAAAAGTAAATTAATTAAATAATAAATGGTAATACATTTGTGCTTTATTTGGGTAAACCTTTTTATAAACTTATTGCATATTCTTAAACCAGATAATAAGAAAAACGCGATGAAGAGTAAGGAAAGTAAGGTGGTCTGGTAACATTGTTTTCAAATACCAACTTAAAATCAGCGTCTATATATTTAAAAACTACCTTATCAAGCAGGTTATTAGCTTATTTTGGATTTAGGCCTCTTCTGAGAAAAAAAAAAAAATCTACATTGGGGGCAAGACCGGTTTGACATCATAATCACTTGATAACTAGTATTACTCGATGCTAAATGCAAGCGATGTTATGAGAGCTTCTCCGAGCGTTGAGTTAACCCTATTGCTCTGTCGAAATTTGACAATTTTTAGCGAACACGAAATAAAATTAAAAATAATTACAATTATAGCAAAACGATATTCAATTTAAGTCAATGGTTTTCGTATTTTTATTGAATAAATTGATATTATACCGCTTGTCTGGTTTTTCTGGTTGGTATAGCTAGGGGCAAACGAAATGGAATTTAACTTAAAATAATAGTCCATTGTCCCTAAGCAATCGTGTTGATTTTATAAATAAGTTGTTGAAAGATCGATAGTAAAGTTTTAAAAGAAAGCTTAAAACTAACTTTAGGGAATGTTTGTTTTATTTTGAATAATCTATGCGGGAAATTAGTGTTTAGATTATTCAGACAGACAAGATAGTGAGGCACTGAGTGTATTAAGTGCGCTTCTTTCTGAAAGGTAAATGCATTTCAAACAGGTCCTGTTTTCGCCAGGGTTCAAAGAACGAAAAAAAAAAAAATCATTTACATTAGTGTTGTGAAATGTAGTACAAGTTTCAAAGACTGTAAGGTTCGTTGCTCGATATAAAGTCTCACCTTTTTGTGTCAATATTTAAAACTTATTTCCGTCGCTTTTAAAATGGTGAATGATGCGTACGCGCTCGAATTGAATCGGGAAAAAAATGTGTCTTCAGTAAGCATTCAATCTTTTTAACCGCTGATGCTTTCAGTTTCAAACGCAAGGATTGGTAAAGTAAAGATACTGTTGTAATGTGAATGAGAAATGTCTTTATTGTTACTAAAAGAAAGTCGGTTTCTTGATGCGTTTCAAATTGAAAGTTTAAAATAAAATAATATATCTTGATCAATGGGTAACATCGAGTTTATAACCATGGATTTTTAAAGAGATAAAATTCATTAAGACTTGCGACAACATTGTAATAGGATATGCTAATTTTAATTTAGAACTTTGTTTATTTTTAAACTTGGATAAATTTATTTTAAACTTGGAAAATATTCTTGAACACTCGGAGCATATATTCGCACATTTGAATTTTTGCAACGTATTGAACTGATATGTTGTTTAGGACATCGTACTCTTTCTACGCATTATCGGAGCCTTATTTCCCACCAAGTTCGTTCCTAGGACTCGCGTATTTCGAAGGTCGCCAAATTGCCTGAGAACATGTTGAATTATTGTATAACTATTAATATTCTGTTTGCTCGATCAATGCCCTTAAATGTGATAATATAGTTTAATAATTCATTAGTTATTGAAAATATTAATATCTTGACATTAATTTGATCATGATCATTAATATTTAAATAACACCAACAATCTTCAGTGGGGGTCCTTTCTGCTGTGTTGTGCTTGTAGTAATCGATTTTCTAAATGAGTCGCTGCGTATTATAATAAAAGATATAAACCATAGAATTTCTTTAAGCAAAATTACCTCTGGAATTAATATGTTCCCTAATTTAAGGCTTATTTGTTCCGGTAAAATAAATTACCTAATGAACTTCCAACTTCTCAAGATCATTACTCTTACGAAATTTCTTATTGTTCACTTAACATAATTTTCCAATGATTGAAAACACAAATTCAATTTATTAATGAGATTAATTTTCCGAGCTTAATTTATTTTACATTCTTTATGTTATGGACCGGTTTACTAACTTTGGTTGATGAAGTACTGCAATAAAATAAAACTTATGAAAACGGGTCATTTTAAAAGAGACAAATATGTCTAAAAAATATTTGAAATAAATTGCTAAAGTGAATACATTTTTTTATCGATAATATTCCATAATTTCATAATTTACCACAGCATTTTAATAAATAATGGCTTGTTTCAAGTTTTAACCATCTTACAGTAACTGTAAAAATATTAATTTTGTGAACTTGAAAATAGCGACTTTTCATTCAGCAAAGTGTGGCCACAGGTGCTTTGTTAAAATCTGAAATTAGTTCCATTTTGTAATATTGACTTTAATAAGTTGCTTTTAAGTAATAATTGAAGCGTAAATCTTTGGCAAGTTACGCTTTTTTTATTTATTTTTTATTGTTGTTCCAAACTAATGTTAGTCCGTTACCAAAAATAAGAACAATTTTTGTTCCACAGGCAAAAATTTAAATCCAATTGAAATAATTTTTAGTGCCGTCTTAGACTTTATAGAGAACAATAAAAGGACATAAAATTTGGAAAGAAATAATAAGAATATTCAAGTTATTTTGGTAAGACTAACTAGAAATAGAACAGTAACAGACTAATATTCTAAAAATTTGCACTGATTTGTTATTAAACGCTTATCTAAAGTATGCATAGATGTTCTGTTTAATCATATGGACAGCTTCACTTCGTTACTATGGTTTTGTTAGTCCGTTACCACAGAAATTTTAACCTCATTCTTATTTTTAAAAAGGAAGTAAAAAAACAAATTAAGTAGATATATTGCCTGAAATCTACTCTTTTATTCTATGTATCATTTATTTATTTTACATTATAAAATTCACAGAATTTTAAAATTTCTTGGATGAACTGAAAAACTATGTCTTTTTTTAGTTAGTCCGTTACCTTGACTTTATAACCAAATTGTGTAGTCTAATTAAATGACAACAAATTCTAATATCCAGAATGAGAATCCTGAAACCTTTAAATATTTATAAAAGTGCTATTTTCACTGTCAAAATTAAAAATCCTTCTTGTATGGATTTTTATATGTGTTAAAGTGGCGTCAGAATGTTAATCCGTTACCATGGAATTGCCCGAGTATGTCACAAGAGTAAAGTTCTGATTATAAAGGAATTTTAAAAAATGTGTTAGAATGACAGTTCTTAACATTGAAAACTATCAGAGGATTTTAATAAACAATGATAGTTAAAGAGACTAATATTGTATTGGATTAATACTTACAGTAAAATAATCATTATACTTAACCATTAAAATATAGAACAATCAGCTATTAAATTCACTACAGCATTAAATCAATTGAGTGAATCGACATAAACTCTGAAAGGCTGTTCTAAAAATAAACGTCTTCAGAGGCGATGTAGATTTATTGCTCTAGTTAAACACATTTTTAACAAGTGTTCACTTGAGTACCAACCATTGTGTTATGTCTTCTACAACATTGGTTCACAATACAATAAATAGTTGGTTGCAATAAATTTGGTCATTGCTTTTTACCTGTCTATTTTTTACTTCCTCTGTCTTGATAAATAGTCACAGTATAAAATTTACCTTGCAATGGGATATTGGATAAGCACTTGATACAAGTAAAGTATTTTTAAGACGACGCTATTTTTTTCTTTTTATTATTTTCAGTGTCAATGAGTACCTTTGATAAAATGCCGCTATTGTACTAAGAACAGTCCTAAGTTTCCGATAGATTTCATTCAAGTAATCTCTTGCGATTGCAAACTTCAATTACATCCAAGTGATTCATTCATAATGACCAGAAAACATAATTGTCTTCTATTTCGTTGTTGCGTCTGGTAGCATACAAATAAAAAGTTTAACGATAAGGTTTATTGTTCGTCCACGTTCCGGCCTTGGAAAATTCTTCGAGTTGGAACATTAGAACAGGTTTTATTAGTATCCTTCGCGTTCGTTCTTCGTAATTGTCCATTCAATGCTGTCAGGAGTTCTCCCTCAGTGAAGTCATTCGTAACCTGGTTGGTAATTAACACGCGATTAAGTTCTCCAAATCTGAGCAATGAACGTTTACAGAGGGTAGCATCGTTCTTTGGATGTGTCATGAAAAGGTTTACGAGTTTGAGTCATTCGGGTGAGAACGTAATATTGCCTTAAGAATTGTTACACGTTTGTATTTGATGTGGTGTTAGTAAATTAAATAATTCAGTTAAGGGTCAAGTACATTTTATTCTAAAGCACAATCTCAAACAATTGGGATGGGATAATTTAGTATCGCTCTCTATTTTTTTTCTTCTTTAAACTCATTGAAATTTAAAAAAAAATTTTGTTCTCCTTGGTATTGCATTTTATATATTTCGTTTGTCAGGAACTTCAAAAAAATAATAATATGGTTAAGAAATTAAGCTCAATAGTAAGTAGTCCATAGAGATAGCCAGTTATTTTTGACTTTAAGACCATTTAAATTTTTTCAGATGGTATTTCAAATAGAAAACACATCCATCTAAAACACACAAAAAACACTTTTCATAAATATGAGGGAAAAAAAAGAAAATTTACAAAAAAAAAAAAAAAAAAAGCGTGACATTAATTCATCCTTTAAAGAGTATTGTTTTATTGTTTGTGGTATATTTCGTTCTGGAATTACTTTTTGAAGGTATAGATTACTCTGCAATTTCTTCAAATATCAGTCGAAAATAGAACTTACCATTGTCCTTAAACAAATTTAATAGATGACCCAAATGAGGTTTACCCGAACTTCTTAAACTATGCTAAAAACACACACTCTCAAATTCTCAAAAACCCTAATATTGCATTGTGGGATTCGTGGTTACCATAGACACTAATAGCTGACTAATAAGACACTAAGTTCTTTAACTATCTTACAACTATGTAAATTTTATGTACTCAATAAATGGGGCTAAAAACCGACAGGTACCTCACATGTCTTCATTTTAATCGTCGATTTGTTAATGTTTTTTTTGTTTTTTTTATCGTGCACTTTTCATTTAAATTGGTGAATATGAATTGTTTTCAGTAAAATTGACCTTGGAAAGATGCTTAGTCTTAAATTCTGAAATAATTTTCCAAGTGAATGAAGATAGTGTTTAATATCTACAATTATTATTTCCTTTACAATACACTGGTTGCATACTTTTTTTTAATATAGAGAGATTTGTCGTATCGGATACTCACCAAAGCTTTGTCCTGTTCATTATTCAGCATCTGCTTGAAAGAATCTCATTTTAAAATAAGTATCTCTATCCCTTTGAAATCAAACACTGTATTACGCACAAATGGGTTTGTTTATAGCTATGTTGCGCCATCAAAAAACAATGGAAGTAGTATTAACGATGCCAATGTAGCTTATATATCTGTGCAAGTGCCGACAAGAATTGATGCCTTCGCCTCAAGCTCAAAGAGAGCACAAGGACTCGATATGAGATAATTTTCGGCCTTGTAAAGAATATATTACCAGTGGCGGCTCATGAGTATGAGACAACTTATCCTGACCTTATTACGCTGTAGGATGGTTTCTTCCGCGTAAAAAATATAGTCCCGAGCAAATCACGACTTATATAGTAATATTGATAACCTGTGCACATAGTTTTGTATTAAACTTAAATATATGTTGACAGAAAAAAAAAGCGCTTTTAAATTTTTATTTTACGTAATACTTTTCTTTTCTAACCACGGTTACTGTAAGAGTTTTAACGAATTATACGGCTTTGATCGAGCTATTTCATGACGTCACTCACTTGGCGAATCCCTATTGGCTAACCCTGCCTCCTCTCAGTTCAAGACGTCACATGTAAGATTATTGCGCAGCCAATCAGCGCGTAGTAAAACCGGATCGCACATCACTGTAGCGTATTCAGTGGGGTCAGGGTAAGTTGTCTTGAACTATAGTTAAAGTGAGGGGGCCCAAATAAACAATTGCTTATATTGGGGGTGAAATTTGCAAATGTCAAAATATAGGAATTCCATTTTATTAATGCAATGCTACTCACATATGCATACAAACAAAACTGCATGATCAAATGAATTATCGGAACCTTATTAAAATATATTTCAATAAAAAAGAATGACTTTAACAAAGCCGGTATTTTGTTGGAGCATGGAAGATGCCAGAGAGGTCTGAAGGGGTGCACTTACACTATCATGGCTTTTGAAAAATAAAAATGACATTAAAATTCAAAGTAAAAAAGTATAATATTGGCTTTAAATTATGCATTTGATAGTAAAATTAATGCGTATCTATTTATTATTATTTCTGTAAGACCCCCTTATTATGCGATTGGCACTACCTTACAAATAATCTTGCCAGTGTCTATGCGATTTGGGTTTTTAAAGTATTTAATTTTTTTTACTTAATTGTGTTACCAATTATTTAATTTTTTTTTCTCATGCGGTTGTTACTTTAAATAGGTTTGTACTCATTAAATTGATTTAATTCATTTGTTTAGTTGTAAAATCAGTCATCTATTCAAACAACTAATTACCGAAAAATATTGAATTGAAATTAATGTTTCTGAAATTAAACAAAATCATTCAAATTGCAAAGTATTGTAATTTGAATATTTCTTATCAGAATGGGAAAGAGTTCAAGTATTAAATTATTTTAATGTTGATGTAGCGTAGGTTCTTTGGAAATTACTAACGTATCATTTATTTTGGGTAAAGCATGATTATTTATTATGGTTAGAAATCATGATTTCAAGGGGACAGGTTGATTTAGGTAATTATATTTAATAAGAGAAATTATTTTAATGACATAATTTCAGAAAGTAATATATTTTCATTACTCAACAGATAAATACTTTCAATCTTATTCTTTACTGCATAAAAAAATTTACGTTCTGTCGATATTCCTTTTTGCCACTTCTAGAATGCACCAGATTTTTTTTTTTGTTATCCTTATAATTGAAATTTTAGATAACGAGTTAAAGATAGTGAATGTTGCAGTATATCAAGGACAAAAGTATTATTTAAAAAAATACAATAAAATTCTTCGTTACTTGCTAAATTGATTTAAAAATGAAACAAATAACATTCTCTATTTTATCAATTCTTAGTTTCTGTTCTTAAATTTAGAATGGAGCCAAGGACTTAAAGTGACCTTTTCAATAAAAGGTAAATCCATAGTTTGTTTATTGGAGAGGACAAAGAATTTTTCAAAATTGGAATTGTTAATAAATATATCTCATTTTTAAATAATAGGCAATGTGTTGAGTGAGGTTGTTGAGTAAGGATTAGCTCCATACTCTTCCGTAACATAGTAACAAAAATGAAATAGTTTAATTAACTCAATTTCAATAAGTCAGATTAACTTATTTTGGCCTTCGTAATAGTGGAACCCGGAACCTGATTAATTAACAACAACACAAGAAGTATAACACTGATCGTTAACTAACATATTAATTTATTAAATTCCTCACAATATTCTACAACATACAGTAGTCCATAAAACTCCATACCAATTAATTAACTAAGATTAACAATTATACTGGATTAAATAATGTCGATAGTCATAATTCTCAATTCTAACAACTTAACAATTATCTGAGAGTACAGAGGGTGATCGGAAAATCATGAAACATCACTTACTGTTTTTGATGTATTGGCTGGAAAACTTTCCGTTCGCCTGGTCATTGCTCGCCATCACTCTGCTCACTCGAATAATCCAACTTAATTCAGCTCTCCTCTCGAATCTAATCTAAATCTCTCCCTCTAATCCCCATTTTTCGTCTAAGTCCCAATATTTACCGTTTTTACAAGACCTGGGGGCGGCCCCAAATGTAACCAATATCTCAGGAAGCCAAGCTAATTCCCTATCCGTTTGCCGGACCAATAGAGTTCCGAACTCCGCCTAAATTTAAATTTTAAACCAACCTATTTCTTACCATTGGTTGCAAGCCCCCCTGGCTATTAAATCTCTCAAAACTCTCCCCCACATCCTGACACCTGGGCCAGCGCTACTTCCGAAATGGTACCTATTGTAACCCCTTGTCAGTTTTTAAGATTCCAACTTATTTTATGGGGCGCCAGGAGTTTAAGAACTGTCATGCTTTTCTCAAGTTCTAAGAGTTGGCTCGAATTTATGTGTCTGGCCCATCGTGAGTATACAATATATCTTTTTATCTAAAATCACCTTTTCTGTGGGAACGGACCCTTTTTCCTTCACGGTCATCAGCCACCTGTGTCCAAGGTATTCGTAGCGTTGTGTATGTTGAACTCAAGCTATAAGGCTTGGTCAACATAATTACCCTTTCCTCCTGCAGTAAAATTTTATTTTCTCAAGAAGAAAAGAAAATTTTTAAATTATAATTTCCAAAATCCCAATCCTCATACTTTTTTTCCCTAATGCATCCATGATCCCCCCCTGTACTCCTGAGCAATCAATTCATACATAAGAATAGTTGTACCTTTTCAATGGAAAACCACATTGATAATCAAACTCAATTGTAAGGAATGTAGACATGTATGAAATAATATGAAATGAATAATATGTAATGGCACAAAATGGAATAATAATGCATAAAATCAAAATAAATAGAAATCAAAGATAAGCAAATAATGATGGAGTATGTTTAGAAGTATTAAAATGATATTCGTAATTTGTAGCTAAGTATGTATATTTGGGAATAATCAGTTAATTTTCAAAGAAATAACTCCAAACAATGATGTTATGATTTTTTTTTTTTTTTTTTTTTTTTTTGGCACCTCTCCAATTGAGCTATGTGTAAATCAAAATTCCAAATGACCTTAAATTTTTTTTTTGTTTTTTTTTTAAATACCTGTTACTTTCTTTCTCTCCATCTACCGTTTCATGCCAAATTGCTATCACTAAAGCTCAGTGTTGGATAAGCACCTATAAAGTCTACATAGCATAGCATTTAAAAAAAATCGAAAAGCAATGACTATAATTATATAATAGCATAAGAATATATATAATAAACTTGTATATATCAATGAAATAAGGTTATAATAAGAAAAGTGAATAAATAAGAGCATATTAATGAAATTGTAGTTCAAAGCAAGTGTCATTTCCGGAACCAGAATGTTACGCAAGTGGATAAAATTGTTATCAGCAGTCCTACACAAATAATTATCGCCGTCATAAATTTAAAAATAAAGAAGGCCGAATTGAGTCTTGGAAAGTATGTCCAGTCAAAAATTGAACTCGATGTGCTCTGAGAGGTGAAACGAGTAGAATTATTCTGTAGATTCAATAATTCAATGGTTGGTTCGTTAAGGCAGAATGATAGTTTCTTCCATTGAATGTTCGTGTGAGATCTGAAACATACTTTTCATCATAGCATTTTGCCTCCGCTAAAAAACTCATGTGTATCACTTCAAAGTCTGTAGTGAGATGAACGGCCCTTGTGTAAGTAGATATCTCCTGGAATTAATTGTACTAACCCTGGACTGCATGCTGATTTTGCGGAAATTGACATCTGGGCAAAAACTCCATACTTATAACATCCGGAAATATCCACCTCGCTGTCTTCAAATGATGTGCACACTTTTGTACGCTCAACCGAGATTTGGTAGTCTGTGAATGTCAGCTGTAACTTCACAGCTGAAGATGCCTCCTGTGATTGTGTCATCGTCGTGATGGCCTGGGGAATTTCTGTGCAACGTAACACATTTTCATAAAAATCGCACGATGCCAGTTCTTCGTCGAAGATGAAATTTGTTTTTGTATAAGATGAGTTTGCCTGGATTTCTCCTATTTGGTGTGCACCTGGGGAATTCTTGACCGCCGCTTGAATAAGATATCCCTCTGTAGGGTCACTGACCCTTAGAACTAAGGCCTCAGGCATGAAAATCTTGGGTTGGTCGAATGCACCTAATAGAGAGACATGGATTCCACCGGGCAACAGAAGTTTTTCTCTTAGATTTATCCCAGAAATTGTGTCATTTTCGGAGTGCTCAATAGCTAAGTGATATGAACACTTGTATCCTGTGATTTTGGATACTTCATAGCTATGAGTGAGTTCCGGTACGAAGTATGTTCTTTTAAAGTTGCATGATGCTCGGTGAGTAATCACATTAATGTTTATAATTGTGGGTTTACTCACGGTCCCGCCCTCATCTATGTGGACAAGATCAACGGCCTCATGAGTAAGCTGACATCTGCAAGTGGCGTTGTTGTAGCAGTTGAATTTTTCACAAAATTCTAGGCTTCCGGTGAACTCACCAGAAGAGCAATCACAGATTTGCGTCCCGCATGCGAAGAAAGTCGAATGTTTCGAAGTTGGTTGATTATTAGGTCGTAATAAAAACCTCGATAGCTTTTGTAAGTCATTGTCATTCGTTAACAGAAAGGATTGAATGCATATTACACACGTATCACAAATGTGAATAGCACATGCATTCGGAGGTAAGTTGAGTAGGTGAACAACATGTCTTTGTGCTGGATGACAAGGAAATCGTGTTTCCTTGAACTCACAGATCGAAACGTGCTTAGCTTGTCCAAGGTATACTATCCACCAAAGACAAAGCAGGAATAAACTCGTTTTCCCTACATGTTCTGTAAGAGAATGTAACATGAAACCCAAGTCCTCTGTACTCACAGAATAAAATTTATCTTTGTGTTAAATTCCTACCAAACCTAACCTTAAATTTGCAATAAGAGAGCAAGATCGAAAAAAAAAAAAAAAAAAAAAAAAAAATCCATCATGTCAGAATTTTTCTAAATATAAGTAAGAATTTTCCCGTCATTAAAACCTATAACAATGAAACCGTGGTTCCATAAATTTTGACTAATTAAATAAAATTCCATTTCCTTCAATTTAAAAAAAGAACTCCTCCCCTCTTCCAATCCTTCCTGTCCAATTAATTATTCAATACCTCTTTAAATGAATAAAATTGCAAAAGAACATACATATATATTTATCATTCCAGTCTTTATACAAAGCAGCCATGCAATATTAATAAATAATCCCATTAATTAGTGGCCTGGTGTTATGACTCATTGAATCAACCCCTCTTTCGTTACCATACAATTCACAGTGTATGATATCCTATCTCACCTTAATGACCGAAATAACACTGATTTCCTTTTTGATTATTATATCAAATGCATACCTTTGCAAGCAAAATTATCTTTGATTAATTAGAAATCAGACAACAAAACTTAACGTTTTCCGACAAAATCCGTTCTATCCATCCAATTATACCATACGTAATCACGCTGGTTTCTTTTTTTAGCCTAATTTCAATTAGTATCCAACTACCAAATTTTTTTTTTTCCCCAAAAAAAATTTTCATTCTCAAAATTGCTATTTTTATATTTTTAGCACAATTTCTTTCAATACTAATCTTTGACAGAAATATGAAAACCAAGTGCTGAATTATTTTTCCAACCCTTTTTCCAAAAAAAAACCCCATGGAACGTAGCGACCTCTAAATCTCTCCCTCTAATCCCCATTTTTCGTCTAAGTCCCAATATTTACCGTTTTTACAAGACCTGGGGGCGGCCCCAAATGTAACCAATCTCTCAGGAAGCCAAGCTAATTCCCTATCCGTTTGCCGGACCAATAGAGTTCCGAACTCCGCCTAAATTTAAATTTTAAACCCACCTATTTCTTACCATTGGTTGCAAGCCCCCCTGGCTATTAAATCTCTCAAAACTCTCCCCCATATCCTGACACCTGGGCCAGCGCTACTTCCAAAATGGTACCTATTGTAACCCCTTGTCAGTTTTTAAGATTCCAACTTATTTTATGGGGCGCCAGGAGTTTAAGAACTGTCATGCTTTTCTCAAGTTCTAAGAGTTGGCTCGAATTTATGTGTCTGGCTCATCATGGGTATACAATACGTCTTTTTATCTAAAATCACCTTTTCTGTGGGAACGGACCCTCTTTCCTTCACGGTCATCAGCCACCTGTGTCCAAGGTATTCGTAGCGTTGTGTATTGTTGCACAAATTGTCTGTATATATTGTAAATAGTGACGTATTATTTCAAAATTCTATTGTAATTTATTTTTATCTTATTTTATTTATTAATTAATAGCGATTATACAAGTTAGAAAAAGGTGGCAACACCTAAGGCAATCGAGAAGTTTCGAGATATTTCTTTCCGATGAATTGGCTGGAAATTTCGAGAATGTCTCACGCGCTTGGATATAAAAGACTGGAGAACGGGAAAGTTTTCAGATTGACTTTGGACTTCGATGAAAGCTTATCGCTTTGTTTACCTATTGGAGTGAGCTTGAATAATCGCTGAATTCGAAGTTATTTTTGTTGAAGCTTGTGTTGAAGCTTGAGAGTAATTAAACTGTTGCCTGTGAATAAATTTTTGTGAGTTTTCTGAAGGGAGAATAAATACTCTTAAACCGTGAAAACTGTGCCATCATTGCCTCAGTGGAAAAATTCGTAACAGTATGTTGAACTCAAGCTATAAGGCTTGGTCAACAAATGAAGAAACTTTTTTTAAACTTAATGTTTTTATCTAAAAGTAATTTTAAATCAAGTGGAAACAAATTTATCCAGCATATTTATCAATTCTTTTTAAAACTCATCTATTTGCTTAAAATTATTGGTCTATTTGGTTGCTTAATTGATTTTTATTATTTCAATTTCATAATATTGGTATACGTGAATATTTAGACGTATGACTAACATAAATTATAATTTTAATCATCAATTTTTGCAGGATATTCGCCAAAAATCTTCGAAAGGACTTTTAAGGCGACTCAGTGCCCTAAAAATAAAAAATAAATCGATTTTGAGATTTTTATTTCATGTTATTCTATGTATTTTTGCCTTTCCATTTATGTATTACTTTTGGTTCTACTCAATTTAGAAATATGTTTTGTTTTAAAAAAGAAAATTATCAATGTTAACTATATAAGCCTATTACCTTTAACTTTGATTTTCTCTAAATCTAATATTTTAAACTTCAATGTACCTTTTTGAACTAACGAGTAGATATATACCATTAATTTTTTATGAAATTATTGTACAAACACAATCTGCAGATTAAACTGAGGTCAAAGTTTGGTAAAAAACTTCATCAGAATTTTTCTTGTTACATTTCAATCAATTTTTAATTTTTTTTTTAAGAATTTTTTTTTTTAAACCAATATTCGACTTTTAAAAAATAATTAAGAAAATAATAGGAATTTTTTAACCTCCGTTTAATCTTTAAGTTATGTACTACAATTTAATAAAAAAAATTACTGGTATTAGTTAGAAAAGGTACATTGAAGTTTATAATATCGCGTTTGGATAAAATCAAAGTTAGAGATAAAAGTCTTACAAACGATTGTTTCATTTTTTTATTTTTAGTGTACTGGGTCCCCTAAAAAGAGTACAAAAACAAAGCTTTACCATTTAAATAGTAACATAAACTTGGAATATTCTGTAAGTCTGTCTGCATTTTGGATGGCAAACACTTTTTTATCCATTCAAGTATTTTAATTTCAATTGCAACAATTTTCCATTGCTTTTTACTACCTATAAAATGAGGTTTCCCTGCAACGCCAATTTAAAAGGTGCTGAAAGATTAATAGACCATATGTCTCTATGCTTGCTTATCTTCTTTGAAAACGGTGACAACTACTTTAAATCCAGGCCTTTTCTTTCGACACATTCCGTGAAATTTCCGAGGTTTGTTTTATTTTTCTGGAAAGAATTTTTTTATTATAATGGTTGTGATTGATCGAAATTTTTTATTTGGTGACAAGAGAAATGGTTCACTATTCACTGTCGTTTATATTGTAAAGTTAATAACTGTTTAAATTAATTTTAGGTTTTTTTTAACGGTATAGTGGTTAGCGTGCTAGTTTCTAGAACGCGAGGTCGCGGGTTCGAGTCCCGTGTTAGGCATGGATGTTTGTAAATGTATGTTGGCTTGTCTAATGACGATTGTTTCGGCGCATTATAGCCCTCGTGTTGCTGACTGCGCCAGATAATCTGAAAACAACCAATTTAAGGTGTTTTTTTTTTTTAAATATCATTTTACACAACAACAAAAAATATCGCTTATTTGTGGGGCTAGGGTCCAAAAAGAGAAAGGGTCCAGGCCCCCTTGTACTAGCCGGCACTGCATGTTATCCATTACCAACGACCTTAAACAACACAGTATATATTTTTATTGTCGTCACACGTCAGATGAAAACATTCCATTAATTGTTTGATGATAAATTCCATTAGTTGTTTGTTTACAAATTGCATTAGTTATTTGTTTAAAAATTCTATTAACTGTTTGTGGACAATTCCATTCGTGGTTTGAGGGTTCTTTTTGTTTTATTTCTGAAATAATGTAAAGAAATGGCAAACGTAGGAATGTCGTGTAGTTAACACTACCTAACTCCCTTTCCCAGTTGTTGGTGTGTTATGTATAAAAATATTGTTCCTTTCATTACACTTTGTATGAAGTAGATAATAGATATACTATTAAACCTTGATTGTATATTTAAAAGCCTAGGGTTATAAGTACAACTTAGCAAATATAGTGAGTGGTGAACATTTTGCCTGTTTATCAAAAGAATGCGCATTAAGTGTTGTTTTTATTCTTTTTTGAAACAATTATCCGGATTTTCCAAGTTGAACATTTCTCATTTTTAACCCGAAGATTATTAAAAAACTAGATGTGTGGAATCTCGCACAACTTTCAATTACTGTATAAATCTGGTCACTTCATTAAAATGGTGTCCAATAAACGACTGACTCATGATGAAGTTAAATAATAAAAACCTTTGAGATAAAAAAATAAAAAAAAATTGGTAAACCTCTGTATTTTTTATAACTTAATGTTTCTTTAGTGCCAATACAGCAAAAGGTACATTCCTGTCTCCAATCGTATTTGAATTATTCGCGTTTAAAAATTTAATAGGAGTCATTTATTGGAAACCTTGTAAATTTGATATGGATTGGTGTAATTTAAATCAATTCGTATATTTTTTCATGTTTTCATTAATTAAAAAAATATTGGCGCTCATTGTCACTTAAGCAAAAAAATCCGCCAAAATCACGAAACTGGAGATATGTTTTTCTATAATTATTACATTACCTTTCGGAAAAGTGAAACAGAGGAGGAGCTTTCGTTGATGGACAATGTTTAAGTGAAGTGAACTCTATATTAAGGAAGGATGCTTTTCAACTGTTTGTGCCATTATAAAATTTTTACTGGAATTTCGATGGTGAAGATGTCTAGAGGACCTTAAAAGCGATTTTGATCAAAATCGTTAGAACTGCTTTTTTAGCAATTTCTGAAAAGCATACATTTTTCCATGACAGCTACTTAATGCGCATGCGCTACTTTGACGTAAACCGTAAAGATAAGTACAGACAGTATACAAGAGTTGAACTTTATAGGCCAATCTGTTCGAGAGTTATGCTGACCACACCCAGACATTTTTCTGAACCATTTTTTTTTTTTTTTTTTTTTTTCAAATCGGAATGTTCCAAGTCATGTATAAATGTAAAAATATCGACGTAATTGATAAACAATCCAATGCAACGTGACGTTTGAAATTCCTTTTAAGATTAAAAGAGAAATAAAGATTCAGAAGTCACTTGCCTCATCACTGTCAAGATCTACTGGCTAAACAATGCCATAATAAAAGCTCGATTATTTAGTATCTGTTGGAAATTTTGGAATGGTGGCTAATGGAATCAATCGCCTTTGATCTTGTGGACAGTGGACACTATTAATTACTATCACGCTCAATATTTCTTTACCATATTTTTGTTCTGATAATATCTGAGATTTGAAATCAAACAAGTACTTCTGAGACCAATGGAAAATGAAATGATAATTAAGGGAAAAAACCTAAAATTTAAATTTCCGCAAATGTCGTTGTAAGGATAACAGTTCTATAATACACTTTTAAAACTGTTTTAGATCATTTCCTTTTTGGTTTAAAACTTTTTTCACAACTTACCTGATAAGATTCAGTCTTTAAAGTTAACTTTAAAAATGCATGTATTTAAAGTGTGGAAATTTAAACTGATGTTTATTTTTCTACAGATATCATTTTCCTATGGTCTAAATATATATGTAAGTAATTTTATATCGACGCGACTGCTAAAAGCACAATCGTTGTACGTCCATCTTTTGGCAAAAATGAGATATTGGTAAAAGTGGAGTCTATCTCTTTTCTCCTGCACAAAAATTGGAAGTCCCTCCCAAGTAATATTTTATTGTAAGCTTTAAAAAAGTCTTTACAAGCTTTAAAAAAGTCCTGCATGCACACTTTCTTCGAAGTTCGAAACATTTATGCGTTTTCCGAAAGTTCCCAAAAGTGGACATACAATGACGGTGCTTTTGACAATCGATTAGAACATGCTCAAGATGGCTCTAGTTTAGTCACGATCACCCTCGATATTTTGCAGGGAATTAAAATGGAACCCGACCTCTTGAAACCACAATACTCTGATCATTTGACTGAGAATTCCAGTCCACAATCACAACCTCAGATTGAGCAGTTGCGATTTCCGCTGATGTCTTATAATAAAATAAAGTTGCAGCACTCGACGAACCCTAAACGACTCAGCGTGTCATCAGTTTAGCGGAATCCTTTCATTAAAAGATGTGACCGTTACCCTTTGCCAGCCAATAATTAACCATGCTCTGACATCCTGCTGTCTGCGCCACTGGGAACTGGTTTTAATGAAAAATATCTGATGAAATTCAGTTTCCCGCGAAACGTTATATGAGAAATATTGCCTGTGGCATACGAAAGGCATGAATTTAGAGGGTACCTCCTTTTTTTTTTTTTTTTTTTTTTTTAAGCCTTATTATTAAAAATTATAAATAGTACAATATTTTTTTTTAATACCGTCTCATCCACTCCATCTATTGTTGGTCAAAACTGAAAGTTCATTTCGTACATCACCTTTATAAGGAAAAAGTTATTCACCATCCAATGGGGAATTAATGAAAAATTGTAATAAATTTGGGAAATGAATTGGACATTATTTTTGATGAATCGATTGCAATGAAATGTGAAAATTCAAATTTGATCACCTAACGATGGTACCTCATTCAAAATAACGCCTTGCATTATTAATAATGAATTGATTCTGAACACAATTCTTTATTAATGATGCAATGGAACTCTACACACATTAATGGATTTCGGTGATGATGACTTACCGAATACATTTGTTTTTATCCATAATCAATACAACATTTTATTATTTTTTTCGATGTGATCAAATTTTTTAATATGATAAATATATTTTTAATCGTTCACTGAAATCTCTAATGAAATCCTTACTTAAGGAATTTCTTCACTATACGTCTATTCTTTTTTCAATTTCATATAGAATCCCAGAAAATTGAATTCGAAGTTATTTAAGCCTGTTGGCAAGAAAGCTTGATGGCATAAATTGCTATTCGTCCATTTTATTCATATTTACTTTCATAAAAAATCGTTTGCTCTAAAAAAGAGTGCCTGCATTTATGACTAAATAGTTTATGAATAAAATTAATTCGATTGTTCCATTTTATTTGTCTCTTGAGAAACATTGCTTACGAATATTTATAGTACAGGTAAAATAGTACCAAAAATCATAAGAAAAAAAAATTGGTCTGTTGATGAAACTTGGCAGAAATGTTCTATTTGTCATGAAAATGAATATCCAAAAGAGTCCATAAAAATATCTAAAGAGGGGTGTTTTTTGGGGGGTGGGGGTTAGGGGCTCAGGGTGGTTTATAACTGAAAAATTAGTTTTTGAACAATCTAGGTATGTGACACGTATTTTTAGAGTATATTTTAATTCTGAATCGAATGAAAAAAAAGCAAAATGATTTAACTAATCAAAAAAAAGTTGCTGTTCTTTTTATAAACGAAAACACATGTAAAAACAGAGGAAAGGTAAAATACGACATCCAGAAATAAAAAATTGGTCTGTTCATGAAACTTGGTAAAAACGTTTGATTTGTCATGAGAACAAAGAAACAAAATTCTCCATAAAAATATTCAGAATAGAAGGGTGATTTTTGAGGGGGTGAGGGTTTTGGTTTTAAATTGAAAATTAATTTTGGTATAACCCAGGCATGTGACACATGTGTGAAGTAGTTTTTGAAGCTGAATTGAATGGAAAAAATCTAAGACGATATAACCATCCTATAAAAAGTTATAGACCATTTGTCTATTTTATAGACTAATATAAAAATACATGTAATGCACCAAAACTGAGTGGAAAATGTTAATAAACAAGCAAAATAAAAGTACAAGAGATAAAGAATAAGTAATGAAATAAGGTACTCCTTTACATTCGCCGATATAAATTATTTCGTCTATATAAATGACTAACTTTTTATAATATGGTTATATCGTCTTGATTTTTTCCCATTCGATTCAGCGTCAAAAAGTACTCCACACATATGTATCACATGCCAGGGTTATGCTAAAATTCATTTTCAGTTTAAAAAGCCCCACCTCAAAAAACACCCTTCTATGCTAGATATTTTTATGGACTCTTGTTTCTTTGTTCTCATGACAAATAAAACGTTTTTGCCGAGTTTCATGGAACAGACCATTTTTATTTTTTTATATCGTATTTTACCTTTCTTCGGTTTTTACATGTGTTTTCATTTATAAAAAGGGCTATAATTTTTTTTAGATTAGTTATATCGTCTTGCTTTTTTTTTTCATTCAATTCAGCATAAATAAATACTGTAGAAATATGTGTCACATGCCTAGATTGTTCCAAAATTAATATTTCAGTTATAAAACCCCTTGACCACCTCCCCTCCCCCCCCCCCCCTCGCCTCCCAAAAAAACACCCTATTCTGCTAGATATTTTTATGGGCTCTTTCTTTTGATTATTTATTTTTATGAAGGGACCAATTTTTTTTCTCTTTAATGTCCTATTTTACCTGTACTACTACATTTACAATGAAGAATGAAGAATTGATAGTCGTTTGAATATTGTCGTGTAAGACTTAAAAAAAAAAAAAAATATTGAAGCAAAACATATACAATACTCCGATATAATGAACCTAATAGTTGCTTTATGAGTATAGAAAGAAACCAGAAAAGGCTCGAAGTACAGTTATATTCATTTGGGAAGTTGCTAGGTGGAAACAAATGGATATATAAGCATGACAATTGCTCCATTCACATGTTGAACTCTACAATGCAATGGTTTAGACAAAACCAAGTGACTGTTATATGGACTGGCCAGCTCTAGATCCTGACCTGAACCCAATGGAGAACCTCTGAGGAATATTAGCTTGAGATGTATATGCTAATGGGCGTCAATTTGCAACAGTTCAAGCTCTAAAGATGCAAATTGAACGAAGTTGGTTTACTCTGAAACCAGAATTTCTTCAAATTCTTGTTTTGAGAACGCCTGATCGAGTTTTTGAAGTGATCAGAAAAAACAGCTCAAAATTTTGAACGTTAAAGAAGAACAAATATTATTTGTCTATAAACTTTCGGGACAGAAAAATTTAATTTTTATCACGAAGTCTGTGAGTGTGTGTTATAATTTTTGTACACTATTATTATTGTCTTGATGTTATTGATAATTAAAAATGATTTTGAAATTGCTGCTCATCTTTTTCAATTGTAAAGTTTTTTGTTTCTGGGTGTGTGGCTGCCGGGCAAATATGCGAAGGCCTAATTAACCCACTTGTCGTCATCTAATTGGGTTGAAACTTCGCTGATAGATCCGATGTCGATGACAATGCCTTCTATCAAGTTTTGGGGGCTATCGTTGTTATTAAAAGGTTGCTTTTTATACACGTTTCTACAATCGTTTTGGAATACTTATAAATCCCATTTAACCGATCATTGTCGAACCTCTTTTCTGTTGCCAAAATTTATTTTAATTAAGAAAATAAAAGGTAATTGGACGTAAATTTATTATGGAGTGAAAGAATTGTAATTGAACATTGTTAAAACGCTTTCCTGTTGCCAAAATTATTTTAATCAGAATAAATGAAAGATATTTCAAGGTGTGAATGCATAAATTCGCATTCATTTTTAAATCCTTTATATTAACTTCGATTTTGTGTGTACGTGTGTGCGTAAATGGTTGTGTATGTCGATGGTGGGAAAATCTGTGGAGGCCTAATTAACCCCCTTGCCGTCGTCCAATCGGTCTAACAAACCAATCCATCAGAAATTTTCTGGTTGCGCGCTTGTTTGATTTTAACATTTTTGCTAAAGGAATTTTGTACTCTTGCTTAAACACTGATCACACTTACATTAAGTACAGAAATTTTCTATGCGTGTTCAGTTGGCGTGTTTAAATTCCCAACCAAAATATTAAAAATACACTTATATGTTTATTTAATATTCCGAACGAAAAGATCATGAACCAATGTCAACGCAGGTGAGGATTCAGTTTCATTATAGTAGATCAAATTTAATATCTAGATCGCCGTTTAATGTTGTCTGAGGATTGGAAAGTCTTAACCTTTTCCTATACAAAATGATTACGTTTTCTAGTAAGGTTCTTTTGTTTTTAAGTTATTTCGTGTTTTATTGACATTGTTACGAATAATTTTTCAATACAGTAGCATTTAAATAATTTTTAGAACTCCATTACGATTCAAATCCATATTTAATTTGATACCAACTCTTTGGTGCGTGTATAATAAACATTTTCTAACGAAAAAATAATTTTAACCGAAAGAAATATATGCATGTGATGTTAAGTCTCGGATTTAATGATATTGTAACAACGTGTACGCGTAACGACTTTACGCACTGCCAACTAAATACCTACTGGACGGTAATGTTGCGTTTGGCCGTTGTTAGCTCGAAAAGAAGATATAATTTAAAAAAAACAAAAACTTTTACGATTAAAAAGTATGCACAATTTTAACTCTAGCTTTCGCTCTATGTTTTTGGAAAGTAAATACAAAGGTAATGTCCTTCTGTCAGTTCGGTTAAATTTTCTCAGCCAAAAGTACAAATTGCTTCTACTTTTTCGCCAAAAATGTTGCCGAGCTTGTCAACCAATTAAATTAATCATTCTAGTAGAAGTTTTAAATTTTTGTGCATAGTTTCAAATACATAAATTATTTAAAGAAATATATGAAGAAAGGTCCAATACTCATCAAACGTATTTTCTCTTTAATGATTAAATAAATTAATTGAACAAAATCGGCATCGTGCAAAATATATATTTTTATAAAATTAATTTTCTATTTGTCATGTATAATTTAAACCAGTGGTTCTTGACTCGTGGTCCGCAAAGAATTTAAAAGTGATCCGTGAAATTGAGCATTAAAATATTCATATTTGCAAGTGTTTTAAAATCAGCTGCCTGTGGAATGTTATCAAAGAGCGTGTGAAATTTTTTATTTTCTTTGTTTTTCGACATTTAAAAGCATAAACAATCCCGTCCATTTCTTTTGAAATAGGATGAACTTGCTTTGACCTTAATTATCCAACTACACAATGTTTATGTTTCTACTATTCAATAATTTTAGATTTTGTTGTGCAGAACATGATTACTTACTAATTAGTATTATTTTTCATGTCAATGATCCGAGATCTGGAATGCGGAATAAGTAAGTTACTTAATGTAAGAGTCCATAAGCTATTTTCATTTTACGACATTGAACACTGGAAAAATAACTTTAATTATCTTCCTTAATGTAGGTACATAAAAATCTCATTTGTTTTACGTCCAAGAAATAAACTAAAAAAATCATGTTTCATTTTAATTATGTTTATGCTTCTATTTGCTTTTAATTTTTAGTAATTAATAAAAAAATGGCTTTGTATGTATGTGTCTTGTCTTTGGGTTAGCATAACGCCGAATAAATTGACCTACGATTTTTAACCTTTATTATACAAATAATGGCCATGGGATCTGTCATTAAGGTTTTCATTAAAATTGCGCTAGTACATAAGGTAGCTGCCAAAATAATTCATGTTATTTGTAGCACTTGGCAATTTCCAAAAAACGGCCTTAACGATTTTGATCAAAATCGTTGTGGCAATGACTCTTAAGGTGCTCTAAACATCTCCTCCGAAATTTCCGTAGGTTGGTTGGTTGTATTCAGATTATCTGGCGCCGTCAGCAACACGAGGGCTATAATGCCCCGAAACATTCGTCATTAGACAAGCCAACATACATTTATAAACACCCATGCCAACACGGGACTCGAACCCGCAACCTCGCGGTCTAGAAGCTAGCACGCTAACCACTATACCGTTAGTCATAGTCATAGTCATAGTGAATGGGGGAGGTCAATTGAGCCTAGGTGCTGATTCCACTAGGGAATATTGCACCAACCCCTTTATTTTACGACCCCCTGTCAAAGAAAGCCAGATTCCTTAAGAAAGGTCAAAAGGCTTTTGACAGGTTCCTCGTGGATTGTATCAAGTTCTGTTCCAAGACCTAAGCTTGAGTGCCTAATGTGAAGAGCTTCACATTCAAAAAGTATATGGTGGGCTGTTTCCTCTACCATATTGCACTTCCTACATAAAGGTTCTTCTTTAAATATTCCCATTCTATGAAGGTGTTTTCTTAGGTGATAGTGGCCTGTAAGAAATCCAACTACTATACCGTTTGGTCGGCAAATTTCCGTAGGAATTCGGTAAAGGTGTAAAAAGTTTAAAAACTAATGTCTTTAACAGAGAGTTATTTTCCATTGAGCATTGTGGCCATCAACAAGTTTCTCCTCTGTTTCACTTACAATAAAGGATAATTTAATATTTATCAAAAATATACCGCCAACTTCGCTGAAAGGAATCAAGGGTCTTTAAAATAAGGACACATAAAAATAATCAATATTCTCTTTAAATACTGTTTAGCAGAAGCTAACATTTTGGGTTTACACTTTGAATTTTCTTGAGAGCCAAAATAACTGCTCGAAATTAAAAAAAAATTTCACATTTGTCATCTCTTATACCTTTGGAAATAAAGTAGTTTTGGAGGCTATTGGCTATTACCTGTGGACAGTGGCGTATCCAGATGCATCGTTCTGAGAGGGGGGGGGGAGCTATCTTTTGAAGTATAGTGATTTTTGAACGTTTGATAAAAGTAAAATAGCAAAACGGATTTTTTTTTTTAATTAACACACATTTTAATTAATCTAAATTTTTGATCAATTAACGAAGATCAAATTAAGTAAAGGTTTACGTTATTTTAAGAGAACTTAATTTCCTAATTACTTGTTTATAATGTTAAATCCAACTTTTTCTCGGGGAGGTGCAGCCATATGATTCGTTAAAACTCTTATAGTAACCGTGGTTAGAAAAGTAAAGTATCAAGTAAAATTAAAGTTTTTTTTTTTTTTTTTTTTAATTTTTTTTTTTATCATCATCATCCATTTCAGTTTAATTCTTAACTCTGCACGCAAGTTATCAATATTACTATTGAAGTGATTTTGCTCGTGTTTACGCGGAAGGACATATAGTTGAATGTTTGCGCCAAAAAATATCTAATCCAACCAATAAGAGATTGATTGAATTTTGAATATTTACTCACAAAAAAGATATTGAAACATAACTTTTCCGTTGAGATGTTTTTCGATCGAATTGATCCAGCTATCCCTAAAATATATTTTTCGAGTTTTACTAAAATTATTTCGTTATAAGGTTAAGAATTTCATTCTCTGAGTAAAAACGTAACGAGCGACAGGTTTTTCAAGTCGAGGTTAAAGTTCATGTGCTTATTTTCTTCTGTTATTCTTTTACTTATAGTGATATCATCTTGTATCGCGTTTGTCTGCAACCGGTTGTGACGACACGATTTGTTCATGGACATGCGATGCCGTAGAAAGACATAGAGCAAGGAGAAAGGAACGAAGTAACAAAACATTGTAACTTATTATGCAACGCATGGTGGATAAAGGGTAATCCACATTCGTGAAAAATTTCAAATGCTTTGCGAGCTGCTTTAAATTTTGCATTTTAAAACTACGTTTTGTCCACAAATACATGAATCAATCTTCCATACAATTTATATATGTCCCTAAAAAATCTATATAGAACAATTTTTGGGATAATTATGGTGAATTTGACTCTAAGGATCTAATCTCCCTTCGACTAGAAAGTGAGGAGGAGTGTTCTTGCCGCAACAATGACTGATCGAGGAGTCATCGTTCGGACACCTTTGCTGATGGTTTAGGCAGAGTAGTTGTCGAGTTAGTCTTGTTATAACCAAATGTTATGTGTCGTTCGGCCGAAATATCCCCTCTGGGATTCAACAGGGGTCTCACGGTCATTAAAAGTCTCTTATATTTTTTAACTGGTTTTCCAGGCCTTAAAAGTACTTGAAAATGCTAAAGGTCCTTAATAGTACCTGAAATTACTTAGAGGTTCTTAAAAGGCCTTAATATTTTTTTCACTGATCCGCATTACACCAATTTTTTTTATTTTTTTTTGTATATTTGGTTCGTATTTTCTGAATGTTGTAGTAGAAATCGAATGGCTTTAGATTCACACTGTAACCACTAATCTCACAAGTTCGTCTCACTGACTGAGTACATGTACTTTGTGAGATGAACATGTGAGACTAGTGTTTACGTTTTGCGAGTCAAAAAATCAAAGTCCGTATCATCAAAGTCTGTTTATAAGGCGAAATGCAAATTGTGCATGAAAGATTTTGATATTAACGCTCTGGGCAAAGGAACTGTAAAGTCACACATTAAAGACCTGATGCATGAAAAAAAAATTCGAAAGTCCTTGAAAAGTCATTGATTTTCAATCTATGATTTCAGTGAGAACCCTGTTCAAACTAAAATGAATTTTACATTTTGATATTATTTCGTTCATTAAATATGTCTCAAACATTATTTGTGTTCGAAGATAAAAGAAATTGTTCGTTGTTCAGCATTGTTTTAACAACATTGTCCTTACTGCTGCCTAATCTAAGTAGAGTAATTTATCATGAATTTATATAAACAATGCAAGGCAATTTATAGTTTCCTATTGACATCTTAAATAATTCTATCGCAATCTAAAACGCTTTAATTACAATTTCTTTGAAGAAACTCTTTATTTTAGTAAGGTTTAATGTTTCATTTACATTTTCATTCTGAACTTAATGGTGCGAATTGACAAAAAAAAAAATGTCTTGTTGGTTATAAACTTGTTTTAAATGATAAATAATTGCGTGAAGTTTAAATTAGAAAAAAATTAAACTAAAAAAAGGGGCGGAGTAATTGGAATAACTGGTAATTCTGGCTGTTTCCTTAGCTCTAAAAAAATAATGTATAAAATAATCTGCAACACAACAATGTTGAATGCAATTTTGAACAAACCACGATAACAAATATAAGAAAGTACGTTTTTGAAAGTACACACAATAATAGGTTCCATTTAACTTTATTGTTCAACAAATCAAGTTTTTTTTTTTTTTATGTGAGACTAAAAATTGTAGTAACGCATCACTAACATTATAGAACCCCCATCTAAAGGCAATAATTATGTTTAAAACTTTTTTTATTTCTGATTTTGAAAAGAAAACATACAACATCAGGAACGGTTTTTTTTTTTTTTTTTTTTTTTTTTTTTTTTTTTAATTTTTACAAGCATTGATGTGCAACATACTTTATTTCATAATCTAACCAATACTTCAAATATTTTTTTAATTTTATATGCAACTGAATTCTTTCTACTTCTTAAGTATTAGAAATATTTTAGAGGACCCATAATTTCGTGTTGTGGAAGTTTTGGCTTTCAAATTAGAAGAATGTTTTTTGTGTGTGGTGTGTGTATTTGTGTTTGTTAAAAATGTTCACTACCGTTCTTTGTGTTTCCGGAACTATAAGTCACGCTATCTAGAAAGATTAGTCGAGACCTTGAAAAATTTTACACAACTAGGAAAAATGTAATTTATTACATCTGATAAGGAATGATTCAAAAACTAATGTGTGTACCTCTTCCATTTGTTTTCAAAAATCGTGAGAAAAGTACTCAATACTTAGTGACATTGGACGTGTTTTGACTGCTAAGTTCTGAAAGGTTTGTAATTTTTTGTAACTACTTTCAGTTATAACTGAAAACAATTGAAAATACTACTTATTTAAACGCTTTAAATAACAGTAATTTTTAAATATGCTTAATTATTTACTGAAAAGGCACTGTTATATCGTCTTCGCTGTAATATTCAATACTGGCACTTTTAGGGATCCGTGTTCTAATGGCCAAATCCTGGGTAACAGGAAATATTATAAGTACGTGTAAAAGATTGTGGGGACCAAAACAAATACTATTTAAATTCCACATATTTATCGTTGACTAGACTCATATTTAGTTATTGAATTTTTTTATTTTTTTTAAATTTTGAAACATATTGCTATGTAGTTCACAGAATATTACTCTAAAACTGATAAGCTGTTTTGAAGGCTGTACTATTCAAAGTATACATAAAGTCCTAGAGCCCAAGATACACATATTTGAAAGCCTTATATTACTATTAAAATTTCATGATGAATCACACAGGCACCTTGTTCAATCGTATATAAAAGCAAAGTAAAAGCATTGCATTTCCAACTGCATTTACTTCAATTCACAACTTTCGTTCAACTTTACTTTCAGTTTGCTATATAAACTTTGGATGAAAGTTGATGATGTATTAATTAGATTTATAGTTCACGTTAATCAAAATTTCATAAACTTATTGGTGTTTTCGCCGATATTAAACAAAAACAGAACTATCCGTTATTAAATGGATCACCAACTAAGCAATAACATGAATCTGAAATGCATTCAATTTTTTCCCGTGGTTATTCCTGAATTATTCCTTAAATTTATTCTTAGTTAAATTGGGAAACATTTTCTTTAGTTTATTATACTTAAAGGAACTTAGACAAATACAAAGACAAATACATCCATCGAACCTTGGAAAGTAGAACAAAAGAGGTTGGAGGAAAGTGGAACGGGAATGATGAATTAGAATAATAGAGAACAAAACATATTTAATGTTTATTGGCTGAACAAGTAAGTTATTAAAATTATTGCGACGTATTCATCTCAAGTTGCTTATTTTTAAATCCTTTATATTAATTTATATTTTGTGTGTATGTTTGTGGGTATGTTGATGGCGGCCAAATCTGCGGAGGCCTAATCAACCCTTTTGCCGTCATCCAATCTCTCTAAAATAGTATTTGACCGACCATCGAAGAAACTCTTTACTGTTGCGAAAATTGTTTTGATTAGTAAATAAATAATAAAATTCTTTGAATCAGAATAAATAAAATGTATTTCGATGCGAGTGTTTAAATTCGCGTTCGTTTTTAATAAATAAATTTTTAAACGTAATTTGCCGCACATTTTACTGATAGAAATGTTTTTAATATTGAAAATTAGATGCAAACACCAAGCACACGATGTTTACAGAATCGGCGCTGTGTTAATGGATATAAAAATTGGCAATGCATATAAAGGATTTAAATTAAAAACTTTGTATTTATGGGTTATACTATTATTGTTGCACAAATTGACACTGTTACATTTTTCTTGTCGTATAGCATTACTACTGCAACAAATATATTCTAGATTAAAAACAAAAACCTTTTTGCTTGAATTTTTTTTTGAAATACTGCTGATTAATAATTGAAATGATGGCAATTCCTGGATTTCTGTCATCTATTTTGCCGTCAGGATCAACTATCCAACCATGCATGATCAGACTGTTGACCCTGACTACAAAATAACGTCATAAGCAATAAAATATATATAAATATGTAACAATAAAAATATTATTTTCCGGTATGTATTAGAACAGAACTCAATTCCCCTCCCTTCACCTTTGGTATGCCAATGATTATCATGAGAACAATTTATACAGATCGCAGTTTAATCTTGATCTAAAATGAGCATAAAAGGTTGACTACTTTTACAACAGAATGATTGCCAAATTAAAATTCCTCCTACTAAATGTGTCCGAATAGTGTTGTGTAAGTTGTCTTCAATTAATAACCTGATCATTATCACCGTAAAAGGAGGTGTTGATTTAAGCCATGCTTGTAGTTCGTTTGTGCATTTGCCGACCTTTGATTGTGGGTTTCTTCTTCTTTCAGTCTGATTGAGGTGATGTCGGGCTCCAGGCGGGTCCTCCTCTTCCTGGTGCTCGCCTGCGTCACGTGCTTGGTTCTGGTGCAGAGGTCCATGGACGACAGCAACTTGGGCTCGCTGCACTACTCTCAAGACAAAGGTAACAAATACCACGGTCTATATCACTTTGTTTTCAGTTATCAAGTGAGAGGGGCTTGTGTTTCTTTTCAAATCCTACGAATGGTTTCCACCAACATAACCTTATTTCAGTATACGCACGGCCATGGTTTATTTGAGGCCCATGGTTACCGGCAGTGCCAGACAGGGCCGTAGATGCCCCCCTCTCCCGAAATTGTGTGAAATCTTGTTTTGCCACTTACCCTTCTTCTTTTGTGTAACTTGTTATATTTATTTAATCAAATCTTCGACCATAACTCCCCACCCTCCTGATAAAAATCCTGGCTACCGGCTTGATGCCAGAGAGGGCTCATTTACTGTTTGCTTCTTCATGTGAAGATTAAAATAGTATAGCCCATAAAAACAGAGTTTTTAAACAATCTTTTATATTCATTGACACAGCGCCGATATCAAAGACATTTCCATCAGCAAAATGTTCGGCAAACTACGTTTCAAAATTTATTTATTAAAAATGAAAGTGAATCTATGCACGATTACTTCCAAATATTATATATTTATTCTCATTAAAGTAATTTTATTTATTGATTGACTGATTTATAAATATGTTGGATGGCGGCAAGTTGGTTTATTAGTATTCCTTAAAAGCGTCCTTTTAGTGACAGTAACTGCTCCAAAATTCGATAGAATGCATTGTCATGGACATCGAACACATCTTCCAAGTTTCAGCCCTATTGTATGACAGCAAGGGGGTTAATTAGGCCTCCGCAGATTTCTTTCCATTAGACTAACAAAATCGAAGTTAATACATAAAGGATTTAAAAACAAACAAATGTTTGGGTTAGTAGGCGAACCTGGTGATAATTTTTTTTTTTTTTTTTTTTTTTTTAAATCTCGCAATCATGTTGGCGAGTGTGGTTAGAAATATTTTTGGCAATTACAGTAGTTGTCAATTTCTTGTTTTGCTTGAGAAAATTGACCTCGAACAGTTAGTAGAAATATTCCTCTTGCACTCGCTTTGTCGTGCAGAAACTACAATGAGCTTCATAATTGAAATTTTTTGAAGCATATAGCCTTCCCACTGAGCATCAGTCCACTCTAATCAATCCAACTAATCACACTACATCTTTAAACAAAGGTTATTTACATCTTTAAAAACAAGAAAATTATTAATGCGTATTTAATTACCCACACGAAAAGCAATTGACCGTGATGTCGCCATGTACAAGGCCCATTAAATTATATTTTTAATTGCAGAAAATCAATTTGATTCATTCTGAGTGCATCTTTTCATTCGTTTCGTCTCATGTGACTTGTCATTCTCATTGTTGCAAAAAAAAAAAAAAAAAAAAAAAAAAAGGTTATGGAAGACGAGTTAGTGATATGGTGTTAAAAACACTTAAAAAAACATTTTAACATAGTTAATCACTTCATTATATATTTTAATATAAAAAAATGGTCAAAGAATTCTTATAATGTAATGCGGGTGGACCAAAAAGATAATGAGAGGAAATTATCAAGAGTTATTTTTTAAAAAATAACAATAATAAAAATGCCTTATCTGTTTTAAATTTCTTTAATTTATTCTAGTATTGTTGTATGCAGAAAATATTTTGTAATTTTTGACGTCAGTGGAAAAGTCATCTCTCCACTCTATTTATTCAGTTATCACGTCATGCATTACACACTGAAATTTCTAATTGTTTTTGACATAGGCATAACGAGAGGGGGGAGGGATCAAGCCCCCCCCCCCCCATTTGGTTTAGAAAAAAGATACAAATATACTACATTTTTTCCTCAACCAACTCTTAGTTGATTATTACTCAAATTATCCATTAAATATCATTATTGGGATTATTCAGTGATCAGTGTTTTGCTAAGGTAATCTAAAGCTATACTAAACAGCAAGACTATACGTGGATTTTTCACCAGAAGAGCAAACTTGCCATCTAATGTACCATTCAGGGGCGTAGACAGGGAGCGGGGGAGATCGACGGGACAACC
Source organism: Linyphia triangularis (assembly GCA_963978545.1). Lineage (NCBI taxonomy): Eukaryota > Metazoa > Arthropoda > Arachnida > Araneae > Linyphiidae > Linyphia > Linyphia triangularis. The sequence continues at coordinate 51,093,818 of OZ021729.1, read as the reverse complement.
CCCCCCCCCTCTCCTCCCTGAAATTGTTTCACCTCTTCCCCTTCTTTTTTTGTAACTTCTTATAAGTATTTACATTCAGGTCCTAGATGTAACATGAGTTAGTTTCTTGATTCTGAAAAAATTACAAATGAAAAAATCTGCTTTATGTTATTAATTAAGCTTTTGACCATATCCCACCCTTCCAGCCCCCCCCCCCAAAAAAAAAAATCCTGGCTATGGGCTGGGTACCATTTGAGGATAACTACACGCTACACCCTCATAATTAACATATTTTCATTTATTTGAAAAAATTGCCAGATATTTTTTAGCGATAATTCTTTCATAAAAAAAAAAAAAAAAATATCGCCAAAGTGGCGAATGTAACAAAATACTTTTCGATAATTATTACGATATCCTTTCTTGCAAGTGAGACAGAGGAGAACAGAAAAACACGGTCGTAAATAAGCGATGCTCAAGGGTTGAGAAATCTGTTGAAGACTTTCGCTTTTCATCTTTTACACTTTTATAGCATTTTTACAAGAATTTCGGAGGTTGGGATGCTTAGAACAACTTAAGAGACATTACCATAGAGATTTTGCTTAAAATCGTTAGAGCCGTTTTTTAATAATTGCTAAAAAATTTGATTTTTTAATGTTTTGCGCATGCGCTATATTGACGAAAACCTTAATGGAAGGTTTCATGGCCCTGTACTCCAAATTTGAGCAACGTAGGTCAAATCTTTCGGGAGTTATGCTGACCACAGACACACTGGCAGACATTTTTCTATATCCCTTTTTTTCAGTCGGAAGGTTCCAAAAAGTGGAAAAATGCAAAAAATTTGATTTTTTTTTTTTTTTTTTTTTTTTTTTTTTTGCCGAAAACATTACTTTTATATGTTAACATATAGGTAATTGAAAGTAATTAAAATGAATGCAGGTAGTAAACGCAAAACCTTATTTGGAACACCTGCTTTTATTTTGCAAGAGAAGAAAAGATGGAAAATGTGGGGAAATTACTGTTCTAGTTGAGAAAGAATCCACAGATAGTGTAGTTGATGAAGGACAAAAAATAACAATTTTATCCGCAGATTTACAGACGCGGACGATGTTGGTATCATTATATAAAAAAAATTATGTATATAAAAAAAATAATGCAATATAACCATTAAAAGACGCACTTATTTAGAAAAAAAAATATATTTAAATGTTTATGGAAGTTTTTTAATGTTTATTTATGGCAGTGTATATTTGAAATATTTCGAGAGACCCGCTACTGAACCGACCTTGTTTGCTGCGCCTGTAAAATTCATCCGAAAATATTGCATCCACGTATGTTACAATTATATCAGGTCCTTTCAATTTCCATGTGCTTAACATTTTCCTGCTCCTGCTCCATTTTTTTTTTCTTTTCTTTTTTAAAGAAAAAGAATTCTTAAGAAACTTCCCTAACACCGTAGGTTGGGTTGGTTGTTTTCAGATTATCTGGCGCCGTCAGCAAAACGAGGGCTATAATGCGCCGAAACATTCGTTATTTGACAACATACATTTACAAACACCCATGCCTAACACGGGACTCGAACCCACAACCTCGCGCCGTAGGTTGGGGAAGTGATTTGAACTTTATCCAATAAGATGACTTTTTTTTTTTTTTTTTTTTACACTCTCTCTCCCCTCCTTTTTTTTCATTGGTGTATAATGAGTCCATATTTTTCGAAAATAACAGTTAACTCCCCTATTCATCAACTCTAGTTACGCGCATGGTTTTTGATGCTGAGAAATTGAATTGAATGCTGAGAATTTAATTGAATTTCTCAATTTTAAGTTATTTATCAACTGGAAAATACAAAAAATATGATACTTGAAATGTAAGAAAATAATAAGGCATTCATCTCGAACACAAGTGCAAAATCCAGGAATTTCAAATTTTTGAAGAGAGTGAATAGTAAAATATATTCCTAATAAAAAAACGAGTAACGACAAAAAGTATCTGCCTCAACATCCCCTAAAACGGCGGTAAACTCGAATAATTATCAGAGGGGCCACAGAACCGGGAAAACCTGGAAATCAGGGAAATGTCAGGGAGCTTTCTGATTCTGGAAAATGTCAGGGAACTTTTTTAAATTTCATTAAAATCAGGGAAATTTTGTATCGTTTAAGGTACGTTCATTCATATTTTAGCGCTATTTACCCAGAGAAGCCATTAGAAGTTTAATGTTACGGAATAATTTAAACTTTTCTTTACCAGCAAAACTATTTTTAAAATATTTTCATATGATCTCTTTAGCATACATGTTCTATTTTATCAGGATGCCTAGAAATCTGGAAAACTTAAGAAAATTGGGGAAATTTGAAAAAAAGTTTGCCCTAAAATCAAGGAATTTTTAGAAATCTGTCAGGGAAATCAGGGTATTATCAGGAAACTTTTTTTCCTGAATTTTGTGGCCACCCTGATTATTTTTCAGTTAGATTTTGTAATTTGTGAATTGGCCAAAATCGTAACTTGAAAAATAATCACACATTTTACAAACTTTCCTTCTGAATAAAGTCTCCAATTATGTGTAAAAACTAATTTTTTCTTTAACACAGCATGACAATAAATGATTAATTATAGCAAAATTTTATAATTATAATGGTTTTATATGGTTAATTTCAAAAGTTCGAAATTAAGACCCCCCCCCCTCCCTTCTCCTAAAAAAAATAGAAATAACGAGTTTTTTTTTAAATTCGCAAACAGAAATATAGATCGCAAACAGAAAACTTATATTTGGCATTTTTCTGATTTTAGACGAAAAATAAAAATAGGTAATGCAATACACAACAATAATAGTAACCGCTGTAAGAATAAAAATGTTAATAAATTTGATTGCTTGTTAATAAATTTGATAGCTTGAAAACTTTCATCTTTTTAAAACTATCAACATATCATAAAACATATTTTTAAACATATAAATACATTTAAAAAAATAGATAATGTTTTGTAAATCAATGGATTCATCAAATCAAATTATAAATTTTAGATATCACATAATTGAGAATTTTCTATACATGATGAGTACCTGTTAATTTTGTTCCTTTGACTTCATTATTGACTTAATGTATTGTATTTTAAAGCCGATAGATGGCGACACTACATAACATGTTTTTTTCTTATCCACCAGTCGCCACGTCTTCGAGTTCCAAACCGAAACGGGCTATTTCCGCCGTGACGAAAAGGCTTAATTTCTTAAACAAAACATAAACAAACATGTCTTCTACAAATGCAAAAGCTCTTTATTCAGAATTAGTGCTATATGGAGACAGCAGTGAATATGATAAAGCTCTGAAAATTGCGAATAAGATTCTCCATGAAGACAATCAGGATAAAAAAGCGCAACACTGCAAAGCTGTGTGTCTCATTCACTTGCAGGAGTTTGAAAATGCTTTAAAAATTTTGGATAAGCACGTGAGTGAAGCAGTTTTTGAACGTGCGTATTGCTTATATCGTCTGAATAGAGTTGTGGAAGCGTATGACATTTTGAAATCGATCAACAATCCTGGTGGAAGAGAACGAGAACTGATAGCTCAAGTTCTGTATCGGCTCGAAAGGTATGAGGAATGTTTTGATTATTACAAAGAATTAATCAAGAATTCGGAAGATGATTATGAAAATGAGAGGGAGACTAATTTATCGGCAGTGGTGTGCAACTTGTATGCTGAGAAAGGAAAGGAGTTCAAAAACGCTCCTCAGCTGAGAGAGCATACTTATGAACTTAGCTATAACAGTGCGTGCATTCATATTACACAAGGGGAATATAAAATTGCCGTAGAAAAGTTGAAAGCTGCAGAAGAGCTTTGTAAAACAACTTTGGAAGAAGATGCTACAGAGGAGGAAGTAGAAGCCGAATTGGGTGTTATTCGTGTTCAGCATGGTTATGCCTTGCAGTTGTTAAATAGAAACGACCTAGCTTTGAAGTTGTACAATCAGGTTCTGAAAAGTAAGCCATCTGATGTTGCTGTTGCAGCAGTGGCCTCCAACAATGTTGTAACTATTAATAAGGATCAAAATGTCTTCGACTCAAAGAAAAGAATTAAAACTGCTACGGCCGAGGGTCTGGAGTCAAAGCTGACTTCGAAACAGCGCCAAATGATAGCCATGAATAATTGTTTGCTGCTTCTCCACACTAACCAAATTGATCAGTGTCGCCGGGCTGTGCAGGCACTATCCAAGAAGTTCCCTTCCTGCGCTGCTGAGACCGCCCTCCTGTTGGCTGCCTTACATTGCAAAGAGAAAAAGGTTCAGAAAGCAGTAGATGTATTGAAAGAATTTGCTGCTTCCCATCCTGATCAGTCTGTTGTTTTATCCTTCACCCTCGCCCAATTGCTTCTGACCCAAGGACATATTAGCCAAGCCTGTGACACCCTGAGCTCGATGGGTGACATCTCTTACTCGCTCGGCATTACATCCGCTCTTGTCACTCTTTACCTAAGCTTGGAAAACAAAGATGCAGCCGCTAATGTCCTCCAATCTGCTATCAAATGGTACAGAAAGAACAAATCCAAGAGTCCTGCCTTGAGTACACTCATCCAAGAAGCGGCAAAGATCGAACTGCAGAACGATAATCCTCAGGAAGCTTCCAAGCTGTTAGAAGAGCTTCGCAAAGAAAACCCCAGTGACCTGAAGACCCTTGCACAATTAATAGCTGCCTATTCGCAGTTTAACCCTCAGAAGGCCAAAGACGTCAGCAAGCAACTTCCTCCAGTATCAGAGATCACGAAAAATGTAGATGTCGAGAACCTGGAATCCACAAGCTGGTCCATGGGGACGAGATACAACAAGAAAGGAGGGAAGTCTGAGCCTCCGTCAGGCAAACTCAACAGTGGTGATGAGCTGATCCAAAAGAAGAAAAAGAAGCACAAGAAAGGCAAGTTACCTAAGAATTACGACCCAGACGTTAATCCAGACCCTGAGAGATGGCTGCCCAAAAGAGAACGGTCAACTTACAAAAAGAAAAAGGATAAAAGGGGTACTGCTATTGGGAAGGGGACTCAAGGTTCCATGGCCACTTCGGAAGATGCTTCTATGCTGAAAACAGCTCCTTCACCTGGTTCTTCTGCTACACCCACTTCACCAAATGTTGCTGGTCCTAGACAGGCAAAGGGAGGCCAAAAGAAAAAGAAGAAGAATCGTTGGTAGAGGGAGAATGAACTGTGGAAGGGGTTGAAAATAGGACATTAATGAATTATTTGTTTTGGGTAATGATAAAGCTTAAACTTTAAGATTGATTTTTGGAGTTAAAAATAAATTTGAATTTCCAAGCTTTCGACTGTCATTTTTTTCATTTTGTTTGTAGTGTTTTATGAAGTTTTTATTGAGCTTTCTGAGTACAGTTTTAGTTTTTAAATTTAATTTTTTTATTTAATAATTATTTTTTTGTAAAATTTAATTTTAAACCTAAGAAGTCGTCCTAATTCTTTTTTTTATTTTTGGAAACTTTGCAAAAAATGCAGGTAAGTTGATTTATCAGTATATTTGTTATAAATTGGTTGGTTAGAGAATAAAGTATGTATGAATTGATTAATTTTTATGCTGGTTGTACTACATCTTAAAGGTGGACTGTAAAGGGCACTTTAATATCAAGTTAATTATAATATTGGTACTAGTGTTTCCTAAACTTGTTTTTATAGTGTTTTAATTCAATTTTTACATTATAATTAGATTTTATTTAATTAAAACAGTGTAAAAAGAAACATGCTCTGTTGAAAACCTATTCACGTGTTCCCTTAATGCCATGTCTAATTCAATGATGTATTTTATTTTTACACTATTGGCAACTATTTTTTGTGAGTAAATTTTTTTTTAATCAAAACCTAAGTAAATAGTAGCTTTTTATAAATTGTATTCAACAATAAATTTTCCAGAAGAAATGTTGGAAGTTTTCTCAACACTTCTACTTTTTATTTTTTAAAAGAATTTCTATCCTTGCGCTGTTCAAAAGTAAAACATTTTAATAAAGGAATATAGAAATTAAATATAATTAATTCATCTGATTTTTTTTTTAATTAGAAAAATTAGTTGGTTAATGTAAAAAAATAAAACATAGTAGACTCTAAAACATTTAATTTTTTTGCATTGGAAAAGTAAAATCGTAAAGCTCTAAAATTTTATGTATGAAAATCCAATGACTAGATTCTTAAAGTTTTATAAACCGATTTCATTTTCTTTAGGTCCAGAAGCAGTACCTGAGGCTGCTAATATATCTACAACAACTGCTCAACCAAAATTTGCTCCACCTGTGATAAAGTCTATATCTCAATCTACAACAATTAAAGTTATCCTATCCCCACCTGCTACAATTAAAGTCATCCCATCCTTTGCACCTAAAGAACACCCTGTTGATGTTCTCAACAAAACTGATCGCATTGAAGCCAAAGTTCAAGTGAGACGTCTTCCTCTGGCCCAAAATCAGCAACTGGTGAATAGGCATGATCGCTTACAAGAGATTTTAAAGCATGGTAATGTTGTTCAAAAGCGAGCCAAACTTGATCCAATGAGATCGCTTAAAACAATCCCAGTTGCCAATCCCAATAATGTCAAACGAATATTCATCATAACTTACTTTCGAGCTGGATCATCATTCTTTGGTGATATCTTGCAACAAAACTGGAAAACTTTTTACCACTTTGAACCTCTACACTCGATGACTTATGATAAACGAATCAACGATTCAAGGATACCTGAAGTGTTTGATTTGTTTAATAATATCTTTCGCTGTAACTTTACAGAGGCAAAGGAGTACATGGAATGGGTGAAGAAACCCCGCAATCAGTTTCTGTTTGCCCATAACCTGTTTCTATGGGTTACATGTCATAGTAATCCTAGAACCTGTTTTAATCCTAGTTTCGTCAATGCTGCTTGTGTCAGGGCTCCGATCCATGTGATGAAAGTTACCCGTATTCATATGCGTCATCTTCAAAATTATTTGCAAGATAATCCCGATATGAATATAAAGGTGGTGTACTTGACACGGGACCCGCGAGCCATTGTCAGCTCAAGATGGTCTTTAGACTGGTGCAATGGAACAAATTGCTCTGATTCACGTGTCCTCTGCAATGAAATGGACGAGGATATTAGAATTTTTAATGATTTGCAAAGACAGCAACCAAGAAATTTCATAAAAGTTCGCTATGAAGATTTGTCTTTAAGTCCTGAACCTGAAACACAAAAGTTGTTTAATTTCTTGGAACTCCCGTTTTCTCCGTCAGTAAAAAAGTTTCTGAAGACCCATACTGTTAGCAGTCGAAAAGCTGATGATAGAAATCCATATTCAACTCGTAGGAATTCATCGTCCATGGTTTTAAGTTGGCTAGAGCGTTTCAATTATAAGCAAATAGTGGAAGTCCAGTCACACTGTAAATATGTCCTTCAGAAGTTAAACCATTCTCTTATTAGTTCACCCTCTCAACTGCCCTACCCTAATGGGAAAGTGAAACAAAAAGTACTGTCCCCTCTTAACCAGGGTAAATTGTGGCGATTTAACAAGAATCCTCTGGCCAAAAAATATTTATCTAACAAGAAATATTCACAAAATCACCTTGACTTTACAAATAACACTAATATAGAGATTCATAAATCCTATAAGGTAGTTGAAAATTACTCACAGAAAAACACTGAGAGGCAAACGGTTAAGTTTTTAAAGAATCCAATTACATGATAATGATCAAATGTAACTACCACTTGGAGTTTTTTCAAGTTCCTTTGCTGTACTACAAGTTCCTAAATTGTGACTTGATTCGTTTCTTTTTGAGGGTCGAGGTGATCTTTTCTGTATCAAAAGGAACTCTGAATTTGTGATAAGACTTTGTGAAATATAATGCATCATCCATCTCAACTATTACTGTCTTGCGATTATTTTTCTATATTTATAAAAATAAAAATGTCTTTCTTGTTAGTTTTTATGACATTTACTTAGGTAATTGCTATTTTCATTGTCAATGTTGTGTTCCATAAGTTTGAAACTCAAATTTCTGATGAGGCTTTTTATAGTGATAGAAATATGAGCCTTCTGACAGCTTTAATATGCTTGATGCAATCATAGACGAAATTTTTTCACTTTTACATAGGGGACGAGACTTTGGTAGATAAACTCGATGAGGGAAAGGGGTGGTGGATTGGATTGGTCCAAGATTTCCAGATACTACTTTTTTTCCTGATCTACCTACTGAATTTATTGAACTTGCCTCCTTACCATGTAATAAATTTTTCTCAAACTGTTTATCGCTTATGCAGAAAAGTTATTTGTATAAAATTAGTTCAGGAACATTTTATGGAGAATTAACCAGTTAATCCATCATTATAAAATGAGTTATTTCAATATCGTACATTATTTAAAAAGTTATGCTTTTACGATACTGCGTTAAAATGAAGAAAGTGAATTTTAATAATTCTGGATGAAAAAAAGAGCTTATGCTGGTAATTTCATAATTACAAAATTACTTATTTCAATATTGTGCAATACTTTGAAATATATATTTTTATGAAGTTGCACAAAAATGATAGCCCACTTTAATAGTTCTAAGTGATTTTCCAATATTTATGAAAGTTTTTATTTGTACTAGAAAAAAATTAGCACAAAATTCAAGTATAAAAAACATTTTAAACCTATTTATTTGAAGTAATGAGTTTTAAAAATATAAAGCAAAACATTTGATAATTTTAACTCTTAGAGCTGACAAGTATTAATTTGCTAATAAATATTATTTATTGAAAACAAATGTATGTTAACAATCATTAGTCTTCCAATGCAATAGTTCAATATAAATACTTCATATATTATAGTCGCTTGTTTATAATTGAAGAAGGAAGTGTCTAAATAATTTTAATATATTTTACAAAAAATGGATCATTAATGCATTATGCTGGAACTTAAAATGAAACAAAAAGTGGATAAAAGATAACAGTAAATCTGACTGTTGATAGAATTGATTGTTCTAATATTAGTAAACTAAAATTATATAATTTAAAAATTTATGTATTGTGGAAAAAAATTATAAATCTAACCAGATAGAGGAGTTATAGCCATGCTGTGCATTTGCTAACAAAATCATATGCTGTCTTTGATAAATTTCACGATGCTGTAGTGGTCAATTTTTATGGGATTTTTTTTCTTTAGAAGATTACAAAATGCCCATTTTACATAATATATTGGGAAAGCATTTTTATAAATATGAGGAGTGGGGGTAAAATGATACATTTGCCTCTGCTGTTAGTGGAGTGCAGGGAAAAAGTTTCAATTGGTATACTATAACTTAAGTAAATAAAGCAAGTCTAGCTGTCGGCAAAATTTCTTTTAAAAACATCTATTTTTGTATCCCTTCCAGCATTTTCCCTTTTACCAAGTTAGTATACTCAGCAAATTTTACCTTGCTCAATTGACTTGAAATTTGATGTGGTCAATGAATAAGTACAATTAATTTTTTTTTTATTAAAAAAGTATTTTTTAACGCTCGGTACATCAAAGAGCTTAAGTTAAAACAGTGCCTTATGTTGAATGTTTTCTCTACTAACTCTCCATTCTTGTAATTAAACCTACAAAATTTTTATAACAGAAATATCGGCTTGGCAACTATTGTAAAACTAATTTTAAAAATATCATCAAGTGTCTGTTGATAGATGCTAAGTGCCAGTGTTGGTGATTGAGTGCCTTAAAAGTGATGAAAAATTTGTACAATTTTGCTATCAAACTCGTTAAAATGTCAAAAGTCGGGAACTTCTTACAGAAGTATATTTGTACTTCTATGAGACACATAGCTTTTTATTTCACTCGACTACCACAAGGGAAGTTATAATTGTACCTTCTAATATTTACTTTCTGCACAAGTCCTCTTTAGTTAAGAAGCTGAATTTTAATTGATTAAATCATTCCAACAAGTAATCCTTATGGTAATCAGTGGTGAAAAAAAGGTGGGGGGGACGCCCAAAATTTGGTGACAAGTGCCCCCCCCCCCCCCCACTTCTCCAGCCATAAATTTTATAAATTCGTAACTTATAATAAAAATATTAACTAGTAAAAAATAATTTATACTTCCTAACGTTAAACGAGGGTCCAAAATTTATTGTCATTTTAATGAACATTCGGCGACTTAGTTTTTTTACTTTGAAGTAAGAGATAAAGTTAAGTAATAATTCAATGTTAAATACATAACTGTTTATTTAGATTTAAATAATACTTATAAATGTGCGTACTTTCATGAAATTAAATTAATAGAGAATTCTAAAAAGTTTTTTTTTTTTTAAATAGCTTGTCTTTATATGAAACTAGAATAGAAATATAACTTAAAAGAAAGTTCCTCCCAAGTTAAAAGTTGACCAAGTGTAACTGTGTTCGTTAGTAAAAATAATAATATCTTTATACAAAGTAGTACAATACATTTTTATAATAATATGATATACATACCATAAATAGTTTTCAAGTGTAAAAATAAACAACTTTTTCACAGTGTCACTACATTTAAAGGTTAATGTTATTTTTCATTAGTTGTTTTTAGGTGGATTGAATGCTTTTAAAAGAGGGGGGATGGATTTCCGTATTTTTAAATGTGGGGGGATGGATTTCAGTGTTTTTAAAAGTGGGGTGGGTGGATTTCTGTGTTTTTAAAAGTGGAGGGATGGATTTCAGTGTTTTTAAAAGTGCAGGGTGTTTAGCAGCTTGGAACCTCAAAAAAAAGGGACTAAGGGACCAAAAATTTAAAAAAAAAGGTACTTGTAAAAAAAAAAGGGACTTTTAAACAAAAAAAATTTTATAGCATAGAAAAAAATGCCTAGTATTCAGTACCTACAATTTAAGGGGTTGAATTAAAAATTATTTGTCCAAGTGCAAACTTTGCACTCCAAACATTCATCTGGAGTGCACATTAAAAAGAAAAGAATTAATTATTGACTGTATATTAGTACTAAAAAAACACTGAGAATTATGATTACCACATTTTTAAAATTGTAAACGGACAGAACGCAAATAACAATTTTGGAGTGCAAATTTCACCTTTACATCGGATTATTTCAACACATGATTGAACACTAGAATTCTTAGGATCTGCAGAAAACCTATATTTAACACCAAAAATCCCCGTTAATACAATGATACAACACGCCTTTAAGATTATTATAACACGTGTTTGTGGAAAGCAAAATTAGAAGGCCAAAAGTTAGCCTTCAAAGTTGAAACTTTCAGAGCTCTATGCCTATTAGAAGTCACTTTTTGTAAAAATATTAATTAAAAAACAAATTAAAATTTTAACATTCTTTTTGTCAATAGTTCAATTAGAATGTCAAAACTACTTGTGTTGAAAATTTCAGAACTGTAGCTCAATATAGGATATTGATCGGTCATGTAGTAAAGTACTAGACAAAACTTTAATAAAAAAAAAAACACGTCAGATTGAAAACAGTCCACATAATACATATTTAATTATTAGATGCATTAAACTAAATTTGAAAAAAAAAATCTAATTGCATTTATTAACAAATGATCTCGATCGGTCACCATGGTCAAGTACTAGACGAAATTAAAAAAAATAAGTTCAGATCGAAAACCGTCCAAAACCATATATTTAATTGCTAAATATAATTCAATTTACAAAAGCTGTTTGCATTTATTTACAAACGATCTCGTTCGATCACTTGGTCTAGTACTAGACGAAATTTAAATAACGCAAGTCCAGATCGAAAACTGTCCATGAAACTCTATATTTAATTGTTGGATAAAAAAACTTTTGAATAAATGATTTAAATGTAATGCTATTTTTAAAGTCGCAAATTTTAAATGAAACTTTTATCTTAACACATAAAAACCGTGCTATATTGTCAAAGAAAATCAAGGATTCGACTCTTGAAATCGAAAATCAAGGAGTTTCAATGACCTGTGGGAACCCCGATATCAAAATATTTAAAAAAAAAAATTACTTAAGCCGAATTTACACGCTACCAGTCGAGGTTCCAGTTTAGATCGCCAGCCATTGACGTCACCAGTCTATTGGTTCCAGTAAACCAAACATTTTCTATTTACTGGTGCCGGCGACTCCGATTAACCAATCACGTGTGCTCTCCCGTGATCACCGATAGACATCGCTACAGTTGCGTAGATGACGCCACAGAACTGGTGATCTAAACTGGAGGCTCGACTGGTAGCGTGTAAATCCGGCTTTACCTATTTATTTGAGAAATTCCGATTCGTATTCTTCAATCTCACAATACGTGATGAAAACTCCTGTTCCAAGTCGAAAAAACGTAGTCCGCAGAATCTGTGATGGTTACGACCGCCGAGTTACCAAACGATTACATGACCTTTGACCTTGACAATTCAATATAGAACCAAACCAGTTCTGAAAACAGCATTCAACCAATCAACGCTAATTAATAGTAACTGGACATGATAGGGATTTCTGGTCTGCTTTTCTTCCCTCTTGTGTTCAACAAAGAGGGAAAAAAGGGAAATGGCGTGTGCTGGTCACGTGTTACAAATATATTTTTAAAAAAGGGATTAAAGCGACCAAACGTTAAAAAAAGGGGACAAAAGGGACCAAAATAAAAAAAAAGGTATTTTAAGGGACCAACGCTAAACGCCCTGAAAGTGGGGAGACGCATGCGTATTCCTTATAGATAAAAATTATTTTTCTCAATCCCATCGCCACTTGTTAAATTTTGCATCACATCTAACAACAGCTGATTACCGAAATTTAAAGGTGGAAGTGAAGCTTTTGATACTATATTATCTAAGTCGGTTTTATGATTTTTTTTCTTCCTTTGAGTCATAATACATGTTGATCAAGAAACAAAACCTTTATCATTGCTTTGCTTTCAATTGAATGCTTTTTTTTTTATGTTGGATAACTTCTTATATTTTGAAGCAAAATTTTGTCTCACGATGCTTTCTTACTTGTTAAGAGAATACTGAGCAATAACTCTCCAATCTCAAGGTACTTGTTCATCAGTTGTAGTCACTTTGGATTTGTAAATTAAATATTATAAATTTCAAACTATAAATTAATTTCTGCCTTGTTTTTTCGAGAGCTGAAATGAACATTCTGAAAAACATTCATGTGGTCACAGAACAATTTGTGTTCAATAATGTGTGCCCACCTGATGGTTGTAGGGTTAGCGCTGTGGCCTTACATGCCAAAGGTGCCAGGTTCGAAGCCTGGGTTAAGCATGGATATTAGCTGTGGTTCAGAATCCACCTTAAGCTGTAGGTCCTGGCCTGATTAGCTGTCTTTTTGCAAAAAAATAGGTCGTTGAGCATATAAACCAACCAATCACTTGAAATTGGATTTGACGCACTTTAGTTTGAAACTTATACTTAAACGTGTTTGGACACCTATGAAACTGGTTAAAAGGTAAGCATATGAACTATTTTTATAAAAAAGAAAATTGTGATTTTAAGATAAACTCATAATTTTGCTCCATGCCTGTACATCATTGTTCCAAGTAATAAAAAACTATTCTATTTCCGGTGTTATATATTTTAAGTGTTGTGGACCAAAAAATGAAATAAGTCAATCTTATAAAAATTATTATTCTCAGTAAATTTATTATAATCTATGAAAACATCTTGAAATGTGCATGATAGACATTTTGGTCATTGAATTTTAGAAATAGTTGGTCAAATAGCCAATATAAATATAGTAACTTTGAATTTCACTTTAATGTAAATTTAACAAAAAACCTTTATTATAGCTAAAAAAAGTAAATGAAATTTTTTTTTTTATACTTTTTCATAGGTTCGTTTAAGTACTATCCTATTGTATTAAATCCACATTTAACTTTTTTCACTGGGCAACTAGAAAAGCAATAAAATTTTTTGAATTCCATTAAAATAAAAAGAAAATGGTAAAAACCTGGTTTGAAATTTTATGAAGTAAAGAATTATTTGCAACTATCAACATTAATAGAAGAAAAAGTTAAATTTTATCATACATCAGTTTGAATTTGTTATATTATTAATGAAGCATTTAAGATATAAATTAGATCAGTGTTCAGCAATTAATTTTATAAAAGGGTTGCAACATATTTGCTGAGCTCTCATACAGGCAGCATCTTTTTGTACAGTACATTTTATTCAAGATTTAAGTTAAATATTTCTTTTATTCAGAATATGTATCAAATCGAAATTTTAGACAAATTATGCAACATTTTCCTACATAGTATATCAATGAACCAATTCAGAATACTTTTTATAACAATATTTGTTATGTGCATTAGTTGATATTCCTACAAAGGCACTTAAATGTACTGTTCAATTTTTGTAAAACAGCCACTTATTTCTTCTAGTTACTTCTAAACTTGTTTGCACAAAAAGTTCTTTTCACTGGATATAAGCGTTTCAACATCAAATGTTATATAATTAGGAAATCAAGAGAGAAATGGTTTTTTTTTCAGGGTGAACGGATTAAGTGCCAATTAAAAAGATGTTTGTATTATTTACTGCAATATACTTGTTTTATTCCCTGAATAAAGTTCTATGCCAGTTACATCTGTTAGAAATGAAACTTTAAGCTATAAGTGTACAGGGGTTACTGCTTAAAATTATAAAAAGAAATTCTGAGTACTCTTTCTAAGGTAAAAACAACAGTAAGAAAATGTCCCCATTTATTACTATCTATTTGGGATAGGAAATAAACAGAATGAGATCAATTCATTAAAAAGTACTCTGTATTTGATAGTGATTAATTTGAAAAAGTAGTCGATTTAAGACTTTACATGATAACAGACTATGTAATAAGGATGAAGTTGACAATGATTCCTACTTTAATGGGCATTTAATATTAATTGTCAGGAATTTAAAAAAAAAAATTCGGATTTGATGGGAATTTTTAAAAAATTTATGAATTGTGATTTATGCTTCTGCCACTTTGTTTTGGAACATTAGCTCGACTTCTAGATAATAAACACACACCAGTTTGGTTAAATGGAGAATAAATTAAAATTATATACTATATAAAAAAAATTCTACACAAAGAATTTTTCTTCTTCGTCTGTGTATCTGTGACCGGCCGTTTGGGGCCCGCATAGAGGCGAGTGCTTATTTGGATGATAATTTTTTATAGTCCTTAATAACCTTTAATTTCATCATTACTCCTATTACAAAATTATATTATATTATGTTTCGGCGCCAGGCAATTTTATTTGCATGTCAAGGGGTTAACGTTATAACCAAAAGCAAGCAAAGACTATTAACAACTAATAAGGAAACCTTTTTTATTTAAATAACACAGTTTGAAGAAACTGATTATTCATTAAATCTTCTGTAGAGATAATAAAGTTTAAAGGAATATATCAGAAGGCTCTAATCAAATTTTTAGAAATTTTAATTAATATTTGTTCAATTTTAAAACTGCCATCTTATAAAGTTGAAACAAACTTAAAGTTACACAATGAAAATGGTTGTCAAATTTTCCTTTCTTACTTTGTGTAATGTTTAACAATGCAGGCAGATGCATCAATACTTTTACATATTTCTGTAGATATATGAAAGTTTTATTATTCTTTTTCTGAAAAATAAAATTTTAGAAAAATTGAGCTAAAATATGAGGTTTATAGAACAAATTTAATAAATTACATTTGTACAAAAGTTCCTTTGTTGGTATTATCTGGAAGAACCAAAAAATACCTAGAAAGTGGTTGGTTTTGAGGTAACATGGTTGGAAGAATATTTGGTGACATAAAAGGCTGTGACGGTGTCTTGATCACAAATGGTTTGTTTGCTGTAAATTCAGATTCGTTAAAAGAAGATAAGGGTTCAGTGTTTGTAAATTTATTGTCAGTTACCTTCTTACCCGAGCATATATCAAGACAATCATTCAATCGCTGAATGACAGTAGTCAGAGATTCCTGGCTTAAAGTACACTTATTTGTACATATGTTTTTGTACACATCATGAGTCTTTTTCAAGGCACTTTCAAGGAGAAGTTCAGATGGAGACTTACTGGGAGTGAAATCAGCATTCTCTAAGTCTTCGGTGTCATCACGAGAAGGCGAATTCATGGGAGAGAAGTGGGGCCGCAGGAATTTAAAAACGATAGCATGTATATGCTGACAGAGGTTTGCGTTGATCATGTTCTGCATACAGCTGCACGAATACATATGGACACAGATATCACATTCTGAGCATCTCAGCGAGCAAAGCTCTGGACATTTATCGAACTCGCAGGTGATATACATGTCTTCCTCATCAGCCTCGGACCTGATGAGCCATATTTTGTCAGATAGCGAAGAGATGCGATTGGTCGAGATATCCAACCCTATTCTATGACACTTATCTATTGCATCAATTGCAAGGTCCATCTTTTCATTGTCTAATATGTTCGTTAGGCGAGCCAGCATCTTGTACCTCACCAACTTCATGATTACGAATATAAACTTATCCAGACGTTGTTTCTTCCTTCCTTCAACGCAACAGTATCGTATAGTGCGGTGCAGAAGTTCCATACTGATGAGCGTGCTCAGTTTAAGGTCTTTCTGGTAACAATTTGCCCATATCTCTTTATTGGTACCATACTTTTGCATGAATAAATTTCCTAGTTTCTTTGACTGTGGGTCATTCTGAAGCCACTCAACGTAGTTCTTGAACATTGTCTCGAACACGTTTGGATTCTGGCACTCCAGCATCATCCTAAATTTTTTGTATGCCTCGGCTCGTTTAACATAGACGCCCTTGAGAGTTGGTGATGAAACACCTTTAATGAGACTTGCCCTAAGCTGGTGGCCATGTCTGTTATCCACATACCACAAACCCCAAAGCCACTTTGACTCGTCATTCATGGTCTCCACCCAGGCCTCGTAATAATACTTTTTCCAATCTGACACAAAGTAGGTGCAGGACAGTGGTCCAGTAGACTCCCTTATGCACAAAAGAAACAGTTTGATCACATTTTTATCCACTTTGTTACTGATGCAGAAGGCCACGGGAAAAGCCACTTCACACTCGTCCATCACAAAAATAGATGTGATATGAAAATAAACCCCTTTACAGAGTCTCCGGCACAAAGAGTCAACACTCACCACTTGCTTGTCTGAAGACAGGAGAATGTGCTTTTGGAACTCTGTCATGATAACGAGTGTGAACTCTTCTTCTTCTCTCCTGTAGTACAATACAGGGGAATCCTCCATCTGGCAGCAGAGACGAACCCACCTTTCAACGCTTTCGCCGTCACTCAGACCTGAAATGTATTCGTCAGAATCGAAGGTTTTTCTTATGAACTTTAAGTCTTTCTTCTTTATAAGATTCATTTTATGATAGTCCTTGAATGTACTTTCATGGATATCATCTAGGAGGTTTTCAAAGGGAATATCATTTGTTTCATTTTCTAAAATTGAAAGAATATTTTGTTATGCAAAATACATCATTAGCATAAAACAATAAATATATTTTTAAGATCAATATTAAGTAAAATTTTTTCAAAGCAAACTTTAAATCGAAGTTATTTGTTGAATATGAAAGAAATATCCAAAAAATTACCCGTTAAAATTGTAAAAATAAAATATTTTTAAATTAGGACATTCAATTGTATTAGCATTAACATTTTTATGTCTATGTTGCCAAGCTCAATCCGACTTTCAGTGAGAGGTTCCATAAATAGATTGGATTTTGCCAGTTTAAACAAGCTCAAACTAGTTCTGACGTCATGCTATGTCTTTTGCGCATCTTTAGTCGGGGTGCTGGTACTCGGTAGAGTCACCCCACTCATAAGTCATGCCTCACTCTGATAACCTATAAAAGGCTGAGATTTGTGTTCGACTTGACACTTCATATTCTCATTTTCAACCAGTTGCCACACTACTCTCCCTCTCCTCGTCTTTGAGAATAATAAATTTAATTACTATGGTAACCAACTGTTTCTTCACTCGGACATACTTGACCCTTACAGAGTATTTCATCTACACCTATATAAACCGTTTTATATATATATCCCAACCATAAAAGTTCAGAAGTTAATTTTTGGCGGAAAATCATTTGAAAAAACTTTCAATTGCTTTTTGGTAAAACTTTATTGGGACTACTAGTTACTTAAATTCATAGGCCAATATGCTTGTTATTGTTTTTAGGCAGTAAAGGAGAAGATAAAACATATTTTATTCTGTATTTGGGCAAGCAATATTACCAAAGTGTAGAATTTAATCTAAATTAGTTTGTATGAAATTCAGGTTTTATTACATGATGGAAGAAAAACATTTCGAAGCTTGTAGGTAGTGGTACCACAACTTGTAACAAAGTACAGTGTTTGCTATGCTCATGAGATAAAATATACGAGTTATATATTATTCTATATAATACAATAAATATTTCTAGATAATATGTTTCAACACAATACAAACAACGAAAAAGTTATAATTAAACTGCACATTTTAAGAGCTGTCTGAAACCTGTAGGAGAAAAAAAAGGTTTTTACAAAATTTAGTGCAAACACATTTTGAGACCAGGGAGAGATGATCTCTCAATAACAAACAATTTAAAATCTATACATAAAAAATATTTGCAACAGACGCTTCAGCAACTATAAAACAGATGTTCTAAACTTTATTGGATACTTGCTTTTTTTGTCTAAAATTCTATCGATAAAACTCCAAAAAAGTTTATACTATTTGCTATGTCTATATAAAGTGCTACATTTCCACCTGAAGGTAAAAATTATAACCTAATTTTCTTTTCATTAGAGATTGTTTCCCTGTGGATTCAATAATATGTTTGCTGAATTTTGAAAAGATATGATTAAAAAAATTCCTAACAGGAACAGTTTAATTATAACTCTCAATTGCACTTGCCAGAATATGATGGAATTAAAGGCAGAAATTATAATGCTTGCACATCACCTGGTGCCGCATCTTGATCTTCAGTGGACGCCTTAACCAAAGGTATTTTTTCCCCATGACCATAATGATGTGGATAATATCTCACAAACACTTCATTTGCACGCTCTTCACAAAAAATTACAGCTGTACATAGAGATTGTCCTAACTTGTAGGCTCCAGATACTCTCAACATTCGTTTCCTGGGACCGCTCAATTGAGACTCGTACTTTCCAGATTGTTGGCAGATAAAAAAGTACTTTCGCTCTTGATCGGATATACTTTCTTTACGTTTTATTCGGAAAGATGCCACATCTCTACGTTCAACTTCATGTTTCCACTTATAAAATGCTAAAAGGAAAAGAAATGGAAGTGAGTATAATTTTAGACTGATGTTTAAAAGCCTGGCCAATTACACAATCAGACACGGTACAGCTTCCAAGCATAAAAACTGAATTTCACATGAAAACAGTGAATACCAGCAAAAAAACATTTCAAAAATCAAACAGTTTTAAACAATTATACTATACTGACAACAAGGGAATCTAATTAAACCCAGTTTTCTAAGTTTTAAGTCACATAAGTTTAATTACCCTTAATTTTATTTGGAAATTAATAATTGTTATTTAAGCAAAGTTAAAGTTTTTCCCCACAATATAGTTGCGAGTAAAAAAATGTGTTACAAATATGTCAAATTATGGTCGTCTCTGGGTTTCAGCAAATATCTTTATATCAGTTTACAACATTGATTATGAACACAAGAAATTTTCATATTTTTAAATTGTTAGGAACTGATATGTTATGAAACAGGCTTCAATTTAATATCCGTTTAAAAATATTTGTCAATTCAATCAGTTCCCGCATTTTCTAAAAAGATACTAACCATTTTCCACATATAACTACATTTATATGTTGACACACTATACATATAACTACGTTATTTTCTGTAAGAAGCTTTTAAACATATTACAGAAGAAGCTAAACACATCATTCCACCTTGATTCTTTTTTAAGAAATATTATTTTTGTTATTGGGTTGACACTTGAATATTACAAAGCTCCACTAAACTGTTCATGAGCAAAATTCAAACCATATTCTTCTAAAAAATTAAATCACTCGAACAGTCTCCAAGAAGTTAATCCCTGCTGGCAAAGTGCAAATGAAAAGTTTTACACTTGAACAAAATCCTAGCAAATCCATCAAGGGGTTATGCAAGAGAAATATCCTTTCTTTTTATCATTAGGCTAATAAACAACAATATATAATCCTAAAAACAACTAGACGTAAAAAAATAAAATAAATAAACGCCAAGTAAAATGGTCAGCCAGAAAAAGTTGTGAAATCTAAAGTTTACTACCAAGCAGTCTCATTTAATTTCTTAGAGGTACTTGTACACAATCAACTAAATTGGGATTATAGGGAGAAAACCCCATAGATAATCATTACTTTACAGGCTAGAGTTACTTCTAAATAATCTCATTTGATATGTTTGAGTTACTTTGCACCCATTGCTCTAGATTGCTATTAATTCTTTAAAAACTCTAGCCTCCCAAGTACTAATTGCCTATGGGGTGCTCCTCCCTATAAAATCTCAATTTCTAACTCCTAAATTCTTTATTTTTTTAAATAGTATACCCGAAATCCTTAGCTCTTCATTGCGAAATAAACAAAATGCTTTATCCAATAAAACTTACGCCAAGAAATAGCATTGTTTGCCATTAGCTGTCAACAAAGGATGCAAGATTTGCAATTTACGAGATATTTCCTTGACTCAACCTGTTTCCAAAAGGAATGGTTGGAAGGAGTCAAAATTTTTTTTTTTATTTATCACATTTTCAAGCATGTTTATGATTGGCATTTTAATAAAATTTAAAATATTATTTATATGACTGCTGTTGTTGAGAGGTATTGGTATTTCTTTTTCTTATAGTTGTTTGACTTTATTCCTTGCATCGTCATCCCCCCCCCCCCCATAACCTTTCCACATTGCTGTTTTGTCAGTTACCCCATTGTATGAAGGCCTATTCTATGCCAAAACATCATCAGAGCCCAGTCTACAGGTAATGGCACAATTGTCCTCACATAACAAATATGACTAAAATCTCTTTACGGGCCAGGCCAAATATTAACATTAGACTATTGGAGAGATTTTGTATTATTTCACTAATACTTTATTCACACCACTACAAATAAGATAGGATGTTGAAGAGGAATTTCAAACAAAGTTTTATAGCATTTCAATGAAAGTGACTGAAGCCTAATTATTATACATACTTGCATTATGTAGCTGCCACATAGACCAATTATTTTGATGAAAACGTAATGTAAGTATTCATGAAGTATATAGATCAAGTTATGAAAAATAATAACATTTCAATTAGGATTTTGTCCCTTTTTTCTCTTCCAAGGTTTTTGTCACTTATGCTCCACTGTAAAATCAAGTTTGTTTCATAAGCTAATCCTGTAAATGTTAGCTATTTAAATACTTTTTTTTTATAGATAGTGTAGCTAGACATTAGGTCTTTAAATTACAAAAGACTTAGACAAGCAATTAAAGCAGCATAAATCGAAATTTATTTGTTTGCTATTTACATTTTTTACCTAACTTTTACAAATTAAGAACTGTTGGAACTGTGTCTTAACATTTCCCAAATAACAATGCTTTACTTTCATAGTAAAAATATGATGAGAGCTGAGAAATTTTGCTTCGTACAACCACCGAGATGGAATGGACTGCACCAGCAATACTGATAAATACTTCCAACTTCAAATGTAGTTATTAGTATTTATCAGCATTGCTGGTATTATTATTCAGAAAAACTACTATATGATAGTGTCCAAGCCATGCTACTTAAAGCTGGAAAAAAAAATATATATATGCTTTTAGGAATAATTTAATTAGATGCAACATAATGTACTGTATTTCATAGTGGCCTTACTAATATTTCTGATGAAATAATGAAGAAGGCAATAAAATGGGTCTAGGCTTAGGACGTTGCATAAGGATCATTCTATGGGAAAATCAGGAATTTGATCAATTGCAATTAATTATATCCATTACACTAAGGTTGTTTATACCTAAACAAGTATTTTTATTAGTATACATTTGCAATGAACACCAGTTACACAAATTCCTGATTTTCTGTAGAATGACCTATAAAAGTCATTTTTGATGAACTTAAAATAAGTTTTAAAAAACCTTCTTACAAAAAACGATATTCTATCATAGAATAAAACAAATTTTCTTTATTCTTGTGGAAAAATAATTCTTCTAATGGTAACAAAAAGTGCTTTCAAAAACAATTTTGTAAAACTTTTTAATTTATAAATGATATTTTTATTTAAAGAAAAAAAATGCATTTTTAATGGAACACCTTTTATTTGCTATGGCACAGTTGCTGAGATTTTACCTTGGGGTTGTTTTATAGTATGAAACTGCCACTCAAAATTACTAAATACATGCAGAGAAACTATTTAATAATAAAATAAAACTATTAAACTTGTGTTACCACTCATGTTAGGTAAGTAAATCTCCTCCCGTTCCATATTCAACTTGTGAGAGATTTGTAGATGCTCTCTCAATTTCTCCATTTGCTTAAAAAAAATATCACATTCAATGCACTTAATATGCCTTTCAACGCCTTTACAAATTTTATGAAAAACGCGGATGTGTCTATTCTTGTAACTTCTATGGGAATATTTCTTCAAGCAGTACTTGCAAGTCAGGTTGTCAACCACAACACCCTCAGGAATTAAAGAAGTCTCATTCTCAGCTGGAGTACCAACTTCCATCTCTTCATAATCATTAGGGACAGTCACATCGCTGCAGGCTAAAGAGTTCTCGCAAGGCATGTCGGAATTAGCATCTTGATTCGAGGAAGATGCATCTACTGATTTTAAGTTTGATACTGTCTCAAGTGGTTTTTCAACAGGATGTTCATTTTCTTTTGAAATCTCTTGATTCAAGGACAATGTACAATTTTGTTCCAAGATAGAGTCCACCTTGTGGTGTTCTTCAACACACTCAGCACCAATTCTGTGAAAATTGCGCAGATGCCTATACTTGTGGCTTCTACTTGAACATATCTTCAGACAGTACTCGCAGGTCAGGTCATTGACATCAACACCGTCAGAAATTACAGAAATCTCATTCTCAGCTGGAGTACCAACTTCCATCTCTTCGTAATCGTTAGGGACATTTACACTGCTGCATGCTAAAGAGTTCTCGCATGGCATGTCAGATTTAGCATCTTGTTTTGGAGCAGATGAATCTACTACTTTTAAGATAGATACTGCTTTAAGTTGTTTTTCAACAGGATGTTCATTTTCTTTGGAACTCTCTTGATTCAAGAGCAATGTACAATTTTGTTTCAAGATAGAAGTTGCCTTGTGGTGTTTTCCAACATGGGCATTTTTATTTGAACTCTCTGGATTCAAGAAGGTTGTAGTGCCTGATCTTAAGATGGATACTGCCTTGTGTTTTACAACTAAATGATCATTTCTTTTAGAACTTTCTTGATATTCTATTTCGGCCGTTGAATTATTAAGAACATCTATACATCTTTTATTTGAATTACTTGAGTCATTTCTTGATTCTAAATTTTCACTCAAACCAGGCTCTGTGGACGAATTAGCTTGATGATCGTTTGGCGGAGTTCCGTCTTCACTGTCCTTTTTCTTCAGAATTTCGACCATTAATTGTTCGTTTTTTAGATCTGTATTCTTTCTACTTATGATAGTTGAATTTCCATCTTCGTCTATAAAGGAAATGTCACTATTCATCACGATAGAGCCATCGTCATTAAGTACAATCACTTGATCCTCTGAAGTGATTTCTTTATTGTGAAGTATATAACTAGCAGCCACATTTTCCTCCGAATTTTTAAAAGGGGAAGAAATAAAATAAACAAAATCCAGTTCTTTTTCTCGTTCCCCCATTTTGATATTGTCTTTAAATAAAAACTGAAGATCTCAAAAAATAAAAGATTACGGATGCAAACTACGTCACAACAACCTGAAGAAAGACAGTATATAATTTCAAGCAAACATTTTCAAACTTCATTTTTGAACGTCTCTGTTTTTCTTTTACAAATCCTTTTTACAGTTTATGTTTGTTTATATTTTTGTAGGTAGTTATAATATTTGCCGCTTATATCGTTGTAATCGCTGTCTATCGGTTGCCAGATAAAGTATTTATTACCCTTTAACAGAGCAAACCAGTTTCGTTTGGGTAATTAAAAAAAATAGTGTAAAGAGACACAATAATTAACTTGCAAGATTTTTTTCTTCACATGCAATTAAATTTTGATTAATTTTATTTTTGAGTTTATTATTAAAAATATTATGTGTTGGTTGAGTAGTTTATTGCTGCTTACTATAGAATAATTGTTAGGAGAATAGTATGGTAAACAACAAATGTGAATTTCACCGTTAGAATTTGTTGAAATTTTTGTGATGTTCTTCTCATGGAAAATATTTAAGTGCTTTCTGTTCTAGCACATTTGTCTAATGCGAAATTATTATTTTTAGGAAAGCATTAAAAATCAGGAATTTTTCAATCGCAAGAGAATTTTGAAAAGATAGCAATGACCAAGTCCATTCGTTTTAAGTTAAATTGAACAATAACATAATGGAGCCAGGAAAAGAATATGAAACTGTTTATTTTGTTACTGCTCCCTTTGCAAACTCGGAGGAAGAGATAGCTACTAGTTATGTACTTCATGACAAAGATATCACGTCTGAGAATCAAGTGATTGTGCTCAATGAAGATTGCTCTATTGTAATTAACGATGACACTACCTTTGTAGATGAGGACGGAAATCCAATAATTGTAAATAGGAGAAATGCAGACATAGAAAGTGAACAATTTACGGTCGATATAAAGGAAGAACAAGACAGCAGAGACGGAGAAAGTGATACTTCCCCAAATGAACCCATGGAAAATTCGTCTGCAGGGGCTGATGGAACTGAAAGTTTTCAATCCCAAATCGTCTTATCAACAGAAAATGCAGGTAATCAACAGGATAATCCAGCAATAGAACAGGATAAAATCCCAGTCAATGTACAGAATGAAAGCTTAGGGAGTGAACTTAAAACAATATCAGTAGAAGAACATCAAGAGGGTTCAAAGGGAAATGAACCTTTAGATGTCAAACCCCATGAGGTAGTCTCAGTCTTGGGAAAGGATGGTACACCCTTTTCGAAACAAGATGCCGAACCTGCCATGATGTCATACGAGAATTCTGTCACACGCAGGAGTATAAGTGTGGTTGATGAATGCGAAGAGATGGAAGTCAGCACTCAAGCGGAAAACGTTACTTGTTTCCTTCCAGAGGGAGCTGTGGTTGACAACTTGACCTGTCGATTCTGTTTGAAGGTGTTTACTAGGGCAAGCAACAAGCAGAGGCACATACGTGTACACCATAAAGTGAAGAAGAATGTTGGAAGCTATATCAGGTGCATTGAATGCAATACGGCTTATAAGCATGTGCAGAAATTAAGGGATCACCTACAGCTTACTCACAAGTTGGCCATGGATCATGAAGAGATTCATTTTCCGAATTTGAATGGTAACGTTTGTCTTTTTATTAGTTTAATTTTTGTACAAATGCACCATATTTAGTATTGTTGAACTCGTGATTCAGAGATAAAATTGCTGCTACAGTTTGAAGATTTGGGTTCGACACCTTGGAAGCTGAAACTTTGTAAACTTCTATAACGGATAAGGATCATTCTACAGAAAATCAATAGAATTTAAATTATCAATCAAATTTCTAAAATAATTGTTGGAATCTTTAATATATCGTAAAAAAATCCTTATTTTGCAAATGTCATGAGATAAAATTCCATTATGCAAAAAAATATCATTTTTTCACATCCATGGAACAAGTTGTCCATGTCCATGGATTTGACTCTATGAAAGAGAATGTCACATTACTGTAGTTGATCAAAAGCATCTTAAAACAATAAGCAAAGGCTTCATAGAGTTATTTAATTAAGTTCAATTTAAGATAAAAAGTTATTAAATATAAGTAACATTGGTTTGTACTTTTCTGTTTGGTACTAGTTGGCACCAAGCTTAAAGGTTTAAATGAGCGTAAATGTGTTGCAAAGCTTTAATGTTTACAGGTAATTATAGGACTGGTAACCTTATAATGGTTTGTATTGTAATATGAATTGTGAAAGTTTGTATTGTAATACGAATTGTGAAAATTTATATTGTAATACGAATTGTGAAAGTTTGTATTGTAATACAAAGTGTGAAAGTTTGTATTGTAATAGGAATTGTTCTGAAGCATTTTGCTAAAAAAGCACCCACTGCGTAATCTCTGTTACAGTGTGATGTGTCACCTGATTCAGAACAAATTGTCTTTATTTTTTCAGTTCCATTATTATAAATACCTAATTTAAAGTTTATCAACTTCTCAAAAGACAGATGCCTACAAGTGTTGTACCAACTTTTTATATGTAGAGAAAAGAAACAAAATTAAAAATATTAACAAAATTTTAAAACAATTTCCTGCAATGTAAATTTTGTTTATATAAATTTCTTTCTCTTTTAGCATTTCATAAATGGAAACATGACATTGAACGTAAGGATCTGATATCTTTCACTCTACGTCATGGTGCTAGGAAAACAGTTCGTGGGCAGAAGTTTTTTTATGTGTGTCATCGTTCGGGAAGATATTCAACCCGTGTTAGTGGGCCCAGACAACGAATGATCAAAACTAATGGAACCTGCAAGTTGGGGATTATGTGTACAGCTGCTATTTATTGTGAAGATCGTGGAAATGAAGTGTTTGTGAAGTATTGCTCCCATCATTATGGTCATGGGAAAGAAACTTCTTTTGTTCAACTGTCAACTGAAGAGCAAAATGCTATACAAGGTAATATAAAAAACAATAAATTTCCTACTTTTATTAAAAGATAATCTGTAATGTCTAAACCAGTTGACAACCAACAGTTGTCTTTATCCACTTGAGTGCGGTTCTGCTACAAATGGATTTTGTCTATATGGGTCATTCTCTCAAAACAGGAAAAATACATGATACCACTTTAAAAACAAATACGAAAATAATTAATAGCCTTTTGATAATTTTTCCATGCTCCAGGTTAACCTTCTCATCGATAACATATTGAGTTTTTCTTATATAATTATGCATTTAAAAATATATCAAACGTCCAAAAGTCATTATCATGGCTTCTCAATAGAGCTATCTTTGCTGTTATAAATGGTAAATGAATTACATAATAATAACACTAGTTTTCCTACAGCAGTTAATTTAACCTATTTATGATTAAGTCTTTTATACAATGGGAAATAATGTTGTAATTTACAAGGTGTCCAGCTGTCGGGAAGTATGCTTGAATTTTTTGCTCCTCGGAAAAGTCAGGAATTATGCTTGAAATTCCTATTTAATGTTGGATATTTTGGTCTGAGTAGGGAAATTTTATTTCCTCTTCATTATCAGAAAAATATTCTTATGTACGCTACAAAAAATTTATAACTCTGGATGCAATTCTTTTGCAAATCAGCAAATTTCTGCTTTTTTGTTTAAAATTTTACATATTTTCCTGCTTTCTTTACAAATTTCAAAGAAATTCAGCATTTTCTTACAATTTTCTAATTGTTCTTGTGGACAGAGAATAATTTCTACTTCTCTCGGAAATTCTCTCTTGCTTTAAGCATGTTTCTACTCCGAGGATTTCATATTTTTTTACTGAAGTTTCTATCATGCACGAGATAGATGGGAATTAGCTGTGAAATTACCTGAACCACAAAACCTGCACACGTTCAGACTTCGCCAAATCACCAATGAAATGAATACTTTTCCCCTCATTTTTCTCTAATGTTATTGCCTTTATCTACATTTTATACGTTGATATGTGAGGACCATTTTGCTGAACGTTACGGTGAAGAAATTGCCACTTTTCCTTTGATTATGGCAAGTGATATCACAGAGAATTACATTGGATTTCGATAATTCCTGAGATCGATAGAGATCTGGATTACAATTTTATTGGGCTTCTTGCAAATTTCACAACCACGGAACTTGCTTACGTTCAGACTTTCCTCTGATGTAATGGCTACTTTTTCTGCAGATTGCTTGCTTCTATCGATATTATTTACATTAATATATTATTATTTGTTGAGCGTTTTGTTGAGCGTTTAAATGATCACATGATCGCTATTTCTGCGATTATGGCGGTGGTGTGCAGAGAATTGCGTTGTAGCAAAGTTATAATTTCGTTGGGTGTTACTCTGATATAATAGTCACTGATACTATTGCAGGTATTTGCACCTGTCAGACATGGTACAGTTCAGCTAAATAAGCGGATTTCCGCTCATTTTTTATTGAAATTTTGATTTTTCTTGAGAGCGATAAAAATGTGCATTACAATTTTATTGAGCTTGCTTGCAAGTTTGACAGACACGGAACGTATGTGCATTCAGACTTCCTCAAACATCCAATGTGATGACCAATTTTCCATCGCCATTATTTATGTTGGTGTGTGGTACTTAGTTTCGCTGAGCGTTATGCTTACTTAAGGTCTGCAATTACCGAAATTTGAGTGCTATCGCTGAGATTTACGCTGTTGTGATATAATTTTCGGTGAGTGTTGTGCTGATACAATAGCCACTATTCTGAAGATTTGCGCCTCTATAGTTGCCGCTATCTCCCAGATTCACATAGCTGTGATAGACAATTTTGAAGAGTGTTACGTTGATATAATCGGCTCTATTTCATAGATTTTGAACGATATATTAGGCGCTAACACTGACATTTACGTTGGTTTGTAATGTTCGTGTTTTCCCGATTGTTGCTTTAATTTAACTATCCAGATTTTAGCTGGTACGGTGGCCGCTATTGCTGATTTTTTCGTTGGATTAATGGTAATTTTCAAAGACCCCTAGTAGAAATGTTGATGACCCGAAGTGTAACTTGGTTCAGGCCACTCCTGCTCATGTCTTGTTATTTGATGCCAAAAGAACCAGTTGCACTCTAATCCTGGTGAAGTTCGTGCATTTCTGAAAGCTCACAAGTTCATTGACTTGATCTGATGCTGCTGTCAGTCAAGTGGGATAAGAAACAATACAACAGAAATGTTTGTGACTAGCAGTTGTGTACAAAAATAAAAAGAGCTAGTGCCAAAGAAAACTAAAAGAAAAAACTTCCAAATTTCACATAAATGTTCATCTTGGGGAAAAAAAAATCCTAGGTCTCAAGCAATCCTTCAACTTCTGAATCTTATGCACAAAATGAAACAGCTTGATCCAATATGCCTGTTGCATAGTGCAAGCTATTAAACTGTACACTTAGATTCATTCCCTATGCTTTTTGTCTGCTTAAGTTTAGACCATCATATTTATGACTTAGTAAACAATTTTATACCTCTTTTCTCTAGCCCTCAAGAAAGAGCCTTTAAAAAAAATTTTTTTTAAAAATCTTCCTATTTTTAAAATAAAAACCCAATTCTTATATGATAATTAGCCATTCCTTAATTTCATAAATTTTTCTAATTTCTAAAATTAGCTCAGCACATTACTGGGTGAGGGTATTAACTTAGGAAAATATCCTGATAATTGATCGCAAGAGGGGTCCTTTAAGATTTTTGGGGTGAGCCTTGAAATATGCTTGAATTTTTATCAGAAATTTCGTTGGACACCCTGAATTAGAAAATTTCAAAGGTTTGTCACTAAAAAAATCGTTATTGTCCTAGCATATTGCATTACACTCAATATTTTAAGTACAGATGATAGCTGCGTTTTGTTTTTTGTGTCAATTCCATTAACTTTCATTTCTTTAGTAAGCTGTATGAATAATTATTCTGAACTGCAACATTTTCTTTTTTGTGGAATTGTGAAATTCTTTGCCATCAGAGTTAGGTATAACAGGGATGCCAGTTTTCCTCCTTTTGGAGGATTTCCTTCTTTTTGGTTTTTTATGTAACATTTTCCTCCTCTTTGTCCCTGTCTTGAGGATCCACATTTTTCTGATCTGAACCAGTTTTTCCCGCAAAAAGTATACTTTTCCTCATATCTAAACAAGATTTTCCCTCTTGGCTCCCCTTTCCTCTCAGATTACTTCACTAACTCCTAATATTTGAAATGTAATTATTATATAGTATGAGAAATTTCATTGTATCTTTAAAATTATTGAATCATTCTTCCTGCTTACTCTTTTGTTGAATTTTTGTGTATTCCATCCGCAAGCTTTTTCAACGAATTTTTGAATTTCCTCCTTTTTGCTCTCTGAACACTCATCCCTGGTATAAGTAGAATCATTTTCCTGGCATTTACAGAAAATACTTAGGCCAATAGAACATTGTTTTTATTACAATATAGAATACATAATGAAGTTAACTTTTAGAAAATATATACATCTGCCAGCTTCTAATTATGTAAGTTTCATCATTATCAACTCAGGAAAATGATGTTTATTCAAAATATAATTGAAACAGTTTGAAGATTTAATTTTTTTATTATTTATTTACTATTAAAATTTTTTTGCACTGCTGGTATTTTTTTCTTGTTGTATAAAGTCTAGATAATAACAAAAGATATAAAAGATGGGCAATTCTCTGCTGTACACACAGGACCTTTTTGCTCTTTTTCTATTCCTAAACAAATTATGATGAATCTGGTAATCTTGTTTTATATAATATTAGGTTGTTGCAAAATGACATGGAAAATAATAATTTTTGATACTTTTCCGTTAAAGGGGGCCATTGGCACTTCCAAGTATGGTTCGGATTTTGTGCCAAGAATTGTTTACATAAAATCACGCCAAAATATGGCAACCATAAGCATCCTGAGAATTGTCTAGTTACATTTATGGTATCCTTTTTTAAAAAATGTTTTAATATTGAAAAGTTGCCTGTTTCGGATAAATGACCCATGGTGTCGGCAGTGCTAGAAGTGTGGGTAGACGCGGGGTGACGCATCCCCCCACTTTTCAAGAAAATACCCATGCGTCCCCCCACTTCTAAATACACTGAAATCCATCCCCTCACTTTTAAAAATACGCAATCCGTCTGAAAACTACTAAAGAAAAATAATATGAAACTTTGAATGTAGTGACACTGAGAAAAAGTTATTTAAAGTTTTCAAATATTAAAAAAAAAATTAGTTACGTTATATACATCATACTAGTGTTATAAATATGTATTATACTAATTTGCGTAAAGATATAAGTATTTTTATTTAAAAATAATGTTCATGTGGTCAACTTTTAACTTTGGATGAACTTTTTTTAAATGTTTTGGAAGAAATTTCTATTCTTGTTATTTTAAAAACTGTTAAAGACAAACTATTTTAAAAAAGAAACATTTTAGAATTCTCTATTAATTTAATTTCATGAAAGAATGCACATTTGGAAGTACTATTTAAATCAAACGAAACTAACTATAAAATCTCAAGTCGCAGAATATTCATTAAAATAACAATGATTTTGGACCCTTGTTCAATGTTAGTGTTTGGAAGTATAAATTGTTTCCTTACTAGTCAATAACCTTTGTGCATCCCCCCACTTTTCTTTTTCCACTTCTACCACTGGTGGCCGGTCGTGTTGATGTAATGCTAACTGGAAAAAAACATGCTTCTTAGAAAAATAATTTGACTCGCAGAAGAAATCTTAATCATTTTGCTACTAATCTGTGACTCTTTTGATTAATGAATTTGCCGACCACCAGTGTTTAAATTTGGGTATAAAATTCCTTTTAGCAAAAAAGCTAAAGTTGCAATTTTTTTTTTTTTGTGAAATGCTAAAATCGTACGAGTTTTATCTTACTTGAGTTTTAATCTAAAATAATTAAGAAACTATTTAATGTAAATTCATTAGGAACTGTAATTATAAAACTACTTCATACCAAATATCAATTGGAACAACAACTCTCTTTAAATGTCTGTATGACTCTTTTAATGTTTTTACACTTGTGTCAGGGAATTATTTAATTACTGTATGCTACAATATTTTCAGATACATATATTTCAGCTTAGCATGTGTAAAAAAGTATGCATTAGTCTTTTATTAAATGGCTTATGATTGGCATCTCAAAACCATTCAATCCCTCTCTTTATCCATGAGAACAAATACTAAGTGCTATTTCACCTGGTACTTTAACTTTTTTCATTTGATTTATGAGGCATGCTTTAAATTGGGTTAGGTTGGCAGTAACCTGAACTAATGTGGGGAGAAAGTAGTTAACCAAATCAATTTTTAATCTGTGTTGCTTTAGTTACTCAGAGTTGTGGGAGGGGGAAATTTTGCATTGAAACACCTCTCATTGACTAAAGAAGTATTTTTAAATTTTCACTTGTATTAAACAATACTTATTTGAATAGAGTTTTTTCTGTTTTCAATAAACTAAAAAGTTCAAAGCCATCCCTTTTAATTTAGAGATTTAAAATTCTGTGTCCTAAATTTATGATTAAATTCTATAATACATTATAGGAAAGCATCGATTATCTAAATACCAATGAATCGAAACTATCCAGTCTGCAGATTCAAAATTTTGAAGCCGATCAAACGGTATAGTGGTTAGCGTGCTAGCTTCTAGACTGCGAGGTTGCGGGTTCGAGTCCCGTGTAAGGCATGGGTGTTTGTGAATGTATGTTGGCTTGTCTAATGACGAATGTTTCGGCACATTATAGCCCTCGTGTTGCTGACAGCGCCAGATAATCTGAAAACAACCAACCAAAATTTTGAATTTTGTTTTCTAAACTTTAGACCCACTTAAATGCAAATATACTTCTAGTAAGGTTATTTGTAAGATAATGGGTGTAAAATGTTGAGTGTACTAATAAGTTCCAGCCGTTATCTATAAAAAATTGGGAATTTATTGTGAAGGAATGGTACATTATGTTTTATTCAAGGTATTATCCACCACTAGCCACTACTTTACCCCATCTATCTGGCAGCATTCATATACCACGCCAGAAGAACTCTTCCTCCTTTTGAGGCTATCCATGAATTAACCCAATATTTAGTATCTTCATATGATTTAAAGCGCTGCTTAGATAAGTCATGTGCCATCAACCGGAATAAGTGATTATTGGAAATTGCAATGTCTGTGAATACGGCGGGTGGGGTAGGACTTCCCAATTAAGTGTTGCCGAATAAGTTTTGACCAGTGCCGCAATGCAGGCGAGTATTATCATGTAGGAGAATAATTTTGTTGTGTATGGAGTAGTTCTTTGAGTGCTCAGCTCAATTTCATTAATTGTGTTTGGTAGAGAGCTCCAGTAGTGATTTTGCTCGGTGTGAGCAACTCATAATACACGACACCAAGCTAATCCCACCAAATGCACAGCATGAGTTTTTTCCATGAATATTCGGTTTGGCCATCAATGTTGGAAGTATGGCCCTGTTGTCCCCATGATTATCTCTTATTTTGGTTATTGTAGTGGATCCATTTTTTATCACCAGTGACTGTATGATGCAAAACACCCTTTCTTTTATGCTTGGTAAGCAGCATTTCACACTTACAAAATCGGCGTTCAAAATCTCTCAGCTTCAGTTCATATGTAATCCAATTTCCTTGTTTTTGAATATTTCCCAATATTTAAAAAAATGTTAAATTGCTTGTTGAATCACTTCTAATGTAAGTGCAAATTCTTCTTGCATTTGCACAAATTTTTGTCCAATATTGCTTCCAATTCTGTGTCTTCGTACACTTTCGGCCTTCCACTACGTTCTTTGTTTTCTACGTCAAACTCATCGTTTTTAAACTTTTGAAACTACTCACAACAACTTTTTTCACTTAAAACAGTTTCAGTATATGTTTTTACGAGCAATCGATGCAGATTTCTTTAAATTAAAGAAGTATATTAAAAGTTCCCGCAAATGACACTTATTTGGCACAAAACTTGACATTTTCGCACACACAAAATGATGTATTGCTGATATGGAATCACTAATATCTCGTTGTTATGTTTTTGCCAGATGTCCAAACTTGCGATGTTACGTTTTACATCTGACAATTTTAACATTTAACCTTCTGATGGGGCCATCTTTTCTGAAATGGCTGTAACTTATTTGTACTCCCAATAAATATATAGTTTTGTGTTTAATATTGTTGTTTCTTTTCATATAGTTTCTATGACATTGGTGTAAATTTTTTTTCATAAATGATAAATTATCTGAAAAATCTGTTATCCTAACATCTCTAGTCTCGAGCTGTTTTGGAATAATTGATGCTCTACTGTAATTTATATTCTCTATTGAACTTTTGTGTATATAATTTCAGTTAGTTATATCTTAAACTAATTAATCTTGTATTTTAGAAAATGTATCTAATGGCATCCCCTTTGAAAACCTCCTGGATGACATACGTGAAAGTTCATCAAAAGATCATCACCAAATGGGTCTTCTAAAGAAAAAGGACATAAAGTTCATTAACAATGCCTTCAGTGCTCAAGAATACAGTCCAGGTCTGAGTGATGCAGAAAGTGTTGACAGGTGGGTTCGTCTCTGTTGCCAAATGGAGGATTCTCCTGTTCTCTACTACAAACAAGAGGATAGTCCTCCTAGCAAGGAAGAAGAGTTTACTCTTGTCATCATGACTGAGTTCCAAAAACAAATTTTACTGTCTTCTGAGAAGCAGGTGGTGAGCGTCGACTCTCTATACAGGAGGAAAGGAGGTCGATTTTATCTCACATGTCTCTTTGTGATGGACGAATGTGAAGTGGCTTTCCCAGTAGCTTTTTGCATCAGTCACAAGGTGGACAAGAGGGTGATAAAGCAGTTTCTTTTATGCATAAGAGAATCCACAGGCCCTCTATCGTGCTCGTACTTTATGTCGGACTGTGAAAGGTTTTATTACGAGGCCTGGGTAGAAATCATGAACGACGAATCAAAGTGGTTGTGGAGCCTGTGGTATATTGACAACAGGTTCCGAGTCCAGCTGAGATGTTACAAGGGTAATGTTGTTAAACGAGCTGAAACTTATAAGACGATGAGGATGCTACTTGAGTGTCAGAATCCAAACGTGTTTGAAACAATGTTCAAGAACTATGTTGATTCACTGATGAGCGATCCACAGTCTAAGAATTTGGGAAATTTCATATTGCAAAGATATAGCAACAATAAAGATATCTGGGCTAATTGTTATCAGAAGGACATCAAACTAAGTACAATCCTCAACTTGGAATCCCTCCACCGCACACTACGGTACTGCTGTAGAGAAGGGCGGAAAAATCGTCTGGATAAGTTCATTTTTGTGATAATGAAGCTGGTGAGGTACAAGATGCTGGGCCGCCTAACGAGTATGCTAGATAATGAAAAGATCAGCCTTGCTATAGATGCGATAGATATGTGCCACGGTATCGGTGTAGACATTCCGACCCATCGCATCTCTTCGCTGTCTGATAAAATATGGCTGATTACGGGTGATGAAGAGGAGGAAAATGTGTATGTCTCTCGAGAGTTTGATTCATGTCCGGAGCATTGCGCGCTGAAATGCATAGAATGTGATATCTGTGTACACATGTTTTCATGTAGTTGCATGCACAGCATGATTAATGCAAACCTTTGCCAGCATATCCATGCTGTTGTGTGGAAGTTCCTAACTCCCCACTTTTCTCCAATGGGTTCGCCTTCTCACAACGACGATGATGAAGAAGAGATTGAGAATATCAATGTTTCCGTTGCTCACAGCAAGTCATCTGAACTTTTGAAAGGAGTTTTAAAGAGAAGTCATGAGGTTTACAAAAAAGTTCGTTCCAATAAGTGTACTTTGAGCCATGAGTCCCTGACCGCTGTTATGCAACGGTTGAACGAATGCATTGACATATGCTCTGGTAAGATGGTGAACGACAACCCATGTGACACTAATGGCAAGAAATCTTCATTTGTAGAAAACATTTCATATGGAAATAGTTCACCCTCACAACCTTTTATATTACCAAATACACTTCCAACCATGTTGCCTCAAAGTCAAGGACTTTCCCAGTTTGTTTTGATTCTCCCAAATAATTTCAATAATGGGGCTTTTGTACCAAAGTAACCCTAGTAAATATGGTGTGTTCATATTTTACTAATATTTCTTGATCAATACTTCGTATTCATCTTTATTCAAAAAATAAAATTTTTAAAATAAAAAAAGTAATTTACAGTTGTCAATTCAAAAATAACCAAAAATTCTAAAAGTTTCTCAATAAAAGTGAATTAGATTATTAATGTATAATAATCTGTTTATATTAATAGATTCGACAAAGCAGGCTGTATAATTTGGGAGTCATTTTATAAGTTATTAGGTTCACCACAGTAATAAGCTTTTTTTCTGGGATCATTTGGAAAAAGATAAAATTAATTCAAAATTTCCCTAAATTTCTTTTTCACTCACCAAAAGTCAATGACTACTGATTAAAGCTGGCAATTTTAACTATGACTTGAGTTTTTGTGAACTTTATTTTTTTATACAAGTCTCAATATGAAAATTTTAAACTATGATTGTTTGCTGTTTCTTTCAAATCAGGATAGAATTTATTGTAAATGATGTTGAAAAGTTGGAATTAGTATTTCTGCTTTTCAAAATTTTCATTCAATTTTAGAATGTCAGATTAATACCTGGTTCAAAATGCACAATTTTCTTTTTAATAAACCCTAAAAAAACTATTAAGCACACACAAGCATATGCAGGCAGAAAACACGAATTAACAGCTACCAAGTAACAATGTTTCATTTCTGGGTTATTTTGCACGGGATAAATTGATGTAAAAGTATTGCAAAAAGAAAATCTATAGACCTATTCAGGCTAAAGAGTGATTTTGCAAAAACTCAAGTTCAGTTTGTCAGGTTCAAAAAAAAAAAAAAAAAAAATTAACCACAACTGCTTGTCTGCCAGCATTTATGATTCTACCAGTTTATTCTGGAAGTGCACCTAACAAAACAAAAAATTCATAAATGTGTTACTAAGATTTTTAATTCGCTTTGCAATTAAAGTCTTTTTGGGCACAAGCCAGTCAAAACCAGAAGAAAAGGAACACCTTTTTAAAGATTTTAATTATTCATTATTTTCTCCAATTTCTCTCTGCAGAATTTGAATATATTCTTTTACACTTCTGAGGCAACAACACGGCAAAAATTCGTAATAGGAAGCTTTTTATGAAAAATCAAAAAGCCATCTGAGCTTAATTAAAATTTTGCAGGTTCCATTGCTGACAATGTTACATGATAGTGGAGCGCTGCTGCATTCCAACACTTATTACTTCAGAAACTACTGTATTTGTCATTTGCTTACACTAACAAGAAAACCATATTTTTCTCTTGTGGATGATGCTCCTTTTATTTATTAGTATGGTTACTTAAGTATAAAATTTTTCCTCTAAAATAAGTCTTTATTTTCTTTATTATTATTATATTTTGCATATATGCATTTCACTTTCTTTACTATAATATAAAAGCTATATTAACAAAACAATAAACTTTGAAGTATGAAACACATAATTGTTTACCTTTAAATACTCTCAAATCATTGATACATTTTCTATGAGAATGATCAGTGTTGTTATTCTACCTTTGTATGTTTCCATGAAGGAAAATGTGTATATTTTATTTATATTATGCACTTTGTATTTTATGGGAATATAAGTCATCTGTATATTAATCCATTTCTACAAGTGAAAGCAAATAAAGATATTTTGTTTTAAAATTAATATTTTGATGTGTAAGTTATTATTTCTAGTCATAATCCAAATGAATCGCTGTTTGTAAAATGGGATCATGGATCTTTGAAAACTATAAGATCATGCCCTCTTTTATATTTAGTGATTCAAGAGTAAGGTTGCTTTCTTGTAATATTCATTTTAGTAATAAGACTAATAAATGCTTGTGTTGACTTTTAAACAAAGTTTAACTGCAAGAA
The DNA here is from genome assembly GCA_963978545.1 of Linyphia triangularis. Taxonomy (NCBI): domain Eukaryota; kingdom Metazoa; phylum Arthropoda; class Arachnida; order Araneae; family Linyphiidae; genus Linyphia; species Linyphia triangularis. Next base: position 51,056,156 of record OZ021729.1, on the reverse strand, counting down.
CTGTTGGTCAAAACTATTTACTTTTCATCTTAATAGATTAAAATTGTTATAAAATAGCAATTTGTTCAATAATTTAGATGGATTGCTAGCCTGTTCTTGTCCCATACACCTAATGCTTTAGTATTTTGACCACAATATCTGTTTACTTTTAAAACATGATTTATTTTTTTGTACACTGGGTATAACAGCAATAGTAAAAAAAAATTGAAGGTCAAATAAATGGACGATTTTTTTTCATCACACTTTAAAAAGTTTTTATAAGCTTTCTCATAAATTAATAAAATACAACCATTAGTTATTTTCCTTGTTGATTTTGTTAATGGTCTTCTATATCTTTCATGTATTATAAACAATACTTTGACAGATATTGTGAGCAAAATAAAACGCATAATAAGGCTTTTTAATTTGATTTTTGGAAAAGGATACAGTCGAACCCTGTAAACGCAAAATCGATGGGGCCACCAAAATTGTGCTTGTTAACCAGAATTTCATGTTAAACGAATAAATTAACGTTAAGTTTTAAGTACGGAGAACTGCTTTTATTTTGCGTTAAAAGGGATTTCACGTTAATGGGTTTGACTGTATCAGGATAATATCTTAGTTGAATTGTTAAATCAAAGTAAATTTTAGGCTTCCACAGTTAAAGATTTTTTTTAAATACTTAAAGTTTATTTTTCACCAATTTAAATTTTCTTTCACTATTTCTCCCTGTCTAAATTTAACCCCATATCTGCCGCAGTATATATATATATGTCTTGCTAAGGATTTTAAATTAATAGATATAATCAATGACACATTTGTATCTGTAAAGTAGTATAAAGCATTTGCAGATAATTTATTTTTACAGAACTACAATTTGTAAAATTAAGTTTAATATATAATTTGTAATTTAGCTTATATCATATTTTAAGTAAACTTGCCTAACTTTACATATTGAATGTTATATTAATCAATATGAACAAAAGTGTAGCAAAGTTTTACCAAACTAATACATAACAATATTTCAAATTAATACTAAACAATATAAAATAAATACATAAACAATATACCCTACAATCAACCTTAAATTTTATTCAATCAAAATTACTGAAAAGAAAAGCACAATTATACTAACCTCATTATTAGACTCGCACATGGTTCCAAAACCACAGGAGAATCGGGTCGCTATCTTTGAAAGAAAGGTTTCAAAAATTAGCTACTAGACCGTAAAGTCCACAGTATAAATTTTTAGTTTCGGCATGAAGTGTCTGATCTACTTTTCTAATTGCTATTATCAGTCAAGTTGATCTAGTCAAACATAATCTGAAAACACAATTTAAAATAGAGGGTGGTCCACGTCATAACCACTTGGACACATCTAAAGGCAAGTTAATGTACTAGGAGTATTTAATCTGATTATGCCATGCTAAATCAGTTAGACTAGGTTCTATGTTCTGAGGATTTATATATAATGTCAATACTTGTCTTGATACCTTTCTTTCAGAATCTGAAAAATTAGATTCTGTGAACCGTCCTGTATCTACAAATGGATTGTTTTTACTTTCAATTGCCCATATGTTAACATAGGATAATGAAAGTGTTTTAGGTCCAAAAAAATTCTTAATTTTTTTGTATTTTTCCACGTTTTGGAACCTCCTAACTTTAAAAAGTGTTCTAGAAAAAATGTTTGTCTGTATATATGTGATCTGCATAACTCAAACGAATTGACCTACGATGTTCAAATTTGATATGCGGGTTAGTAGTGGCCATGAGATCTACCATTAAGGTTTTCGTTAAAATTGCTCTTGTAAATTGAATTGATTATTGCAACTTAAAAGATATTTTCTGATGGATCTCCAGCTTCTGATCGAACAAAATCATCCGACAAAACTGTTTGATATTTTGTTTTATCAAGCCAATACCATGTATATTGAAACCTTTTAAATAAAGCAATCTATGAGCTGCTTGAAGTCCCTAGAGTTAACAAGCTTCTAATATGATTTCTAGAACTTGGTGAGTGATGATACTTGAACCACAGCATGTCTTTGGCCATTGAATTTTGAAGATGGGTACATGCACTAGTATTAATAGAAGTTGTGTCCATACACTTTATTTACCAATTTCCCATGATATGAATGCTTCACTCACTTTTAAAACATTTGCTTTCCCAGTTACTGATGCTAGCTTTGGTATACCAAGTAGTTGCCCTTGTCCTGAAACAAAAATAGGTAACCGATCAACTTTTTCATGTCCAGTAATATTTTCCATTAGTTTTCCATCCCAGTGAATACATAATGGATCTTGGTGGATGAAAATCCTTTTTTACATATTTAGCAACTTTTGACGATGTTGGATTTGTTGTTGCCGATACTGGGTTAATATTAAACTCCAATGGGTTAAAGCCCATCAATTGAAGAATATTGTCAAAATACCAACTTTAGTATTTTTTTTAACTTTAATTAAAATTGACACGTTACTACTAATTTGATACAAGTCACTTGGATATATAGCTGAACAATTGAATATTCTAGTAAAATATTTAATTTATTAAATATATTAATTGCAATGCTTGCTTATAAACTTGCCGGATTTTGTAAAGCTAATAACAACCTATAAATATTATTTGATCTTAAAATTGTAAATTTTTTTTGTCAAATAATGGAACAAAATGAGAGGGATGGTCTTAAAAAATTAACACCATCTAATATTTTAGCTAGCTGCGAGACCATTCATTGCGGAAAACCGTTGTTGGTGTATAGGTTCTAGTTTTTGGCACTTCGCTCACAGGATGGTTCATCGCTACGCAAAATCGAGCTCGCTTATCTCGCTGAAAGTTAATTGACACATAAGAATGCTTACTTCTCTTGTTGAAAAGTTCATTGCTATGCAATCATGGGCTCGCTTCGCTCGCTGAAAGGTTCATTGCTGTCTAAGCATAAGCTTGCTTCACTCGGTAAAAACTAATTGCTACGTAAAGCCTTAATATTAGAAGCCCCACTCCTATCGAGAAAAAAAAATTCCTCGTCAATACAATAATACAACACCCCTTTAAAATATTTTAACACGTGTTTGTTAAAAGCAAAATTAGAAAGCCAAAACTACTTATGTTGATTGGTTGTTTTCAGATTATCTGGCGCCGTCAGCAACATGAGGGCTATAATGTACCGAAACATTCGTCATTAGACAAGCCAACCTACATTTACAAACACCCATGCCTAACACGGGACTCGAACCCGCAACCTTGCGGTCTAGAAGCTAGCACGCTAACCACTATACTGTTTGGTCGGCCTACTTATGTTGAAACTTTGAGAGTTCTAGGCCTATTGGAAGTCGCTTTTTGTGAAATATTGTTTAAAAAACAAAGTAAAATTTTAACTTTCTTTTTGTCAAAAGTCCGAAACTACTTATGTTGAAAATTTCTGGACTGTAGCCCAATTAGAAATCATTTTGTATAATATTTGTAAATTAATTTTAAAAAAAATTAAAATTCTGTTTTTTCAAAAGTCTATTTAGATGGCCAAAATTACTTACGTTGAAAATTTCTGAGCTCTACTCTAATTTTAAGTAGCTTTCTATAGATCCACAGCTTGTTTTATTATTATAGATTATTTTTTGGCACATCTAACAAAGTTGAGTTATTCAAATAATTTATTTATCGAAAATTATTGATTTCAAATCACTTTTTTTTTAAAAGTAAAATTCAAGGTTTGTCACTTTGGTTATTTGGTGTTGTGCAATAACAGGCCAACTCGTGGCAAGGGCGGGATAAAAATTCCAGACCTCACACCTTGGTTCAAAAATTAGTTTGATATAGATGGTTTAAAATAGAAACCGTATCAGATATTAAGCTAATTAAAACAGAGGTCGTTATACTATTACAATGCATCTATCATCAGTGATCATCAACACCATGCTCAACCATGTGCTCAAAACGTGGGAATCTTAATGTGGACATGTGGTTGAAATAAAATACTAATTTTTGGCTCTGCAATATTATCAATAAAGGTCATGTTTGTTACGTCACAATTAATGAGAAAATTGATTAACAAGTTTATGACTAATTAAAAACTCCCGGTTGTTATTAAAGATACATTTTGATTGGCTGTAATGATTAGAGTTGTATTGTATTGCCAATTGCTTCTAATAATAATTTCATGTAAAAAAAAAGTATCATCTGGTATCAACGTATAGAATATAGATTACAAAAAAATGGAATGTAGTGAATGTAAATAACTTTTTTTAACTTTAAAACAATACAATTCGAAGGATTCTTACTAAAAGCCAATTTTTGTAACTACATTATTTTAAGTACTTTCTGGCCACTACTCTTGCCAAGGTTAAGGATTCAAAACCAGAAACAACATTTCTGTTTAGCGAAGTTCTGCGGAACTACCAATTTCTTATCATAATATCTTTGTATAAAAAAAAATTTCGTCTTTAAAACAAATTTTTTTTTTTTAACAACACCAACCCAAAGATTATTTCAAGCTAAATTTAAGAATAAGTAACATACCATGTAACTATTTGTTTTGATTTCAGAATGGTACTATTATATTCTTTGATTTTATTTTTTAGATTAATAAAAAGCGTCTGGGCCATGCAATGCTTATCAGAAAAAAATAACAATTGTGTTTGGTTTTTATTATAAATACCTAAGACAGCTACTTAACCAGATCCAGGCCGATGTGTTGGGGGCGGAGTATGTTGGTTTACTGAGAGCAATGTGTGCTACTTGCCTACATTCTACTGTTCCATTTACAAACATATTATTTTTTACTTTTTGGCAGAAAATACCTTAGGTGTGACGTTTTTGTATGAAAAAGGGTGCTCTGCTTTATCTGGTAATCAAGGGATCGCATGGTCCTTAAAAGATTTCGAAAACTAATTTTCGTAGATTCTTATATAAGGACCCTTAACAAATTATTTTTCATCTCGAGTCTTTTTGGATTTTTTTCTTTAGATTTCATTAGCTATCACTAAATTTGATTTTCCTTTTTCTTCCATTTTGGACCCATCTTTTATTGGTATAGTAGTTTTATTCCTTTGTCTTCTTTAGGTACTCTTCTGTTAGACAGGTATCAGATAAAAACCGCCAAATTACAGTGATAATTCATTCAAACTAATTAGCTTCTGAATTGTGATAGGGTTGCTACAGCAATGAAAGTTCACAAGATTTTTTTGTAAACATTTTAGCTTGGCAATAACTGTGCCAACTTTCAGACCTAGCGGTTTTTTGTACGCGTCTAACAGAAGAGTACCCTTGTTTAGTTCTTTGGAATTGCTGATTTTAAGTGTGAATTGACTGTCGTTGTGAGTTTGGTATTTAAAATTATAATGGTGGGCTAAGTTCTTGTTAGTAGATGTCGCACTTGCTTTTTAATCTGTTATTTACAATTCATTAAAGGCAGATTTTTATTAAGGAAATGCAAGGCAACTGCGTTTTAAATGTCTTATAGTTGAGGAAATACCCAACCAAGGATCTGCAGGTAACAAATGCAAAGTCAAATGCAGTTTTTGCTTCTAAGAACTTAACATTGGAAGAATTCGCTTCTGTCTAGAAGTTAATGATGACTGCAGTACTGATGTTAAATTCAATGAGGTTTCGATTTCCTCTGGGTGGATGTGGAGAGAAAGATACTTGCTGAGATATCAGTACCTCATCATTTGATATGAGCCATAATTGTGGATGTTGTTACAAAGCCGCCTTGCTATTGTACCAGAAAACTAAATAAGCACACAAAAAAATCTAGTGAATTTTGATGACTTTATTTGGAGCTAAAAGAGAATGCATATATATGGTAGAATTTATATGTATAGTATAGTATAGCTGAGCATATGTTTAGTTGATATACAACTGAGTAACACCAAATGTTAGTAGTTTGAGAAATGCTTATCTTTTAATTGCACCAAGGTAACTTACTAAAACCCACCAAATTACTATTGTATGTCTTAATCTGATTATTGGGAGTGCATTAGAAATTCAATGTTTTTCATTAATATTAATTTAATACAAAATTAACTTAGTAAAAAAAAAATATTTGCTTAAATTTTTATAATTTGTTTCAGATTCATGTATTTAGAAAGTCATCTTTAGTTTATAATTATATTCCTGCATTGTTGACTGGAGTTAACCACTTTTGTAGGTCAGTTGTTTTTAACTTGATATTTTCTCAATTATTATGTAAATTGTTTTTGAATTTCAGAACTTTTAAATCTAAATGACAGTATAATAGTACATGTGTTAGGATGGTATGAGAAAAATGAAAAATTATTTTGTAATTATGTGTAACCAACTAAAAAAAATGTTAAAGGATCAATGAGTTTAGTTATCATGTAGCCTTATGACCAACATTATTTTGATTCTATATGGATCATTCCACAAAAAATAAAAAATTTGATCATATTTAAAAAAAAAAAAATTAAAAAAAAAATGCATTCTTAAAAAAAACTTTATACTACTTTAAAGGGAGATATTATCAAGAGTAATAGTACCATTATAATGGTTGGGTTAAAAAATAAGAACTTTTATTTTTAATAAATACAAGGTGTATACAAAGGAATGAAACGATTCTAAATTGTTATATATTTATAAAATAACAAAGATCTTGTAAATAAATCATTCAAATAGGTTATTGCAATTTTAAACTGTAATTAATTATATCCGTCATACTAATATTATTTATACCTAAAAAAAAGTATTCTTTTAGTATATTTTATATAATAAACTTCAGTTACAAGTTCATAATTTTCTGTAGAATGATACATTTTCAAAACAATTACTTATGAAAATTTATATGGAAAAAATACATAATAAGATTAAAAATTGAGGAATTTAAAAACAAATAAACCTATCAATGGGAACATGTGCAGATATTTAGAAAAGAAGAAGAAAGAAAGAAAAAAAAGGTATTCTGAAAACATCCTTTAATCCCCTTTAAAATCATATAAACAGGGACCTAACTTTAAAGTTCACTACCCACATCCACAAGACTTTTATTTTGGTTCATCGAAATGTCTAGAGTTTAAAAAAAAAAAAATTTAAACGGGTTTAATATTTGAGTTAATCGTAAATAGCTATAATATAAAAATAACTTTATTTATTTAACATTTATATGGGTCATTTTCCAGAAACAGGAAAAATGCACGTCACAATACCATTATAAAAACAAGTACGAAAATTAAGAATTGTCTTTTAATAAATTTTCTATGTTCCAGGCTAACTTTCTCATTAATAGCATTGAACTTTTCTTATATAAAAGTATTTATATATAAAAAAATATATCAAACGTCCTAAAGTCATTATCCTGGCATGTCACTAGAACCATCTATGCTGTTATAAATGTTAAATAAATTAATAATAAAACTAATTTTCCAGCAACAATTAATTTAATGCATTTATAATAAAGTGTTTTAAACAATGGAAAATAATTTGAAATAATTTCATAATTTTTTTCTTAAGAAATTACTAAAAAGCAGGTCACTGAGCAAAGCGTCATTGTCCTGGCATATTGCTTTACACTCGATATTTTAACTACAGCAGGCAGCTGCATTATATTTTTTGTGCCAATTCCTAGAACATTTATATCTTTAGTGGGCTGTGTGAATAATTATTCTCAGTTGCCAACATTTTTTTACTGAATTTTGAAGTTCTATTCCATCAGAGTTATGTTTAATTCTCGTCATTTTTCTGGCATCTAAAAAAAAATATATTAAATGTAAAGGAAAAAAATCATATTGCTATATAGAATCCATAATAAAGTCGCCTTTTAGAAAATATATACATTAACTTTATAATTTTTAAATAGAAGTCAGCTTCCAATTGCATCAATTTCGTAATTGTCCTGGCATATAAAAAACACAATAATATCAAAACAAGATAATGTAGGTTTCCCATTGTCATTAAAAGTGCTTAATATTTTTGCACTTGTTTTCAAGGCCTTGAAAATGCTTAGAGGTGCTTAAAAGTACTTAAAAATGCTTAGAGGTGCTTAAAAATACTTAAAAAGGCTTTGAGGTCCTTAATTTTTGCAGATGTTGTGTGCTCAACTGCAAAATTTATAAAAACACTTCTTAGACTTGCTATCCCTGCATGACCACCACTTATTTGCACCGTATCGGAATTCTCTGACATATTTGTATTATGCATGCACCAACTTGTATGTCTATTGGTCTGTATTTGCTGAGTGGAGTGGAATTCGAACGAAGGACTTTGCACTCTGTACGCACTGTACTTTGTGAGAGGAGCAGTGTTTGTTTCGCAGGGCCAAAAGAGTTTTTTTACCAGCACAGCGAGAGTTTTTTTTTTTTTTTTAGCAGAAGCAACTTACGAAAACTATGCCTGGAAAGTGCCCATTTAATATGCTTTGGTTAAAGCACACTGCATATGAAAAATTGATTGCAACACCAACAAAGTCTGTTCATAAGACAAAATTCAAACTGCATGAAATATTTTGATTTTAGTAATATGGGCCAAGCAGTTGTGAAATCACACATTATATATAGCCTAAAAACAAATTTTCAGATTTTTTGAAAATATTTTTTCCTGCTCACAATTTACAAATTTGTGCCCTGCTATTTTTTTCTTCTTGTTGTATAAAGCCTAAATAATAAATATATATATATATATATATATATATATATATATATAACATACATTTACGGCAACCTTTTTAAAAAAATGCTTTAAAATTGAAAGTTGCCTGTTTCGGAAGAATAACCGATATACTTTCTGTACTGGATTACTTTTCAAGTATATCAAGTTTGAATTGTATTCGAGTTGAACTGTAAATAACTTGTTCATGAACTGCACTCCAAACCTAATGGTTACTTACATAAAAGTTTTTGGGAGCGAGTGTTCTCACTTTCAATATTCTAGTACTGACTGTTGCATTTTACTGATTTTATTCTCTAGCTGATAACAAAATATTTTGTAGATTGTTTGTCATGACACATTATCGTCCTCTAACAGTGGCAGTGTGCCAAATTAATGCAACTGCAGATAGGAAGAAGAACTTTGAAACATGTAAAGATTTTATAAACACTGCTGTAACTAGACAAGCAAAGGTAATAATCATTTCATTACTTTGAGTATGCATTTTTTTATAAGTTTGAGCTTTCCGGTTTTCTCATGTCTGAATACCAAAATATTAATTTTAAAAACATTAGAAAAAGACCTAAGAAAAGGCATTTTTTTAGAAAGAAAAAAATTAATAAACAAAGCCATAACTTTAAGCCTTATTTAGTCCAAACTCATGGCTTGAGCATTCAAGAGGATTTGTTTTCAATTTCTTACATTGACACTCTACACTCTCTGTTTGAAAAATGAATAGACTCAACAATAATTGTGAGAGATAGTCCTGGAGTGATTGACAGGCTGCCTGGTGAAAGTTTTCCGTTTTCAGTAAATGCAAGTCGATAACCTTTAAAAAAATTTCTTGAAAGGTACTCCTACTCTTGAAATTTAGTCTGGTTTAAGCAATCCTTGCATCACTACAAATGTATTTTCCCCAATGGTTAGAGTAGACACCTAGTTATGCGTATTACTTTTAACTTTGTATTGTTAAGTTTTGTGATAAATAATAATAGTGAATATTTTTTCCATAGATGGTATTTCTCCCTGAGTGCTTTGACCACATTGCTGAAAGCAAAACGCAATCCATTGAGTTGTCAGAATCCTTAGATGGTCCTCTAATGTCTGAGTATAAGAAATTGGCTGTAGAACATTCCATTTGGCTGTCTTTAGGGGGATTTCATGAAAAGGTATTTTGTGAAAACTTATTTATGTAAGATTTATGAATACTATATGAATTAATTATAAAAACTTTGTCCTAGTACGTTAGCATTTTGTATCGTGAGAATTCTTTTAATAATACCAACATTTTTAGAGTTATAAATACTCTACAAAAATAATTAATGATGGGAAATTCAACTAATAAATTATTAAAAACAAAATTCAGGAGAATGGTATGTTACTTGATATTTTGTCTGCTATTCTTTCTACTTTGGTATTTTGTTTTTCATGTAAATTCATCATAAAAAATATATAAATCTTATAAATGATAGTTAAGAAGCTTATTTTACTCTTGTTGATATGTTTGATATCAGTATCACTATTACTAGACTATAAATAGGATTGTTGAGATTAATGTTTTCTTTCAGGCAATAACGTTTTAGTACTATTTTTCCCAAAACGTACAATACTTTCTTTAGATTTATTTAACTATAAAAGTCCTGCATTTTTGATTAATTGCATCATTATTTTAGGAATATTTTTTGTATTTTGAAACATTATGTTAATTTGCCTTTAGAAATGTTGATTTTTTTTTAAATATAATTTATGTGTTATGTTTTCTTATGACAAAAGCAGCAGTTTTCTTGATTTTATCTATTACTGATTAGATACCTCTCAATTTCAAAGCATTATGAGACATGATTTTTACTTTTAAAGCAGAAAAATGCCCAGGAAAAAAATAATGTTTTCTCTAAGCATCCAAAATGCTATAGAGCATAAATTTTATGTATAAATGCCGATAATCAATAAAAAAACTTAAGTAACTAAATAAATGTTAATCATAAAAAAAAATCACTCTAAATTTCATAAAAAATGTTTAAGTTCATAAAATTTATTAATAATAATTTTATTAGTGTTTTCATAACTATCAAATATATTAGGTATCACTCAATTTAATTTTTTATATCTCTTTATTAAAAAAAAATTATTAACCCAAATGTTATATTTTAGGGTGGCTCAGAAGATAGTGAGAAGATTTACAATTCTCACGTCATTATCAATTCCAATGGGGAAATTACATCTGTCTACCGTAAGATTCATTTATTTGATGTAGATATTCCAGGCAGTGTCCGTCTTAAAGAGTCTGACTATGTTATTCCTGGAAAAGAAATTGTTCCTCCAGTAGATACCCCTGTCGGAAAAGTTGGACTAGGAGTTGTATCCTTTCTAGTAGTAATTTTATATGAAACTGAAGGATACACTGTATTTAAATTGTCTTAATTGGGTAAAATAATAGTAAAAAGCTGACATTGTTATTACAGTCAATCAGGGTAACATTAAACCGCATTTTCAGTATTTTCTTCTTCCCCACTTATGTTTTGATACTATTTTCCAACCTAATGGCATAAAATGGAAGAATAAACCCTAAATTATATTTTAATTTACACAAATTAGTAAATGCTGATCATGAAAGCACCAAATAATAGGAAAATAACCCGGTGCAAAGTTACCCTGACATTCAGGGTAACTTTGAACCACTATCAGAAGTTTCATATAAAATAACTTTTTTATTCAATCTTGGAGTCTAGACTACTTTGAACTAGTAAAATTAAGTTTCTAAGTATTTAAAACATCATCAGTTGCAGTTATCAGTATCATAAAGTTTGGATATTTTAAATAACACCACAAAGAATATGTTAGGTAGGAACAGTGGATGATGAATCACATGAATATATTGCAAAAAAACCTATTTATTATTCAGTTTTAACATACAAATAATGTGAAAAAACAATCTTCAGTTCATTCACTGAAATATAAACTCATTTTATCAGTTAAAAATTTAAAAGATAAATAGAAAATAATAAAACTGATAGGCTGCCCTTATGGTATAAGTTAAGTACTATGGTGTTTGCAAGTCACAATGTGGCACAAATACAAATATTCTACTCCTAATGTTAGAAAGAGTATGACAATATAAAAAAATTTTCATACTTCATAAAATTTCACTTTGGCATTCTTTAGATTAATAGTTTTACATCAAAGAAAGAATCATTGATCTGGGAAACTTATTCTCGTGTTCTAGCTGGATTGGTTGGTTTGTACGTTCAACGACCCATTTTCATGTACAGTAATGGCTAATCAGTACGGGACTTACAGCTTAATGTGGATTCCAAACCACAACGAACATCCATGCCTAATCCGGGATTTGAACACGGCACCTGTGTTCTAGCTGGAATAATAATTTCTGGTGATGATTTTTTAAACACGCCTACTTTTTTAAACCACATATCACCATTGATATTGGACCATTTCCAATATGCACCAGATTTCTTCATGAACCACCAAATATTACGTTGTCTTTTAAGTCAATTTAGTCTGGGTACATTTCTCCATCGTATTGAATAGTTACGCGGTCGTAAACTTTCCATATGCCATAACCAAAATCTAAAATACGTGCATGCTCTGTGTTTAAAATTCCTGCCTCATTGATGTGTTTAACAGCCACCACTTGAACAATCTGACTTTTCAGTAACATTCTCCAAACAATTTGAGCAGTATAAACCTCTATCATGTCCTTATTGTCCAACTTTCATCTCCTCCGAAAATGACAGTGTTGTACATACACTGTCACCTGCATCATCTAGTTCAGGTTGGTTGGTTTATATGTTCAACGATCTACAGCTTAACGTGGATTCCGAATTACAACGAACATCCATGACTTACCCAGGATTCGAAACCTGAACATTTGGCATGCGGGGCCAGAGTTCTAATCACATAACCTTTAGGTGGGTCATCTAGTTTAGGACTTTTACTCTTGCTGTCTCCCAGGAGTTCATATGGTAGAGGACTTTGGACAATCTCATTATGTCCTTGCTATACATATTCCTTTACCATTTATTTTTTGTGCATATAGATTTTTCACTTACTTAACTGAAACACTTTTTACAACCATTACAGGTCGGTAGATTTTTTTTTTTAGTTCTGTGAACGTGTTTCTAATATAATTGGGTACTACTTGAATTCACTCATAACATTTTCATTTTATCGGATTTTGCATACAAGAGAAGATTCTGTAAATTAAATTGCATTTGTATGTATATAAATGTATTTAAAAGTAACCAAAATAAATTAGAATAAAATATGAATTATATGTGTAGCGTATATATTACACACTGTCATCAGCCTAACTTTTAACCTGCTCAAAGTTGCACTGAATATGTCATAAAATTATAGTGCCTTGGTTTTTTGCTTTTTACCAAATGTTAGTAAATAAATAACCATCAGCTACTAACAATTTCACTTTTTCAGAAAAATATATAGCTGATAAAGTGGTAAGTTGATACTTATTTGCATAAATTAGTTGAGTTACACCAACTTCAAATAAGCATTAAAATGGAACTTGAAAACAGTACTCCAAAAAAAAAACTGATGGCCAAATAAATTATATACTATATTGTCAATTTATTTATTAAACTATCAAGCAAAAAGCCAATTTCACAATCGTGCCAGCAGTTTGCAGTAGTGGATCATGAGCAGCTCTTTAAACCCAAAAATACTGAAAACTAGGAGGTGGCGCAAAGTTACACCCTATGGCTCAAAGTTACCCTGAATGACTGTACTCTTTGAGCATAAATTTGATTGAATATTAAAAAAACTGCTTAAGACTCTCATACACAGTTCATGGATTAAGAAAACTTTGGGACTGTCTTAAATTTCACGATTGAATGCTAGTGAGAATGTGACATGAGTTGCTTGATAATTTGTTATAATTTGGCATAATATAACAAAAGGATCTTTTAAGATTATTCAGGTTTTAATGGTTTGTAATTTAACTTTAAATCTTTTTACAAATAATTTATTGTTAGATAATTATATCTTAACTGATGGTGACTATTTTAGGTTAGTGCATTGTTTGCTTTATTTCTTTAAAATGGAAGATAATAATATTGTCTCCTTTGGCTAACTTGTATTTGGAGTTCACTGAAACATCAAGGAATATTCTTTGCTTTTCTATCATAGTTAATTGCTTTGCAATAAGTTGTGAGTATACTTTATAATTTGTAGCAGTCACTTTTTCTATCTAAGTATAATTTTCAGTGGCGGCTAGTGCAGTACAGCCGGGCTGCATCTAAATTTATTAGTTCAAAACTAAAATGATTTATTTTGCAATTTTCTAAAATGAAGACCCATTTCTATGATAAGTGAAAAAAAAATCAGATAAACGGCAATCTTCTTGCCTGAATAATTCACGAGAAAAAACCTGCTTCCAATCAAAGTGATCTTCCTCCGAACACTGCAGCCGTGTTTCCTGAAACGTGATTTGGGCAGTCATGTTGCCATGGTAACCAATGAAAAGCAATAGAAGCCCTCCCTCTAGGCAATGCAATAGCTGTGCTGCCGATCAAGTATTATTTCTAACTTCGGCTGCCCTTGAGAATTCTATGAGCTGATTGGCTCAGCGTATGAGAATTTGTGTGGGTGGGGTGAGTGTGTTACTAAAACGACGCCATTTTAGGACAACATCATTGATTGATTCGCAAGTTTAAAAGAAAGGAGAATGGATTTTGTTTTCAAAGAATAAGTAAGTGTTTTCTTTCTCATCTTATTCCTTTTATAAAAATTGAAAGGAAACTTTGATTTGAGTACTAAAGATTATTAAGATTAAAGACTTAGCGTTCATAAGTGATTGTGAAAAGTGTGTGGTGGGGGGAAACATATGTTTCCAGCTGCACTATCATTTTTGGTCACGGGCCGCCACTGATAATTTTGATAACTCTGGTAGTAATAGATGGAATTTAAAATGTGTGTATTAAATTATGCTTAAGCTTAATTATATGCTTAAATTTAACTATGTGTGGGTATATTAAACATTTTTAGTAAAAACATTGTCCTTAACTTTTTATTTGAAAGTGTTATGACATGAGGTTTCCAGAATTTGCATTATCACTGACCAAAGCAGGTGCCGAAATTCTCACATATCCTTCTGCATTCACCCAAACTACTGGCATGGCACATTGGGAAGTAGGTTTTTTTTTACAAAGGAATTGTTATATATTTTAAATCCTCTATATTAACATCGATTTTGTGTGTATGTTTTTTTTTTGCCAGGAAAATCTGTGGAGGCCTACTTAACCTATTTGCCATTATACAATGGACAATTCCCTCATTTTTTAAAAACGAGTGAAATTAGTTTATATTTATGAAGAATCTCTTTATTCCAAATATTTAAACAAAAGTTCTTTAAAAAAAAAATTAGTTATTTAAATATTAAGGAAAAAAAAATGCCTCCATACCAAAACCAGTCCGATTAAAATAGTAAAAAAAATTTGTGACGTAAAGAAGCTCAATCGTTTCTATTGTTATCATGAAGTTTCTGCCAAATAGTTGGCTTTGGTAGACTATTGCCACATTCCGTACAGGTTGGCGTGATTTGCGAGAAACTTGCAAATCTGGTTTCCGCTGCTGCATTTCAAGCCAAGATGTTTGTGAAGCCGTGACATCACATTCAATGCCAGCGAAATGAGTTGTTTTCTCACCAACGTTTAACAAGGTAATTTTGATTGCAAATTAAAAAAAAGAAAAAGCACATTGAGCAAAAAATTTTGTGTTTATGGCCTTTTCGAAACATTTAGAATTGAATAAAAAAAAAAAAATTAAATGTGGGAATTGTCCATGGAAATGGAACTTGGCAGATAGATTCAATTTTGATGACTATACATTCTATCAAGTTTTGGGGGTAGTCACTGTCACTAAAAAGCCGCTTTTACATACATTTATATTTTCTTGTTACTAATAAATTAACCTGTTGTCATTCAATTGCACTGAAATTCGACAGATAGATTTGTTGTCAATAAGATTGCATTATATCAAGTTTTGCGGCTGTTACTAAAAGACCACTTTTGCACATGCTTCTATTATCAATTCGGAATGTGAATAAACCAACTTCCAGTCATCCAATCAAGTTGAAATTTAACAAATAGATTTGTTGTCAATAAGATTGCAGTTTATAAAGTTTGGGGGGCTGTCACTATCGCTTTTACACATACTTTAATTGCCGCTTGTGATTACTTATAAACCTACTTTCCGTCATACATTCGAACTGAAACTTTGAAACTTGGATAGTTCACTTATTGTCGATGACAATGTTTTCCATCAAGTTTTGGGACTATCGCTCAAAGACAAACTTAATTCAAACATGTTTAATTTGGCAATATTTAATGACTGAAACCTTCCCCTATTAAGGTTGAAGAGACCAAATCTTTGGAGGCCGATTTAACCCATTTGCTATCATACAATCGAACTGAATCTTGGCAAATTTGTTGATACAATCTGTTCACTCAAGTTTAGTGGGCAAAAGAAGTTAGTAAACAGGTCGAAATTGATATTTGTTCGTAGTGGTCAACCACTGTGAAAGCTTGATTTGAGGTCAAAAAGTAGCAATTGCAAATAAAAATTGGCAATGCATATATTCATGCTAAAAACTTTGTTTTTATAGGTTATATTATTACATATCTTTTCTATATCTTTGTATCATGGTCTACTTTGTAATATGCTTATATTTGCATTATTATAAATGAATTATATTATAGTCTCTTCTGAGGAGCCGAGCCATCGAATCTCAGTCTTATGTGGTTGCTGCAGCCCAGACAGGAAGACATAATGCCAAAAGAATATCTTATGGTCATGCCTTGGTATGTGAATATTTATTAGTTTTTCTAAGTATTTAAAACGTCATTGGAACATCTTAAAAAAGTATTTTGCTTATTCAGTGATATAAAGTGAGATTTTATTAGTAGTACTACATTTTAAAAGTTCAATGTTTTTCAGAGGTATCGAAACGTTCCAGTTTCATTGGAAAGCTACCGTTTGTTCTATTGTAATGTCAAATTTCTTCCTTAATGCCTATTTCAGTTTAAACAAATATTGATAATTTATGTGTGTAGAGTTTTTGTGCAGCCTTACTTTACGAGGGCTGTTTGAAAAGTCAGAGACTTTGAAATGAAATATGCATATTCTATATGTATACCAAAATGCATTTTATAATTAAACATAAGTCTTCTTTCATCATGATTAATCTTTTCCAATGACGTTCTAACTCTTTTAACCCTTTAAAAAAAAGATTTATTGAATTCCTCAAAATAAGCATTTATTACATTAATGATCTCAGAATTTGAAGAAAATCTTTATCCACCAAGCCATTTTGTCGTATTTGGGAAGAGAAAATTTCATAGGGAGCTATGTTAGAAGAAGGGTGCCAATTGTTGTAATGAAACAGCACTTTTTCTTTGACAAATAGAGCCATTTTTCTCTCCACTTTGATTTTAAAATGTCTAATAAATCAGCATAATACTGTTCTGTTATTGTGTTTCTCTTTTCCAGACAATCAATGAGTATTATGCCCTTTGAGTCCCACTCCTCCCCCCAAAAAACCCATTTGCCATAACCTTTCTGACCAATGGAAATGATTTTGTCTTCGAAAATGTTCATAAAAAAATCCACTGTATAGACGGTTTTCTCATGCATATTGATGTATCCAAATTTCATCAACTATAATGTAATGCCCCAAAAAATTGCTGAATTGCAGTTGAATTTGTTTAAATACTTCTTTGAAATGGTTACGTGATTCTGTGCTTGATCAACTTTCAGTAATCGTGACACTCATCTTGCTGATAATTTTTTAATACATAAATATTCACTCAGAGTATCGAATACATGCCCATTTGAGATGCTTAAATTCTTAACTATTTGATGTACCTTTGCATGACAATCTTCTAACTCAGTATTGTGGGATTTCATAGCCATTTCTTCACCCATTGCCTCAATTGAACATTCAGGGTGTTCTGCATCTGTTGTGCTTGTACAGCTACAAGGCTAGGTTAAAAAGTGGATTTGTATCATTCTTCATGAATGTATATGCCTTTATTTGAATGTCGAATTTATTGTATGATAGATTTGTTATTAAATAAGGTATCATTTGAATTATTTTATTTATTTGAGTATTATATTGTCTCATAAATTCAACATAGTGGTGGTACAATAAACATTTAATTATTAATTAACAATAAATATTTAATTCAGTCAATATTTAAAAAATATTCATTGTTTGTTATCAAATAACAGAATTTCAAATTTGCAGATTATGTGCTATTGCTTATAAAAATTAATGCTGCATAATGTTTTTTTGGGAGTTATAGGAATTTCTTTTTAAGTCCCACTGAAGTTAAGGAAATTGTGTATTATTACAACATAAAGTAACAAGTTCAATGCCAGTGCATTTTCAAACCGTTCGGGATGTTAAAGAATGAAGCTAATTAATAATTAAAAATAGAGGAGTATTAAAGTTCCTTAACAAGAGAAAAATGCAACTCCAGTGTATTTAGTTCAATATTTATAATTTTTATAATTAATGATTGATATATCAAAGTATAAGGAAATGTTACAATCAAATAAATAATAAATCCAAATTAAATCCATTCTGATTTTTATTTTAGTAATGTAGTAGCTATCTTTAACATTTTTTTAAAGTTTGTTCTAATATTCAGTGTTTATATTTTTTTTGTTAAATTATCATAAATTATATGCTTTTGCTGAAATACATAGCGTTACTAAAGAATCGTTACAAGGCTAGCTTTTGTAACTGCTGCTAAACCACTGTAATGAATTCAGAATTCTTCAAAAAGATCTAGCTCTATGCATAATCATCAACATACCATTGTTAAATGAAAAATGAAACAGAATAAAATATAAACTTCATAGAGTATGTCAATAAATTGCTGTTGCTTTAACTTAATAAACATTAATAGTATTTTAGTAAGCTTTATTAAAAAAACTTATTACCTTTAATATTTTTAAACTTTATGTTTTATAAATATCTATTATCTTTCACAGGTGATTGATCCGTGGGGCTGTGTTATTGCAAGCTGTAGTGAGGGAGAGGGTGTTGCTTTTGCAGATATAAATCTGCAATATGTTAAAAAGATCCGTAGAGAGATGCCTGTTTGGCAACATAGACGCAGTGCCCTATATGGGAACATATTATTACCAATGACTAACCAAGGCAAGTATAATTAATAAACACTATACCATTTTTCAAATTTTAACTAAATGCTTTTTTTAAATTTCGACATTAAAAACTTTCTTTCATTTTTATTCTATGCAGCAACTTTTTTCTATTTATATATTTTATTTAGAAAATTTTCAGGCACATTACTGACACTTTTAAACTAACAATTCTTAAAAAATATTGCTCACATTGCTTTTTTTATCAGAAAAAAGACCCCTGCAACTATTTCTTAATAATTGCATTTATTTGAATGATTATAATTATTAAACAAAATTATTAAACAGATGAAAAACATGATTCCACTACCCATATTTTATTCAAGGGGTTATAGGAACATGCATATATTTACAGTTTAACACAAAAGAATAGTTAAATTTATTCAAGTCTCTTTTCTAATACATTTTAACTAACATACTGCAATTCAAATTGCATGTTTTCTAAAAGGTAAAGGGATTTCAGATCCTAGTAGGCCAAGGAATTGCAAATAACTTTTTAAATCTGCTTATTAACAAAGAAATACCAGAGAACTTTTTCATATTTGCCTAAAATCAAGGAAAATGCATGATTTCTTTGTCAATTATGAAATTGTTACCCATAAATTGATTGCAAATTGATTGTTAAACTTTCTGAATTCATAATAAATTAAGCTTTAAAAGAAATCCAAAAAGTTAGGATTTTTTTGTAATAGATTTCCTACCCTCTTCATTTTTGTGCTTCTTATTTTAATGTTTTTTTTAACTGTTTAATTAAGAAAATATCTTTTATTCTCTTCATGATCAACTAGTTTTTTATTGCCATAATAAACATACTTATTAAAAGTAATTTTTTTTTTTTAATTTCCAAAATTTGTAAACATTTATCATTTTGATTTTTTTTTTATGTCACACTAATAGAATCATATAAAAATTCTTACACAGGCATAAGTCATTGTAGAAAATAGATAATAAACATTTTCAATCATTGAAAACCAAAGTAATGCATATTTCATTGAAACAGTAATACAATCCAGCAGTCCTTTATTTTTTTGATTTATTCCACATGATTAACACATACCATTTTCCTTTTTGCCATTGGTTTCCCTGAAAAGCAAAAGGGGTAGAATTTTATATCATTTTCAACTTGGAAGAATGGGTACATTGATTGGTTGAAAAAGCTGTAGTGCCATTACTGGCTGCATTCTTACTGCTAATTGGCAAGATTAAGCCTGATTTTGAACTTGTGCATTGAGTAGGAAAAGAGACTGTCCAATTTTCACTAGGGTTCGCCCAGAAATTCCTGCTGCTAATGCTTTTGTTTCTATAATTATGAAGATAATTGTTTCTTTTAAATAAAAATATATATTGCAGTAATATTTTGATGAATTTTATTATCTTGAAAATTTCTATTACTAGGAAATAGTGAATCAACGTACATGTTTGGTACAAATGAAATTCATCCTGAATGCATCTTTTACAAAACAAGTTATTCCATGGCTTTTGTAAATAGAAAATGTGTTGTTC
Source organism: Linyphia triangularis (assembly GCA_963978545.1). Lineage (NCBI taxonomy): Eukaryota > Metazoa > Arthropoda > Arachnida > Araneae > Linyphiidae > Linyphia > Linyphia triangularis. Next base: position 51,035,884 of record OZ021729.1, on the reverse strand, counting down.
CTGGACGTATCCTTCCTTCTAAGACTTATATTTAAACTTTATTATAAATCGAAGAGACTGCACATAAATGTTAAAAAATTATTTTGCAACACTGAAGTATTTAAAGTTTAATTTCCAAATATGATGTAGCTTATATAAAGCCAATTTAAAAAGTAACAACTTAACATTTAATTAATTTATATTAATTATTACCTTCATTTATAATATTATTTGATAATAGCAAACATTGAATGCTACATAATCATAACACTAACCATTCCCTAAAGTTTGATAAGAAATGTACTAATAATATTAACTTTCATAATATAAGATTGCAATGTTAAATATTATTTTGAAAATATCTGGTGTATAGCATATCTAGGAAGATGAAGCTTCGGTTTATACAAAATATTTTCATTTGAATTTAACGCAGCATTTTGAATTATGCTTATAATATTAATTAATAATGCTTATACCGGGAAAGGATATTAGTTTAGTTTTATATTGGTGCATTAACAAAGTAAAAATTAAATAAATTTATAAAAAAATTGGAATGACCAAATTGCAGTAAAGATTAAAGAATGTTCTGCCAATGAACCTGACAAATTTTGAGGTTTTTAGAGGAGAGGCGTCAAATCAATTTTAAAAAAAAAATAGTCTTTATAATGGCATCATACTTCAATTTTGTGTTAAATCACTCCTTTAGAATTTGTATCGATTCCTTAATTTGACACCTACTTCAAAAAGTTGAAATTTGTCAGGTTTATTAAGGATTTTTTTTACTTATTTTAGCTCATTTTGAAGGTTTTTTTTTTAAGTTTTATAAATCATGTATAATACATATCTCGAATTTTAAATCTTTAAATTGATTTCTTGGAATTCAAGTTATTTAGATTTATTAAAATAACTGTTATTGAAACTTTTTACATATACTTAGTTGTTTTCAAATTTTCTTTAATTGATTGCATGTTGTATTTTTTATCATATTTTTGAAATCCTCTTAACTGTACCTTTTATTTAGTACTTATTCTATGTTATTAAAAAGAATTAGTTTTTTTCTAACTTAACAAACTAAGTGCAAAATTTCATTTACATTATTCCATTAGTTCCTTTGTTATTCATTGTTTTAATGTTTCAGATAGATATCGAAGTTATATAATAAGTGTTTTGTCATCGACTTTGGGGTATATGAAACGCTAAAAATGGTACAATAAAGAAAATCTATGTAAACAAAAATCTCTTTAACAGTATACATTTTTTCCTATTTGTTGTATGATAAGTAAACATTTTAGAGATTATCTTTTAAAATACCTTCACAAGATATTCAGATGTACTTGTAACACCCCTTCGATGCGCTAAGCGATTGTCAGATTTGAGTTCTACAGAAGTAGCAGATTTGTTTGTGTGTGTCCAAACTGTGCAGAAGAAAATCGAGATTGAATACAATGCTGCAGCATCTTGCATAGCTATACAGGTAAGAAAATTAGTCCTGTTTAACATGCAACTATATTAGCATGTTTTGTATGGAAGATAACTTTAACATGTTTACAATATTATTATATTCTAAGTATATATAGATTTTTCACTTTAGTTGGGAATAAGTAATAGTTTCTTATCAATTTGTAGATCATTATGTTTTGCTCTAGAAAAGTATTTCACTTGGATAGTTTCAAATTATTTGAAAAGATTATCAGATCATAATCACAGTCGTTATGATACTGTTTAGTTTTATTAAGTTTGTAAAAAAGTACTTTTTTCACCTAGATTTTTTAAATTTTCTATGTATGGGCTTAAAAATTATTTCTTAAAAAATCTACAAACTTTCTATATTACTGACAACTTTTATTGCGAGGAAATATGAAATAATAAGGTAAAATTCTCTCTATAGCATTACAATACTTATTTGTGTTGGCAGGTTCTTAATTTTTCTCTACATGTTTAAAAAAGTTTTTAATTTGATGAGTGAATTTCAGATAACCCCTCATGCAGCTTCTTTAAATGTTAGTATAACAAATTCCTTTAACTTGATTTGATAGATATTAATTATTTTCTTTAATTATTAGGATGGCCCTGATGCTGGTCAAACAGTTGCCCATGTTCATGTTCACATACTGCCTAGGAAACCCTGTGATTTTGAAAAAAATGATGATGTTTATGTAGAGGTGAGTACTGAAATTTGAATTAAATCTAATTTTACACAACTACGTAACTTTGACAATAGATTTTTTAACATATAATAAATGTTTTGATGCAACATTCTTAATGTATCCAGATCTGAACTTAGTTCCTGATGCAAGTGCTAAATTTTCTATCTTTGAACCTCTGATACCTAATGAATGTTTATGTAAGCTCATTATCCGGCTTAAACTGGAAGAAATTATGTTTCGAAATCATCTTAAGAAATTTAAAAACAAATTTTACCGTTTCTTCCATGATACAAATAAATTCTTGACTCTTCTGTTATAATAACTATTCAACGCACAATACTTATATCGAAATTGAATCATAAAGATATTGGCTCGTAAAAATACTAGTAAAAAATTCATTTATGATATTTAACACTCGTTCGAACTACATTTGAACTGTGCTAAATGAACCTTGAGTTAATTTTTATTTAACTAATCATGATTTTTAAGATTACAAAACTGAAGCACAGAAGCACAAACTATTTTTTTAAATTTGTTTTCATTCTGTTGACTGAAAAACAACTATAAAAATGGTATAAAATGGCTATGGTACCCATAGTTCAGTTTAGATTTTTTTTTTTTATGAACATAGTATTTTGTGTTTTAAAATTTTATTGGTTTGAGATAGAATTTTTTTTTTACTTTTGTCATCATCCATTTGGGTTTATACTTATGCCCCTTTGTATGAAACGTTTAAAATACTGTTTTTTATGTATAAAGGGATATACTTATTATACCTCCAAATTAATGTATATTTTTCTTCCAGCTTGCAACCCATGATAAATCAGATGATAAAAAATGGAGAACCCAAGAGGAAATGGTGGAAGAAGCCAATAGATTAAGAAAGTATTTTTAATTTATCTGCATTGTGTGATTACTGAAAGAGAATAAAATATTTAGTTTTTTAAAAACGTATTTACATTTCTTCTCAATGCCGATAGCCAACCAAAAGGTATAGTGGTAAGTGTGCTAGCTTCTAGACCGCAAGGTTGCGGGTTCAAGTCCTGTGTAGGGCATGGGTGTTTGTAAATGTATGTTGGCTTGTCAAATGACGAATGTTTCGCCGCATTATAGCCCTCGTGTTGCTGACAGCGCCAGATAATCTGAAAACAACCGATCCCAATGCCGATTATCAGGACCAACTTATTATTGCATTTTTATGCTTTTTATAGATATATTTGTTACTTGCAATGCTAAAAGTTCTTGTTTGAAAATAAAAAAATTCCTATTGAAGAAATAGAATCACAGTTAAAATTAGACAAATTTGGTATTTATAAAGTTATATGATTTTGAAGTTGTGATCATTTAAGAAGTATTCATTAAAAGGATTAATATGTGAAAAGTCTATGATATTTTCTTTAGTCAATATTTTAGGAAATATCACTTTTTTCCACATAATTACACATGTAAGCTATATCATGAATAATTTTGCTAATTTTAAAATTGTTCAATAATGTTACAAGTTTAAAAATTATGTCAAAACCTTTAATAAAATTACAATACTTAATTTGTTATGCTGTACCCTTTTAAAGTTATTCATAGTCAAGGATTATAATGTTTTTATAGCATCAAGGAAAATGCAATATAAATGCACATAGGCACCTGTTAACGCGCATCAGTAAACAACTCAATATTCTTTTAACTGTCACCGTCTGGTTGATTGTAGAGACGCCCTTTTTCTTATATATAGTAAGCTGACAGAATTGTGAAGAGAGAGTTTTGCTTGTCTTTTAGTGGTTTTTAACAGCAATGATTTTAGAATGGCAATACAGGTTTTAACAGCAAGATTGGTTTTGTGTTGATTATTAAATACAGTCCATTTCGTGGAGAGAAAGTCAATGTACCAGCTTTAACAGCGCCAACTTTTCACTTTTATCACGGTGGCGGTACTCTGTGCACAATTCGAAGGAATGGGGGAGGGGGGAGGTCGCAAAATTTCACACCTCTTTTTTCATGATCTACCTACTGAATATATTGAACTTGCCTCTATACTACGCCGTAATTTTTTCTCAAACTGTTTATGACCTGTGTAGCAAAGGCATTTGTATCAAATTAGTCCAGAAACATTTTAGGGGAAAAGTAAGAACACAAACAAGTTTCAATATCATATGTGGTTACTCTTCCGTTAGATGGTACCAGTTGATGCTAAGCCTAAATGTTTAAATTGTACGTAAATGTATCAACAAGCCTGTATATTTATGGTTTGTTATAAGGTTGCTATAGTAACCTTATACAACTGTTTGTTGTAGGAATTGTAAATGATTTGAAGGTTATTAGTTTGAATGAGAAATTGCTGCAATTTAGCTATTTTTATCTGTTATGCCCATCAAATGAAAGAGTATCTCATGCATTATTTTAAAAGATATACCTTTATGATATTGCATTAAAATGAAGAAAGCAAATTTTAATAATTCTGGATAATAATTGAGGACTGGAAATGGAAAACGACCTAGGTCCAAAAAAGAACATTTTTCAGGAGAGCCGAAAAATGAAAAAGACTGGCATCTGCTACTTAGGGCGTTCTCCATTTCACTCCTTCGGGTTCATAGCCTAACTTCCTTACGTTTAGTTTTTAAATACCTTCTTAATATTATTGTTATTTTTATTGTAATAAGAACGTTCTCCACTTCGCATGGCACATGCAACCAGCGTGATCTTTCGACAGATTTTCGAACTATTACTACTGGAGTTCGCATTTTGAGAGTTCTCCACTTTGTTTAGCTTTGTCTTACGGACATTTTTCCGTAAAAAAACGATTTTCGATTTTTTAGGTACGAAGGTCGTTTTCCATTTCTAGTCCTCAATTAATGAAAAAAGAGCCTATAACTGTAATTCATCATTACAAAATAACTTATTCTAATTTCATGCAATACTTTAAAATATATATATTTTTGCAAATTTACACAGATATAACGACAGCACATTTTAATAATTTTAAGTGATTTTCCAATATTTCTGATAATTTGTATTTTAAATTCAATACACTAGAAAAAAATAAGCACAAAATTGAAATAATAATAATAAAAAAAAACATTTCAAAACATATTTACTTGAAATTACAAGTTTTAAAAATATAAGGCAAAACATTATATAACATACATTACACTTACTTGATTCTGATTTGGTGAAGAGGGGTAGATAGTGTCCGTTTGCTTTCAAATATTGCGTTTAATTCTGTTTTATATGATTTTTTTTCCTTTAGAACATTATAAAATGTTCTTTTTATGCAATATTTTATATTGGGGAAAACACATTTTTTACAAATTTTTGGAGCGGGTGCAAAATGATGCCTTTCCCCAGCTGTTGGTGGAGCTCGGGGGCGATCTAAAAATGTAAAATTTGTTTTAAGTTTAGGATTAGGTTTAACTAATTTTACATTTACCCTGGAAATTTATTAGGAGAAAAGTAGGATAGAAGGAAGAAAATAATTATCTGCAGAATTAAAACATTTAAAAAATGAACATTGCCTATTAATGTTTTTTCTAGTTTAATTTCTAGTTTAATTGAATTGAATTTTTAATGTAGACTAGGGGGGTATCAAACGGCCCTCTAGAAGTAAATTACTTTGTCCCCAATCTCAAAATGTTCCGTTACCCGTAAATATTTACAATACCAATTCTTTTTTTTCTTCCAAAGAATTTTATGGTGTTCACAACAAGTTTAAAATTTCAGATTTTCCACATAAAGTTACCAAATTTAGTATTTTGCCTACAGAATTACTTTAATATTTTATTATCTAGAGGAACCCGCACACATTACATTTAAATATTTAGCTCAATAAAATTTTTGGATAGCAACTTAAAATTGTTTATTATCATAGCGGTGATTCACAAGTGAATTGCGAGTGTAGAAAAACAAATGAAGAGCCTTCCTTTTCTTCATTTAATACAAAGTGACAATTTGCATCATATGACAAACGTCCTGTAGAAAAAATCAGACGAAAAGAATAACGGCTACAGCTACAAGAAATAAGGCAAGGTTCATATGAGTCAGGGAGAGCAGGGAAAACCTGGAAAACTCGGGGAAAATAAATCAGCCTTAAAATCTCAGGGAATTGAGAAAAATTCACCCTAAAACCTGGAAAAAGTAATTGTTACTCTAGAAAAAAAAATCCTACTCTTCGGTGCTATTTGTTTAACCCTAACTCGAGGAGTTGAAGTTGCAGAATTATTTTATAACATAGACTTACAGAGAGTTATTCTTAAAGAAAAATAACTTTTTTCGAGTTATTGGATCGAGGTTTGAATATATTTATGGGGCTAAAACTAATTAAGCCCATGATGGAGATAACACGTCTATGAAAAACTCGGGGAATTTTTTTTCTGAAAATGAGTATGAACCCTGTAAGGGTAAAAGTGAATAGAGAAACCAGTTCCTACTTAATATTACGTGATATACCCAGTTCTACTGATGATTTTGATAAATGCAGTGATACAAATGATGCAGAAAACTTCACTTTTTAGGACCATCAACAAGTACTCGAAGTCATCTTTGAAATAAAAGAACAGGGACGACTTTATTCATCCCACACATTATATTTTAAAGTAACCTAATCTTGTTTCACTAGCAACACGCCTAAATACCAATAAAAAAGCATTAATTACAGAAAGTAAGCTAACAATCTCATAAACAATGTGGCAATATTTCTGTTATTACTGAATTTCACCACCTTGGAAAGCTAGTTATATTTTTGCTATCAATATCTCAATACTTGCAGGCTTTATCTCCAATTCTAATTAAATGCCAGTAATGAAACCAAGTATATTTGCCGAAATCATTCATTAAAAGTTCCATTCGTGTAACTTTCCTAAGTGAAACACCAATATTTAGACTAAAATGTTGTAGAATATACCCAAAGTATAACATATTAAGTAGCTATGATTAAATATTAACAAATAAGTCGTTAGGCAATCAAGTCTGTCACCCAAAACAATATTGGACAGTCACCAATTTGAAAACCACGTTGCAAAACTCATCAAGTCTAACAACTTCTAGTTTTGAAACACCAAATATTAATGAATGAAGACCAAGCTGATATTTTTTATTTGAAATAATCCTAGTTTGGATGTAAAGGACTGCAAACTGGTGTAGAGTATCTGCTAGCAGCTTGGGCATTTGTGAATGATAAATTCTGTTGACTCACTGCTCGATTGAAATTGGACATTTTTTATTAAATTTATTTTCTGAGACTGAATTTAAAGGTATAAACATTACAAAATTGAATTTAAAGATATGTACATTGGTCGATGACTAATTTCCGGTTAACAAAAATAGTGATTTTGCAAGTTTTGTGGCTTATAGCAAAAAAGCTAAATAACATTTTCTAATTTTAGCATTAATGAAAATTCTTAAGCGTTTTTCTGAAAAAGCCCCCTAAGCTTAATTTTCTAGTGCATGATTTTTTTCCCTTTATGATATAACTAAGCAATCATGTAATTGGTATTTATTAAAAAAAGTACACTAATAAAAATATTTTTTAGGTAACTGATATGAATAATTGCAATAAAATATGTTATTACTCAAATTTTACTCCCAAGTTGTGTAGCATATATGCTAAACTATACACTAGAAGGTTCATCCTTGATACAGATGGAGTTTACACATTTTTGGAAGAATTATGTTAAATTATTAAAAAACAAATTTTTATGGTAACAGATTATTTCATATTAAACTTATCTGATTATTTCAAACTCATAAACAACCTATATATTGAATATTTGTCGATACATTTTAAATATTAAATAAAAAAACAAAACAATCACAAAATCGTTCTAAAAATGTGTTACATTTATCTGAATTTGTGGTGTGATGGCATTTTAAAAAATACTGAAAGGCAATAAATCAAAATATGAATTGTTTTAATTACTAAAGTATATATATATTCACACCATCATAAATTATTTACATTTCAATTTTGCAAAACAAACTGGCTAAAACAAAGAAATACAAATTAGTAAAGAAAATTATAGAATGCCAAAAATACTGAGTTCAGTTTAGAAGGAAAAACATGAATAGTATTAAAGAAGACATACTTAATAAGATTGGACTTTCCTTAGGCAATTAAAAAAAATTGCATAAAACTGATTAATTGATTTCAAAATTTATTCAAATATATTTATTTGTTTAAGAAAATATTTTATTTCAATGTTACCGTGTTATTGACATTTTGGTAAAAATAATTCAATAACTTATCTTTTCTTAGACAACAATAAATTAAAAGAAAAAAATGTCATTTAAATTGTTGTACTGGTTTACAAAATTTGATTTTTTTCAGATAATCTCAGGTTTTTTTTGGAAATGTATTCTATAACTTGTGGCTTTCGCAGACAATTCCAAGTTTCAAACAACTTTCTCCCTGATATTAAGCAAGTAATTTACAAGAAATATATATACAGTCGTAAGATATCTTTTTTGAAGCTGATTAAAAAGGATTTACAAGACATTTCCTGGCCAAACGTAATATTCTAGCGAACATTCACAAGTAAGGCAAGTCAATTTTATGCTGTGTCCTTTTTGGATACCTTATTATCTTTGGTAGTCAAGTACTAGAAAATAGCCAGGTTTTTTTGCTATAGGAAAATGAAGATTTAAAAAAAAATAGGATTAGAGGAGTGTTAGGAAAATAATACCACCATTAAATCTTTTAATTAAAGTTTTATTTATATAAAAAAGATATTTGTAAACTAAGAAAGTTTGAAAAATATCCAATACTTATATATCATAAGTACAAAAACAAAAATATCCAAAATGTTTTATTTGCTGAAATTCTGTACATAATTAACTTATTTAATGTCCAAAATGATTTTTAACATTTAATATTGCCTTAACTGATTTTAAGTGTTGGTAAGGAAAAAAATGTTTATTTTTACCATTCAATTAAAAGATAAATTTATTAAGATATGAAATAAACCAGGGTAGCCATAAAATTCAGGAAGAAAAGTTCCCTGATAGATTTCTAAGAAATTCCCTGATTTCGCAACAAACTTTTTTTCAAATTCCCCCAACTTTTCCAGATGTTTTGATGGTAATGAAAAGTTTAAATTATTCTGTAACATTAAACTTCTAATGATTATCACCTAAATTCTTCAGGTAAATGGCGCCAAAAACAGATGAGTGAGCAAACGTCCTTCAAAATAGAAAATTTCCCTGATTTTCGTAAAATTAAAAAAATTCCGACATTTCCCTGATTTTTTTTAGAACCTGAAAACTCCATGACATTTCAAGTTTATCAGGTTCTGTGGCCACTTTGCATACACTTGGTATCTATTTACTAATATTGAATAAAAAAAAAGAATCCTCTTCCTAATTAGAATAAGAACCTTAAGAGAAATGAGAATAAGAATATATAGAGAAATGAACTAAGAATATGAAATGAATTAATATTAGAGGAAAATAGCCTTTATTATAGGTACAAAACAATTTTGCCTTGGAAATGCTCACTGTTTTATGAGAAAATTATTTTGAGCCAAATCTTGATTTTTATTTATTACTTTTTCTGTTAGTTTCCGTTATGAAATTAAATGGGAGAAAGCTATACATAAAGGGAAAACATCCAAAAACTAGTTGCGTACTTTTGTAACCGTCCAAAAGCTTCTGCATGTTATATCCATTGGTTACATCAAAATAATTTATTTATCCTTCCTTCTCAAATATACATTTTGGAATGTTTAAAATGTACTTAATTGATTCTTTTTTTAATAAATTGAAGCCAAGAAACTCAATCAACGTTTAAATGCTACACTGGCATATTTCTATCGACTTAAATTATATTCTTGAAACAAACTGCTACTCAGTATTTGCTGGAGAAAGTGAAAATTGATTGAAAAAATTGGAACTTCATAAAGGATTCCTTAGAACTCTGAACAGTTAAGCAGTATCAAAGTTCTATAAAAATAGGCCAGAGATTGTATAGAAGAGTTCTTGTGACAGAAGTCAGTTATTTCAAATTGTGTTAAATGTTTTTTTGCACATATTGTACTTGTCTTATAATACTTTTTGTTGACTTTGGGTTTTGTTACTATTCATAAGGATGATTAATTTTAGGAAGTTAAAAGAAACTCTTGTGTTTATTATGTTACTATAAGACACTTAGAGGAATTTCATTAAAGAACTACAACTACTTTTGTGTTGTACTTGGCATATTATTAGGGACATATATAATATATTGTTGTGGAAGGGATTTGTTTTGAGGGAAAGCAACCTGTGCTTGGCTTGGCACTTGAGACAAATTGCCTTGCAAATTAGGCTGTTGAATGGTTTGGAACACAAGTGGCTGAAGTACATCGTTTTGACTACTTGAAGGAAGAACTGAATTTGAGATAAAAGAAATATTCTGAGGATTACATTGAGGATTCATTGTAGCTTCCTTTCCCGAGTGCACATCAATATATTTTTTCACCTCGCTTAATTTTTGAGTTATTATATTTAGCACTTCATCATTTAAGTTTGCCTTGTTTTCAACAACTGATTTGCAGATATCGCGAGACATTTCAAAAAAATTTCTTAGAAGTGAATGACTCTTATTCTGAGAATTAGATGCATCATTGCTGTTACTCTCTGCATCATAGTCAAGAGCTGGTGACGGCTCTGGAGAAAAGTGATAAGGAGTCAAGAACTTCCACACAACAGCATGTATGTGCTGGCATAAATTAGCATTTATCATACTGGGAATGCAACTGCACGAGTACATATGAATACAGATATCACAATCAGCACATTGAAGCTTGCAATGTTCTGGGCAGGAATCAAAGTCGCGGACTACATATACGTTTCCTTCATCTTCAGACTTTATCAGCCAGACTTTATCCGACAACGAAGACATATTCTTGGGCGAAATATCCAACCCTGCCTTGTGGCACTCAATGATAGTCTCCAATACCATTTCAATTTTTTCATCATCCAAGATGCTCTTGAGACGATCCAACATTTTCATCTTTAAATACTTCATTAAAACAAATATAAACTTGTCTAAGCGAGTTTTACTTCCTTCTGTGCAACAGAACCGTAGGGTTTGGTGCAGCACGTCCAGTTGGAAGTTTGAACCTAGTTTCATTTCTATACGATAGCAGTATGCCCAGAGTTCCATATTGGGGGCATACTTTTCTGATAAGAAATCTCCAAACTTTCTAGCAGCCATTAGTTGGTCAACCAACAGTGTATCAATATACTTTTTGAACATTGTTTCGAAGATATTCTGGCTGTGGCATTCAATCAGTGTCCTCATCGACTTGTAAATTTCGGCTTTCTTACCCTTTTCATTCTTGAAGACAGTCTCTAACTTTTTCTGAAGATGGTCATCAACAAACCACATACTCCATAACCACTTTGAGGTGTCATCCATAACTTCCTTCCAGGCATCGAAATAAAAACTCTGGTTGTCGGACATAAAGTAAGTATAAGATAATGGCCCAGTCGACTTCTTGACAGATTCAAGAAATTGCTTAATCACATTCACATCTACCTTGTCGCTGATGCAGAAAGCAACTGGAAAGGCAGCTTCGCACTCATCTATAATGTAAATGCAAGTAAGATAAAATCTCCTGCCTTTTCTACGATGCACACAATCAACACAGATTACTTTTTTCTCAGAGGACATAAGAAGCTGCTTTTGAAATTCTGTCATGATAACCAACAGGAACTCTTCTCCACCACCTGGCAGGTCTTTTTGCCTGAAAAACAAAACTGGAGACTCTTCTGCCTGGAGACAGAGACGGACCCAATGATGCACACTATCAGTATCAGACATCCCTGAATCATATTCGTCCGTTTCAAAAGCTTCCTTTAAGATCTTTGTATCTCTCTTCCTTAAAGCCATTGGTACAACAATCTCACTAGTAAGATTCTCGCGTACATCATGCAGTAGATCATTAAATAAAACATCACCAGAAGGACATTCTGAAAAATAAAAAATAGAATTAGATATCAACTTAACATACATGTAGAAAAGTTGCAATGTTTTTTACTTATGTGATTTTTATTAACTCTCTAATTTTTATTAACGCTCTGACATTCACTTTAACTCATTAAAATTTCTTTACCACAAACACTGAAATTACTTCTCTTCAGATAATGTTACATCTAAATATATTGTTCCTTAAAATACATGTAAAAGCCACTAGTAAGAGTAGGTGACTTACACCTTCTTAAGTAGGAAGTGTGTCGGAGTCAAGAACATAAATCGTCGTTATGGCAACACAAGAATTTATTAGTCTGCAAGTTGGAGAGTGTGATGCAATGACTTCTGGCGAGTTTATAATATGAAGACCCAAGCCGAGCACGAATCTATGGCTTTTATATATGCAGAATGATTCATGCACAAAAGACATGGAGTGATCTAAAAACTTGTCTAAACTAGATTGATTGATGATTGAACTAGATTGAACCAACCAAATCTATGGAATATCACACTAAAAGTCAGATTGAGACTGGTAACACTAGAATAGGCTTATACATTGTAAAAAGAGACGGCTAATGGGAAATACATTACATACATATATACATTCTCCTCCCCCATCATTATTTGCTAAACACTGTCACACAATCTCTTGTGTTGATTTTTATAAAGAAATTAACCAACTATTAAAAAAAAATTATTTAACATTCGGTAGTGCAAAGTAAAAATTTCTCTGATTACATATTTTTACTAAAAAAAAGGATATATGATAAAAAGTCGCAACACACTTAAATATTGCAAGAGTTTTCATTTAATTGAGTTCTAATAATTATTTTGATTATTTGTTCCTTTATATATATTATATTATTAAAAGAATTCAATGAAAATCACAAACTAATCCTTCAGTTAGATTTCAGTATTAGCTAAAGAGGAAGTCCTAGTAAGGACCATTCTCTATACTTGCTGTTACAAGCTTGTAGCTCAGTGTATTTAAAAACTACGTTGCATAAAACCTTGAAATTTGGCGAGTAGGTACGAAAAAGATCACCTTATGAAATGACATAAATTGTTTTCATTTAATGTCTTATCAATTATAAATGAAAATAGCGAAATACAAAACAAGGTGTAGCCAAAGCTTATGCATTGACGTAAGGATTTCAAATATAATATAAAATATATTAGACGCTATTTTCAAGTATTTAATTTATATCATTTCATTAAGTGATCATTTTAGTACCTACTCACTAAATTTTAAGGTTTTATACAATATAGTTTCTAAATGCACTGGGCAAGAAGATTGTAACATAGCGAGTATAGGGAAAGATCCTTACTTGGACTTCCTTTCAATGCAGAAAATACCAAAATAGGAAAAAGATGTTGCTGTTGGTCATTTGTAACGTTTTAAAACTTGATGAATTTTATTCACAATGTTATTTGGAGATGAATTTAGTCTTAAGACAACACTTATATAACTGATCCCAATATACATTAAAAAATACTAATTTTGAGCCAATCACAAATGCATATTTAATTTCCATTGTCAAACATAGCAAAAAAAAAAAAAAAAAAAAACTGATTGTGACATCATCATGCACTAGTGATTTACCACAGCAGAATAACAATATTCAGATTGCACATAATCAGATACTATTAATTATATTTGGTCCAATGTAAAAAAAAAAAAAAATATGCACTAAAATGTTTATTAACAGTTAGCAAAGGTAACTGAAAGTTAACCCAAATTTTCTAGATTTTGTTCAGTTATGCCTTACTATACCTGTTCCAAAGAGGTTTAGGTATCTAATTTTATTCTCGCATTTTACTACCTTTTTTGTTTACTACCTTTAAACATTAACACTAAGTTGATAGAGTAGCCGAAATTTTCCACATTAACCGTTTAAAAAACTTTTTCATCCAATTAGTGCAGATTTAAACTACTAGCTGTATGTGAAATACTGCTGTTTTTACTTCCCCTCTTCATTTTTGTCAGTCAGCATCCCTTTCCTTGCTGGTTCAATTTACATCATAAGTCGCTTCTATTTTTACCCAACTTTTAAATATTGTTGATAGAGTGATGTTGGCAATTCAATATTTGGCTGCAATTTAAAATAAATATATATCATTAATTTCCTCCCAATTTTTTGCTTTGTTTCCGTTGGATTCAGGAGATTTACGTGCAGTCACTAAACTAGTTTACGGAGGGATGACATCTAAATTAGTGTTGAATCAGTTCATTTCACACTATTTCCTTGAAATTTGGTCACTCGGGTATTTTTTCTATTTCATAAGGTTTCAACTACAGGAAGGTTTCGTAACACCTTTAAATTTCATATTACATAATGAAGACAATCTAAAAATAGTGCTTTGAAGAGCAATTTTTTTTGTCTAAGGCAGGACACCATATGCAATTTCATATTAAATGAATAAAATAATGTTAAGTTTACGCTTCATCGTACAGGAAACTGCTTATATTTTCGCTCAACGCAATTTGACTGTATTAACCAAACACAAAAAACTAATCCATTCTTCCGGAATTCAACATCCGTAAGTGCATAAGCTCATTCTACTAAAAATTGTTTTCCAAATTTTACTGTTTTAAATTCTTGTTTGTAAATGCAGGAATTTAAAATACCAAATAAAAGGCAAAATATCATTTCCGCCACCAAATGTCGTATGATTTGCTCTTGTAGTCAGTGGACTTCTCCTTCCGCGTTTGCATTTTTGTAAATGCCCATGTCTATACTAAACTTCAACTTAACTAGACATCACTTAGACGGTAGATCATCACAGTGCTCATAGGTATTTAATCCATTTTAGCGGAGTGAAGACATAATTCTCGCCAAACCTTATAGTCTTTTGTTCTGTACATGGTTGTGGTTTGGCGAACATTATGCTTTCACGCCGCCAAAATGGATTAAATACCTATGAGCACTGTGACGATCTATTGTCTAAGTGATGTCTAGTAAAGTTGAAGTTTAGTATAGCGTTTCTCAAACCGTAGGTCACCCTTCCACAACCTTTATTAGAAATTTTTTTGGTAAAAGTATAATCTATTTTTTCCTTGCAAAAGTTCTGTTTGGACAGTAGAACTTATTTTAGAAGGAAAGTGCATTGTTCGTCACTGAAAAAGTGTAATGTGCAGAGGATAAGGACAGCTATAGGTTTGGTTTCTAATAAGTGGACCGCCATATTCAAAATTTGGAAATCTCTTCCCTAGTTGTAATTTGTTATGAAATAGTTAAGACAGCACCAAGATTTGTTGATTATTGTTCTGTTCCAAGAATCTTGGAGGTTTTATAAGAAATTTACAGTATCATTACTGTATATCTATTCATTATGCAGGGTGACCACAAAATTCAGGGAAAAAAAATTCCCCGATGGATTTCTAAAAAATTCCGATTTTATGGCACATTTTTCCCCAAATTTCTTCAACTTTTTCAGATGTAAGGTCAAATAGAACATGTATGCTTAAGAGATTATATACCAAATTTTTAAAAATAGTTTTAGTGGTAATGAAAAGTTCAAATTATTCTGCAACATTAACTTCTAACATTTACCACCACAATTTTTCGGGTAAATGGCGCCAAAATACAGAAGAAAATGCCTCAAACTTTCCCTGATTTTCATGACATTTAAAAAAATTCCTCGAATTTTTCCAGAATCAGAAAGCTTCCTGACATTTCCAGGCTCTGTGGTCACCCTGTTAAACTATTTAAAAACTCACCAGCCACTATTTTTTATGGCTCTACATTAATTTACAATACACATGATAATGGTAGCAATTATAAAATGGCGATTGAAAAAGTGAGCACATAAATTTCAAACATGAAGACAATTTTTAAAACAGGCATTAATAAGTTTTATTCATCTAAAGTATTTACACTATCAAACATTATTTACACATAAATTTTATTTAGCAAGTAGCTAAGACAAATAAGAAGCATTAGTAAATCATAGAACATCAAAAATACAATGGACGACGGCCAAGGCCAATACGAGTTTGCTGCGACATAATATGTTGTTGTAAGCGAAGTTTGTAGAGAAATGTTTTTTATTTCCAAGGGGTGCAGTGAGTTTTCTAAAAAATTTAGGCAGGAATTTTAGGGAAAATTCCAGGAACTTTTTAAAGATGATTCCCAAAAATTTGTAGGATAACTCTAAAAATTTTAGGGGTAATTCTAAAAGTTTCAGTGATAATAAATTTTAAGGCTAATTCAAAAACATTTAGAGATATTTTTCTAAAAACACTGCACCCTTTTCAAGCTGACATAGGCTCCTAGCACAGACATTCTTTCAAAAGCTTGTTTCAATAACGGCAAAAAACTGTCAATCTTCAACAAAAAAAAAATGAGTCAAACAACTTTCTAGCAAAATAAGTTATACAATTAAACCTTTATACTATTTTGACAAACATGAAAATTTAATTAAATCCACTATTCTCATCTGGTGGAATAACAGGATTTGTTTGTGAGTTTTGGAGGAAAATCAGTGAATTTTCAAGATTTTTTTTCTTCTTTAGGAATTAACTTATAAAAAAGTTCAAGTACAATTTTAGGAACTTTAGGGAGAAACAAAAATTTCAGGAATATCAAGAATTTTAGGGCGAATGTGATCTATGTATTTTGTCAAGTTTGAATTTTAAGGGAGACTATAAAAAAGAAAAATGTCTACTACACTAAATCAGCACAATATCCGAAAACTTACAAAATTAAAAGTTAGAGAAGAGGGAAAAAAAACCTGTACCTTAACTCTGTAAGAGTAGAAAGAATTGTCAGAGTTTAACATAACCGATAGGTGGGACACACACAATGCACAAAAGACAATACATAAAATAGGGCAGAGTAAAAAAAAAATTTCAAAAATTTCAGGAATATATTTATATCTTCTAGTCTTAAAATGGATATGATTTTTGCACGTGTTGGGAATTATTAGTAAATTTTATATTTTGTTTGTGTTAAGTCCTATATTCCTTTCAAAAATATGTGGAACAGGTTATATCCACACTATGAAATACAGCCCATTTACTAAAAATAGAATTTCGCAAGTTTCTTCTGTGAAAGGGAAATTGGATCTGTGTATAGCTATGTCATTTTTCCATTTTTATTTGATTTGGAATTCCAATATGGAATAATATTTACATAGTAGCCATGCATAAGAATAGGACTCCTTAGGCCAAAAAATATACATTTACAAAGAATCAAAACAGGTACTACAAGTTGAAGTAAACAATGGAAAGGCACAGTATAGTATACATATGCCAAAAATCATTTATTTTAGAATAGTTAAGATTATATTATCTTACTAGATACTTCACACATACAATCTACCAAATGCAGAATATAAGTTTTCACAAGGGAATCGCAAGATGCTGCGCTGCCAATCATAGGTTGCAGCAAACCAACATACTCGTCATCACAATGCATATGAATGGATCTTGTGAGAGTCACTGACCCAACTACATGGTCGGCCACTGCTTGTACAAGTAGGGTTCCCACTCAAATCACAGAATGAAAATCAATGACTTTTAAGGACATAATTAATGTTTTTAAAGACCTTAAAAAATTTGTTTTCAGGCATCGTGTCTGTATACATTTTTTTTATAAAGTATATTCTACCAAAACAGTTACAAGTTGGCGCATGTGCAATACAAATATGTCAGAAAATTCCGATATAATGAGGATAAGTGGCGGACACGCGGGGATAGCAAGTCTGAGTTGCATTTTTGTAAATTTTGAAGTTGGTCAACATACACAAAAATTAAGGACTTTTAAGGACCTCTAGGCATTTTCAAGGCCTAGAAAACAGGTTCAAAAATATTAAGCACTTTTAATGACTTTCAATGACCGTGGGAACCCTGACAAGAATCAAAGAAAAATTACAAAATAAATTATTCTGCTCTGATGTAACATTTAATGAAACATTATCACAATTGTCTTTTTTTAAGAAAGGAAATGGTGTAAAAAAAATATCTTCATGTCGTTAATATTTTGTTTTTAGACAAGTAAGCTTCTTTTTAACTTGCTGGTTTTTGAGCAAAAAGTAAAAAGTTTTGTTTTTCTTCAAATCGCTTATAACGCCCTTTTTTTAAGTTTGATATGACTTCTTTCATATTTTCAATCTGCTTTCCTTGTTGAGCAATCGTTTCATTCAGACTTTTAATTCTTTTTTTAAACCTTTGTTCCTTTTCCAATAGGCGCTCTAGTTTCATCTTATTTTCCATTTTACGAAGACCTTTGAGAGCGATTTGTCGTTTAATTTCTAGTGTAGGATCATAGGTTGGTTCATTGTTTGAAGCTGGTCTTAAATATTTCGGGGGATTAATATCCTTTGGAACAATGTCAGGTTCTTTTGATGCCAATTTAGTCTTCGAAACTGGTGTTATCAGGGGAGGTTTCTTCTTACTTAGTATCTAAACAAAAAAACAAAAAAAATTTTTAGAGTTTATAAAATATAATACAAATTGAGGTTAAAAACATTGTATTTAAAAATTCATTTAAAACATCATGAAGAATTGAAAGCTTTAACTGTTTTTATAGATTAATTTCAAGCACAGTTTTTGTGATTTGAAAGTACTTTGTTATTAAGGTTTTTGTAAAACAATTAGAAAGCATATTAAGTAATTTTTTAGGGCCCACACACTTTTTTATAAGAATTTCACTCTTAACCCAATGTTGAAGAAGTGTAAAATTATTTGTATAAAAATTATAAATGAATATATAAATTATAAATGCTTTTTAATAAAAAAATTGCAAGGGAATGCTTCTGAATGTTTCATATTTTCCATTATTCACTTTAATTACTGTTTCTCAGTAGAAGAGTTAATCTCAAAACCAAATTATGATAGTTTTATTTAAATTGACTTCATAAAAGTTATCAGATAATTTTTTTTAACCCTTTCAGAATGTATTAGTTTCAAATAAATATAAATTGTATCATTAATAAAATGTGTAAAAATTCAAAATGGAAGATACTTTTCTTAAGAATTCAACCACTTTAACAGTTTCAGCTTTATTCCAGCTAACATTCTTCGACAGTCTTTCAAATAATTTAAAAATGCCAACAATTTAACAATAACCTAAAGCTCATTTAGACCAAAATGTTTAAACAAAATAAATTTTATGGGTTATTTAAATGTTTTCATAACTGATCATTTATGGGTACTATTATAAGCATACTTTCATAACATACTATTTCATAAATCTCCGACTTTTTGAACAAATAATATATCCTTAGTCTGAAACTGATGTTTCTTTTAATTTATTGATATATAACTATACAAATTATCCAAGAACAGCCACTTCTAGTTGATGCAGATTTGTCAAAAACTACAAAGAGTTTGCTTTCCTAAAAGAAAATTCAGAAGGATGTCAAAATCTGTGGTCAACATCATCGCGTGGTCTTTGTGAGTATTAAATTCTTTTTCAAACTTTTATGACTATAAAAAGTATCATCCAGGAAGTTGAAGACCACTGATACCATTTTAAAATTTAATTATATAATTGTTAAAACCATTCATGAGTATTATTTTTATAATAAAAAACTCCCCCAATATTTATTTGGATATCTCGCAAAATGTAAATCTGAAGTATTTTTAAAGTTTGATTTTTTTTAAAAACTATTGGGATGTTTTATGACTTTTATTTTAACAAAGATTCAAGCTTCCAATAATAAGTCCTTTCAAAACTACTTGTTTAATTTTTTTACGACACTTAATGTTTAAGTTACACTGAATATGCACCTACCTTTTGCAACTCTTTTGGGAATCCTTTGAAAACAGTTGGAACTGCCCCCTTATGGAGACGAACCATCAGTGTAGAGCATCTATCAAACATTTCCTCAGTGAAATGCTCGGAACAAAGCACACTTATGGATGAAGGCATCCAATTTGCTCTTCGTACTGCTATTATCCATGCCCTCCTTGCTTCAGGATCTTTTGGAAAACTGTAAATAAAATAAATATTACTGGCACATTTTGTTTTTGATACATTCATAATCACGTAACATTAACATTTATTCAAATAGCATAATCAAGGATCTATCCAAGAATGTTCATAGGGTATTAGATTAGATTGAAAAGATATGCAAAGTCATGTGTACTTAGGCCTGTTGGTTGTTTCAGCTTAGTTTCCACAGCCCCTGCATAGTCAATTTTCAACAACTTTCATCGTTTTAATATGATTCCTAAGACAATAATCGGTTAGCAAACCAATCATGATTCTACAAGAATTCCTGTCCAGTCCCAGTTTAAAACTTTGTGTTTGGTTTGAACTTCCTTTTAAAAAGTATTTCGATTGTCTCATACCCGGAGACTTCCTCCATGTTAGATGAATTTCTTTATTAAGACTTGATTTAATTGATCCTCTGACCTCGGTACAGGGACAAATGGCCCAAGAGGCTTTTTGGATGATCCAAGCTAGGCCAATTCATCAGCGTGTTCATTGCCCAGAATCCCACAGTGTCCAGGAACCCAAAACAACGCGACTTTGTTATTCCTGCCAAGATCATTCAGATCAAGTTTGCAGTCAAGCACAAGTTTAGAGTAAAATGAACCTGTTTTCAAGTGCTTCCAGCGCTGCTTGACTGTCTGAACAGATAACAATGCTTTTGCGTCTAGTTCTTCAAGTGACAAGTTCTTGGACGCAGACTAGAATTGCCATGATTTTTGCCTGAAAAACAGTGCAAAATTCTCCTAACTGTATCGAGAAATTAAAGTTAGGTTTGATACTGTATACCCCGGCTCCAGAGTAGTTGCCAATTTTTTCATAGGGTATTTGGAAATGTTTTAATAATTTTGGGAAAAAATAATACATTCAACAGAAAATCAAAGATTTTCTTCAAAAAGAAATTATTTAAAGTTTGTTGAAGTTGAAAGAAACTTATGTCAGCACAACACAGTTCAATAAAGTATGTAAATAAACATCAAGTATTAGTAAAGGGCACTTTCAAATTAAAAAATTTTGGGAAAGGTCTGTTTTTCTGATTTGGAATTTTGAAAAGGGTCAGTAAAAGGACATTAATTTCTATTGTAGACAGATTTCTAATATTATTAGAAGAAATATGTTGGGTCTTAAAAATACTAATTTTGTATATAAATTCAGAATAAAAGATTTCAATATTTTATTTAGAATTTATATACAAAATTAGTATTTCCCAAGACCAAACGCAGGGGTCAAAGTGACAAAATAAAAATATATAGGATTTTTACAAAAAAAATATAGGACAGTATAAAACATCAAATAACTGCACACAGTCTCTACTAAACTTTAAAATTAACTCGTTACATATTTCATTAATTAAAACTTTAAATGAAACGTCATTGAAATTAACATATAATACGAACTTAGGAGGACTTTCACACAATACCAATTAACATAAATTATCCTTTTTAAGAGAGGAATATCTATAATTACTTAGAAAATAACTGTCTCCCTTTAAAACTCGTTATACTGAATTTAAGAGACTGGAAAACACGCCATTAAAAACAGAATCGCCTGATCCTGAATATGTCATCCTTTATTCGTTATTACCTCAATATTCCACACACATCCTTAGTATTCATCAATAAATAAATTTTAGTAATTACATTATTTGCAATCTTGAGTCTTCCAGCATCTATAAATGCTTGGAACTGCCCCAATTTCTTTTTATCCCTATTTCCTGTTTGGGTTAAGATCAACTGTACGATCGCCTTGGCGATTTTTAAAAAAAAATAATCGCCAAATTGAAAATGGCATCAAAAGGCTGTGCCACCAAATCCAAAATGACGTCAAAACACATTCGGCGTCGAATCGCCAACTTTCAAAAAGTCGCCAAGGGGGATCGTACAGTAAATATTAACCTTTGTTAGCTTTTCAGTCTTTTTTTGGTTCAGATTTGCTATTTGGTGTCGGATAGATTGGCGGCGGAAAGTGGACAATTTAGAGCCGAATGTGGCAACCCGTTGACTTGGTTTTCCTGCACTTGGACAACATAACGTTTTGACGTCATTTTCAATGTTAGCGACTTTTTTGAAAATATCGCTATCCGACACCGAACAGTAAACCTTAACCCTTTTGTTTCCTCACATCAATTACTGACTGTGCACTCGAAATGTGTTTTTTAAGCAGGGTTCCCACTTAAATCACAGAATGAAAATCAATGACTTTTAAGGACCTAATTAATGTTTTTAAGGACCTTAAAAAATTTGTTTTCAGGCATCATGTCTGTATGAAAAAAATTTATGAAGTATATTCTACCAAAACAGTTACAAGTTGGCGCATGTGTAAATACAATGTCGGAAAATTCCGATATAATGAGGATAAGTGGCGGACATGCGGGGATAGCAAGTCCGAGTTGCATTTTTGTAAATTTTGAAGTTGGACAACATACACAAAAATTAAGGACTTTTAAGGACCTCTAAGCATTTTCAAGCACTTGTAAGCATTTTCAAGCACTTGTAAGCATTTTCAAGTACTTTCAAAGCCTTGAAAACAGGTTAAAAAATATTAAGTACTTTTAATGACTTTCAATGACCGTGGGAACCTTGTTAAATCCTGCAAGTTGTTTTTATCCGTTGTTCCCGAGGCAGAGTTTAGTTTCTGCATATCTTTCTTTTTCGCTATCTTGCTGCATAATTACCAATTAATTACCATACTAAACTTCAACTTAACTAGACATCATTTAGACGGTAGATCGTCACAGTGCTCATAGGTATTTAATCCATTTTGGCGGCGTGAAAGCATATGTTCCCCAAACCACAACCCTATAGAGAACAAAAGGCTATAAGGTTTGGCGAGAATTATGTCTTCACTCCGCCAAAATGGATTAATTGTCTATGAGCACTGTGACGATCTATAGTCTAAGTGATGTCTAGTTAAGTAGAAGTTTAGTATACATTGAGGGAGAAAACAGATCAGAAATTCAAACCCCCGCGCTATGAAAAAGTTCTCATGTTTACACTTCACAAATCTCGCGGTCCAGTTGAATTGAGTTGAGTTGTAGGTTGTGCAGTAGGTGACGTTACAAGAAATAAGACGCAGCCGCTTGCAAACATTGCTCAGGTCTCTTTTACTTACGATCGCGACAAAGAATCCGAAATATAAAAAATCACAACGAACGGCGCCGTTATTACGAATTCGAAGAAAATATAGGTCGAATCAACGTAGAAATATAGGATATATAGGACAATTAAAAAATATAGGACAATATAGGACGTTTTTTCCGATTTTTAAAAATATATAGGATTTATAGGACATATAGGACGTCTGCGACCCCTGCAAACGGATTACTTAAAATATGTAACAAAGAAGTTAAAAAGGAGGTGTTTCTTTGGGAGCCAAAATTTCTAAAGAGAGCATCATAGCCAAAAAAATAGACTGTAAAATATAAGTTGAGTACTAATCAATACTATAGTGACAAATGCTAGAAAAAAAACCCATGAATCTTTGCTCTAATAAACCTTAAATAACGTTAAACATGCTCGCTCTAAACGACAAACATTAAAAAATAACACATTTTAAAAAAAGTATATTGCCAAAATAGGTGTAAAAGTATATTGCCAAATTTTTCCCATCATCTCCCTATAATAAAAATTTCCGCGTGAAAAGTTATACAATATCGAATTGGGGTTGCCGATTGCTGACTGCAATTTAGTATCGGTAACTGAACTTTTTTCCATACCTGCAGATGACAGTAAATTTATTGAGAAAAGTCAACTCTCAACAAAGACTTTTGATTCTGCCAATAGAGTATCAGCAAAAGTTCCTGCACACTGCCATTCACAAATCACAAAGGGTAGCAGCAAAGCAAAGCATTAGCGAGTGCCCAGCTCATTCGGGCCTGCTACGTAGAATACAGGTGTGCATGATAACGAGAGATGATGGCCGCAATATGTGCAAGCATCAGCTGTGGTCTCAATTGAATATGTGCAAGGGACACGCAATGTATTTATTGTACATTGAATAATATTTTATTGTATAAAAGCATATGGATCTAACTGGTAAGAAGACTTATTTTCAAAAGGTAATGCTGTTTTCAATTATTCTCATCAAGTACATCAACAATTATATTTTCCTTGAATTCCGATGGGAATTCATCAGGTAACGATTACAATCGGACATTTGGGCTCAGTTATGGATGAATTGACGAGTTTAGTGCGAGAGGCTGATGGTCACTTTATGGATAATTAATCCAAGAGCGATGGAAAACTTGAATATTAGCTGAGAAGTAATAGTATTATTGCTGTGCATGTAGACACAATTTTTTTTAAAGATATGTAACAGCAGAGTTCATCCTAGGCATTTTTCGAGGGGCGGCGCGCCCTGCCTGCCCATTTTATTTAAAAATAGCGCCCTTCCTGCCCTTTTCAGAAAAAAATTCATCCTGCGAAATCCTGCATTTTTCCCCCCAACAGTATGCAATATGTGGATCCCCCCCGACTGAAATCGACTGTTGCGCATGCGCATTCATGTTCAAACGCGCAACGTATAGATCAAGGACTGAAATCATTCAATAGATGTCCATATAATAAGCCTCATTAGTAGGTGGATTGTAGGGGCCGTCTTACAATTTCCCAAATGCTCATTAGTAAATCCGGATGGTCATTTCGCATGTGTCTTTATTAAGTATATTTCGCCGGATTTTTACCATGCCTTCTTCAAAATAGAGAAGAAAGGAATTTTGAAAGACTTGATTAATTTAAGTTAATCAACATAGATTCACACTAAGAATTTAAAAAGAATATTTTCGTTTGGACACGCGTAACTGCGATGCCCTCCTGTTAAATTTAGAGTTATTTTTTTAGTAGTTTACTTGTTACCTATTAATTTCTAAACATCCGTTTTATATTTAAAATTAAACATCACAGGAATGCAATATAAAATCCCGGATTTTTTCCGATTTTAAAAAAATAAAACTTCTATTACAGCCTATATAATAGCGACATGCACGGCAAAAAATTGCCATTTTAACGCTAAATTTGATCCGATTTGGAAAATAAAAAAAATGCACGAATTTTATAACATAGTCACAAGTTCTTTAGTCAAAATACTCTTTATGATACCCCACAATGAATAATGTTAAATTTGGAGAAACTCTATTTTCTATCTGACAATGGCAAACCTAAAAAATGAAGTTTAAGGTTGATTCAACCAAATTTTAAAAAATTTTGTAAGGGGATACATTGTGAAAAGTTCTTATCCTAACATTCATTACATCAAAACATTCTTACCTTAATTTTACTGTATTATAAATTGATATTTTTATAAAAATTAATATTTGATGAAAATTTTACTGTGTAGATGTTTCTTTAATTTTAATAATTTCCTAAGTCTCATTCCAGCAGAAGTAGGACTGAAGCATTTTATCAGTATTTTGATATCTTTAGAGTTTCTGAGCAAGTCTTTTGCATTATTATTATTATTATTATTTTTTTCAAACAATCGAAAATTTAAAATTATTTATTGTGATGGAAAAGTAAAAAAGTATTGAATTGAAATTGTGGCAGAAAACCCGTATACAAATGTCTGCAATTTTCCATAAAAGTGCCCTTATAAACAGGAGTTGCACTTTTTTGGAGATAGCACCCTGCCCTCTTTCATTTCTAGGATGAACTCTGGTAACAGCACATTAATAGGAAGTTCCTAAAGAAACTATTTTAAGGGTTCCTTCTTTCATCCCCGAGGTTATTTGAAAGCAGCTTTTTTTTATCAGAAATTTTATACATATAAATCATTAAAAGTGTGATTAGTGATAGAAACAAATAATTGATTTCCTTCCTAAAACAGTTTTCAAAACTTGTTTGAATAAAAAGATAGGAAAATTGCGTTTGGAACAGAGGAAACAGAAAATACAAAAGATTAAAATTTTGTTTCTTCCAAGTTATGTGAATTTTTTTTTTTAAATAAACAATTTCATACATAGGCATTATAGGAAATGTTCAACTGAATTAAATATATATATATAAAGATCTTGAAAGTCTCATATTTGATGCCTAATAATCAAAAAGCAAAGCATTTTCCATGATGAATTAGTAGAGAAAAACACAGTAAATGTGTAATAAATATTTCATTATCTATCCAATCCCTCAATAATCCTACACAGCATAGGCATTGTGTTGCAAGACTGCTTTGCACCAATAATAAAAAAAATAAAAAAAAATAACAGTACTCTTCCATTAAAGGGCGTTGTGCCATAAAATCTAACATCAAACTCCGTTAAAGGGGGAAGCTGGCAATATATAAAATAAAGGTAAAACTTCCAAGAACAGAATGGATTCTGAGCCAAGGTAATTTTCGCGAATAAATGACAGCAGCCATTTTTAATTATAGAGCAAAGAATAGAAGCAGAGTCGGCGTCTCATTGGAGAAAAGCATGACACGTTTCGAGGGATCATGGGTAACATCTACTCATAATAAGTAGCAAACCATTGAGTACAGAGTAAAATTTTACATTTTAAAACTGTGTTTTATCAACAAATAAAGGAATAATTCTTAGAAAAAAATTCACATATTTCTCTTACAATGTGTACATTATGCTGCATTAAGTAGAAAGTTACGGATAATTTTATTAAATTTGACTTTAAGAAGTTCACAAATTTGCCCGTGTCGACGGGAAAGTGTGTGGTTTCTACCCGCACCGGTGACGGATTGAGGCCGCATCTGTTCACAGTACAATTACCAGTTATTTTATAAATTTGACTACTGGCAAAAGTTTTGGTAAATTTTTTTTTTCTAACTCTTTATTAAAAGAGTAAAGAATTGTAATTTTATACATTCGAATAATACTTAAGGAATTCAAAAAGTAGGTGGTGGAGTTAAAAAAATATTATTTATTACAATTCTCTATAGAACCTACTTAAAATTGTAGTAGAGCTCTGAAATTTTCAACACAAGAAGTTTTGGCTTTTTAATTTTATGTCAAACAGAATGTTAAAATTTTAATTAGTTTGTTTTTATTAATTTTTTTATTACAAAGTGACTTCAAATAGAGATACAGCTCGGAAATTTTCAACATAAGTAGTTTTAGCCTTCTAATTGGACTTTTGAAAAACAGAATATTAAAAATTTAATTAGTTATTTTTTAATTAATTTTCTTAATTAAATTTTTTTTTTATAAAACGAATTCTAATGGGGCTACAGTTTTGAAATTTTCAAAATAAGAAGTTTTAGCCTTCTAATTGAACTTTTAAAAAACAGAATATTAAATTTTTTAGTTAATTTTTAATTTACTTTTTTAGTTAATTAATAAATATTCTACAAAATGATTTCTAATAAGGCTACAGCTCTAAAATTTTCAACATAAGTAGTTTTGGCTTCCAAATTGGACTTTTAAAAAACAGAATTTTGAAAATTTATTTGTTTTTTAATTAATTAGAAATCTCTTTGTAAAACATTTGTTAACTGGGCTACATTTCTGAAATTTTCAATACAAATAGCTTTGGCCCTCTAATTGGACTTTTGACAAAAAGAACGTTAAAATTTTAATTAGTTTTTTTTAATGAATTTTTAATTAATATTTTCACAAAAAGCACTTTCTAATAGGCCTAGAGCTCTGAAGGTTTCAGCATAAGTAATTTGGACCTTCTAATTTTGCTTTTTACAAACATCACGTGTTAAAATCTTCTTAATGGAGAGTTGTATTATAGTTATTAACTGGGAATTTTTTTATTGTTTCTCGACAAGTGAGGGGTTTTTAATGTTAAAGCTTTACGTAGCAATTAGTTTTTAGTGTAAGAAGCAACCGTATGCTTATGCAGCAATGAACCTTTCATTGAGCAAAGCGAACTCCTGTTCGAATAGCAATGAACCTTTCAACGAGTTAAGTAAACCTGTGCTTATGTGTCAATGACTTTTTCAGCATGCAAACTGAGCTCGATTTTGCGTTGTGATGAACTTTCCTGAGAGCGAAGAGCCAAAAATTAGGGCCCACACACCAATGACGGATTTTGGCAAATGCGGGGCCTCACAGCTGGCTAAAATATTTCACATGGTAAAATTTCGTGGTGAAGCACGGGTATTCAGCTAGTATGAAATAAAATCCAATGGCAACAAAACACACAAAATATTATCTATCTTCATGATGCAAAGAAACCTATATATTTTTTTTTACATCTTTTGAAAGGTATTAGTTAAGTTATGAAGGAAAAATAACCCATTAACATCAATGCGAGACAGTCTCTGTCACAACTGCCATCATTTCTACTCGTTTTTGAGGAAAATGATGACCAGGAGACAATATATGCAAAACCATTGTCTTAAGAAGTTTTTGCACAAGGAAAATCTAATACGATCTTCAAAAAATTGGAAATATGCTTTTTTTAAAAATGAAATAGGTAAAAACTGTAAAAACCTCTTCACAATAAAGTTTAGACTCTGGTTTGATTCCCATCATGCTTTTTCTCCGTTAATTAGTGATAATGGCAATAGTAACAAAGAGGAACTTGCACATTTTTTGGTTTTATTTTTAAATAAAAGTAGAGAAAAAAATCATGAAAAGCAATACCATTCTTTCAAAAATCTGAGCTTGGATAGATAGTTAAAAAAAATATTTAATTTTGCTTTTTGCGAATTGGAGGAAAAAAGCGACTTTGCGTGCGACGTCAACGCGCAGATGATGAAACCAATCTAAAACCTGTTTTAGACCAGTTTCCTCCTTGGATTTTCAACGGAATCTATGCGTAACAACGTCACGGTTTCCTTTAAGAGTTTTTGATCACGTGACTTTTGCTTTGATTTCAAACTTGATTTTTGATTAATTGAAAGCATAAAGATAAAAAATAATTGCACTGCTCAAATATATCCGTTGGATAACATTAGAAAATACAAAAAATATTCATTTTCCTCACTTGCGCAAGTTCCTCATTGTCTCAAATCAAATGTCGGACTGACTTGTTGAAATTTTCATGTTACTGCATTTCCTCCATTACTCTGCATTTAACACATATCAAGCGTTCAAGAAATTAATTTTTTTCATTCTCTTTCCAAAAACTTAATATATTGTTAAAGTATAGTATTTAGCATATAATTTTATTGCATGTTATAATAACTATACTATAGGAATCGGACAGATATATCACTAACAGAATTAAATATTCAAGATTACATAGATGACACATTTTGAATTGTTAAGTAACCTTTGTTCGGTTTTACTTTTTTGTCTTATGGGAAATTAATCCTTTTACACAACGACTTCTTTATAAACTGTGGTTGGTTGTATTCAGATTATCTGGCGCCGTCAGCAACACGAGGGCTATAATGAGCCGAAACTTTCGTCATTAGACAAGCCAACATACATTTACAAACACCCATGCCTACGCGGGACTCGAACCCGCAACCTCGCGGTCTAGAAGCCAGCACGCTAACCACTATACCGTTTGGTCGGCCTTTATAAACTGTGAGTTTTATTTTCAAATGCACTGCATCATCATTGACTGGTTTCTTAACATTGAAACCAAATTAGAGGATTAACTATGTTTCTCCATTTCCAAAGAGAAGAGCACACATGCTTCCATTCGAAACTTGATCATCTAACACACCTCACATTACCATCGTGAGTCTCTCTTTTGCGTCCCATTGTTATCAAATAACAG
This sequence comes from Linyphia triangularis, assembly GCA_963978545.1. Classification (NCBI taxonomy): domain Eukaryota; kingdom Metazoa; phylum Arthropoda; class Arachnida; order Araneae; family Linyphiidae; genus Linyphia; species Linyphia triangularis. The sequence continues at coordinate 51,006,261 of OZ021729.1, read as the reverse complement.
TGACCCCTTCCTCTCCAGAACAACCTGACTTCAAGAAAACAATTCTTCAAAATTCAGACACCTCAACTGCCTCTTCTAAAATGGCAGTTATTAAAAACATGAAGTCAGTAGGCAAAATGAAATTTAATTAAAATTTCCGCGATACATACATTAATCAGGGAAAACGAAACGGGTATCCAAACGAAACTACATACTTTTATTTTGAAGTCATTCCAAAACAAATAAATAGTTTTAGAAACTATATTCAATGTAGAGTATAATTGAACAGTGTTAGAAAATAACTTACCGATGAAATGTAATATTCGGAATTTTATTTGTCCGCCGATTTGTACATCCAAATGCACTGCAAGACGTCATTGTTTACACAAAATGCGTTAATGTTTTGAATAGCTGTGCCCCATAACTCACCGCGAGTTTTAGGATCCGTATTTATTCTTTGGTCCATGTATTTAATAACAAATGACTTGCCTATGGTTGCCATAATTTGGCGCAATTTTATGTAAACAATTCATGACGCAAAATCTGAGCCATACTTGGATATTGACAACGGCCTCTTTTAACGGAAAGGTACGAAAATAAAAATCAGAAAGTTAACAAATATTCAGATAACCACTCGAAAAGCATGAATTCGTCAAAAAAAAAAATCCTTTAAAATTCGCCAAACCCTTAAAATCTATCGCCAGACGAATTAAGAAATTGCCAACTTAGCAGCCATGCTTAAAATATCTTCACAATACAGTATACTTTTTTTTTCATCGATGCGAATTTTCTAAAAACGTGGATGAATTGTAATGCCCCAAATCATTTGTTTGAATGAAAAGTTTATATAGATGTACCTAGATAACTGTATATTTGTACTTTCATTGAATGGGAAACTGCGCAACAAGATCTGCGCACGTAGTTTACCAAAACAAACTTAACGAATTGTAAATCCAAAATGACTAAATTTGCTAGGTAATTAAAAAGTTACAGAAAAATATTACGTTACAATTTAAATAGTTACGTTTAAATCTACAAAAAACCCAACAACAACAACAACAACCAAAGTTCACGTCTGGTACACACATACACAAAGATCAAACTGTCCATATTGTAAACAATGTGTTTTTACCAATGAAATGTGACACCGGGTATTCTTTTCGAAAACCTATTAGTACAACCAAAAGCTACACATGTCATTTTTAAAAGATAGAGTAACGTAAACTTTATGGAACTTAAAAAGAAGCTTCATGCAGTTGGAGCGTTGAAACCCAGAATGCTTTGCGTTTGATGCGCGGAGCATCTCTACTATGACAAGTCCGGAATATTTTCAAAATTCTGACCAATCTTGTGCAAGAGAATATTTTCAAAATATCTGTAGTAATAACCAAAGCTTAAACAATGTGGACGAGATGAGTTTTAAATGCATAAGCAGCAATTTTTATTCCCTTTTCGAAAAGAAGAATAGATGGTTTAATATTTACAGGAAATATTACAGGTTATGAGAACATGTGAAAGTTTTAATCCTTAAATATGTAATAATAAAAAAAAAACTACATACCGGTGAAATGTAACATTCGGCGGTTTCCTTTCGCTCCGATTCGAACATCCGTAAGCAACACAGACAGTCATAATACAATCAGGATTGAGGTTAACGTAAACATCGATGTTTTGAATCTCCAATACCAGAATGCAACGCTAACGAAGAGATGACTTCAGTTCTTCAGTGTCATTAAATCATGTGAGGCTCCGCACCTACTGCGCATGGACAATGTAGCAGTAAACAAATGCTTGACTATTTCAAACGGAACGGCAAAGAATTCTGGCGATTGAGCGTACCATCGCCAAATCAGAACATTTGGCTCCAATTAATAACAATATTATTTTTAATATGAGCCTATTCAGATGAATTAGCGGAAGTTTGGATTTTGGTTTCTCAAGTTGTATATTTGTGCTTTTTCAGTTCTCAGAAATAAAAACTTAAATTACGTTATACGCCTCAGCCTTTTTTGGCGATTTTTTGCCAAGTATGGTTACTCGGCGTCGATATGGTTCCATTAAAACTTGGCATCCATTTTGGCAAACCTGTAGTTCAATTTTCATGTGATTGAATTTGATCATTCTGTTTAACAGTGTAAATAAATAAATTGAGTAGTAGTGCCAATTCAATTTGGCAGCATTTTGCATAGTCGCCAAAGGGGGAGGCGTATAACACATTTTAACCTAGAAAACATTAAAAAAAATTTCAATCAACAAAACATTCAAATCAGACGACTTTTCCGGGAAAAGTCGTCCGGTTGGGTACCTATTTTTGAAAATTTTGCAAAGCATTGTACCATAAATTCGATGACCAAAATATCACTGCATTAGTCTTGAAAAAAATTTCTGTTTAATCAAGGCCAGATGATAAAAGTATTATAGTAAACAAATATAGACTTTTTCCAATACATCACAAACTTCCTAGACTTTTTTTCCAACTCTCAAACACTTCTGAAGTCAAAATAAAATGGAATTTTTTCAACAGATTTTTACAGTATATTATATTTAAATAGAGTTTAATTATAGTTGTCTCAATTGGCATACAAATAAGCTGAGAGTGCTTTTTTTAGTAAGATAATAAAAAACTTTCCTGAATGCTAAAGCATTAAATTAGACTGTTCGCAAAAGCATTTAGACAAAAATTTTGGGAAATCAACAATTTTGCAATACGAAAAAGTAGATATCTACCTGAACAAAGGCACAAATAAAAGTCTGAAAGAGTATGTTCCTTAATAATATTTTGTGTAAAATAGCTTTTTCAAATATTACAATTTGTCTCCTCACTTTTGAAGATTAATTATGTTTGAAAACTTAAAAGAAATTTATCCTAGTATCAAACATCAATAATCTTATTTTGGTGTTATTAATGCAGTAGGCATTCTACCTGTCTAGTTAATCAGTCTTTAGATGGCACCACTGAAATCAGTTAGATTTGCAATTGTCTTTTACACATTATCAAAATCAGTTGTTCTTTAGTGCACTTCTGAGCGCAGACCTGTAGAAAGAGGGGGGCGAGGTCGGGGCATTGCCCGACCTGGAAAAATCTTCGCCCGTCCTGGAAAATGTTATCCCAATCATTTGTTTTTACTTGTAAACCTTTATATCTATGATTGATTAGGAACAAACTTTTTGCTGCTGTAGATACCTTCGGTTGTAGCACAGCAACTTGAGAATCTACCTTTTCCACTTTGACGGCCATAAATCGTCCCCAAAGAATGTCAATGGGCCACGAAAAGATGGCAAATCTAGTGTTTTTAACATTTGAAGTAGAGATAGAGTTTTGAAATTGTTTAATATGTGTAAAGATAGGAAATTGCAATTATACTAACATTTATCATTTTATTTCAGGATTTTTTATGCTATGTATTTTAAAAAGTTTCAAAATGTTTAATATAAGACCAAGAATAGGAAAATGAATTTCAATTATTTTATATTATAATTAATAATATATGCAAAGAAATAGAAAAAGTGTTTTTATATTATAATACTTTCTGATAAATTTTTCAGAGTATTGAAAATGATAGGAGAAAATAAAGGAAAATGCAATTCTATTAGTAATTGTATATATATATATATCTATATATATTCATTACATATATACATATTCAGCATTAAAAAGTTATTTACATTTTTATATAAAAACTAATATATATATATATATATACTAGCTGTGTGGCCCGTCGTTGACGGATAAACTCAGTTTTTGGTACTAAATAAAAGTAATATAAAAGTTTAATAAATGGAAAGTTTACAAAGCATGCTGTAGTAATATGTATAAGTATATATATGTAAAAATAAGTACAATAAAGTAAGTCTGTTTATAATATGTTACGAAAATAGTTTTAAGCACTATTTGAGTTTAAATCTTTTACAAAATTACATTATAAATTACAGTAAATTTTCTAGGCATTGTGAATGTATAATATCATTTGCGATTTTCAAAACAAACCAAACGAAGATTGTCATTCAGTTGCCATTCAGGAAATACTAAATTGTGTCTGCTTAAAAACACCAAAAAAAATTATTTCGGAAATTTTAAAACTCAATTAAAATTAAAAATATATCGCCTATTTTACTCCTGGTCGTTTAATTAAGCGATATACCAAATTTCATCCTAATCCGTTAGGTAGTTTTTACGTGAAACGGTCCCCAAATCCGTGTGACAGAAAGTCAGTTTTATTTATATAGATATATACATATATATATATACATATACATACATATATATATATATACATACATATATACATATATATACATATTTATATATATATATATAAAGATATAGTTTTTATATAAAAATGTAAATAACTTTTTAATGCTGAAAGAATTTCTTAAATGACAAGTTTGTTAAAGAGTTATGTAGCTGTTCCACAAGACCAATGATAGGAAAATGTAATTTGTTTAACAATATATATTTTTAAATAGAATTGTAAGAACAGAGCTTCGAAAAAACTTTTTACGTAAAAGTAACTTGTACTAATTTTTATATTTGTAATTATTTTTAAAGTAGATATTCTTAAGTTGAAATGTGTGAAAAATTAAGAGATAGACAAGCATAGAATATTTTAAAGGAATAGAATTGTATTAAATATACTTTAAAAAATTTTAAATTGAAAGTTTTGTTTTTAACAAAAAAATTTCTGGTGTAGAGTCTTTAAAAGAATTTAAAAAAATAACATTACATCAAAAATACATTAACAATGTTTCTTTTTTTTTATATATTTTTTTGTATATGTACTTCATAAAGTGCTCTGATAAATACTCTTTTACGTGTAATCAATTGTAAAAATCAATTAAATAATTTATATTTCTGCTCCTCCTGGGAAAATTGTTACCCGTCCTACAAACTTTGGCTGGCTACGGGCCTGTCTGGGCGAGATGCCCCAAACAACTGCTCTAAGAGGATAGGTTTTTTTTAGGTGTAAGTGTCTGTAAAGACAACGAAAAAAGTTGGACTTTTCCCTTTAAGGACGTAAAGCGGGCAAGCACCTTATTTTATACTGGGTTTTGCACACACACAAAAGATAAAGAAATTAAATAATTTCATGAACTTTTATTTATATAATCAGTGAATTTTCTGGTTTGAAAGAAACCAGCAAATTTTTAAGCTATTTTTTTAGTTGGTTAAAACCTATTTTTATTTCGAATAATATAAAACAAAAGTTGTAAACATTCCATTCCGACAAGCTCATTTCTACAATCAGTGAATACTGAAAAATAATTTAATCCTTTCATCCATCAGGCTCTTTTGCAGCACTAGGTTAGATTATCATTGAGTATTTAACAAAACAAAATCAAATAACATATTTAAATAAAAACAAAATTAATTGGAAAATTTAAAATTTAGATGATACCACTTTGGCTGTAGCTGTTCATTGTATTGCTGCCTTATTATTTGTACAACGCATAACAATACCTCCCAGGTGAGCTGCAGATAAATTCTATTTCCCAAAACAGTTCCACAAATGATTAAGCTGGTTTTAAAGTATATTTTACATTAATAAAATGTAGAGAAAAAGTCCAATTCTTATCATCTAATATTTTAATATGCGGTTTTCATAAATTACTTTCTAGAAAAATGTACCAATTTTATTTTTGGAAGAAATTAAGTGTATGGGTTATTCTCCAAAACTGGGCACTTTTTAATGTCATATTTTTTTTTTAAATTATATATTTTATTTTTTTAAATAATCCTTACATGATTCTTAATATATTCTAGCTCATAGCCAAAATTGCTGACAAATATTTTTGAAGAAAAAATTTATTAATGTTTTCTTTGCCCACAGAGTTGACAGATTGATACACTGAGTTTACAGTGAGCGGAATATTGTTTAATTTTAGGAAAGAAATATCAAACTAAGTATTTTTCAACATCACTTTCAGTGGAACCAAAATGCCAAGATAAAATCATATACCAAGGTGTAATAAACAAATGTTACCCAGTACTGTTTATACATAAAATATATTTTTAATTAGGCAGCATACACTTTCAACATTGAAAAGAAAAACATTCTTTTAAAGAAGTTTACTTGACATTATGAAATTTTTGTTAAATCTATGTTGTTAAATATGTATATATAATTTCTATAATGAATTACGGCTGTATGGATACTTGCTTGTTGGCGTGAGTCACCGAAATGAAATGCTTAAATTTTACTTAAGAATTTACACTATTAATTTCTAGAGAAATCCATATGATTAACACTTCCTTCGGTTTCAATTGGTCTTTTATATTCAACAATTCTCTATGTTGGTGTAAAATGTTACTAATATGAATCATGAACTTTAGCATTTCTGATCGTAAGGCATGAACCAGTTCAGCAGCAGAACAGTTAGCCCGTTGCCTGTGACACCCAAACTCAGTTCGGGCAACGCAAATGCGTTTTCAAATATGTTCCAGACAAGAGGTTAATCTGATCTTTAGACTATTTATTAACCGTTTTTGGAGTACCTTTGACTATAATGTCTACTTTTTTTAAAAATCAATTTCTCATACGACACTGTGTCACCTTTTGAATAATCCAATAAATGTATTTTTCTGTTTTTGCATCCTTACAATTCCTCTCTAAACAATCTTCAATATTGTCTTTATTACAGAACAAACTTTTCTACAGCTCAGCTGGAGTACTCTCTGAAATAATCTTAATCTGTTTTAATTTCATCAACACAAGTTTCATGAAGCTGACAGACAAGAGTTTCGTAGGCATATTTTCTTCTAAACACACCAAAATGGTCAAAGTTTACAAAATGTAGAGTTAATGTATGGACACTAGCTGGAGAAAGCCTTGTGAAGGTTTTGTAAACTGTTGTTCAAGTACCTTTTATGTTTCTTCATTCCTTTTCTGGGGTTATTGTATCTTCCTTTCCAAGACAAAGTTCTGCAAGAATCACTTACCAAAAAATTCTGAATATTTTGTTTAATCTCTCCCAAATTGGCTTGAATCATGGTTTTTTCTTTAACATCTCTACGTTTGAGATTTTTGAATATTTTTTCTAACTTCATTGAGGAACTTATAATTTTTTCCAGCTACGCAACAGAAAAATGATTTCCTAGATTCTTTCTTATTGCATGTTTTCTTAAAATTATCAGTCAATTTGTAAATTAATGCTTCACTAAAAACTAATCTTTTTGTAGGAGAAGATACTATCAAACCTTTTGCCAATTTCTTACTTCAGTATTTGGTGTTTCATCTTTTCTTCTGTCCCCCCCCCCCCCCTTCCCTATATTATCTAATTTTTTACTTGTTATATTTTGTTTTGTACTCTTTTAGTTCTTCCAGTTTTTTATTTTCTTGTAAGCTTTTGCCCTACCTTTTTTTACTTTTTCAAAAACCACTTTCTTTTCTAGATTTTCTGTAGATTTTTCAGAACTTGCACTCAGTGATAATAGTGAGTTGTTTTGATGTTCTATAAGTTTATTTAGAACTACAGATAGTACAGGACTAGAAGAGTTATCCAGACCTAATATGTTCATTAACTTTTCCTTTTTGGCAGCACGGTATTTCTTTGAACATGCTTTCCAACTTTTTTGCTTAGCTCTTTGTTCTCGGGCTGGTGCAATTTCAATAGATTTTATTTTACCGGTTTCTTTTTTAACATGGTACCGTTCGAGTTCTTTTCTCTTTGTTTCTTCCTATAACTCTGGGTCATTTTTAATATGCTCACCTCTTTTTCTCTTGTATTCTTTGTTTTGTTTTTACCTCTCTAACTTGTATTTCTTAGATTCTTTCTTGGTTTAAGCCACAATTAAAATTTAGAAAATGTATATTAAATTGGTTAAAAGATATTAAAAAAAATTCTATGCTACCTTTTATGAAACGCAACTTCAATTTTTTGTACATTTTTCATAACATTAACAACTACTATACTCTAAGATTAAAATCAAATAAGACTATTACTAGCAACATTTCTATCCACGATTATGGTCGCATTTTTTAAAAAAAAGTTTAAACATTCGATGCAGCTATACCACCATAATCATCCATTGTCACCAAGTTTAGGCCTATTTATATGTATGGTACTTAGCATTTTTAAAAACTTGTTTATTGAGGAAATATGCTTAAATATCATATAATGATGGACAAAAAAATTTGCATAAACTTAATTTTTACATAAAACATGAGAAGTAGATGTCAATAAATATGTGCTTGTAAAAATACATTCATTAGAAAAGAATTAGAATTCATTTGTTAGGCCTAGAATCAACTCCATGGACAAAGCATCAACTCCATGTGCGAAGTTGTCCACATGGTGCCCACGGAGATGATGCCCATGGAGTTGATGAAATCACATTTTGAGTGTAATTTGAAGCACAGTTTCAATGCTATAAAAAGGTGTTCAGGTATTTGATGCCTTTTTATTATGCACTTTTAATATGATATAAAAAAACAGGTAACAGTTTACATTTTATAGGTTTTATATAAGCCATGGAAATTACAACCAATAAACATACTCTCCTAAAATTAAAAATGTCTTCTTTTTCTGTGTACAATAAAAGCTTCATTCAGATCTGTGCACAATGTTAATACATACAAAATGTCTGTCTCTCTTTAATAACACTAGACAAAAATGTGCAGTATTGCCATATGTAAAGAATTTTAGAAAAATATCTCTGTCCATGGAGATGTTTCTAAAACCTGGTTGCAAACTTAAGATAACCAAAACTTTATAAATTTACAATACTTGTCATAACTTCAATACGTAAAACTATTTTTCAAAGTACATTAATTTAATTTTACTTAAACAAAAGATAATATTTCATGTAGTTTTAATAATAAGACTACTTATTTACGTAAACTATGGACTGGTTGCAGTCCACAGAGTTGATTTTCCTCCCATATTTTGAATTATATCCCACAAAATCAATTTTAAATAAATTTTGAATTCAGGTTACTAATTAGTACCCATTAAAACTACATGATACAATTTTTTAAATAGATATTTTGTTAATGGAATAGTTAATATTCTCGAGTTTCAAGAAAGTGCCAGAATTTGGAGAATGACCCATATATACGTATAAAGTTTCACTTAATATTTTCTTATTAATCAGTGTTTAAACTGGGGTACAAAATTTCTTTAAAAAAAAAGCTAAAATCTCATTTTTCATTTTAGCAAAATGCTAAAGTGACAAATTCTATCAATTGTGACGTTTAATTTGACACAATTAAGGTATTTTTTATTATAAATTCATTATTAACTTTATATTTAAGGGTATTTTATACCAAATATCAACTTAAAAAATACTTTTCAGCTCACTTGTTCTTTTAGGTCGACGACTAGCATTGGAATAACAAAAATGGTGATTTTGCATCAAAATGTTTAGCAAAAGGGTTAAACCACACTTTATAATTTTAGCATTTAAGAAAGTTCTTGAGCACTTTACTAAAAAAGCACCCATAGCTTAATCCCTGTTATTAATACCTCACAAGACTAGCAAAATGCATCAATAAACTGTATCAAGCAACATGGCCAATTGATTTATTTGAAAGACATGACCGTCAGGTATAATTTTTTTTGCATTGTATGCATTTTCCATTTATTTTTGCATTTTGTGTTGTAGAAATGTAACGACTTTTCCCCAAAATTTGTACTGATAACAAATTATACTTACCAAAGTTTAGTCCTAAACAGCTAATTAGCCCAGGAGCTACAGCTTAATGTGGATTCTAAACCACAGCATACATCCATGCCTAACCCAGGATTCAGACCCAGCACCTACGGCATGCGAGGCCAGATCGCTATCCCCACAGTCATCAGGTCTGGGCAAACATATCTTTACGAAATTCACTTGGTGCATTACACATTAATCTTAAATTTGTCAAAAAATGTCTACCCCAGACAGAGCTTATTCATTAGTGTACAGTAGAAACTAAAAGTTAAAACTTACTTGCTAAAGCAGCTTTTTCTAAGTTACTCAGTAATAGATCCTTTAGTTCCGTATCATGTCCCAAATGAGTTTTGTAGTAGGTTACATGAACTTCATTTTCTTTTTCCCGAACATACATAGAAGCTGGGCAATGGCTTCCAATTTTGGTACAATTTTGAAATCTTACCGCTCTAGTGCGGGGTTTCTTAGAACAAGATTTAGGGCCTGAACGATGACAATTGTAATATCTACTCTTGCTGCCATCAGCAAGGTTTTTGCTGCTATTTAATGAGTAAAATGACTTGACACTTTTTTCTGTTGATTCTTTCCATTGAAGAAAATCTGAAATTTCAAAAATATACAGGGATGAGAGTGATCAGAGAGCAAAAAGGAGGAAATCCAATTTTTTTTTTTTAAAAACTAGCAAAGGAATACACAAAAATTCAACAAAAAAAGTATGCAAGAAGGATGATTCAATAATTTTAAAGATACAATGAAATTTCTCATACTATATAATAATCACATTTCGAATATTAGGAATTAGTGAAGTAATCTGTGAGGAAAGGGGAGCTAAGAGGGAAAATCTTTTGATTAGTCATGAGGAAAAGTATATTTTTTGCAGGAAAAAATTATTCAGATCAGAAAAATATGGATCCTCAAAACAGGGACAAAGAGAAGAAAAATATTACATAAAAAACCAAAAAGGAGGAAAACTGTCATAAATCTGAATATAACGAGTTTTCAAATCAAACGGATACAGGATATGTAAACTGTCTGTGTATTGAAAAATGAGAATAGAAAAGGATGTGAATGAGTTAGAAACATCTAAGACTTCATGAAACCCCACTTACCAATTTTACTTTTGAATACATACTCTTCAGTTTCAACTTTTTTGTGGTGACTTGTGAACAAGTGTTTTCTTAGTCTAGAATAAGATGAAAATTTTTCATTGCAATCATTCATCGGGCACAACAGAAAGCCAGTGGTTCTTAACTCTATTTTGTGAACATTTCTTGTATGCGCATATATATATTTGGAATTTTTAAAAGTTTTTTTACATATACTACATGACAATCTTTTGTCCACAACCGTATGGTTTTTTTCGTTCATAATGGATAATTAAATAAAGTTCTAATTGGAAAAAAGCGAGAAAATTTTGAGAAATAAGCGCCTAATGGCAAAATAAAGACAATATCTTTAAAACACAAGTGAACTAAAATCATCTAAAATTTAAATTAAAAACATTAAATTTGGAATAGAGTGTGGAGCACAGATTCCACATACTCACAATTTGAGCTCATAGATGTATAATAGGTGACGTCATTAACCCGTGCTCTTAGAAATGAAAAATTATACACGTATTATGATCGTCGATATAGAAAAACAACTGGATAGATAGTTCAGCTACCCATATTCAAGGATTATAATATTTTTTTAGAGCATTTCAACCTTCTGTCAAGCAAAATACAAAACAAATGCTTGAAACAGTCATAATGGTAGTCGAGCATTAGAAAATAAACAACGTTTGGATCTTAGGATGCAAAATTTGTTTTAAATTAAGGATTAGGTTTAACAAGTTTATCATTTACCATAGCAAAGTCACAGATCTTGCTGGTAGTGGTATCTACATTGAAACTCCACAGGATAAAATCTCGTCTTTCTCAATGTAACCCTCTGACTTCTGCTCTATTTTCAGAAGCGAACTGTTAGCAATCAAAGTGGGTCTTGAGACTATTCTTAACGAAAATAACTATGCAGACCCATCGGCGCCGCCAGGAGGGTGCAAAGGGGTGCACTTGCAACCCCCCCCCCCCCCCTGGATATTGGAAAATTAAAATCTTTAAAAAATCTAAACCTGAAAAAATCATTTAACTTTTTTATTTTCGATGTAATAACGTGCCGCACAGCATCATGAAAAAAGTATTAATTTACTTTATTGTGATTTAAATTTTAGTTTGTAGAGTAATAGACTGATGATAGGCGACTGCAAGTTTTGGACCCCATCGAGCATCACTTTGAAACTCGTATGGAATGTTGTGCTAGCTGACCACTAATCGCGTGGTCTGCCTAAGAGCATTCGGACGGAAGTGTTTGAAAAGTGTGACTGCAAGTGCAATTTTTGGGGCACCAAAATACATCATCGAACATCACTCTGAAATTCACAGATAATGAAGAGAACTACCTACTGAATAAGAATCACTTGTCTGCCGAACAGCATTTGACCAGAATTGTCATTAGTATCATCATTTGCAAGCCAGAACTTAATTCCAAATTTATCTAGTTTAGTCGGCATATTCTGTGTAAATTGATAGCTGGATTCTGAAGGAAACAATTTCTCAACTATTATACAGTCAAACCCCGTTAACGCGAAGTCGATGGGACCGCCGAAATTGTTTGCGTTAACCGAATTTCATGTTAAATGAATAAATTAACTTTAAGTTTTTAAGTACGGAGAACTTTTACTTCGCGTTAAACGAAATTTCATGTTAAGCGATTTGGCGTTGCGGGGTTTGACTTATAGGATTCTGGTTTGTCCATCAAATTTTTAATCAGTTTTTGTTTTAATCAGTCTCTTGCCAAATTATCGAGGAAGAAAAGCAAAGCGGTTTCTGGAAAATAAAGTTCAATGTTATGCCTAGTAGCACTACTAAAAACCTAACAAGTACGTGGATAGTTTTTATCTAAACGTTTCAATTTCTTTTTACATGGTCTAATTTAAATAAATTTTAAAAGTAAATGATTTTAATGATAATGAAGCTGGATAAAAATTATTTTTGTTTCAGTGTTATGCATTGAACTTATAATTAAATTAGGTTTTTAATTTTAATATACTACGAGTAAATCTTGTTCAAGGAAAATTAGTTATAATCCCGGTGTCCCGGCCAGTTTACTTCACGTTCCGGTAAAAATTAAATTTGATTTTATAGATGACCAAAAAAGTCTAAAATTAATTAACTGTGATGGATTATTTAGGATAATTACTTAATTACTTTGTGATTGTTATTTCTGTACTGTATGAAAAGTGAAAACTATAGAAGAGTGATAGTCTGCTATTCTGCTAATAAATAATATTGTCATCGTATCTGCGGCGGGTGAAACATCTGAAATTCTAACAAATCACTTATGCTTTGTCTTGTTGCAAAACGATTTGAACAACAAAGTAGTAGGCTATTGTGGATTCCTGCTGTATTGTATTCCCTGCTCTTTTCGCCCCACCAAATTTGGTGGTGCGAAAAGAGCAGGGAAAAACATGTTTTCCATCGACTCAAGAATAGCCTAGGACGGGAAATCAATGGAATTGGATGTGGAGCACACATTGTGCACAACTGTATGCAGACTGCAGTAGATAGTCTCCCAATCGATATTGAGGCCTTACTGGTGAAGATTTATAAATACTTCGACAAATACACCAGTCCGTGCAACTAAACTAAAAGAATTTTGTGAATATGCCGAGATACCAGTACCGTAAACTCATTCAACACGGGAACACCCGGTATCTATCAATGATGTCCGCGCTGGAAAGAATTTTACAGATTTTAGAAGGTCTGAAAGCGTTTTTTTTTTTTTTTTTTTTTTTTTTTTTTTAAATCAAGAAATGTGGCACAGCTTGCACTGTTCAACAAGGTCATCTTGGTAATGGAAAAAGATAGCCAGTTTTTGAGGTTGCTGAAGCTCGTAAATCTCAAAAGAAACCAGACAGAAAGAGGCTTCAAACTTCATCCCTATAATATGGGCGCAAAGAACACTACAGGAATCTAGATGAGCAATTCGGTAACAGTGTGAAAGAAGAATTTTATGGCTTTTATGAAAGATGCATTGCATACACGGACCTCTGGGAGAATAGTTTTGAAAAAGCTGAACAGTTTTCATGGGTCAATCTGACCAAAACAAATGCTGTTGATTGGGAAAACGCCGAAACTTCCGTTGAAATTATTAATAGCAGTCTTCTTGATGTACCCGATATGAAATAAACAATGATCAGCTGTTTGACGAAGTTGTGCTTGCTAAGGAGTACTTGCAGTCAAATTGGGAACAGTGGAAGCAAGAAGAGACTAACAGAGATGTGATTATTTCAATTGAAGAAAAATGGCTCAGGCTGTTTGGTCACTTCAGGGAGAATCACATAGCAACGATCAAGAATCATCCCCAATCCGATCAAGATTGTTGATTATGCCTTCAGCTTATCTGGGACATCAGCACAAGCAGAGAGAGTACTTTCTTTGATGAACAAAGCATTGACTTATGATAGGGGTTTGATAAAGGAATCTACGGTTATAGACTTTAGTAGAAAAGGTTACTGAAAAGACTTTCTAAAAAAAGTCATAGCCAATGAAAATTACATGTAAATATCGTTAAAATTTTATTCCTCTTTAAAAGTGTTTTTTCTTACTTAAGTAATTTATAAATATTAACATGCAAGAAATAAAATGCATAAATTTATGTGCTTGTGTCATTTATTATCACCCCTTGTTTAGGTTCCTAATCAGTAACCATTTATTCATAACATTGAGAATAAACTACACTCTAAAAACCCGCCAAGGGTGTTTACCCTTGAATACCCGCGACGTTGGGGGGCATTCCGGTGTCCCGGTTGAACATTTCAGAAATCTGGCAAGCCTAGTGATAGTCAAACTTTGTCTCCAACATGTTTCAAGAAAAGTGAAAAATATTATTCCAAGCTTTTTCATCATATATATATTAGATAACATGCTCTGCATTATAAATTTTTGAAAAAATAATTAAATTTCATGTTAAAAGTAGTAACTTATATTTAATTTGACTATAAGTCATTTGATTCTAAAGGGTCAAAGGGAAAATATACAGTATATAAACTTAATCTTATTTTCTCTTTATTTTTTCAAAAGGTACTTTATAAACTTTATTATTAAACTGTGAACACTATTTTTTTGTTTTTGTACTATTTGGCATAGTATGTGGTACATATATAATATACTGTGGAGAAAGGGATTTGTTTTGAGGCAAATCAATCTGAGCTTGTTTTGGATTCATTGTTTGAGAAGAGTTGCCTTGAAAATTAGGCTGTTGAAGTGCTTGTACTTGCTTGCAAATTTCTTCAGCATTTAGTGTCGCTTTTCTTCCCGAGCACATATCAATGCATTCTTTCACTTCACTTAATCTCCATTTTATGAGAGTTAGGGCTTCATTACTCAAGTTAAACTTATTTTCTCTAACTGACCTGTAGATTTCATGAGCCATGCTCAAAACGCTCTTCAAGATGTCAGGACTATTGCTCTGAACAGTCGATGCATCATTGCAGTTACTCTCATCATTGTCATCATGTGCTGGCGACGGCATTGGAGAGAAGTGGTGGGGTGTCAAGAACTTCCACACAACAGCATGGATGTGCTGGCATAAATTAGCATTTATCATACTGGGTATGCAACTGCACGAGTACATATGAATACAGATATCACATTCAGCACATCGCATCATGCAACATTCTGGGCAGGAATCAAAGTCACGTACCACATACACATTTTCTTCATCTTCAGACTTTACCAGCCAGATTTTGTCGGACAACGAAGATATATGCTCTGGAGAAATGTCCAAACCTGTCTTGTGGCAAATATTGATGGTCTCTCTAACCATTTCAATTTTTTCATCATCCAAGATGTTCATAAGACGATCTAACATTTTTCTCTTCACAAACTTCATTAAAACAAATATAAACTTATCCAGGCGGGTTTTCCTCCCTTCTTTGCAGCAGAACCGAAGTGTTCGGTGCAGCGCATCTAGTTGGTAGCTCGTACTTGTTTTCATGTCGGTACGATAACAGTAAGCCCATCGTTTAACATTTGGGGAATACTTTTTTGATACTACATCTCCGAACTTCTTCACTGGCGTCAGTTGGTCTACTAAGAGGGAATCAAGAAACTTGTCGAACATCGACTCAAAGACTGTCTGGCTGTGACACTCCATCAGTGTTTTCATTGTCCTGTAAATTTCTGCTTTTTTTTCATATTCAGATTTGAATAAATTGCGTAACTTAATTTGTACATGGTAGTCCATGTACCACATGCTCCATAACCACTTTGAGGAGTCATCCATAATTTCCTTCCAGGCATCGAAATAAAAATGTTCGCTGTCAGACATAAAGTATGTGCAGGACAATGGTCCAGTTGACTTCTTAACGGACATAAGAAACTGCTTGACTACATTCACATCTACCTTGTTGCTGATGCAGAAAGCGACCGGAAACGCAACTTCACACTCATCAACAATAGAAATGCAAGTAAGATAAAATCTTCCTCCTTTTCTTCGGTGCACACAATCCACGCATATGACTTTTTTCTCAGAGGACACCAGAAGTTGTTTTTGAAACTCTGTCATGATGACTAAAAGGAATTCTTCACTGCCATCTGCTTGTTTTTCTTGCCTGTAACTCAGAACTGGAGAATCTTCTATTTGGAGACATAGGCGTACCCAATGATCCACGCTTTCGGAGTCACTCAAACCTAAATTGTATTCGTCAGATTCAAAAGCTTCTTTTAATATTTGTTTATCTCTTTTCCTTGTAGCCGTGGGTAGAATTGCCTCGCTTGTTAAATTACTGCGTACCCCATTCAGTAGATCATTAAAGAAATCTCCACCACTGATACTTTCTGAAAGTAAAAAAAAAAAATTTTATTAGATTCATTCGTCCAATATCTACTTAAGGTATATAAGTTCCATAGTTAGGTTACTTCGTGAAGGAGATGATTTTTTGCATCATGGGAATTATGAATCTCTTTTAAAAAAATGCTATGATCAGATCCTTCTGTACTATTAATAATAATTTTTTTTAAATTTTTTTTTATGGTAATTAATGTCTAAAATAATTATTGCAAAAAGCAAAAAAAAAGTTCCAGTCTTCGTCCACCCTAAACTTCAGTAGTCAACGTACCAAATGGATCAGTGTTTTGCCTTTCTATTTTTTTATTTCATTACAAAACAAAATATGTCAACCTCAATAAATATTTATGAAAAGGAAGGATAAATTATGTGGATACGTGAATATTAAGGACTACATCTGAGAAAAAAAGCTAATTATAGAAAGAATTGTAAAATTTGTGTGTTTAGAATAACAAGGTGTAGCATTTTGTGCATTTGTTTCATAAATGTTTTACATTTGTAAACTATTTCATTTAGAAGTAAATACTGTTAACACTATAATGTATACATAGTGCATATAAGTATGGATACTTTTGTACAAGTTTTAAAAAAGTAACTTAACGAATAAAACATGCTTATGCCAGAATTTTTATTAAGTTACTTGCTTTATATGATAATTTATAAAATTAATTATTTTAATGATATTTTACGTCAGATTATTATGATAAATTTAATAAAGTGAAAATTAGAAGTTGAGGTTATACATACATATCAGCAAAATAGTTTTGAGAATGAATTATAATTTTTTGTAATTAAGACAGACACATCATTTTATAAACTTGTCATTGGTAGTTCTTTTTTTGCAGGAACAGTGTTTACAACAGGGATGAGAGTGATCAGACAGCAAAAAGGAGGAAATTCAAAAATTCGTTGAAAAAGTTCGCGGATGGAATACACAAAAATTCAACAAAAGAGTATGCAGGAAGGATGATTCAATAATTTTAAAGATACAATGAAATTTCTCATACTATATAATAATTACATTTCAAATATTAGGAGTTAGTGAAGTAATCTGGGAGGAAAGGGGAGCCAAGAGGGACAATCTTTTGTTTAGATATGAGGAAAAGTATACTTTTTGCAGGAAAAACTGATTCAGATCAGAAAAATGTGGATCCTCAAGACAGGGACAAAGAGGAGGAAAATGTTACATAAAAAACCAAAAAGGAGGAAATCCTCCAAGAGGAGGAAAACTGACATCCCTGGTTTACAATGAGAGTTGAGCTTTGGAATACTAATTAACATAAGCTAACGATGTACAGCATATTTTCTAATCAATTTATTTTAAAAATCTTGAATACAGCATTAAAAAGTTTCTATTCATTATAACAAAAGGGAAAAAAACCATCTACACCGAATTTAAAGAAAGGCCCAAATAAAAAAGACCACTCCTGACTATTTGGTTAAGGAAAAGGACGGAATCGGTTTGAATATGAACAATGGTAATGCTTTCCATTTTATGCTTCATTCTTTAATAATCAAACACACAGCTAGTCATTGATAAAAAATAAAACTATTGAAAAAATTTCACATGTTTTGATGCTAATTGTAATCAGTGACTTGTTTTTTAAAATTGTAACTGTGTATGGCTGATTACTGGAACTTTTCCTTCAGATATTTAAAACCAAATTTATTTTACTTATGGAATTCTCTCGCATTTCATTGTTGTTTCTCCTCCAACTCTGTCCTTAATACTTTTCCCAAAAGATATTTATGAAGGTATTTACAATATTACCACACCAATATATTTACTTTTATACTTAAGAGTTTTAATTGAAGTTATTAAAAGTTTATTAATTTCACACACCAACTTAAAACACCAAAATTCCTCCACAAGTATGCCCCTATAATTACCTGCCTAGTGGAGGCATATCAGTTCATTATAGTTATTTTGAGTTTGAACATAGGAAAATAGGATAACAATCTCATAGACAATGTGACAAGATTTTTGTAATTGTTAAATGTCACCACCTTGGAAAGGTAGTTATATATTTATTATCAATACCTCAATACTTACAAGCTTTAACTGCATTTCGAATTAAGTGGCAGTAACGAAACCAAGTATATTTGCCGAAATAATTAAATACAAGCTAAAATTCATGTAACTTTTCTGTGTGAATTACCAATATATTTAGACTAAAATATTCTGGAATAAAATTAAAATGCAATATTAGTGGGAACCAAGATTAAAAATTAACACGTCGTTAGGCAATTGGGTCTGACACCCAAACCAATATTTGACAGCAGTGGCAACTCTAATTAAATGACAGGGGTACAGCCTGACTGTATCTAAATTATTAGTTTAAAATTTACTAATTGTTAGTCCACCGATTATTTTACGAATTTTCTTAAATGTAGATTAGAATCGTGAATGAATTTCTAAGGTAAGTAAAAAAAAATCTCAGATAAATAACAAACCTGTAGCGCAATGCTCAATTGAGGGGCAAAAACCCAGCTCAAATCAACTAAATCTGACAATCGTCGAGCGAGGTACGTACAGCCAAAGAGTGAAAGTTCCAAACGAGCTGCACCGTTGCCATGGCAACAACTGCTAGAATGTTATCTCCTTCCACGTTAATTGTATTCGGCGTTGCGGCGACACGAATTTTCAACTGTGGCAGTACTTGTCAATTCGAAGAACTGATTGGCTCATGCGAGTGAATCAGGATGCGTGGGTAGAAAAACAAGCATTTCTAAGAATTTTTTCCTCCAAACAGAAATAGTTTCCTTGATAAGTTTACACAAGTAGTTTCTTGTTAATACTAAAACTTATAATTGAACCATTTTAAAACATGGAGCCCCCTGTTATAAGTAAGTTATTTTTTTTCTAATTTCTTTCACACATTATTTTGTATATATTGAAAGGAAACTTTGAGTTTGGGTAATTAAGATTAAAGTTATGATGTGATAGCATTTTAAAAAATAGTTGAAGACAATAAATCAAAATATGATTTTTTTTTTTATTAAAGTATTTATAAATTCACATTATCATATATTATTTACATTTCAATTTTATAAAACAAACAGGCTAAAACAAAGAATAGTAAAGAAAATTATAGAATACCAAAAATACTGAGTTCAGTTCGCAAGGCAAAAACGTGAATGGTACTGAAGAAGAACATTCTTAACATATAATTAGCAATTATACAAATAATACTAGTCAAGTGCTTCCTATTTTTTTTTTTTTTTTTTTCTAATCGAGGTTTTCTATTTATCACACTTAATTTTGTATTCTGTCTATTTTCATTCAATTAGAAAAAAAAAATATATATTTTACGAAATTTCGGGAGCTATAATTTAACACTCCCAACATTTTATTCCAGAAATATTAACATCTACTTTAAAAAACCAAAAATAAATTATCAAGAAGGGGGGGGGGGGGGGAATCCAACCATGAGTAAAATGATATCGCTAAAGAGAGTAGTGGAATTGACTTCTTGCCACTTTAGCTGTCCGAAGTGTGAGGGAACAACGCGGCTCACGAAAATTCTCCCGGCCGAGCAAACCAAGGTCACTCCAGTTCTATGTTCATTGGTTACATCAAGAGAATTTTTTCATCTTTCCTTCTCTAATATATTTTTTGGAATGATTAAAATGTACTTAATTGATTCTTTTTAATAAACTGAAACCAAGAAACACAATTAACGTTTAAATGCTGCACAAGCATATTTCTATCGACTTAAATTATATTTTTGAAACAAACTCCTACTCGGTACTTGCTGTAGAGCAAATGAAAATTTATTGAGAAAATTGGAACTTTATAAAGGATTCCTTACGACTTTGAGCAGTGAACAGGGTTCCCATTGAAATCATAGAAAGAAAATCAATGACTTTTAAGGATCTAAATAATATTTTTTAAGCACGTTTGAATTTTTTCTTTATGTATCAGGTCTTTAATGTGCGACTTTATAGCTGCTTTTCCCAGATTGTCAATATAAAAACCTTTCATGCACAATTTGTATTTTGCCTTATAAACAGACTTTGATTTTTTTGGCTCGCAAAACGTTAAGACTAATCTTACATATTCGTCACAGAGTACAATGTGTAACTAAAACCATTCGATTTCTACTCCAATCAGGAAATTCGAACCAAACCATGTACAAGTTGATGCATGCTTAATACAAATTTACCCAAAAATTTTGGTGTGGGGCGGATAAGTGACAAAAATAAAGGACTTTTAAGATGCATTTTCAAGTACTTTTAAGGTCTGGAAAACCAGTTAAAAATATTGATCACTTTTAATGACATTTAACAACTGTGGGAACCCTGAGTGAAACAGTATCAAAATTCAATAAATATAGGCCAGACGTTGTGTAGAAGTAAATGTTCTTGTGAAAGATGTCAGTTATTCCAAATTGTGTTAAATTTTTTCTTATATACATTGTACTCGTTTCATAATATATTTCTTGGACTTATGAGTATTATTAATTTATTACTATTCATAAGATGGTTGGTTTTAGAAGTTTAAAGGAAACTCTTGCGTTTTATTATGTTACTACGTATAAGACACTTAGGGGAATTTCGATAAATAACTACTACTTTTTGTGTTGATTACTTGGTATATTATTTGGGACATATATAAGATATTGTTGTGGAAGGGATTTGTTTTGAGGGAAAATAAGCTGTGTTTGGCTTGGCACAGATTTTTGAGACAAATTGCCTGGCAAATTAGGGTGTTGAAAGGTTTGGAACACAAGTGGTTGAAGTACCTTACTTTGACCACTTGACGGAAAAGCTGAATTTGGGATAAAAGAAATTTTTTGGGGATTATATTGAGGATTCATTGCGGCTTCTTTTCCCGATTGCACATCAATGCATATTTTCACCTCGCTTAATTTTTGCATTATTAGATTTAGTGCCTCATGATTTAAGTTTGCCTTGTTTTCCACAACTGATTTGTAGATATCATGAGACATTTTTAAAACATTTCCCAAGAGTGCATGACTCTCATTCTGAGAATTAGATGCGTCGTTGCTGTCACTTTCCGCATCATAGTCGAGGCCAGGTGACGGCACTGGAGAAAAGTGGTGAGGAGTCAAGAACTTCCACACAACGGCATGTATGTGTTGACATAAATTAGCATTTATCATACTAGGTATGCAACTGCACGAGTACATATGAATACAGATATCACATTCGGCACATCGAAGCTTGCAATATTCTGGGCAGGAATCAAAGTCACGAACTACATACACGTTTCCTTCATCTTCAGACTTAATCAACCAGACTTTGTCCGACAATGAAGACATATTTTCGGGCGAAATATCCAACCCTGCCTTGTGGCACACACTTATAGTCTCCAACGCCATTTCAATTTTTTCATCATCCAAGATGCTCTTGAGACGGTCGAACATTTTCACCTTTAAATACTTCATCAAAACAAAAATAAACTTATCTAAGCGAGTTTTACTTCCTTCTGTGCAGCAGAACCGTAGTGTCTGGTGCAGCACGTCCAGTTGGAAGTTTGAACCTAGTTTCATTTCTGTACGATAGCAGTATGCCCAGAGTTCCATATTGTGAGCATACTTTTCTGATAAGAAATCTCCAAACTTTCTAGCAGCCATCAGTTGGTCAACCAACAATGCATCAATATACTTCTTGAACATTGGTTCGAAGATATTCTGGCTGTGGCATTCAATCAGAGTCCTCATCGCCTTATAAATTTCGGCTTTCTTACCCTTTTCATTCTTGAAGGCAGACGCTAACTTTTTTTGAAGATGGTCGTCAACATACCACATGCTCCATAACCACTTTGAGGTGTCATCCAT
Organism: Linyphia triangularis; assembly: GCA_963978545.1. Classification (NCBI taxonomy): domain Eukaryota; kingdom Metazoa; phylum Arthropoda; class Arachnida; order Araneae; family Linyphiidae; genus Linyphia; species Linyphia triangularis. The sequence goes on along the minus strand of OZ021729.1, from coordinate 50,983,938 downwards.
AACTTCCTTCCAGGCATCGAAATAAAAACTCTGGTTGTCGGACATAAAGTAAGTATAAGATAATGGTCCAGTCGACTTCTTGACAGATTCAAGAAACTGCTTGACTACATTCACATCTACCTTGTTACTGATGCAGAAAGCGACCGGAAACGCAACTTCACACTCATCAACAATAGAAATGCAAGTAAGATAAAATCTCCTGCCTTTTCTACGATGCACACAATCAACACAGATTACTTTTTTCTCAGAGGACATAAGAAGCTGTTTTTGAAATTCTGTCATGATAACCAACATGAACTCTTCTCCACTACTTGGCAATTCTTCTTGTCGGAAAAACAAAACTGGAGAGTCTTCTGCCTGGTGACAGAGACGAACCCAGCGATGCACACTGTCAGTATCAGACATCCCAGAGTCATATTCGTCAGTTTCAAAAGCTTCCTTTATGATCCTAGTATCTCTTTTCCTCAAAGCCATTGGTACAACAATCTCACTAGTAAGATTCTCGCGTACCTCGTGCAGTAGATCATTAAATAAAACATCACCAGAAGGACATTCTGAAAATTAAAAGCATAGAATTAGATATTAAATTTAACATACATGTAAAGAAGTTGCAAAGTTTTTTATTCATGTTATTTTTTTTCTCTAACATTCCCTTTAATTCATTAAAAATTCTTTTCCACAATCACAAACACTGAAATTACAGCGATCCTTCAGTATTGTTTAGATTGATACAGTAAGTTCAAAAATATTCTGCTAGATGAATTTATACAATGATATTAATATGGTTTATTCTTTAGCTAAACATGGTTTGATACATGAAATATAAGAGGAACATGAAAAACGAGGTTGCTGTTGGTCATTAACAAGACATTTTAAAACTTAATGGATCTTATTTGCAATGTTATTTAGAGAGGATTTTTGTCTTAAGGTAACACTTATATAAAAACTGTTTCCAATACACCTCAACCTTAAAAAATACTAATTTTCAGTCAATCAAACACATATTTAATTTCCATTGTTAGACACAGCCAAAAAACAATTGATTATGGCATCCCCAACCATAAGGCACCAGTGATTTGCCACAGCAGAATAACAATATTCGTATTCCAAATAATCAGATATTATTACTGTATTCGTTTGATGTATACACAACCAAAAAAAGAAACAGATGAGTATCAGGGGGTTCAGTGAGTTTTCCTAAAAAAATTAGGTAGGAATTTTAAGGATGATTCCTAAAATTTCAGGGATTATTCGTACAATTTTAGGGATCATTCAAAAACTTATAGGGATATTTCTTTTAAAGCTGACATAGGCTTCTAATACAGACATTCTTTCCAATGCTTGTTTCAATACTAGCAAAAAACTGCCAATTTTCAAGAGATTTTACATCAAACAACTTTTTAATAAAATAACAGTTATATAATTAAACAATTATACTATTTTAACAAACATGCACAATGCACATTTAATTAAATACTATTTTTCTCATCTGGAGGAATGTGGGAGTTTTTTCGAGGGTTTTAGAGGAAAATAGGGGAATTTTCGGAGCTTTTAAATTTTTCAATAATTCTTTAAAAAAAATTTAAAAATTAACGGACAATTTTTGGGAGAAAAAATTTAAGGAACATTAGGGCGAATGCGACCCCTGGAATATGTACTAAAATGTCAGCATAGGTAACAGAAAGTTAATTCAAATGTTCTAGATTTTGTTTGGTTAGGCCTTACCATCATAATTGTTCAAAAGAGGTTTTGGCATCCGATTTTAGTCTCGTAAATATTTTCACTTACTATGAACTAAACACGAAAGCAATCCATGTTTTCGCAATCATAAATTCAATATCCGTAAAAGCGCAGCTCCCAGTGCACATCTCATTATTCTAGAAACTGTTTTCAAAAGTTTTAATTGAACTGTTAGGAAATTACAATACCAAATAAAATGGTGAAACGTCGTTTCTGCCACTAAGCATCATATGATTTGCTCTTGTAACACTGGTTTCTCTTTCAACGTTTGCATTTTTGTAAATTAGCAATATCCAAATCGAGCACTTCCCAAACTATAGGTCACCAGTCCTTCTGCAATCGTTATTAGAAATATTTTTTGTAAAAGCATAATAGATGGAGTTTTTTTTCTTTACAAAAGTTTTTTTTTGGCCAGTAAAACCTTTTTCAGAAGGAATGTGTGTTGCTCGTCTCTGAAAAAGTTCAATTTGCAGAGGTTGATAAGGACCGCTATGAGTTCAGTTTCTAAAAAGTGGTTCACCATATTTAAAATTTGGGAATTCCTGTCCTAGTTACAATTTGTTATAAAATGGTTAAGACTGCACTAAGAACTGTTGATTACTGTTCTGGTCTAAGAATTTTTCAAAGGTTTATAAGAAGTTTACAGTATTATTACTGTATGCTATGCCTATTCATTATACTATACTAGCTGAATACCCGTGCTTCGCTACGAAATTTTACCATGGGCATTTTAGCAATCGAAATACCATTCATGTACTCCACATTTCCGACGTTTGATGCCGTTTCGATCTTAAAAAATTATTTATAAAATAGGAATGCCATACTTTATCCATGCTTATCCTTGTTAACATATGTTAAATATTTATAATTGTGAATATATTGCAAATGAGACACTTGAATATCCCTCGTTTAGAACGTTTAACCCTCTTTTGATCATTTTTAATTAGTTAATCGGGATTGTTATAGTTTATTGTGTTTATGTTAAATCTTAGTTCTAAATATCAAAATTGTAACCGTATTGGAAGTGAGACATTAAGATATTCCTCGTATAGTTTGAATGTTGCGTCGACTTTTCACTCCTTAAAAATTCATTAATCGATATTGGAATAACTTATTTTTTTTCTATATTTGCCCTTCTTAACATTTGCATCAAATATCAGAGTTGTGTGACTTCATTGGAAGTGAGACACATGAATATCCCTCGTTTGGAACGTTTAACCTCTTTTCGATCGCTAAAAAACGGTTAGTCGAATCGGAATAGCTTACTTTTTCTATGCTTGTCTTTGTTGACATTTGTACCAAATATCAGAGTTGTGACTACATTGGAAGTGTGACATTCGAATATCCTTCGTTGGAACGCTTAACCCCTTTTCGACCTCTTAAAGAGGGTTAATCGAGATCGCAATAGCTTACTTTTTTTATGTTTACCATTGTAGATATTTGTACCAATTTTCAAAGTTGTGACCATGTGGGTAGTGGGACATTCGAATATCCCTCGTTTGGAACATTTAACTCCTTTTCGACCCCTTAGAGTGGGTTAATCGAGATCTGATCATTAGCTTACTTTTTCTATGTTTACCATTGTTGATATTTGTACCAAATTTAAGAGTTGTGGACACGTGGGAAATGGGAGTATTAGTGATGAGTGAGTGAGTGATTGAGTCAGTCAGTGAGTGAGTGAATGAAGGCTTTGCCTTATATATATGTATAGAGATAAAAACTTACCAGCCAATATTTTTCGTGGCTCTACATTAATTTAAATTACAACATACATGTACAATGGTGATTTATAAAGTGAGCAGACAAATTTCAAACAAGAAGATAATTTTAAAATAAGCATTAATAAGTTTTATTCATCCAAATTACTTACAGTATCAAACATTATTTATACATAAATTCTATTCAACAAGTAGCCAAGACAAATAAGAAACGCTGGTAAATCACAGAATATCAAAAATACAATGATTGATGGTCAAGGCCAATAAGAGTATGCTGCTACATAATATATTGCTGCAAGCAAAGTTTGTAGAGAAATGTTTCCTATTTTGCCAGGTTTGAATTTTAAAGAAAACTATGAAAAAGAAAGAAGTTTACTACACTAAATTGACAGAATATATAAAAACTTCCAAAATTAAAAGTTAAAAAAAAAAAAAAAAAAAAAAAAAAAACCCTGGGATCTTAGCTTTGTAAATATAGAAAGAATTATCAAAGTGTGAATTTTTTATTACAAAAGATTGTTTAACATAACTGAGAGGTGGAACATACACACACAATGCACAAAAGACAATACATAAAATAGGGCTGAGTGAAAACTTTTTTCAAATATTACATTGTCTTAAAGTAAAAAGTTGCTGAAAAATTTTGGAAAAAAAAAAAATATTTTCCGGTTTAAAAATACATATGCTTTTTGCACATGCTGGGAAATACTAGTAAATTATATAGTTTGTGTAAAGTCCTTTACAGTTTTATAAAATATGTGGAACGAGTTCTATCTACGTCTACTAATCCACACTATGAAATACAGTATATTTACTAAAAATAGAATTTCTCAAGTTTCCTTAGTGCAAGCAAAATTAGATCTGAGCAGATGTTATTCTTCTATTTTATTTGATTTGGAATTCCAATACGGAATAATATATTGTTGACATTGAGCCTTTTAGATTTTGGTCTTAATGCTTAATAAATGCTTAAACATAGGACCCCTTATCCTAAACAATGCTATACATTAAAAAAAAAGGGAAAGGGTTTCAACAATGATAAGTAAGAATGCTTTCACTTGCAGCGTTACTACACAACACAATGTTGAATTGACTGGGCCACAGTCCATAATGAATTTATGCATTCACGTCCAATTATCTTTTATTTATTCTGATTAAAATAATTTTGGGAACAGGAAAGAATTTCAATAATGATTGGTAAAAATTCTTTAACTTACAGCGTTACACAGTAGACAGGTAGTGAGTCAGCAATCAAAGTAACTCTTATAATAATACCATAATTATAGTTGCCTGAATTCACATACAAATGAAGGATTAAGCTAAGGATACTTTTTTTATTAAGATGCTACGGAACTTAGTTGAATGCAAAATATTAATTTTAGACTGTTTAGCCAAAAACTTCTGAAAATCAACAATTTTGTGATATGAATAAGTACATATCAACCTAAATGAAGAGACAAGTAAAAGTCTGAAAAAAGTCTTGCTGTAATGATATTTGGCACTTTTCAGTTAAAGGGGACCATTGGCAATTTATAAAATATGGGTAAACTTTCAAGTACTGTATGGATTCTGCACCATGATGATTTTCGCCAATAAATGGCAGCAGTCACCATTTTTTAATAACGAGTGAATTTCAGATAGTTGCCATAATTTGGCACGGTTTTATGAAAACAACTCTTGGCGCAGAATCCGTACAGTACTTGGAAGTAGACTTGAAAATTGAAATTTTCAAGTAGTAGCCAGGGGCTGATAAACACTTTTGTTTAGTAGCCATTACATGGCAGACTTTTTTTTTTACCAGTGGCGCAGCCAGAGAAGGGGAGGTTGGGGTTTTACCTTTTACCTGAATGTATGCAGTAGCGCATTCAGACTTATTATTATTTTATGGAGGAGGATGTTTTAATTCTTTATTTGATTTGTATTAAATATATAAACATAAAAACATATCTAAGTTAATTGTGTTTAGTAAAATGTAAATGAACGTACAAAAAAAAAAAAAAAAAAAAAAAATCAAGTACAGGATCTAAGCTTTTTCACTTATGGATGCCTATAGATTTGTTGCACATCTGTAAAGGGTTAATAAAAACGAAAAAATCTGACGCAATCAATTTGAAATATTAAGGAATTTAGGGTTCTAATATATTCGGTTGACAAAAAACGCAAGACAAGAAAAATAATCATGCCTGTAAAAGATGCAGTCAGATTGAAGTTAGAGAATTTTTTTTAACAGTAAGGCTTCCAGTGGCCGCACTTTTAAGTTATAGGTAACTAAAAACATAACAGAAATAATACGCAAATAATTAAGATTCTAATACATTTTATTGGCAAAAATGCCAGGCAAGAAAAAAAATAATCATGCCCGTAAAGGATGCAGTCAGATTGAAGTTTGAAGATTTTTTTAACAACAAGGTGGTGGCAGCACCCACACGGGGAATGCAAGAAGGGAAACTAAAAAATTTCAAAATTCCCTGACACTTGAATTTCTTAAATTCTGATTTTCCTAAATTCCCGGTTCCGCCACCACTCTGTCAAGTCATGAATCCATATTGTGGAAGAATGGATTTTAACAGCCTATACGCACGTGATTACAAGATTTCAAGAAAAGAAAGAGAGATTTTCCTTGATTTGGAAATTTCAGTATATTCGGTAACAATTAAAAAAATTGTATGTGAGGGGAGAAACGAAAAGTGGCCGAATGATTAGTTTATTTAGTCGCCTCATCACGCCGTTTAATCGACCTGAGGCGAGTGGCTACTAGATATTTTCAGGTCTACTTGGAAGTACCAATAGCTCCCTTTAACGGAAAAGAAACTGATATTTTGCGTAAAATAGCTTTTTCTAATTTTACAGTTTGTTTCCTCACGTTTGAAGATTAATTATGTTTGAAAACTTAAAAAAAGTTTATCCTTCTATCAAATATGAATCATGCTATTTTGTTATTAATGAAGTAGGCATTCTACCAGTCTAATTAGTCAGTTAGATGGTGCCACTGAAATTAGTTCAATTTGCAATAGTCTTTTACTCATCATCAAAATCGGTTGTTCTATTGCGCACTGCTGGGCGAGATGCCCCAACCAACTACCTAAAGAGTGTAGAGTTTTTTTAGGTTTCAGTGTCTGTAAAGATAGCAAAAAAGGTTGGACTTTATCCTAAGGTACTTGTCTATGTTCAGATAACCTTTTTAAAAAAACTTTATGTATGAATATTTTAAGTGCCTTTTTGTAAATAATACTACTATAGATTAGTAATACAGTGAAAAAAAATTCAAATTTATTATTATTATTTTTCAAAAATTGTAATTTCGCATGAAATTTTGATGAAATATTTCAAAAACTTAAAATAAGATAAATAAAAAACTATTAAGTTTTTTAGGAAATAAATTGTATATAAATAAACTATATGCTTATATTTAGGGCATATACTACATTAAGAAAAATATATTCATTAAAACTTTTTTTATGGATTGTCCAAAAATAAGTTCACGACTTTTAATAATTTCACCTTATTTTTATTCAAACTAAAAGTGGTATTTCATCTATAGCAGATGCACTAGAAAACAATCAACAAGAAAAGTACAATTTTTTTTATAATGATTCATGAATAATTTGTTGAGATATGACATTTCAAGTTAGAAATATTTAAGTGAAAATCAATTCCGAGAAAAATGCATTTAAAACACTCAATTTCTATATAAACCATATTACTTACACACTTAAAATGCATCTTCTTCTTTTTCAATTTTTTAATTTATAAAAAAGAAGAAAATATTAATATTTAGAAGGAAATAACTTTTTAAATGGCAAATTTGGTTATGATATGCTATTTGAGGTCATTTCCGGTTATAATTTACAGTTTTAGATCAGTTTCAAATTGTCATAACTTTTGTTCAAACCAACGCAGAGATAAAAAGTAGAGAGTTTTAATAATATTTTTTTGTCAAATTTCATCAAAATCGACCTTTTCAACGTAGGCAAAGCGTGCACATATCTTATTTTATAGTGGGTTTTGCAAAAAAAAAAAAAAAAAAAAAAGAACTTAAATAATTCCATTAACTTTTATTTATATATTCAGTGAACTTTCTGGATCGAAAGAAACTAATCGATTTTCAAGCTATTTTCTAGTTGGTAAAAGCCTACTTTTTATAATGAGTATTTTCTGTAAAAATGTGAAACATAAACAAAAGTGATAAACATTCAAACATGCCTATTTGTATATTCAGTGATATATGCCCAATTCAGAATTACAATATTTAAATATCATACACTTTTTTGGAATCAAATGAATATTCTCCGTAAAATGCACGAAAGCTTGTCGCAGCAGTTGGATGTTTCTGTTAACTATGGAATATATTTTAAGGCAATCAAAATTCCTCAAAACAAGCAATATAAATTTTAAAATAGTTTTTTTCTACTAAAAAATACGTCCATGGTCATGATTTGTCATGTCTGTGGACTGTCTCAACCTCAGGGTTATTTGCTTTATCAGTATTTTAATTTCACTTCATATTTCCTTGATGTCTATATATATATATTTTTAGACATAAGGCATCTTAAACAATGTTATGCCAGGGTATAAAGCTTTTATGAGTAGCAATTTCTTACAATTAATGCAATACCTCTTGTCGCAAGACTGAAGTTTCACGTCAGTGGACAGCAGTTTTCAGTTGTTTAACAGCCCCACCACAGCACACAACAAGTGAACTGTGATATTGAAAAGAAGTCTAATGTAACCATTTTGGTTCTAATACACATATTCTATTTTTCAATACAAGAATCAGATATTACTTGCATCTGAAATAGGTGCAATTGTAAAGATCATACCCTCATTTCTGTGGTCAAGATAAAGTTAGTTAAGAATAATTAAATTTTTATTATCAATTACTTATTTGATAGTACTAGTAGTACAGATATCAATTTAGTAATCTAATGTTTATACACCTACAGTTCCATTCAAAACTAAACAATAACAAGGAAATTGCAGTGTCTGTGGACACCACTCAATGTTATTACTAAGGGCGATCTCTATATATTATCAGACGATCTTTGCCAATGTCAAAAGGGAATTGTAATTGATAAATTCATATTGCAGGAAAAAATCTCTAAGCATTTCATGATTTCAATTTTTTTTTCTCACTTGCTGCAGAAATAGTGCATTGTGTGGGGAATTTTCCATATTCATTAAAAATATACTAAAAAATAATTTAATTCTTTCATCAACCAGGCTCATTAGCTGCACTAGGTTAGATTATCATTGAGCATTTAACAAAAAAAAAAAAAAAAAAAAAAAAAAAACATCCTTAGTAATGGGAAACTATACTTTCCCAGTTTATTATTAAAGTTTGAAATATTTAAATGATGCCACTTTGGCTATTGTTGCCTTATTATTTGTTGAAGCAATACATAACAATTTCTCCACAAAGTTGAGATGCAGGAAATTTTTACTTCCCAAAACAGTTACAGCTGGTTTTAAGGGGATCTAGAACTCAAAATTTTTAAAATTCTACAAAAAAATTTATTATTGTAAAAAAAGATACCAATACTTTTGAATAAAATGGCATAAAAATTTTGTTTCCATCATTAGTAGAACTTGAAATATTTAAGTTTTTGTTACATGACAGCTGTATCTCAGACACGCTATCTTGAAACTGTTTTTCTGAGTGATGACTTTTTGTCCCTTTTTTTGAGTTTAAATTGATATAACTTAAAAACTACTTGTTATAAATCTATGAAACTATCCACAATTATTTTTCATACATATTTCTTTAATTTGACCTCAGGAAATAAGTTTTTTTATTTAACTTTTTTTAAAAAACTTTTTGGAGCCTAAGCCAATTTTTTCTAATTAGTTTATAGAAAAATCATGAAGACAATTTTTGATATGAACTATAAGAAGTAATTTTATGGAAAAATGAAATGATTTTTTTAATTTTTTTTAAATATATCAAATTTAAGAAATATCAAAATTTTGAGGTTTTTAATTTTTAAAAAAAAAAGTATTTTTTAAATTTAAAAATACTTTTTTAAGTTTCAAAGCATCATACTTTACAGTATAAAAAATTTCAGAAATACCATTCTAAAAATAAAGATTTTAGAATTTTGAGTCCCAGACCCCCTTAACAAACATTTTAAACCAATAAAAGGTGGAAAAAACATCAAATGCTTCCATCTAATATTTGAATACACGATTTTTCTAAATTACTTTCATGAAAAATGTACTAATTTTAATTATGGAAGAAATTAAGATATCGAAGTGAAAAGTTTCACTGAATATTAAAAATGAACTGAATTGAATTTTGACCAGTTATATCTTCTTGATATGTTTGCAGCGATTACATCAGCCCAATGACTTGGCAGCAAAAAGAGAGATGTAAGAGAACTGGAGCTTCTGGTACTGATATTTGGAGAATTTTCCAAGGGAAAGAAAATCAGGCATTTCAAGGCAACCAAACTTAACTTTAGAGTCACTGATTAATTGGAATGGTTGTAATAGGACTCTTCCTTTGTTAAAGAAAGTAACAAACAAAGAAATTGAACATTTACTAAAGACTGGCACACCTCGGGTAACACATAAGTATTTGGCAAAGTCTGAAACATGCCAATTCTGGCTGGAACTCGAGTATAGTTCCAAAAAACATGATTTTTAAAAAAATAAACAAGTCAAAATTTTTGCCCTCCATCTTTTCTTATACAAAAAATATTCCAATTTTAAAACATCTTCTATATTTCATCCAGAATTGGGCGAGATTGGACAATATCGCTTCCAATTACTGGTTTACAACATTCCACATCGGAATTGGCCAAAACTTGGCAAAATTTTTCCAGCGTTTCTGAGCTACTGAGGATGATTGAAAGCAGATTTCAATTTCCTTCCTTGTCACACATAAACTGTGGAACGCTGTGTGAAACTTGCAACAGAGACATAACAAAAAGCAGGCAGCACTGACGCCGGAGATGGCTACATTAGGACAATACTTTTTTTAAGATCCACAATGCTTTTCGACGAAGGTTTCCTTCAGAACATTTTCTATGTTTCCTCCAGTGCCCCACTGGGACAGAAAGTCGGAGAAAAAATTGAACCAAATGAATAATGGTGTGTTTAAAAAAAATAAAAAATGTAAGAAATAATGTTAGTAATCATTTTACAGAAAAATCATTATTTTTAACAATAAACGTTACTTTTTAGTATTTTTAATTCATAATATGTGTTTTGAAAATGCATAAAATAGTGTTTTTCTGTGTTATACCACCCTTATTAGAAATTTAAAAAAATGTAGGAAAAATAGTTATTTTTTTTATATTTCCTTAACTTTGAGGTGAATGAGCAAACGGAAGATAAATAGATTTAAAAAAAAAAAAAAAAATGTCAGTTTTTCTTATCAAGACATACAATAACTTTTTTCAACTAATGCGTTTCAAAAGTAAAAAAATATTTTTTTTTGACCCACCATAATGCTTAACCCTGGATACTGAATCGGCAAGTAGATGCAAGGCCAGATTGCTAAACCATTGCCCAGCAGGTGGGCATAAGCATTTTGACGAGATTCACTTGTTGCATTGCACATTTTAGTAGTAATCGTAAATTTATATGAAAAAAATCTAGCCTCAGACAGAGCCTTCAGGGTTCTCACTCTTACCAAAGAAAAAATTCAAGGACCTTGTTGAGAAAATTCAAGGACCATAAAATTACAAAACGGAGAATGTAAAAAACGACGGCGGATATTATCAGTGGTCGCTTAAAAATTCTAGGACTTTCAAGGACCTTAAACTTTTTCCAAGGATAAAATTTCATCGAAATTTTTTTAAGGACTTTCCAGGACTGTGTGAACCATGCTTTGTGTACCTAAGCTTATTTATTATAGCCCGAGAGGCGACTGCAATTTTTGGACCCCATCGAACATCATTTTGAATTTTTTATAGCGATTGGAGAAAAGTGAGTAGATTAGGAATCCACTGATCTGCCGTGGCAAAATTGGCCGAAATTGATCAAAAATCGACTTGGAATGAGTTGAACTAAAATCAGCCCAAACGATTTCTGATCTCTGGCTTGGAAAATTTGTATCTTTAAAAAGTAAGCCAAATTGGAGACATCAGTTACGTCATCCGTGACGTAATGTTTATTGCTAACTTGGCTCCTTTTAATAGATGCAAGTAGACCATCGCCAGATATCTGAATCGTCTGCAACCTTCTTAATTGATAATTAAAGAGTGAGGGTTACCAAATAAAAAAAAATGCTCATTATTTGACAAGTTATGGCTCATTTGGCAATTGGATTTAGTTCAACTTATTAAGAGTCAATTTTTGACCAGTTTCAGCCATTTTTGCCACAGCAGACTCGTGGATTCGTAATCTACTCACTTTTCTCTAATTTCTAAAAGAAAATCAGAATGATATTCGTTGGGGTCCAAAAATTGCAGTCGCCTCTCAGTCTATCAGTGCACGGATAAAGCTAAAAGTTAAACTTACTTGCTAATGCAGCTTTTTCTAAGTTACTCAGAGTGAGATCCTTTAGTTCCACATCATGTCCCAAATGAGTTTTGTAGTAGGTTACATGAACTTCATTTTCTTTTTCACGAACATGTATAGAAGCTGGGCAATGGTTTCCAATTTTGGCACAAACTTGAAATCGTGCTGCTCTAGTGAGAGGTTTCTTAGAACAGTATCTAGGGCCTGAACGTTGGCAATTGTAATATGAAATCTTACTGCCATCAGCAGCGGTTTTGCTCCTATGTAATGAGAAGAATGACTTGTTGCTTTTTTCTGTAGATTCTTTCCATTGAAGAAAATCTGAAATTTTAAATACATAACGAATTTAAAATGAGTATTGAAATGGATGTGAGTGAGTTTGAAATATCTAAGACTTCATGAAACACTTACCAATTCTACTCTTGAATACATATTCTTCCGATATGATTTTTTTTCGGTGACTTGCTAACAAGTGTTTTCTTAGTCTAGAATAATATTGAAATTTTTCATTGCAATTATTCATTGGGCATGATATGAAGCCCGGGGCTTTGAACTCCATCTTGTGAACATTTCTTGTATGAGGATATAGTGATTTGGAATGTTTAAAGGTTTTTTTACATATATTACACGACCAGCTTTTTTTCACAACAGTTTGGCTTTTTTCTTTTTCGTTCATAATGGATAATTATTATAACGTTGGAACTAATTGGAACGAAGCGAGAAAGACACCACACCAAAACACAGCACACTAACCCGAATGGCTAAGTAAATACAATATTTTGGTTTGGAACTTCCACCACACCAACGAGAAGGCAAACATTATTTGAAATCGTAGACATATGCACGATGACGTTGCACGTCACTGCTATTGTAGCGGAAAAATTATATACATATTAATGATCAACTAGTGGCATGCAATTTCTCACCCCAATATCTGCGTCACTCCAACTAGATCGAAATGCGATACAAAAATTTAGGCGAGTTGTGATTAGTCATAAGTTTTCTAGGACGATAGAACCTTTTTTAAATAAATTCTGCATTGATTGCCCTACTTTTCCATACCAAGCTGTTGAATTTTTACGACCTGTTTTCTGTTGTATAATTGATATTTCCACATTCTTCTTTTGAAAAAAAAAAAAAAAAAAAAAAAATGAGTTCTCCTTATTGCAAGATGAGGGAAAGAGATGTAACTTCCCACTGCCAACCAAAATCAGCTCTTTTCACCGCGATTTCATCGAAATTTGATCAATAAGAGCCATTAATAAATAGAAACTGCAATTTTAACTAAGTCAAAATGTATTTCCGAATGTCTAAAATACATTTTGAAGGTCTGTTTAATGAATTACTCGATTGAAATTTGATCATTTACAGTTTTATTGCAATACAGTCACAAATTCCCATTGAATCCTGTGATTTACAAGTCAGTTTTCTGCCAACCCGGAATGTCTAGGAGCCTGTTTTTATCCCTCCCCCCCCCCCCCGTTGTTGCTTTGTTGGTAAACATGCCCCTCGTCTATGGTTTTTGAAACGTCTGACGGAAAATATCGTTGCCATTCCAAGAATTTTTTTTATAACGTCATAAAAGGAACTTTTAATCGAATTTAAAAGTTGCTCTCTACAATCTCGGTGTACTAAAAGCTTCTATGTATCAAATTTTGTATCTCTAGGTACAAAACTGTGGATTTGTATAAGATACAGACACAGTTTTATATATATATGTATAGATGAAAATGTTTCCTCAGATCTTTAAACAATAACACATACGAATTGGCATAAACAAGCATATTCATTACATAAGCATATTCTAAAGAAAATTTACGATTGCCCAATAGTCTACTCCTCCCCACTTTCAACCCATACAGCAAATTAATTTGAAACAATAAATAATTTATCTTTGAATATAACAGTAACACTCAAATTTTAAAACGAGGTTTCTGTTACCCTACTTCATAAGGTTAATTAGTAATATTTCTATATCGATATATATTTCTACAATATTTTTCTTATGAAAGAATTTGAAATACCTTTCACTGTCGCAAAAGACAACTAAACAATCATGAATACAAATTCAATGTTTTTGATACCTAACATTAAAAGATTATTTACACTTTTACAAGGCAAACATTCAATAGCTGTCATCCAACTTCTTCGGAAAGAAAAGATACTGTGTCTAAAGTCAGTTTCCCTTTATTTTTAGACATTTGCCTTGTAATTTGTCTTACGAAAATACGATTTCATTGTAAAATATTTGAAAGTACCACATACTATTATTACAAAATAAGAGTGAACAATTATTTTTCTTTATTTTATTCGGTTTTGTGTTTTTTACTTTTTACGAATGCCCAATTTTGAATTTACGACTGCCCAAATAATCCACTACGACTACCGGTTATAAAAGGCCTTGGGCATAAAAATTTCTTATACTGCAAGTATTTGATTTTTTACAAAAAAATATTTACAAATAATAACAAAACTATCTGTTTCTAATACTTAAACAAATAATTGAGTGCAAATACAGTTTTTGGTAACGAAAAAAATCAATATTTTTCGAGTTTTTTCAAACTTGTTTAAGAATATATTTTATAAAGTCGTCAATGTTTAATACTACATAAAGAACGTAGCTAAACTGGTTTCTATCCAGATCAACAAATATAATTTTTTTATGTCTAGCAATATTATTTGCCTAGATCGTTGCAGATAACGTTCTTAGGTTCTAGAAAAAAGGACATTCTGTTTAATGTCAGATAACTCATAGTCATAATTAATTAAAAATGTAGCAAAAGTAGAAAACTTAAGTTATAATTATCTGACGTTAAATAGGACTTTATTTTTCTAGTACTTAGAGAACATTGTCTATAAAACTATATAAGTAGATATTATTATTTGACATTAAAGTGACGATATAAAGGACATTATCGTCCTGGTTTGTCGTACCTAGATTGTGAATTTAATACTAGAAATGTCCCTAGAGCGTCCAAATCTCGAACATTAGAGGTCCGAAAAATACATTAAGGACGTTATTGTGCTGATAATCCAAGAAGGGTGTCCCTTGACGCGTAAGAAAAGTAATCTTAATAATAGGTCCGAAAAAGGCATAATGGAAGTTATCGTCCTGGTAATCCGAGGAATGTCCCGAGACCATTTGAATCTTGATTGTGAGAGGTCCGAAAAGATACAGGTTGGTTGTTTTCAGATTATCTAGCACCGTCAGCAACTCGAGGGCTATAATGCGCGGAAACATTCGTCCTTTGACAAGCCAACATACATTTACAAACACCCATGCCTTACACGGGACTCGAACCCGCAACCTCGCGGTCTAGAAGCTAACACGTTAACCACTATACCATTTCGTCGGACCGAAAAGATACAGATAGGGATCATTAGTCCATGACACATCCAAATTTCACCCGCAGGGACATTCTTGGGACTTTCCGATGATCGTCAATCGACGGACATTTTACTATCCCCAGGACGTCGTGTTGATATCTTAGGCTAAAATTTGGATGTCCAGGGGATAATCACGTCATCCTGAAGTCATGTAATTTGAACCTCCCGAGGAACATTTTGTGCTGTTTGGGCACCAACTTGCATTTGGGATCTTTCGGAATTGAGAAATCCCAAATACAATCACTATACAGTTAGACACTTGAAACCTCTTTAGACGCTCATTTTTCACTTCAAAAATACATTGTCTTGTCTTTATATATTTTCAAAAATTATTATATGTATAAATGTTTAAATATTAATCATTAACATCATCCTACTTTACTTTTTTGTAAATACCTACTATTTGTTAGTAATTTATCAACCTCTATTCTTTTGCTTATGAGCTAAAATGAATTATATTAAGTAAGCCATTTTTATACATATTTCTATGAGGAACAATCAGGTTCAGATACCAAGATTGCTTAATTAGGACACATTTAATGACTGAAATCTCTGCCTGTTAAGGTTGACAAAATCTGATAACAAAACACTTGTCGATCTGGACATTTTTTATAAACAAAAATGTTGCCAAGTTGGAAAGAGAAAACTTTTCACCGAATATTCACGGATTCCAATCCGATATTTTTATTTGTGGATTCCTAGAGTAATAATGGGAAAACATTTCCGGTAAAATTTTAAAGCACTTCTGCATGAACTTTATGTAATTCTCTTATCCAGACCTTCAAACTTATATATGACATATGTATGTTTGATTCATAGTTTAGCCCATTTTCAGCAACTGATGGCTTAAGAAATTGCATACTGACAATCAGTCACAATTTGATATACTCTCATTAGTAATTTCCAGTAACTGAACTCGTTTTGCATAGACTTTTCATTTAATTTTATAGCATGAATCTGAAGCATTTGTAGCTTTGTTTGAGAACTTAAACATCAGCTCAACATTAATGTAGTGTTATAGCGAAAATTTGATGAATTCAAATCAAGGATAATCGTTAAACATTACTTATGCAGATACAAAAAAATAACACAGAAATTTGTAAGAAAACCTATCAACTGTTACAAATTACATAATTTATCAATACCCCACAATTTTTATCGCAAATATTTTCGATGGATGTATTTAAGTACATAACATTTTAAATAAATATATAAATATAACTATTCTTACCTGATGACGACTTTGCTGTGGAGTTCCGAAGTCGGTAAGCTCAGCAATGGATCCTGACTTAGAAATGACGCTGTTTGGATTCCCTCTTTTGAAGCTCGATGTTTTTCCAAACTATAGTGGCTAGTAGTTACAACAAGCGCTTCTAGCATTCGATTAATATCTGTCTGGGTTTGATCTTAAGGCCACACCTTGCAAACTTTGCTGATAGAAATGATTGGGTAAGATCAAGGGCGGCGATTGAAAGCCATAAAATGAAAAAAGCGCGGAACATTAGAGGTGACGTGGGGCATATGCTTCAATTCATTTTACGGTATCGCCGTCATATTAAAATGTAAAAAGTGAGGGAGCAACCGCCTTCTCAATTTTTTTTTTATCTTTCACCGGGAAAGGTCAACACATTTGTGGTGAACATTTTCTGGGCATTCTCCCACAATCAACACAATTTCAGGAGAGTTCATCTAAAAGTTTTCCTACAAAGCATTTCTTCTTTTGAATGTCAAATTATACTATGAGCAAAGTACTAAATCTTATTATTTTTTAAAAACAAATACAAACTTATTACCATTTAATTACAATAATTGTGATGCTGAAAAAGTGGTTAGGGGATGGTTACATTCGATAAGTGAATAATTACCTACACTTAATTATTTTTTATTAATATGCAGTGTACTAATTTTTTCTCTTATGCAAATAGTGTCACTTTATGTTCATTTATGAAATGGAGGCTCACATATTATAAATTCAAAAATCGGTTTTTATCCAAAAATAAATGTGTGGTCTAAACTAATTTCCTTAATAAATAAATAACTTTTATATTCATGATATTTTGAACTTTTCTACCAATAATTTTTAGAATTAGGAGAGAAAGAAGGAATTTTTAAAAAGTATATTCATATGTTTTGAAAAATTATACAAAATACATTCATAAATGGTTTAGGTTCTGCCAGTTAGAGATACGAGGGTGCACTAGCAGTCTCCGGCCTTTTGAAAAAACAAATATTTGAAGTAACACAACTTACATAAAGAAAGGTAATGTAAAGCTTAAATAATTCATTGCAAAAAAAAAATATGTATAGCTTTAACTGCTTGATAGTTTGCCTTAAAAATAGAGATACAAGTCAGTAAGGGTTGGTGACAATTGAGAATAAACATATAATCAACTTGATAAAGTTAAGTACACACATACAGTGCAAGTTTCACTCATTTTAAAACTAAATAACTTATTTAGGGTATTGCAAATATATTGCTTTTGCTATGTCACTGAAAGAAAGTAATGTACCTCCAGTTCTAACTATTGTAATGACAAGCCTTTAAAATTTTATGTGTACTATTTTTAAAGATTTAGCCGGCACAGTTGTATTAAAATTCAGCAGTTTTGCAACAGTTATGCATAATTTTTCAGCAGTTATGCACAGTTTTGTGCAATGAAATGACAATGATAGGAATATTGATCAAATAACAAGTTGGGTCCCATCTGATTTTGAAACGCACGTACTCCCAATTTCAAATAATCATTACACAAAGCACAGTCTTGGCATTGACTAAACCTGTCATTCAGCTGGAAGGCAATAAAAAGCTATTGTTTGGTCTATTTACAAATGTACAATGAAGCCAAACAATTTCATAAGGATCTATAAAGGATAATTGGTTTTAGGAGTTTCTTTTCTTTTCTTTCTAGGTGTTTATTTACCACATATCTCAGAGATAGAGTTTGCATAAGGTTATGTCTCACGTACAATTCCCTGTTTGCCAGCATTTTGCATAGAATTTTTACTCTTACTCTGCTTTAAATGTAGAGATAATGGCTACTGTGACAAATGTATATTTAGTAGACATAACGGCTATTGTGACAAATGGGCTTGTGCTGATTATCGAGGCTACCTATTGAAAGTTTAACCTTGTCCTGTTCGAGGCGCAAATGATTGAAAGTTCCTCTTGTTACCCATTCTTTCCCCTTGAAATTTGTAGGTACTATTCTTGGTGAGTAATCCAGACATTATTAAAATGATTTGGCGCAGCAAAATTCTAATAAGCATTTGCTATCATCAATCCAAAGTATACTTATCACAGAAAAGCTTTTATAAGGGCATAAATGAGGGAGTAAGACTATAAATTCATCATGATGTAGCTTATGCCTAAAATTAAATATAAAACTTAAGTAAATATATCAGTGTTATCATTTTAAAGTAGTCCTTCATACGTAATATATATTAAATTACAAAAATAAAATATGAACTAAATTAAAATATAGATTTTTCAATTTAATCTTACTTAAATTTACTAAATTAGTGTAGATCAACCATAACAAAACAAATTTTTAAAACTCAATTAAATAATACATATTCATTTAAAAAGTAAGATTGAAATAAAACTGTCTTACCTGCTTCTAGAACACTTTGATCTTTACCTGAAAGCAGTTCAGCAGAAATGTCTTTCATATGACCATAATGCTGTGGCCAATACTTTACTTGAACTTCATCTTTACTTTCAAAGCAACTAATTGCAGCAGTGCAATAACTTCCCATCTTACATGAGCCTCGATATTTTATCTTTCTTTTACTATTTGCACTCTTTGGTTGAGGCTTGTATATTCCTGAGCGATTGCAGACATAATTATACCTTATACCCAATTTTTTAGTCCTGTGGCCAGCTTGTTGGGTGAAATATACAGCCTCTTTTCTCTCCAGATTAAGTTTCCATACTTTGAAGGCTACCAAAAGTAAAAAGCAGTTTATAAGCAATTTTAAAAGGTAAACAGCTTTATATTCTATATGCAACAGAAAATACTACTCTAGAATTATAAAATGAACACAAATATTATGCAAAAACTTCTGTTTGATGTGATAACTTTGGGCTGCAACAATAGTTGATTAATAATAACAACTGGATGGAATAATAGTCCATTGAAATTCATCACTTCAAATGAAAAGGAAAAAATCTTACTACGCATAATTCATTTAAAAAAGTATCAATTTAAAAAAAATTCATCTATTGATTGTCGACAACTATTCCTCAGAAGTTCCCAAATAAAACGAATCATACTCATATTCAAAATTGTGTAAACTATGTTGCATGTCATGTTTCAAAATTTGAAGTTCATGTATGGGGGGGGGGGGGATCGGTATCCTTTTCTTGTGATACCAATGAGCAAAATGACCCCTGACTTAATTGTAGAATAAGGGACTTTATCAGGAGTGTGCGGTTCATAGAAGAAAGGTAAGCGTTGCTTGCCTTAAATAAATAAGAGATTATGGGAAGTGAACATTCGAAACGTTCTGTATTTGTAATAAAAACAAACGCATTTCGATTTATTTGCAAAATTAAAAAATTTGTGTTAAAAACAACATTACCCACATTGAGTTATTTGTAAGGTAGGACTGTTACCATTACTCTTCATAAAAATTCTTCTGCCAGGTAGCTACGAAGCCTATAGGATTGGCCTAGTCAAGCAATACAGAAAATGCTAATGGTTCTCCATTGAATCGACCTATAGCGATTGTAAATATTTTTTCATTTAGAGTTTTCTTATACAGTGCCATCTTGTTTTTTCTACTTAAATCGTGAGTAAGGTTCTTTTAAACCTTAAATACATTTTTTAACATAATTTTTTAAGCTTTTTTTAATGATAAAATTGAACTTTGAAATTTTGTACTACGAGCAATTTTAAAACTGCTTTCAATTGAGTCGAGTGTTTATTATGCTGCCAACTATGAGCATAGCAAGTCACAATATTGAGACATGTTTGTTAATTTTAACTTATTTGATCATGAGTTTCATAACAAATATTTCATTAAAACTCTTCTTTGTTCAATTTTTGATTATTTAAATTTTTTTTTGTTTTCGTATGAAATAAATTCTACCTTTATTCGTTTAACTTTTCTGCAGTTATTTATGATTTGGGGGTAAATGTACTCAATGGCATTTAACTATTAGTTATATGAGATTGTTCTATAAGATGATAAATATAATTATTAATAATGTTGCTTCCCTTATAAGAAAAGTCACTTCATACCACTGGACTTGTTACAAATGTAACGCTTGTTACAAATGGATAATCGATCTACTCTTAATTTTGATAAGTGATAATATTAACAATGAAGTGATTATTAGTGCATAAATTTGATTAAATCTGTTCGGGACCAGAAGTTTGTGATAAAATTAGGCGAATGACAACATTAACTGCAATCATACTAAGCGACGTACACACTAAATACCTAGAATAAGGTATTTAATTATTATAGTTTCTAATCAAAAGCTAAAATTATTATGAAACAAGAGCTGGTGCAGATGTTCTGTTTAATGTGATGTATATAGAGCAATATAGTTGTATTTTCAAATAACCTTTGCTAATCACTATAAAAATAAGTTATTATAAATCTAAAAAATTTCTTAATTTAATGAAAAGGGTTCATAAAATTTTGCTTTTTTTAAAGATATAAAAAAATCTTACCATCCATATTAGGAAATAAGTATTCTTCCTCTGTCATTCTCAAATCATGCACTTGTTCCAAATGCTGCCGAAGATGATTAACCATCACAAAACCAATGTCACATTCATTGCACTTTATCTTATTTTTAGCTCTAAAGAGAATTTTATGAACTTGTCTCATATGTTTCTTTTTCTTTATGTTTTCTTCAAACCTCTTCAGACAATGAGGGCATGTTTTGTCATCAATTTCAACACCATCTAAAGGAAGAATAGGTTCTACTTTCTTATCAGCTTCGTTTGCAATAGATCTGCGTTTTTTCTTTTTATTGGTGACTGAACTTTTTTCATTACCTGGATCCTCTTCGTGAACTCTCTTCCCAACATTCACTAGCATTTCGGAATGCGTTTGACCAGCAATGCTTTTCTCTTCTGAAACACACTTCATCTCTGTAAGATTTTGATCATGGCTATCAAGAAAAATACTAGCGGCATCCATTAGCATTGAGGATTCCTGAACGAGAACACTTTCCGAATTGCAATCATTGCTAATTTTTATATTAGCGTCAATCTCTTCCTCTTGACTTGTAAGAGGAGGAACAGGAATGTTCACCATTTCATTATCCATTACGAAGTAGAAAACAAAAAACTGTACCAAATTTTCTGTCAACAAGCAAACCACTTAATTACTTGCTGGTGTTTAATTTAAGAGAAACTGGTTGATAATTTTACCATGTCTCCGTAATGTATGGTCATAAAATCACTTGGAAAATGTCTTACTTCTTGACAATTTGAATAAAATTATCTCTAAATATTATGGAGATAGTTAAAATAAAACATTCTGTATCAAACATTGATAAAAGATCTTTGATAAAATACGTCATTGTTAACTGTTTAACTTGTAAAAAATCAAAGTCTGTGTGACGATTGACCAATAATATATAAAATTCAAATTCGTTTCATAAGTCGTAAGATGTCACAAGTTTTGCCTTACGAGGTAACCATGTACAAAATAATACCATGCATAACTTCCATAAGTTTAATCTTAGAATAAAAATATGAATGGTGAAGAAATTTGTTAAACACCAGAAAGCAATCTTCGATAAACAACATTGAATTGAGCACAAGTCGGTACTATTACTCTAACTTTTAAATATACTCCAACTCTGTGTGTTTTTCTTTAGGTTATCCCCAATTTTTAAATATGGAAAACTTAAAGGAAGATTTTGAGACTGTGTACATTGTTTCTGCCCCCTTTTCTGGTCAAGAGGAAGAAATAACTGCAAGTTTTATTATTGACGACGAATGCACTTTGGTAAAGCATGAGGAAAGTACTTTAAATGAGAACTCCTCAATTTTAACTGATGCCGCCAGTATATTTTTAGATAATGTTAAGTACGATGTTTCTGACAAAGATAATGTTTCTGTAGAGAACACCTTGAATTGTCAAACGTTATCGCAGATGCCCCAAGATGAAGAAAAACAGCAACTCGAAGATTATTCAAATGAGGAAGACGCTTCATTTGTGAATAATAAAAAAAGACACAGATCTAAAAGCAACTACACAGCAGAACAGAAAGCAGTACCTATTGTACTTCCTGATGGTGTAGAGGTGGATTCTAAAACATGCCCATATTGCCTGAAATCATTCAATAAATCTGGAAATAAAACGCAGCATATGAGACAGGTACATAATGTTTCTTCAAGAACTAAAGGCTATATTAAGTGTAATGAATGTGACATTCAATTTCTGTTGGTTAACAAACTACGACGGCATTTAGAACAGGTGCATGGGTTAAAAATGACCGAGGAATTGCACAAATTTCCTAACATAGATGGTAAGAATTTTTTTTTAAAATTATTTTTAAATACAAATTGATGCTTTTCTTAATATATTTTAAAACGCCCAATCCCCCCCCCCCCCCCCACCACCAAGTGAAGACTTTCATTTGGTAGAGGTAGTAAGAGGTTCTAAGAAAAGTAGACGTACTAATATTTATATATTATCGTATTACTTCTTACTTATTTTATAGCCATTATGGTTAAATATATCAGTTCGGATCTCATTTTCACCTACTCTAGTTAAAATCCGGAATATTCTTTATTTTACAATTTATATTTCTTTGTCTTTGCAACATACTATAAATGGCTTATGGAAACAAGTTCACTCCACTCAAAGGAGATATAAATACTACTAGAGACAGAGAAAATTGTATTTAATTAAAGTAATTATTATAACAATTCAATTCTTAAAATTTATAAATAAAATTATTCAAATCAATTTTTAAATACTAATAATAAAATATCTTAATTGTTAAAACTATTTATTTATTGGAATTATTTTATTAATGATGATATTGCAAATTTGTTCCAGCACAAATCTAAAATCACCAGGCCAATTTTATTACCCAGTACACCCCTGGATATGGTCAAATAAAATTGTAAATTTATTTTTTGATTGATTGTTAGTTATTGATTCTTATGTGTGTTTAACTGTACAAATAACTTAAATATAGATTTTAAGCATTGTTAATAAATCTGAAGATGTGTAATATTTCATTCAGATAGGCCATTAAAGCTTGTGTATTGATAACATTGAAATCAGTTAAATACACATTAAGTGTTTTGATCTCATAATTTGTTTAGAGGTAAGATTACTGGCTCATGACTCCTTTTATTTATAAACTGTGGTTAAGCTGGAAATTAAATAATAAATTATTTTCAATGCTAAATTAGTCTGCAAAGCTCTGATTATCATTGTGTAATTAGTAATGTTTGTTAATATTCTTTTCTCTATTCCTTTTGTTATTGTTTTCTAAACAAAATATGGATCATTCAGAAGGCTCTCAATCAGAAAACTTTATTTAAGAGCAGGGTTCGTACACCTCCTGAAAAACTCCTGAAATTTGCTTTTTTTATATAAGGGCCCTTATAACTCCTGAAAATTGTGTTTCTACTCCTGATATTTCTTTTTATCTCCTTAAAATTTATCATCAAAGGGTAAAAAGATTAGTAGAACCTTAAAACGTATCGTGTTTTTTTAATCAATAAAACGTCACTAAAATCGAAATTCTTACTCTAATTCAGAGTCTACTGTGCATGCGCTTCGTTTCTACAGTCTCAAAGAAAAACCTTCGGAACAGTCCCAGAATGCATCACAATTCTCGACAACGAGGCATTTAGAGGGAAAATATATTATTAGACATGTAATTTTTTTACCTTTAACTCCTGAATTTACCAGGGTTCCCACGGTCTTTGAAAGTCATTAAAAGTGCTTAATATTTTCGAACTTGTTTTCAAGGCCTTGAAAATGCTTAGAGGTGCTTAAAAATCCTTGAAAATGCTTAGAGTCCTTAATTTTTACTGATGTTGTGTGATCAACTACAAAATTTATAAAAATACAACTCGGATTTGCTATTCCGCGTGGCCGCCATTTTTCCGCAACGTATCGAAATTCTCCGACTTATTTGTATTACACATCCACCCACTTGTAACTTTTTTGTGGTCGAATATACTTTATTAAAAATTTATATATAGACATGATACCTGAAAACAAATTTTCAACGGTCCTTAAAAACATTATTTAGGTGCTTAAAAGTCATTGATTTTCATTATGTGATTTGAGTGGGAACCCTGTTTACTGTACTTAACTCCTGAAAAATGTCTTAGTAACTCCTGAATTTTACTATCATAAATTGAGTATGAACCCTGTAAGAGGAGAGGCAACATTATTGTCTTTAATTTTTAAATGGATTGTTTTATGTCTCAAAATATAAAAGCTGTTTCTTTGTGTATATTGTTGAACTTTATTAACAGAGAAGCTCACTATGCTATCCAAAGATGCTTTTTAGTTGTTGAAAACTAGAAATTCAATAAATTTCTGCATCAGTTTTTTTTTATAAATCATAAAATGTATTGATTCGCAGCTTTTTTTAAGTTTGAAGCTAAATGCAAAAAGGCTTTAATACATTGATGTTATATGATAAGCAATCCCTTTTAAAATACAAACTTATTCATAAAAAGGAAGACAGAAAAGGGAATTTTATTACTACCTACTCAAATTTAAAGTTACAATTTTGTTTTAAATTAACTTATCCAAGAATAATCTCTAGATTCATTTCTTATAATCAGATTAAAGGGAAAAAAATACAAATTTGGTTAGTATTATTATTATTATTATTTTTTAAGATTTCTGTGTTTAATTATAAGAAAATTTAAGAATTATATAATTTTTTACATGCACATTTTTTATTTGTATTATATGTATGCATAAGCATATGAATTCTTTAACTCTTTAAGCTGGGAGGATTCACATAAAAGTGCTTATGCAGACACACAGTGATTCCAGAAAAAAATCCTCCCCACACTGGTCAGCATTTTCACATTAGAATATATAAAAAAAATTCACAATGAATTATTATTTTAACATACTGTTGATGGAGTTGATATCTACCACATAAGAAAGATATTATCAATAATATTATCTTCATTACTATAAATATTTATTTTACTGTATTATTTTTTCATTGGTTTATACTTTAGTTTTGTAAATGTCACTCAATTATTTATTAAAAGTTTTAACCTAACTTAATGATGCATTTTGGCTTATAAACTACATTCACAAAGTAAACATGCTCATTGTCTGAAATACTCTAACAACGACTTTTTATGCAAGAAAAATGTTCTAAATAGTTCATTCCTGTCACCTATTAGATGACCTACTATTCAAGCTAGTGTGCATCTTAACCATTGTACTATAGTACAGGTTTTATAAGCCCTGTTTTTTTAGTGTTTGTGTTTAAAATATTACATGGGTTAAATAATAATGATGGTATGATGACATAATGATGCTGAATTTAATGGTAGAAATAATTTTGGAAAAGGTTCAATGGTTTTGAATTTCTATCATAACGACATTGTTATAATTTTTATATTGCAATACATCATTTTAAAAACATAGTTAATTGTGAATGATGATGGCTTACCCATGCACAACATGATAATAATTTAAATTCTTATGTGAATGAGAATTGAAATAGATTAAGCTAAATGCTCCCTAATTACACTGCTAATGTTGATGTATTTTTGGTAAGCTGATGGTGTAATAAGAGTGAAGTTGCATGAATATATCTTTTATGTTTTAATCGATTTACTGAAAGGGAATCTGTCACAAAATAAAAATGAACCCGATTTCTGTGACAATTCAGCATCATTGTATACTAAAATACAAGGTGTCCTAAAAGTTCCTGTGCTAGTGATTCATGAATTTATTTTACAATAAACTATTAAAACAAATATTTTTATGTTAATGGTGAAATGCATTTTTAAATAACATAGAAAACATTTGCTTATATTTATATTAAATATTCAAAATGTAAGCACCTTTTCTTGTGGCAAAGTGCAAGTAGTTTATACATATTTTTAGAAGCTCAGAGTGACTTTTTGTACACTTTGTGTAGTGACAATTTGCAGATCATGTATTGTTTAGAGGGTTACCTTCATAAACTTTGTTCTTTAAATATCCCCACAGGAAAAAGTCAGATTCTTAGATCATGAGAACTAGGCAATCAAAGATTTCTTGAAATTAGTTGATCGCGAAAAAAATCTTGAAGTATGTCCATAAATTTATTACTTGTATGGCATTTTGCACCGCCTTGTTGGAACTAAGATTATCGTTCATTCACTTCTAATAATGCAATGAATTATTGGATAATCTCTCTGTATGCAGTGCCATCAACAGTAGACTCAAGAAAAGAGGTCTAAAAATTCTTTTCCACAATATGGCACACCATATGATAAAGCAGCACAATTTTCTGAATGCAATGAAGAACAAAAGGACGTTGAACTTCATTATTGTACAAATTAAGCGCCAGGAAAACCCTATGATAAAAATTAAAGAATCTATAAATTTATAAGCAGATGAGTGTCTTTTCATGTTTTAAGTTACTATGCAAAATTTAATTAATAAATTTAGCTTAAGACCCAAAATATGATTTTTTTAAAAATATGTTATGCTGAAAGGGGATCGTTCAGTTGATAATTTAAATATTTTTTTTATCAAAAAGAAAATAAACTATTCTACTTTTTTAACTGTAAAATATTTACTAATGACTTAAAATTATTATAATAAAAACAAAATCGTTACTCTTCCTTCATTTTTCAAATTTGTGCAAATCTTATAAACTTTATTTCAAAACTATTTGCTAGAGAGCTATCCCCTTTCAACAAGAACTGGTTAATATGTAACAAATAACGTTCTGTTTTTAAATTTCTGGTAGCCTTCAAGATATGGAAGCGTAATCTTGAGAGAAAAGAAGGCGAGTTTTTTACACAACAATATGGACCTAAGAAGAAACAACTGGGTGTAAAGTGGGGCTACATCTGTCATCGTTCTGGGAAATATCGACCCAAAACAAAGGGGCCTGAAAGAAAGAGGATGATAAGAAATCAAGGCACCTATAAGATGGGAATTTATTGCACTGCAGCAATCAGCTGCGAAGAACGTTCAAATGAAGTGATTGTAAAGTATTGGCCACAGCATTATGGTCATCTGAAAGACATTCAAACCGAACATTTCTCTAGTAAAGATCAAAGTTCTTTAGAAGGTAATAATTGTTAATTAATATCTGTAAGTTAGTTTAGCTCTTTTATTTTTCTATTTCATGTGTGTATTATTACTATGCGTTTTAGTTTAATTTCGTTTGTGTTGAACTCTCATAGAAAGTGTTCTAACTAAATGAAATAAGTAAGCTTAAGTTTTGTAATCTTTAACATCGACAAAATGTGTTAGCGATTTTTATTGAAACTACAAATTAACTCCATTTTTTTTTAAATTTTTTTTTTTTTAAATTTTTTTTTTATGCAAACTATGCTAAAGTTTGTTTCTTATTTAATGACTAGCTGAAGTATCTTCACAACCCTGTTCAAATTGGCTCAGAAGATTCCAAGTCTCAATTTATGATCAAGACTATACCTTAATAGGAATTGAAAAAGAGGAATGGGGCTGGTTTTAAAAATATCATAAAGCCGATGACAGTCCACTTGTTTTGAAGATCATGTGTGCCTAACTTTATCAAGATCAGAATAAAACTGATTGATCTTGTTATGAAATGTTAGTGAATTATATTTGTTGTGAAACACATTTAGTATAATACCTGTAATTAGAAAATATATTTAATTTTTACACAATTGAATAATATATTTCTATTCTGATAGTTTTATTAGAATGTTTCCTTGCTAGCGATTAGTTGACAAATGTTGAGCATTTTTAATTCCTTCAAAATGCTTGTGTACAAGTTTGCTACCTTTTAACGGGTGATCTATATGTATGAGAATAACCAGTGTTGAAATATTAACTTAAGAATATATCGTAAAATATTACAATAAAGCATTCAATAAAAATGAAGAAAGTTTTGTTTGAAGCGTTGATTATTTGCTGTTTCTCAATTTAATTTAACTCATTTGGAAGTTTGAAAATCACTCATAAAATAGGATAGAAAAATTAAATATGGTAGGTATTATAAATACTCAGAAATTTTACACTAGAAATCTTATGTTAAAACCTCTTTTTTCCCCCCTTCTTCCAATGGCTAGCGTAGAATGCAAATGGGAGTACTTTAGAGTTTGGAAATGCGCTAGAGAAAAATAGTGTATAATTTCCTCTATACCAAGAACTAGCATTCAAATAACTATACTACTGCAAAATTAAACTGAATTGAATCTAAAAATACCTTTTAAATTTCAGAAAGTATAATCAGTGGAGTACCACTTAATGATCTACTGGATGACGTGCGTGAGAATGTCGCCAGCGAGAAAATTATACAGATGTCCCTGAAAAAAAGAGATATTAAGTTATTAAAGGCAGCTTTCGAGTCGGATGAATACAATCCTGGTATGACTGATTCCGAAAGTGTGGACCGTTGGGTCGGTATTTGCCTCCAGATGGAAGATTCCCCCGTACTTTGCTACAGGCAGGAAGAACTTGTAGATGGATCAGAAGAGTTCTTGTTGGTCATCATGACAGAGTTTCAGAAGCAGCTTCTTGTGTCCTCTGAAAAGAAAGTGGTATGTGTTGATTGTGCTCATCGAAGAAAAGGTGGACGCTTTTACCTCACTTGCATTTCTATAATGGACGAGTGCGACGTTGCCTTTCCAGTTGCTTTCTGCATCAGCAACAAGATAGAGATGAGCGTGATTAAGCAGTTCCTTCTAACTGTCAAAGAGTCGACAGGACCGTTGTCATGTACATATTTCATGTCGGAGAGTGAGAGTTTTTACTTCGATGCGTGGAAGGAAGTTATGAACGACACCTCAAAGTGGCTGTGGAGCATGTGGTACATTGACTACAATATCCATATCCAGCTTAGGTTTTTCAAGAACCAACTCGACAAGAAGGCCGAGGTATACAAGACAATGAGGACGTTGATTGAGTGCCAGAGCCAGACTGTTTTTGAGACAATGTTCCAAAACTATCTTGGTTCACTAATGGCCGATCCGACATCTAGAAAGTTCGGGGATTTCCTATTAAAAAAGTACAGTCCAAATACAGAATATTGGGCTTACTGCTACCGCACAGACATGAAACCAACTGCAAACTTCCAATTAGACGTACTGCACCGAACTCTTCGGTACTGTTGCCGAGAGGGAAGAAAAACTCGGCTGGATAAATTTATATTTGTTTTGCTGAAGTTTTTGAAGATGAAAATGCTGGACCGCCTGGGGAATATCCTAGACGACGAAAAGATTGGAATGGCGATAGAGACCATCAATATATGTCACACGGCAGGATTGGAAATTTCGACAGAGCGCATATCTTCGCTATCGGACAAAATCTGGCTGATAAGGTCTGAAGATGAAGAAGAAGACGTGTATGTGTTGCGTGATTTCGATTCCTGTCCTGAACGTTGCATGCTGCGATGTACTGAGTGCGATATATGTGTTCATATGTATTCGTGCAGCTGCATACCTAGTATGATTAATGCAAATTTATGTCAGCATATCCATGCTGTTGTGTGGAAGTTTTTGACGCCCCATTTCTCCCCAATGCCCTCCCCGACCCACGATGACATTGCCGAAAGTGACAGCAATACCTCGTCCCAAGTCGAAAATAAAAGTCTTTTACTTCTCGAAAGCGTCTTGAAAAAGACTCACAATATCTACAAGAAAGTTAGAAGGAATAAGTGGTCCTTGAACAAAGAATCGCTAAATACCATAATGGCACGATTGAATGAGTTAGATGAATGTATCGACGTATGCTCAGGAAAGAAACCTCCACCAACGATTGAAGAAAGTCATAGTCAATCAATTCCGGAAGTTGAAGATTCTATTGCAAAGGATTCAGCATCCGATGCAAATGCTCAAAATAATCTTTCTCAAACCTTTTTTCTTCCCACACAGGTTATTCCACCAAGTGTTCAAAACAGTGTACCTCAAACGCTTGCGTTTCAAACTGTTCAACAGTCAAACTTTCTTGGCTGTACTTCACAAACACTCTTTTTGCCAAATCAACCCCCACTTGTTTTACCACCAAACAATTCTCTGCAACCATATATTTTAATTGTACCACATAACATGCCTAGTAATACTGTTATAAAGAAATAAACGTGTATAGTATATGTTATTTAAAATACCAATGTGCCTTTGTTTTAATTTATACGGCTATGTTAAACTCTATGCCTAATTCTATGAATAACTAGGGGTGTGGAACATCACACAACTTTCAATTACACTATAATACTGACAGGGATTTGTGTTATTTACCATTTTTATATTTTCATCATTCATTTTGAAAAAATGGTCAGATTGGTGATATTTTTGCAATAATTCTTATATGAGTCTTAAAAAAAAACTCCGCCAA
Source organism: Linyphia triangularis (assembly GCA_963978545.1). Taxonomy (NCBI): domain Eukaryota; kingdom Metazoa; phylum Arthropoda; class Arachnida; order Araneae; family Linyphiidae; genus Linyphia; species Linyphia triangularis. The sequence goes on along the minus strand of OZ021729.1, from coordinate 50,953,117 downwards.
AATGGTGATTTTGGCGATATACTTTTCGATAATTCTTATATTATCCTTTCTTATAAGTGAAACTGAGAAGAGAATAAAACGATCGTTGATGAGCTATGTTCAAGCTAAGACAGAATGGCAACAGAACCTGGAAATGAGGGAAATGTCAGGGAGCTTTCTGATTCTGGAAAAAATCAGGGAAATGTCAGAGAGTTTAAAAAAATTTCATGAAAATCAGGGAAGTTTTCTTTGTTCTGGAGATACGCTTACTCGTATCTGGAAAAGTTGGGGGAATTTGGGGGGGGGGGGGGAATGCTGTAAAATCAGGGAATTTTTTAGAAACCTGTCTGGGAAATCAGGGAACTTTTTTTCCTGAATTTTGTGGCCACCCTGAAAGAGAACTCTGTGTTGAAGGCATTTGTTTTGCTATTTTTTACGCCATTAAAGCATTTTTACTCGAATTTCGGAGGTGGGATGTTAAGAGCACCTTAAGGGGTATTACCCAGCGATTTTTATCAAAATCGTTAGAGCCGTTTTTTAGCAATCATTGAAAAACATGATGACAGCTACCTTAATGCGCATGCGCGATTTTGACGAAAACTTTAATGATAGGTCCTTGTGCCATCACCAACCCGCACACGAAATTTGAACATCGTAGATCAATTTGTTCTAGAGTTATACTGACCACGTACACACAGACTGACATTTTTTCTAGACCACTTTTTTGAGATCAGGATGTTCCAAAACGTGAAGAAATGCAAAAAAAAAAAAAAAAAAAAAATCGAAATTTATTTTTGACCGAATACTATACTTTTATTACCTTATGTATACATATAGGTAATTGAAAGTAAAAAGGAGAGCATTTTTTCTTTGTAAGACTTAATTTTAAATGGATAATTTGATTTTTTTTTTTTTTTTTTAATTTCATTTTGAGACGTTTTAAGAATGCTACATATATCAGTAAATTTCCAAATAAAACTAGGGGTGTGGAACATCGCTGAACTTTCAATTACACAATATAACATTGGTCTTTGCAGTAAAATTTGACATTGTGTTATCATTTTCTTATTTTTTCTCATTTGAATAAAAAGGGCCACTTTTGCGTTATTTTTGGCAATAATTTTTACACGAGAAAAAAAAAAAAAAAAAAAACTTCGCTAAAATGGTGATTTTTGGCAATATACTTTTCGATAATCCTTATATTATCCATTATTATAAGTGAAACTGATGAGAGAAGAAAAAAATGATCGTTAATGAGGTACGCTTAAAGAAAGAGAACTCTGTGTTAAAGTCAATTGCTTTTAAATTTTTTACCCCATTAAAGAATTTTTACGGGAATTTCGAAGGTCGGGATTCTTAGAACACCTTAAAAAAAAAAACATTACCACAGTGATTTTGAACAAAATCGTTAGAGCCGTTTTTTAGCAATTACTGAAAATCCTGATTTTTTCAATGACAGCTACCTTACGCGCATGAGCGATTTTGACGAAAATCTTAACGGTAGGTCCCATGGTTACCAACAACTCGCACACCAAATTTGAATATCGTAGGTCAATTTGTTCGGGAGTTATGCTGACCACATACAACGTGGAGAAATGCAAATTTTTTTTTTTTTGACCGAATGCTATACTTTCATTACCCTATGTATACATATGGGTAATTGAAAGTAAAAAATGATAAGAAAAATGTTTGTCTGTGTGGACGTGGTCAACATAACATGGTTAAAAATTCTGTAGAAATCACAGAGGAAAATTTTTCATCAAATATTACATGAATCATAGAAAAAAGAAACAAGAAAAAAAAATGCCGACAGCAACAATTTCACTTTTTGTAACTTTAGAGTAAATACTTAAATAATTTTATAATGTTTTAAAATAATTTAAATAAATCCTTTTAAAGACATCGGTATTGCTCCTAATATTCAAGTCAATGATATTTTATGAATCAATTCATGCAAAATAATTTTGGCTTAACATTAGAACTAATGAAAAATGCCATTAACTTAGAATGGGCAATATTTATAAATTTGCAACCAAAGTCAAAGGTATTGTTATATTGACCAGTTCAACAGTTTTAATTTAAATTCATGAAAAAATGAATAATTACTTGATTTGAGGATGAATAATTACTTGAAAAATGCATTGCATATGCATCTCCAATTTGAGATGTCTACTTACATTGAAACCAACCTGCAAAACATCCGATGGGGCTCGATCCGACGACATTTCACATGCGAATTGAATATATTGCCTCTGGTCAATGAGTTTTGATATAGCGATAGTTGAAAATAGGTATTTTACTATGATTCTTGATATTTTGAAAAGAAGTTGAGCAAACATGGAACTCGCTTCAAATTTTAATATTTTATTTAATTCAGAATTTATTTTGAGAATTGGATCCTACCTGAGTTAAGAATAAACATCGTTTCTTCAATTTTAAGAATGCCCAAATTTTATTTGACAATTTCAAATTGCTTGTATCATTTTGCTTTTTAAAGGGTGTAGGTTCATGACTCAGATTCTTTACTAAATGCTCATGAATTTTTTTTCTGGTAACAGTAACTAGGTTTGCTTTATCTACATTTTACATATTATTTGGGAGAGGGGGGAGGGGAGTTTTGAAAATTCTGTAACTGTGACGTTTATCTTTTAACTTTAACATAGCATTATACGATGGCTTAGTTCTAGTGGAGCCACTTATTTAGAGAAGAACATTTTTTATTCTCTGTATAGAAATTCTTCCGTTGATGGCATCGGATTGTAAGTTACGTTAATAGTTTAATAGGATATCAAATATTAATGTGAGACAAATTACATCTTCCGATCATATGGACGACATTTAAATACTCAAACATTTTTCGGGAAAAAATTAAATTTCTAAATAAAAACAATTTGCAGAGAAAATCTTACTCTTACATTTTGAAAAACAAAGAGCGAAAATGAATGCAATGGATATTTATTGTAGCCACTTTTTGCTCACCGTCATACTAGAGGACCAACGTGCAATCGCCGTCTCTACAAAAAATGGACATTCCTTTACAGAGATGTCCACCCCAGAGCAGAGTTATCAGGGATGTTTTAGAAATTTTGTATTTATGCTTTGGCAAAACAGGATGTCACGTGAAAGTTGCAATCTTATATGCCCTATCGGTTTCAAATTCAAGGTCGTCCGAAGAAGGGGTCATTTTGTCCCCAGGAAAACTAGCATCTTTAAGAGAAGGGTCGCTTTTTTGTAGTAATGATTGTGATTGATTAACATTTTTTCGGGTTTATTGCAAGAGCTCCCTTCACAATAGTTAATGTCTAATGACAGAATAAATAAGTTTAAAGCTTTTTTTTTAAATATCAAAAAAATCCCACAACAAAACAATATTAACAAGCATATATGCAAGTGGGGCCAGGGTCTAAAAAAGTGAGGGGGCCCAGGCCCCTCCTGCACCAGCCGCCACTGAGGACCTACCATTAAGGTTTTCCTCAAAATCGGGCATGCACATAGGGTAGCTGCCATTGAAAAAATCACGTATTTCAGTAATTGCTAAAAAACAGCTCTAACGATTTTGTTCAAATTAGCTGTGGTCATTCCTCTTAAGGTGTTCTAAACATCCCTGCCTCTGAAATTCCCGTAAAAATGCTTTAATGGCGTAAAAAGTTGAAAAACGAATGTCTTCAACACAGAGTTCTCTTTCCTTGAGCATACCTCATCAACAATAATTTTTCTTCTCTCCTCAGTTTCACTTACAAGAAAGTCGAAAAGTATATCACAAAAATCATCATTTTGGTGGTTTTTTTTTTAAGACCCCATACAAGAATTATTGCAAAAAATATCGTCAAACTGGTCATTATTTCTAAAGGAATGATTAAAATCTAAAACGGTAAATGACACAAATCCTCGTCAGTATTGTAGTGAAATCAAAAGCTATGCAATGTTCCACACCCCTAATTTTACTTTGGGTACTTTCTTGTTATAATACTGCCTATTAGCGATTTTTTAATTTTCAATTAGTCGTATGTTAACATTGGGAAAATATTGTTTTTGGTAAAAAAAAAAAAAAAAATGTTTTTTTTTTTTCAATTCAAATTTGTGTACTGGTTAATGGTAGCCATGGGACCTGAATTAAGGTTTTTGTCAATATTGCACTTGCGCAAAATTTGAAAAAAATCATCTTTTTTCAGCAATTACTAAAAAACGGTTATAAAGATTTTGATCAAAATCACTAAGGCAATGCCTCTTAAGGTGCTCTAAACATCCCCACCTCCGAAATTCTGTAAAAATGCTATAAAGGCGCAAAAAGTTGAAAAACGAATATCTTTAACACAGAGTTCTCTTCCCTTGAGATTCGCTCATTAACGACCGTTTTTCTGCTCGCCTACAACAAAGTATAATGCAAGAATTATCAAAAAGGATATTGCCAAATTTGCCACTTTGGTGGGTTTATTTTGCCCATGTAAGAATTATCACCAAAACTGGACATTTTTTAAAACAAATGAAAGTGCTTATAACACTATTCCGCTTACAATTTAAATGTAGTGACCAGTATTCTATTGTAATTGAAAGTTGTGCAATGTCCCACACCCTTAGTTTCCAATGCTTCAAAGAGCGTGGGGAGCCGAATGAACCGTTTTGAAGCCATAAATTATTTAGTAAACCAAATTATTCACCAAGAAGTTACTGCCAAGAGTAGAGCTATAATGGGAAAGTACCAATACTTTTCTAAATACCAGTTATGTTTCTCAAATTAATATGTGAATTTAGTGTAAAATAAGCTATTATTTATTTTTCCTGAATTCAGGTACTATACTTATACAGATATAACTGATTAAAAAAGTGTGCGTTATATATATATTGTGACTGTGTACTATATTGTATTTGTAATAAAGAACACACTTGTACCAAAATCATTGTTTCAACCATCTTTTCTTTAAATTTTTATATGAAATTTTTTTCTTAATTAAATCTAATAATGTTAATTAGTTCAGAAAGGAGTTACAAACCCCTTTCTGGGTTTTGCTTGTGAAAAAAATTATTTATATTAAATACTTATACAGCCAAACACGGAGTTTTTAATTTCACTTATCACTGCATTGAAATTTGAAATGAACTGTCATAATTTTTTGTTGTTTAAAAAAACTCGCCAATTTGGCAATACTTTTGGTAGATATAATTAATAATTTCACAAAGTTGGTCAAAAAAGTAATTATCAATAACAATAGTGTAATAGTGCTTATCGTAATTTTTGTTTTCTAGAATAACTGATAAAATGCCAATTTAAAAATCCCCAATTCTAACTTTCTATAAAAAAGTTGAAGGATTACTGAATTGCATTAATGATGTTCAATACATATTTTAATTAATTACAGACTAATAATAGAGAAAATCTTTATTTTCTTTACAATCCAAATATATAATAACTGGTAAATACTATAAAAAATTAAATAACAAAAACACCACAAAATATAAGGCACATTTTTATATCTGAATATCCATATCATGGATTTCCGTTTCCTGGAATTATATCATTTTGGGTTTTTGTACATGGGGAAGTTGTGGATTGAATACTAGTAGAATTAGTTTGTACGATACATTAAATGTTATAAAAAATTGTAAAGGCATACTTTTATCTACAAACGTTTGTTACACATTTGGTAGTAATGAATTTGGAAATCTGAATACTGAAATCTTTTGAAAATTTGTTCTAATTAAATTACAAGGCTATTATGAAAATAGTTATATTCTTAATCAATTTTGAATATTTAAATTCATGTTCAAAGAGCAATAATAACAATATTAAATCAAAATAAAGAAGTTTTATGTATAACTGTAAAAAATAGATAATTAAAAAAAATATCATCTAGAATTTAATAAATTAATAAGATTATAATCTTGATTAACCAGATATGTTTCCAATTACATGTAACAATGATAGCAAATTTTTTCAAATTAATAAAAAATATATAAATATATATAATAATGAAATAGAAGAAAAATCGGATTATAATCTGTTATAAAAAAAAATAAAAAAATGAAGACTATTTGATTTAAATTGTTATCATTCAACCTAATTAACTAGATTCCTGTGATGAATAATCAATCCATTTCTTCGATTGAAGCTCCTCTAAGTAATTGAAGTTTTGAGTTGTTATCACTGTCTGAGGTCCCAGTACTATCATCACTTCCAGTTCCACTGGTCGTGCCATCACTGTCTACACTACTGTCCGTTTCATAATCACTTGAGCTGCCATCACTGGAATCAGACTCACTAGAACTACTTGCAGATGCAACTTTTCCATTGCTATTTTTAGACTTAGAGTCAATTGATAACCGTCCCAAGGTTGAGCAAAGAGCATTGTCGATGTTGCTAGAGCTTTCTAGCTGTTTTATGTTGGAGGCACTATTGTGCTCGACAGGGTTGTGTTCGTCATTCAAACCTAATTGTTGAGTATTTTGTGTCATCCATGCTACTTTCGCAAAGCTCTCTATGTCAACTAAATCCAGGCCGATGTCGCCTTTTGTTAAAAGTACCTAATGAATTAAATAAAATATTTAGTTACTACAGGAAAGATAAAAAAATAAATTAAGAAGCTGAAGAAAAAAAAATCATAGCAATATAATATTTATGGTCTAGATTCAACCAAAAAAGTAATTTAGGAAGTTATTTATAAACATATAAAGCACAAAATTTGCATGATGGGCTAATGATAGAGACTACAAAATCGATTTTGATCATGTACAAACAGTTATATAGTGTTTTTTTTTTTTTTTTTTTTTTTTTTTTTTTTTTTTTTATATTTTAAGTTATTGAAATTAATTTTTTAATTCCAAATTTATGAAATATTTTACATTGACAAGCTTAATTGTTTACACAAAGCAATAACATTTATTCATCTGATTAGACATGAATGAATCAAAATACAATTCAAGTTTATAAATATATGTTTGGTGCTTTCAGTCAAGATATAAATTTGAGAAGAAATTTTGAAGTTTAATATTTATTCTTTAATAATTTACTTTGACTTTAAGGTATATTTAAACTGAGCCTAATAGTTTTACTAACCCAAAATACAAATTTATTAAAGTGGGTTTGCCAAGAGAGAATGTCAATTTGAGCTGACAACATCTTTCAATTTTGTTTGCAAGGTAAGTATAAATTTACTACTGTTATCCTGCATAAAGTTTTCGGATTGGTCAAAAGCACCAAGCTACAAATAATCACCTTGGCAAAAAATTTCTGGAGCCATTTTTGGTGAGGGTTTTCATATTGAACCAAAAATAAAACACCTTAAAGTAGATGGTAATAAAGTTCTTTCACAGAACATGGGTATTAAAAGTCCTGCATATTAACTTGGTATTAAAAATCATGCATTTACAAAGTCATATTTTCTGACTAATATTAAATACTACTAATTTGATTTTAATTGGATCACTTAGCATGTGTCTTTATCACCAATTTAGACACTGGAACAAACTTAACTTCAGATGTAATTAGTTTGTAAAGAATTTTTAAAAGTAATTATAAGAAGTTTAAAGGGACATTTTTTAAAGTAGTTCATTATAAATGGAATAAACTTTTAATCTATTGACAAAAATCGATTTTAGAAACTTAAATAGAGTATCTTCTTTCAAGATTAATTTGGCCTTGCAAAATACTTCTCTAGTGATCTCATACTCATGCACAAAATATATATCGAAAACAATTGAAAGTTTAAAAAACTTATTTTCAAACAAGCTTTATTGCAACTGTAAAAGTCATTTAGCCTATGCATTACATTAATTAATAAAGTATATTAACTTATCTAATACTCTTTGGAGATTAAGGTATGTAATTATAACTAAATAGTTATTGAATATTTTTAAGTTATATATTTTTTAAACATTACCTTTTCTAATGCTTCAGCTAGTGGCACTAACTTGGAAGATGCACACCTAAACCATCAAGAAAATAAAACCAATTATGTGAGTACACCCTCCAATAAATTTTTTAATACTTTATTACCTTTTCAAATACACTTCAGAAATACTTTAAAATCAGTTGATTGAAGTATAAATTTAGGAAGGTTAATTTGCAATAACTTACGCTTTAGTTTGCATCCACACAATGTAATCTGTGATGAATAGATCATTTAAAATATACCTTGGCTCGCTTAGACAAAACATTTGGTGGATGTCTAATAAGCACTTTATAATATACTTTCTTCCTGAAAACAGTGAAAAATAATTACAGGGAATAATAATGATAGTAATAATATATATCTCTAACTTTCCATTTTAGATACATGCTGTACTTAATTCAAATAATGCAGAAACTTGCCTAAAAAAAGTAAAAAGTTGCCAATTTTAATACAGTCAAAAGCCCATGAACGTGAAGAAAATGGTGGTCGCTGAAATTGTTCGCGTTAACTGAATAGTTAAGTTTTAAGTATGGAGAACTGCTTTTACTTCGTGTTAAACAGGATTTCATGTTAAGCGATTTCGGGTTAAAAGGGTTTGATTGTAGTTCAGAATAAAAAATATATTTTAAATCATGTCCAGTTTGCAAAATATTAAACTCGGGAAAGAAATCACAGATAAATGAGAACCTTGTTTGTGTCTATACTACATAACACTGTAACAGAATAATTTGGAACTCAATGCAACAAGCAGTTAAACACCAAAACTTTACTGAAGGATTAGCATGTAATTTTCAGAGAAAATTTTTCTATAAATATTTTTTTACTTTTTAAAATGTACTTTCATTTTATGGGCAATTTTTATTCACTTATTTGATTCATTTACATTTAGTTGTAGGTATCTGTGGTTAAAAATATTTGTTTTTTACTATTATATGAGTAACTAACTTACCTAACAAGATAATCTTGCGTACATCTTCCAGAATCGTAAGTGATAATTCAAAATGCCTGTATAAAGGATAAGTGAGAGATCGTCGTATGCAAGCAACTGTTACTTGAGGAATCGTTTTATACACCTAAAAATATAGAATAACATTTTTTAAATTATCTAATATAAAGTGACTTATTTAGATATGTAAATGTTTTATAATTTATATCTAATGAATCTATTCATAAAAATAGATACCTTAATTTATAAGGAAAATTACTGGCTATTTTTTATACTTTTAGTCAAACTAATATTGAGCCTGCTTATGTAGGTTTCCTTTAATGAACAACCTACATAAACAGATTCAATGAGAACTGATTGGAAATTCATTTGCAACCACCAGAAAGTTTTATCAGGGTGGCCACAAAATTCAAGAAAAAAGATACCTGATAATTCCCCGGCAGATTTCTAAAAAATTCCCTGATTTTGCAGCACAAATTTTTTTACCAAATTTCTCCAATTTTTCAAGATCTGTAGTCATTCTGATCAAAGAGAACATGTATGCTAAAGAGATAATATGTCAATTTTTAAAAAATAGTTTTGGTGGTAATAAAACGTTTAAATTAGTCCGTAACATTAAACTTTTGACCATTACCACCACAAATCTTAGGTGAATAGCATCAAAATACAGATAAACAGGGAAACGTTCCCTGATTTTTGTAAAAAATTTCAAAATTTCCTGATCATAATACCCTGATTTTTTTAACAATTAGGAATAATGCCAATACACTATCAGGGCGTTTAATAAGCCAAGGTTGATGTCTTTTCTCCTAGAGCTTCCCTTAAAAAATGGAGTCAGTTTTGTTTCCACGGCAACACCAGACGAAGTAATTCTTGAGATAAGAAAGACAGTAAATATGCTTTACTATAAAAACACTCAAATGAAACAAAATCTTACCTAATTTCAGTATTTAAATACATATTATGTAAAATAAAAACATTTTTAATCATCTCATCTTATCACTGATCATTATGCATTTTCATTATGATCAGTTATTATGTGTATATATATATCCCATATTGATGACCTAAGTTATCAATGCTGATATACATGCGGACAGTTTATCGGCAATTTCTTTTTCTGATATTTAATAAAACAAAAAAGACAAATATTGTAGCAAAAGAACATAACTACAGTGAAATTTTCACTTCATAAAAATTTAAAATATCAAATAAATGCAAAAATAATGTTGAATTTCAAGTTAAAATAGAAATATCTTAACGTTTTAACTTAAAAAGTTTGAGTTCAAGAGGGAAATAATTACACTAGTTTCTTACCTCCAACCAACTTAAAGTTGCACTAAGTTTATTTATAGTCCATGCAGACTCAACCTGAACAAGAAAAAACAAAGTTTCAACAACCACATCAATTCTGATTTTTAATTGTAAAAAATAAATAATAGATTTAAGATACTTACTGTATTTTCCCCTTCGGTAGTTCTTTTATTATAAGCATAGGCAAATAATACATCTATAAGACCTAAAAAGCTTGATTTTATCTGTCCCTTATCTAGTAAATGTGTGTTTAGGTTAAGGATTTAATTTTCTACTTAAAAATAAGTGGTAATAAAAGAAGTACAATACTGAATATAAGGCAGTATCTTTCCTATCATTATATGATTCAACAAATGATTAACATTTTAGATAAATTTATTTAGGACTTGAACCCTTTTGATAACACCATGAGTAGCAATAAACAAATTTTAGTGAAAAAGTAAGGGGTAAAGAAAACAATTTAATTATTGGAGAGAGTTGTAAAAACATAGAGAAATAAGATCGACTATTCAGAAAAATTTTCTGACAAAAAAAAAAAAGAAAGAAAAATGTGCTAAGAAAATTATTTTTAAGGATATATTCTTTGTGAGGAAGTTTTCTCAGCCGCTCCTTCTCGTCTGAAGTGAATTGAACTAGAAAAAAAAATTGTTATTCAGGGTTCCCACTCATATCACAGAATGAAAATCAATGACTTTTAAGGACTTAATTAATGTTTTTAAGGACCTATGAAAATTTGTTTTCAGGCATCATATCTGTATTTAAATTTTTAATAAAGTATATTCTATCAAAAAAGTTACAAGTTGGTGGATGCGTAACATAAATATGTCGGAAAATTCCTATAAGGTGCAGATAAGTGGCGGTCACGAGGGAATAGCAAGTCAGAGTTCTATTTTTATGAATTTTGCAGTTGGACAATATCTGTAAAAATTAAGAACTTTTAAGGGTTCTCTAAGCATTTTCAAGGACTTTTAAGCACCTCTAAGCATTTTCAAGGCCTTGAAAACAGGTTAAAAAATATTAAGCACTTTTAATGACTCTCAATGACCGTGTGAGCCCTGTTATTTTAACACAGATTGCAGTAGAAAAAAAATTGCCACAGCATAACATATTTGAATTAGTTTCCACAATGCAGCTTGTACTGCACATTGCTAATTGATGACTATTTTGTATTAATGAGAACAGGGTTCCCACTGAAATCATAGATTGAAAATTAATGATTTTTTCAAGGACTTTTAAGGACCTAAATACAGGGATGAGAGTGATCAGAGAGCAAAAAGGAGGAAATCCAAAAGTTTCGTCAAAAAAGATAGCGGAAGGAAGACACAAAAATTCAACAAAAAAATATGCAGGAAAGACGATTCAATAATTTTAAAGATACAATGAAATTTCTCATACTATATAATAATTACATTTCAATTATTAGGAGCTTGTGAAGTAATCTTTGAAGAAAGGGGAGCTAAAAGGTATTTTTTTTTTTGTTTAGACATGAGGAAAAGTATACTTTTTGCAGGAAAAACTGGTTCAAATCAGAAAAATGCTGATTCTTGAAGCAGGGACGAAGAAAAGGAAAATGTTACAGAAAAAACAAAAAAGGTGGAAATCCTCTAAAAGGAAGAAAACTCTCATCCCTGTAAATAATATTTTTTAATGACCTTTGAAAATTTGTTTTCATGTATCAGGTCTTTTATGTGTGACTTAACAGTTCCTTTGCCCAGAGCATTAATATCAAAATTTTTAATGCACAATATGCATTTTGTCTTATAAACATACTTTGATGTTGGTCTTTGATTTTTTTGGCTCACAAAACGTAAACACTCATCTCACTTGTTCATTGTGTAACTAAAACCATTCGATTTCTACTCGACCAATCAGCAAGCACAAACTAAATGATGTGCTAGTTGATGCATGCTTATTACAAATATACCAAAAAATTTTGGTGGGGAGCAGATAAATGACAAAAATTATGGACTTTTAAGAACCTACAAGCATTTTCAAGTACTTTTAAGGCCTGGAAAACCAGTTAAAAATATTAAGCACTTTTAATGACTCTTGGAACCCTGGAGAATACTAAGATCTATGGCGAAAGAAGACTATGATAAATAAATAGATATAAACTAGGGGAAATGCAAAGACTTAATGGACATTCCTAAAAGCTTCATATAGAGCTTCTTTATAACATAACACTAACGAGGTAAAATCTAATACATTTAATAATTTGTGTTCAATATATTACATGAAAGCGACATTTTTGATTGAAATAATACAACCAAATGTGATAACTTCAATCTTGTAACTTCTCCTACATGAACTACACAGAGCAAACTAAGAAACAACACTCAATGGATATAGTCTGTTATTGAAATCTATATTTTAACATTTGAATGGACATGCAAATGACTGACAAACTAATGATGCATACACTTTTAATAAAAATTCTTTTACGCTAACTGAAATTTAATGCTAAATTGTTAGTTGTAGTCAAGGTTGGAAAAAAAAGTTTTTTTTTTAAAAACCTTTAGTAATTACATGTATACATATTTATAAATAAAATTTGACATTAACTGGAATAATTAATGTTCAAATAACAAATAATATTCCTTCTGAAAATAATTTAAACTAAGTAAATAAACAATTGCTACTTATGTGGACAATCAAATCATATTAAATTTTAATATTATAAGTAAAGATAATTTTTTTTAAATTCAGTGGATACAATAGTAATTGTTTACTGCATCTACATGAAGTATTGCTCTTATATTCATCAGTAATGTTGATAAGTTGTACAAACGATATTTTTAAGGTTTAAAAATAAGTTATTAAAGCACAAAATCTTTATTTCAGAAACAAATTTAAAATACAGCCTATATTTTAATTTTAATTAATAATTTTGAATAATTATAAAACATTAATAAATCCATTAGTTTAATATAAACTTATTGTTAATACTTATAAAAACTTCAATAGTCTTTCATTATAAGATTTATTTAAAAAAAAGTTATTTACAGCAACATATAATTTAAAAAAATCTAATTATAAATAAAAACAAAACTTTAAATTATTCTTTAAAAAAACCAATTGGTTTCGTTGAGAAAAAAACCATTCGGTTTAAACCATGCTAACCCTGGTTGTAGTATAATGTAAATCAAACAATATTACTAATTCTAGCAGAAAATTACAATTTCTAAAGGGTACATCATCTACTTAAAAAAAAAAAAAGATGAATAAAAAGATTTAAAAAAAAAAAGAAAAAGAGAAGAAAATACTGTAATGTACCATTGTATAGAGCAAATTGGTGGAAAATATTCCACCTAGCTTTAGGGTTTTAAACTTGGAATAGAATACTTCTTTTACCAAGATTTACCATACTGTCAAAACCTCCTCGAATTACATCTTTCTCAAAGTAAAACACATCCAATTAATAAGAAGAAGTAAATTACAAAATATTTAACTAATATGGGACATTGATAAGTTGATATTGAATTTATAATTATCGAAACAATAAATTTCTGCTTGATTAAAAATAGTCATTTTGTGCAAATTCAAGCCGAAGACAGGATGCAAATAAAATCTGCAAGACTTTCAGCCATCACAACAGGAAAAAAGCATGCACATACTGGGCAATGAATTGAAACTAAATCAACATTAATTTCTAATAATCTCGTAAATGTAGTTTGTGATCGCTTTCAGTAAAAATATATAATAATTTTCTTTAAATATACTCATTCAATTAATACTAACATGGTAAAATGAGTATAAATATTGAAATGTTTTTACTTTTATTATCAGGAGATAGTGAGGGATTATTTTGAATTTCATCCAAGGTAGCATCCCATTCAGGAGTAAATTTCAACAGCTCTTGAATTTCATCATCTTCATATAAATCAGCTCTAACAAAAGAAAAAATTGATTGAAATTGACATCTTCAAATTGGGTTTCTATTGAAAAATTTATTTTCTGAGTTTATCATCAATTAGAAATTTTTTAAAGCAATTAAACTAAAAAATACTGAAAGTGTGAGATTTTACCGAGTATTACAAATAAAGCAGTGAGATCATATTTTCTTAGAAAAATCTTAAAAATTTCCAGCATCTAATCAAGCAACAATCCAAAAATTAAGTGGCAACTTAAGTCAAAATTAACAATATTTTGTAAACAGTCCCATAATAAAAGAGCACCAAAATAATGTTGAAGAAAATAATCTTCTAATGGAAAGGATCTCCATAAATTGCTATACATTAAGGCAGCATTCGCCACTATAAGGCTCATAGACCACATCCAACTATCACAGTTTCTTTTGTGACTCGCAGGCTGCAAAGACAAAGAAAGTAAAAATTCTCCTGGTGTGTGTCTTCTTTTGTATAATATTAATTTATTCTATGTTTTATCCAAAATGGTATGTGCCTACTTATCTAGAAGTACTCTCTTCTAGTCTTCCAAAATAAGAGGACTAGTGCATGTATTGTAATTTATTCATGTATTTTCACAAAAATATTCATAAAATTTCAAAATATATTTAAAAAAAATATCTGTTAATTATTAATACAAGCCTATTAAAGGTAGAAAGCATTGTTGACTTCATCTGATCTTAATACATGATCTGTTATCATGAAAAGTCTTTTAAATAGTTGATTTTTTAAATTAAAACACTTTCAGATACAGAGTACTTTTTTATGATTCAACCTTATTTTATGGATACTGTCTCAGAAATAGAATTTCAATTGTAATATTTCATGTGGTTCTTCTGCTTTAGAAAGTGTACTCAGAATTTGTATTAAATAGAAAGATAGTTTTAAGGAATAATAGGTATACATTTTTAGCATAAACTTTCATTTCTAGCAGACACAATTAGAACAAAAGTTTTATATACATACATCTTTTTAATTATATAGCAATGAATTTGTTCATTCGAGATGTTTTATTTATAATTTTTTAATTATAAAACATTTGATGTTGAAACATATATACATCTGCTAAATAAAACACTAACGTTCAAGCAAGATAATATTGGCTTGGAAGTAACCTGAAGAATTAAGTGGTTGTTTTACAAAAATTGAATAGTACATTTAGGTCCTGTTCTATGAATTTTGCCCAATGAGCATAAGAAATAATACTGTTATAAAAAGTATTCTGAATCGGTACATGCGTCAGCAACATACATAGAAAATTCACAAATATAGATACCTACAAACTGAACTTATATTTAGAAAAAGTGTTTCAAAATTTGATATAAATTTCAATTAATGAAATTCTCAAAAAATACAATATTATTAGCATATTTAATTATCTTAAAACTAATATTGTATACAAAGTACTACTGTACAAAAAGGTGCAGCTTGTGAGAGATCTCACCAAACATGCTGCAGCCCTTTTACAAAATTAATACCAAACGCTGCATTAACCCATTGACGGTCATGCACGTATATATACGTCTTAGGATCCCCAGTTTTTCTAGCAATACACAACATTTTTAAGTTTATAAATAAAAGTTAAAATACGATATATTTTAGATATTTTTATTAGGATAATAATCTATAACCTATCTAAAACAAAATAAATAAAAAAAATTATGTATTTGAATTAGAAATATAATTTAAAAATTATTGCAGGGAAAACAACTGGGGAATTTCGCCCATTCCCATGACCGTCAGCGGGTTAAGGGGAGAAATGTTCCTGCCATCATATGTTACCCGAAATCAAAGCAAAAGTCACGTGACCAAAAACGCATAAAAAACCCTGTGACGTTGTTACGCAGAGATAAAGTCGCACAACGAAGAAGAAACCTTACTCATTCCCTTTCTAAAACAGGTTTTAGACTGGTTCATTATCTGCGCGTTGACGTTTCACACAAAAGTGGCCTTTTCCCGCCAAAGCGCAAAGTGAAAAATTAAATATTTTTTTAACTATCTATCCGAATTCAAATTTTTGAAAGAATGGTATTGTTTTTCATGATTTTTTTTCTACTTTTATTTAAAAATAAAACCGAAAAACGTGAAAGTTCCTCATTGGCAGCAACCTTTTTGCTACCTTAAATATTTTTAGTATAGAGTTTAGATTTTTTTATTTTATGTTAGGTCCTAAATCAAAATACATGAATATTTTGAAAAAAATTGAAATGGTTTGATTTTTGGCACTAGGAAAAAATCTTAATAAAAAAAAGAGCTTTTTTTTCACTTTCAATTACCCATATGTATACATAGGGTAATGAAAGTATAGGATTCGGTCAAAAAAAATTTCCCCCGATTTTTTAAACCTTTCTCCACGTTTTGAAACATCCCGATTTCAAAAAAGTGGTCTAGAAAAAATGTCTGTCTGTGCGTATGTGGTCAGCATAACTCCCGAACAAATTGACCTACGATGTTCAAATTTGGAGTGCAGGATGGTGGTGGCCATGGGACCTACCATTAAGGTTTCAGGGTTCCCACTCTTATTGAAGACAAAAATTCAAGGACCTTTTTAAGAAAATTCAAGGACCTTTTTAGGAACAGTGTGTCCACAAAAAAAGTTATTTTGAAATCCCCTGATTATTCCCTGCAACATCCAATTTTTTCCCTAATTATAAGTTATCAACAAAATATACATATACTACAATAAACTTTCAAATAAAAGAACATTCAAACTCCCCATCATAAAAAAAAATTATGACGTATGTACTGTTTATCTTTACATTTTTATGGTGCAAACAGCAAATTGTTCCATTTAGTGTAGTGTACCTGTACTGTGTGTGCATGTGCAATTATACTTTAAAATTCCCTTTTTTCCCCCCACATTACAGTCTAATCTCAAGAAACGAGGACACTAGTATTAAATTTCAGATTTAATAAGATTTTTTTAAATAAAATTTAAAAAATTAAGACAAACCATAAATCATGTCAAAGTGGATGAAACATTTAACAAAATACTCTATATATTAACTATTTTTGTTTTCTGAAAACTTATAATTTTAATAAAAATTTACAAAATCAATAATTACTTAAAAAATTCACATTACAAAATGTTTTATGCCTCAAATAAAATTGGTAAAAATATTATACATCAATTTGTGTATTTAAAAAAACTGTCTTCAATTGTAGATGGAATTGGGGGAGTTGCACCATTTTCAGTTTGCATAAATTCGTTGTCCAAATTGTTCAATTTCATCATTTGCAATATTCTTTTTTGCTTAAGTTCAGCAGTTGCCTTGGTTTAGGTACAGTACCCAGGCAAAATTTTATAAAATGAAAAAAATTATAATACAATTAATTTTAAACAATTATAAATAAAAAAAATTGCTTTAACTTTTAAACTATTACTTATATCTATAGTTAAAATGTAAAATTGTATTTCAAGTTAAAATAAACAATTTTACATTCAATAACAGTTAAGATTATAATTTTAAATAAGGATACATAGTAAAATTCGGCAATTGGGATTAATTTCTGGAGCAAAATTAAATTAAAATTCTAATCATTCAGCATTGACTCGAACCAAATGGTGGAAACGATTCTCACATACACATTAATCACGAACATAGCAGCTTTCACATCAGCGGAAGCCCAAAAAAACTAAAACAACATCGCAAATCTCGCCAATAGCTTCTATTAAAGCGACTTAAACCTAAGTGAAAATTACAACTACTCCAATGTAAATATTGGTATAGCGGCCACCATACCAGCGTTAATCTCGGCAAATACATTAAACAAACAATTGGCAAAAATTGCTATACCGGTGCAAGCAAAATGCACAGTAAGCAGGTTCCATGATTGTCAAACTTAAAGGCAAGCCCAACAAATTGGTAATGCAGATTTGTATTGATCTCAGGAATAATAGAAATCTCAAAAGAAAAAGAGTTGAAATCTGCGTTTTAGCTGAACTGTACTATGTTCGACGGGTGCAAATCTCTGCAGTAACTATTATATTGGAGTAAGGCCTGCGAAAATGAGCATCACACAGCAACGTAATAACGGTGCCCATAATCACAGGAATAACAGCTATTTCATCAGCGTAACGCACTGCAAAATGGCTATCACAAGTCAACGTAAATAATTCAGATAGAGGCTATAACATTACGGAAAAATGAGGGGGGGGAATAGTAATAGGGGAAGTCTGAATGTATGCAGGTTCCATGATTGTCACTTAATTTTTAATCTCCGCGAGATCAATGGGAAAATTGTAGAAAAACTTTGATAAGCGGAAAAATAAGAAAAATTCAAAAAAGCAGACAAACATGAAATTAAAAAAATAAATTATTCCTTCTTTGATTCTTTCCGCTGATTGGCGGAAGAAATCACAGTTAAAAGTTAAAGAAATCATATCCCTGCATTAAGGCAACAATGGGCAAAAATGACCATCACACCAACTTAAATATCAACGTTAGCACCCAATATATCGTTGAAATAGACGCGTTTATATCGACGTCACCATCTACGAAATTGACAATCACAACTGCAAATATTGGCAACAGCAACACCTATTGAGGCTCAAACCATCGGAATAGTGACAAATAGGGACTAAAATGAACATCAAAACTATGCAAATCTTGGTGATAGCTCTTGTCTTAGCAGCGCAAATCTCGGCACTAACACCAGCGTAACGTTCGACGAAACTAGCCACCACACACCAACATAAATAACAGAGATAGATGTTGGCAATCTGCAAGAAAAGTGATCAGTACATCAGAAATTTGGGGAAGTCTGAACGTATGCAAGTTCACTGGTTGTCAGACAAGCAAGTAAACCCAATAATATTGTAATGCAGGTTTGTATCGGTCTCAGGAATGATCGAAATTTCAGCCAAAAAAGACCTGAAATGTGTGTTTCAGCAGAACAGTACCATAGCTAATAGGTGAAATCTTTGATCACCATGAAAATGAGCAGCACCGCGAGAATGTAATTCGCGGCGATAGCGCTCTCTAATAATCACAAAATTATCGGCCATTTCATCACGGTAACGTTCAGAAAAATTATCAAATACCAATGTAAATAATGCCGATAGAGGGTATAACATAAGAGAAAAATGAGGGGGAAAGTAATCATTTCATCGACGACATCAATTTCTGCCGTTTTGTCGTTTTTAAAACTCTTTCTAATTTGTTTACAAGTTGTTTTTGATATTTTTGCTACCAGTATACCTTCAATTGTCAAAATTAAAAGTCTCAGTTTAATTTCAAAAAATTCCCCGATTCCTTTACACTTTTTGCAAAATCCTCTATAATTTCCTGATTTTTCCCGAAATGCAGAATTCCATGACTTTTCCCGATATTCCCGGTTTTCCTGACCTGTGGGCACCCTGTAGGAAAATTCAAGGACCATAAAATTACATACTTTAAACATAAAAATACAAAACGGAGATTATTGGTGGTTACTTAAAAATTCAAGGACTTTCCAAGGACCAAATTTCAGCAAAAAAAATTTAAGGACTTTCCAGGACAGTGGGAACCCTGGGTTTTCATCAAAATCATACATGCGCGTAAGGTAGCTGACATTAAAAAAATCACGTTTTTCAGTAATTGCTAAAAAAACAGCTCAAACGATTTTGTTCAAAATCGCTGTGGTAATGCCTCTTAAGGTGTTCTAAACATCACCACCTCCGAAATTCCATTAAAAATGCTTTAATGGAATAAAAAGTTGAAATACGAATGCTTTCAACGCAGAGGTCTCTTTCCTTGAGCAAACCTCATCAACAATAATTTTTTCTTCTCTCTTCAGTTTCACTTATAATAAAGGATAATATAAGGATTACCGAAAAATGTATCTCCAAAATCTCCACGTTGGCGAAGTTTTATATATATATATATATAATATATATAGACCCATACAAAAATTATTGAAAAATATATATCGCCAAACTGACCATTTCCTCTAAATGAATGATGAAAATATAAAAACGGTAAATGACACAAATCCAAGTCAGTATCATAGTGTAATTGAAAGTTGTGTGATGTTCCACACCCCTAGTTTTTATAGTAGACTTTTTCTTTTGTTTACTTTCTAACGTTTTTGTTAAAGGTTTTTACTAAAACTTGCAGCATTTTTTAAAATTGTTTACAAAGGTAGCTTTTGTAGTGTACATGAAAAAAATGAACAATTTCTTAAACGACTGGGTGCAGTAGATTGAACAGTAACATAAAAGAAGAACAATAAGAATTGTCTTTAAAAGTTGAAAAAAAAAAAGTTCTTTCCACACACATATTTCTATACTTCAACCACACCAATTTTAGCAATTTTATCTTCGTTTTATCCAAACTTTGCAGCAGCAAAGATATGGCCACATCGAGTATATATACAATTCAGTATTGCGTATTGACATTTTATCGATGGATTTAGTGTATTGGAGGCAATTGGAGTGGGTGAATAATTAGATCCAAGGTAGAAATAAATATTTATTAATTATGCAAATTCTTCTAGTTCTCTGAAGAAATAATTTCTAATTAAAACCTTTGTTGATAAAAGCTCCAAAAAAATTGTATTGCAGTATTTGACACCTAAAGAACAAATTAGTTTAATTCTAAAGAAACAAAATAAATTTTCTATTTAAAAAATAAGACTACGTACACATAATGGTCCTCACTGAAATGACTGCTTTCTGCCAGTAATCTTTCTTCTGTACGAGTGGCAGGAGATTTATTTTTAGGGTCAACGACATCGAAAATTTCAGCAGATTCTTCCTGAAGAAATAAAAAGATTAATTTAATCGACCAATAGAGGATATATACATATCTTTTATTAAGTTGCCACTAAATACAAAAGGATGTACAAGTATGTTTTAATTTTTAAAAATAATTATCCCTTGTTTAGAGCTTGACTAAAAATGCTTAAAGCTTAGCGATGAAATTATAGAAATAGATATTAATAATTTGAGAAGGAAAAAAAAAAAATTATAGTAAAACAAAACACAGTATTGAATTTTTTTTATAACACAAAATTATTAAATACACTATAGTACTACTTTTTTAAAAGCAGTATTTTGACCATTGACCATTTTAGTTTATGTTATGACTCAATCCATTATAAGGTTTTTTTTAGATTCTTCATAAAGTTTCTGTTTAGCTTTAATGCGTGTGTGTTGTTTTGTGAATTTTGTAAGCAAAATAATTATTTATTCAAGGGTAGATATTTTATAGTAATTTAGTTTACTTTTTGATTAGTGTCTCCTGAAGGTACAACACAACATTTACAAATAACACAGTTTATATGCATCATTAAAAGTCACGGTAAAAAATGTTTGTAAAGAAGGAAAAAGCAGTGCCTTCTTTGCACTGATACAACCAGAGCCCACAACAGCAGCAGAAAGGTTAACATGCATTATACTTACTTACTAAAGTAAACACAGAAGCTAAACTAATACAGAAGTATTTATTTTACCTTTAAGTTAAAAACAGAGAAATTATAACTGTTAGCGAAGCCACATTGCTGCCCAACCAGTGTTAGATTTCCAAATTTGTCTTCCGCAGCAACTTGTTCAACACTCCAATCGAATTCTTCTTCACAATCTTCAATATCATCTGAAGTTTCTACATACAAATTTAAAAGAATGTAAACAAAAACATTGAATATGCCAGCATGAAAACTAAGCAACGACAATTAAATCATTTTGTCAAATAAGTGTTGGCAAAATGGTATAGAAATATAGAGAAAAAATAATTGAAACTATTAAATTGGATTATAGATTACACAAAGAAACGTAACAAATTCATAATTTGTACAATTTACTTCTCTAAACAAGACAAATGAAATAAGAATAAAACACTCAGACACTATTAATGAAAAGCTTATTTTAACCCTTCATTTATCTTAAAGAGCATATACAAGGCTTTTTTTTAGAAAAGTTCCAATTGCCTTTCCCTTTTTCCTGACCACAACTGCTAATGCTATAATTTCTCAAACACAATGTCAGGCATATTTCATATAAATTACAGAAATGTATTTATTTTTAAGAATAATTCAATGACAGTTAAAACATTTTAAATTAATAATAAAACTAGTTTTCATTCTCCTTTCAAAAAGTGGTGCCAAAATCCAAATTCAATATTTATGTTTTAAATCAGTATTTTGGAAGACATGTGATCAGGAAAATATAACATTTAGTAGTATGAGACAATGAAAGAGAGAAGATTACTTTTAAGCAAAAACCTTAAACAAAATTGGTAATGTGCTTTACTTACCGAGGACTTCAATTAAAGGTGTTGCGACTGTATTACTTTTCTTTGGTGCCAGTAACATAGTAACTAAATCCAATCCTTCAAACAACTCACCACTATGAGCTTTTGGGACTTGAATCGTGAATGTTTCTACACAATGAGAATATAAGTATCAAGAATCAAATTTAAATAAAATTTAAATGCAACAATTATGTTTTAAAAAAATTCTTACTTTTGTCAAAATCATATTGTATCGATGGTTCATCTTTGAATAAAACTTTTCCTGGAAGATTCAACCTTTAAAAGAATAGTCAGATATTAAATGAAAAAAATTCAATTTTGAAATAAGATTAAAAAAGAATAGCTTATGTGCTATACCTGAGGTAATATGGTTTTGAATAAAACATAAAGTCATTATCTTCAAAATGAACTTCTACTTCAGATGCCTGTGTATAATAATAATAAATACATAAAAATATACTATAAGGAAAATTAATATGGAAAGTGCAGTGAAAATTAAATTTGATGAATGCACAAGTTTAAAATATTTAACAGTATTTATTTATATGTAATGACTAAAGTCAAAATCACAAAATAAAGAGTCAAAGGCACAAGAGTCTAGTGGGGCAATTCCAAAATATATAAAAAATATAACCAAAGTTACATTTTCATACAATATTTTGGGTTACTTGTTCCTGTTTCAATAAGCTAAATGAAGAGAATAAAAAAAAAAATTTGGGAGAAAATATACCTACGGAGGCAACAGAATAACATATTAGGATTTACCTGCTAATAAAAAGTAGTACATTGAAATCTAAAAAACAAACTTAAGCCCAGATAACTTAGTTTCATTGCGAATATTTGTTCAAATATATAGTGATGAGCAAGGGCCTAAATCAAGACTACTCTTTCAAACAGCACAATTGAACCCTTTATTTAGAAGTAGAATGTACTTAAATTTTCTATATTGCTTTTTTTGATTAGGTTAATATTTTTTAAAAAAAATATTTTATACTTAAAAAAAAATATTTGAATTCAACACTTACATAATGACGGATGTTTGTTAAATTTATGAGTTACACATATAATATAAATTAAAAGACAAATTCCTTTTACAAAGGCATTTTTTATTGAAACAGCAACAATAAAAATATTTTAATAGGAATAGATATACGTAATTCAAAGTTTAAAAGTCACCTTTGCATAAGGAGCTTGGATGGCAACTAATAGATAATCATCATTTTGGCTCAATTCAAAGGCAGGAGTTAGCATTTTTAATGACCTAAGATAAGTAAAATAATTTTCAAATAAAAATGTGAATGGGTAAACATAAATATTTAAAATTAGATGCAGAAATCAATCCAAGTTTGGTGTTTATGGTGCCAGTAGAGATATGTGAATTGAGATAGTAAAGTACACAAATAATTTATTAAACTGATATTAACAGAGATTCAATTTAAAAGTTTAATTTACTAGAGTTTCACTAATTAATCATACTTTTAACAATTGGGTCATTCCATGCAAAGAGGGAAAAAATTGTAAAAATTAAAATTTTAATAAAATATTTTTTTTACACATTTTTGTGTACAAAAAGATTTAAAGTTCATTCTTAGTAATTTGTTTTTTATATACATTAATTTCTAAAAGTTGAAAACACTCTCGAATTTTAGTTGAGTTTGTTCTGTTTTGATGGAAGTGAGTAGTTTGATTTTAAAAGTGGGAAAAATAATTGATTTTTTTTTCTATAGTTATAATAGTGTTGCACAAATTGTCTGTATATATTGTAAATAGTGACGTATTATTTCAAAATTCTATTGTAATTTATTTTTATCCTATTTTATTTAGTAATTAATAGCGATTATACAAGTTAGAAAAAAGGTGGCAACACCTAAAGTAATCGAGAAGTTTCGAGATATTTCTTTTCCGATGAATTGGCTGGAAATTTCGAGAATGTCTCACGCGCTTGTATAAAAAAGACTGGAGAACGGGAAAGTTTTCAGATTGATTTTGGACTTCGATGAAAGCTTATCGCTTTGTTTACCTATAGAAGTGAGCTTGTATAATCGCTGTATTCGAAGTTTTTTTTTTTTTTTGCTAAAGCTTGTGAGCGATTACACTGTTGCCTGTGGATAAATTTTGTGAGTTTTCTGGAGAGAGAATAAATATTTTTATACTGTAAAAACTGTGCCATCATTGCCTCAGCGGAAAAATTCATAACAGTGGTGTCAGAAGTGGGGTCTCGTAATTTTGAATGCCGACAACTAGAGGAATGATGGAAGACCAAATGAAGCAGTTGATGGAAATGATTGCTGGAATAAAGGCCGGACAAGAATCAACCGCTGCTACAATCACCGCTGGTCAAGCCCGTCAAGAAACGACAAATGCCGAACTTGCCGCTACAATCGCCGCTGGTCAAGCCCGTCAAGAAGCGACATCATCAGATATTAAAGCTTTGCAAAACGCAACGTCATCGGACATTAAAGCTTTAGCCGCCAAGTGTGAAACAACATCTGCAGCAGTGAAAGAAATCAAAGAAGAAATGAAGATAGAGCTAGCCTCAATGGTGGAATCCACCATAATAGAAACTACTACAAGTGTTCTACAATCGGTAAAAGAAGAGGTTCTGAGTGAAGTAAGAAAAGAAATCAGTGAGGAGTTTTGAGGCTGTTAATGGGAAAGTTGACTGCTTGGGAGAAAAGGTTTCTACAGTGAAAGAAAATCTTGTGACTGTGAGGAATGAAATCAAAGAAAAGGTTTCCACCATGAAAGAAGAGCAGGAAAAGTTTCATGACGCTGTTGAAGAAAGGCTACGGAAAATGAAACGGGGGAAGCTGTGACCTTTGCAACGCCTAATTGGGATAATGTTTCCACTCCCTTCATTGCGCCACGTTCCAACATCAAAGTGGCAACTTTTGATGGGAAGTCGTCTTGGCGCGTTTATCAAACGCAGTTTGAAATGATTGCTTCTGCAAATGGATGGGACGATACTTCGAAAGCATTCCATCTCGCAGCATCTCTTCGAGGTGAAGCTGCTGACATTTTACAGACGCTACCTGAAGAGAAGCGGGGAGAATTCGTGGCGCTGGCAAGTGCGCTGGAATTAAGGTTTGGGGAGCAGCATCTAAAGGATTACAACAGACTGTAATTGAAAGTGAGACAGCAGAAGGCCAATGAAACTCTTCAAGAATTGGCATCGGATATAGAAAGACTGTCGCTCCTCGCTTTCCCAGACTGTCCCTCGGATGTACGAGATAACCTGTCTCTTCAGTATTTCGTGGATGCCATCAAAGATCCCGACATACAGCAAGCTACCAGGATGTCAGACAGCAAAGATCTGAAGTCCACCCTTGTCTATGCCATGAGAGTAGAAGCCGCACAGCAAGCTTCTAGAAAAGATCGGCGTTTCGTACGTGGAACATTGGCAGACGATTCCTCTGAAATTTTCACGAAGAAGTTTCAAGAACTGGAAAACAAGATGGAGCGAATTATGAGAAATATTCCTGGCTCGAGGGATCGAAAAACTAGAGTGGTTCTGCAACCGGGAAGGGCATTTCAGACGCGATTGCCCTGAATTGGACAGGAGAGGGGACAGACCCTCGTCCGAGCCTCAGCAGTTAAACTAAAGAGCGGCTATCTCGCGAGGCGGAGGTCGCCGTGTAGAGCAGGTGGTGCCCCACTCAGCCTCTATCACATCTCATCTCTTCAAGGAGGAAACCATGGTTTATTCGTGGAGGGCAAGATCAATGGAACTCCCTGTCGTCTAATAGTTGACTCAGGTGCAAATGTAACCATCTTACGGATGGATGTAGCCCGGCGCCTGGACAGCCAACCTCTTTACACAGCGCCTTCAGTTTCACTACAGACTGTGACTGGTGACAAAATTTCTGTGCATGGGAAATTAAATGTCAACATCTCTTTTGGATTTCACACCTACACTCACACCGTTTACGTCGGTGAAATTATTGACCCATGTATTCTTGGATTGGACTTTTTAAAGAGAAATGGAATTCCTTTGAATTTCGAGAAAGGCGAGCTTCAAACGGGGAAAGAAGAAGTTCCATTGTTCGGTTTGGACTCGGAAGAGCCTTGTGCATATCGAATAGTAGCTCTTGAAGACATCACCATCCCCTCCATGACAGATTTGGTTGTAAAAGGTTCAACAGAGCTCCCGAAGGCCTTCCGATTTGGAGTAACGGACTTCCCATCATTGAATAGCGTCCCGAAAGGAGTGGTTGTAGGAGCGACGCTTGTGGATCTCTCTCAAGAGGTGGTGCATGTGAGAATGGCCAACATCGGTGATTCTAAGAGAGTTATCAAGAAAGGAGAAGAAATTGCCACTTGCACACCTGTTACAAGCATCGAACGAGGATCGAAGGAGCTTCCGACCGCACCACCCGCGGATTTAGTGGACCAGCTTCTCGAAGACTCTCGGTTGGAAAGAAGGCAAGAGAAGATTGTCGGAAACCTTATAAAAGAATTTCAAGACATTTTCTCCATGTCATCGAAAGATGTAGGAAGAACAGAGCTTACTCAACATCGAATCGATACTGGGACCCATTTACCTATTAAACATCATCCTCGAAGACTTCCTTTCGCAAAACAAGAGGAGGTCGGGAAACTGTTACAGGAAATGGAAGATAATAGAGTTATCGAACCCTCCTCAAGTCCATGGGCCTCTCCAATCGTACTCGTTCGAAAGAAGGATGGTTCCACCAGGTTTTGTGTGGATTACCGGAAGCTGAACGAAATTACGAAAAAGGACAGCTACCCTCTGCCAAGAATCGATGACACTTTGGACACTCTATCGGGGAACCAGTGGTTTTCAACTTTAGATTTGAAGAGTGGATACTGGCAAGTGGAGATACATCCCGACGATCGTGAGAAGACTGCCTTCACTACCGGCCAAGGATTATGGCAGTTTCAAGTTATGCCGTTTGGCTTGTGTAATGCACCGGCTACGTTAGAGCGACTAATGGAGACTGTGCTTAGAGGACTTTCCTACGAGACCTGTCTGGTATATTTGGACGATATCATTATCACCGGGCGGAGTTTTGATCAACACTTGCAAAACGTGAAGAACGTGTTCTTGAAGCTTAGGGAAGCCCACTTGAAACTTAGCCCATCAAAATGTAAGCTCTTTAGGAGGAAAGTTAGTTATCTCGGACACATCATCTCATCCGAGGGAGTGAGCACCGATCCAGCCAAGATCCATGCTGTGCAAATTTGGTCTCGATCGCAAGATGTTCATCAATTGCGAAGCTTCCCAGGCCTGTGCACGTATTACCGTAGATTTGTGAAGGGATTCTCCAAGATCGCCAGACCTTTGCATCGACTAACAGAGAGCAAGCAGAAGTTCCTGTGGACTGCCGACTGTGACGACTCCTTCAATCAACTGAAGAACGCTTTAACATCCGCGCCTGTTTTGGCTTTTCCCGATGTTAACAAGGACTTTATTTTGGATACAGATGCCAGCAATGAGGGAGTGGGCACCGTTCTTTCCCAGGAAATTGAAGGACAGGAGAAAGTCATTGTTTATTTTAGTAAGAGCCTGTCAAAATCCGAGCGGAACTACTGCGTCACAAGAAAGGAGTTACTGGCAATAGTAAAGGCCGTGGAGCACTTTCATCATTACTTGTACGGCCGAAAATTCCTTTTAAGAACTGATCATGCGTCTCTGACTTGGTTGCTGAATTTCAAGAATACAGAGGGACAAATAGCAAGGTGGATTCAGTGCCTGCAGGAATACGACATGGATATCCATCACAGAAAAGGAACATTCCATGGGAATGCAGACGATCTTTCTAGAAGACCATGTCCGGAGAACTGTCGATTTTGTTCCAATGCCGAGTCTAAGTTTGGGGGTAACACATCGGCCGTTCGGAAAATAACTTCCAAGTCAACTACTTCAGACGTGGATCCTTGGAGTGATCAGAATGTTCGCAAAAGTCAGGTCGAAGATCAGGACTTGAAACCTCTAATTGAATTCATGGAAGCAGCTACCGGAAAACCCAGTTGGCAGGAAATTGCATGCTATAGCCTAATAATGAAGAGATATTGGGCTATGTGGGACTCTTTGCACTTGAAGAATGGAGTACTCTACCGTCGATGGGAGTCCGATGATGGCAAAAGCTTCCGGTGGCAATTAATCCTTCCAAGTTCTAGAGTTACCAACGTTCTAGAAGAACTTCACAGCAGTTCTACTGGAGGACATTTTGGTGTCACGAAAACTCTTCAGAAAGTCAGTGAGAGATTCTTCTGGGACAAAGCAAAATCCGACGTGGAGAAGTGGTGCAAGTCCTGTGATGCATGCAATTCACGAAAGGGACCGAAGACCCGAACTCGTGGAAAGTTGCAACGTTACAACGTAGGAGCACCATTCGAAAGAATTGCTTTAGACGTCTTAGGCCCCCTACCTCACACAACTAATGGCAACAAATACATCCTAGTTGTCATGGACTACTTTAGCAAGTGGCCAGAAGCATACGCGATTCCGGATCAGGAAGCCACAACCGTAGCAGAAGTCCTCGTACGGAATTGGATCTCCCGATTTGGCGTACCCCTGCTGATACATTCCGATCAGGGGACGAACTTCAACTCTGCCGTCTTCACTGGGCTGTGTGACTTGCTCGACATGGAAAAGACTCGTACAACTCCCCTGCACCCACAATCCGATGGAATGGTTGAACGGTTTAATAGAACGATTCTGAATCATCTCTCCTTGTTTGTTTCCAAGAATCAGCAAGATCGGGATCAGAAACTTCCATTGTTCCTTTTGGCCTACAGAAGTGCTACTCACGAGACCACCGGATATACACCATCTCAAATGATTTTCGGAAGAGACCTTAGACTACCCTGCGACCTCCTCTTTGGACGACCACCGGACACCCCTTCCTCGCCTGTCCAGTATCTAGATGATCTCCAGGCACGTTTGGAAGCCGTACATCGGTTCGCCAGAGAAAGAATCAACATCATGACAGAGCGCATGAAGGTCTGCTACGATGCCAAGGCCACGGAACGTTCATTCCAGGAAGGTGACAAGGTGTGGTTATGGAATCCTAAACGTCGGAAAGGACTCTCCCCTAATCTCCAGACGAACTGGGAAGGGCCGTATCTGGTCCTTAAGAAGATCAACGACATCGTGGTAAGGATTCAACGGACACCCTCCTGTAAACCTAGAGTTGTACATAACAATAGACTAGCTCCATATTATAGTAGAAGTGATTGAATTGACTTTCCTCTTAAGGACTTCACTGCCCGGGACGTGCAGTCTTTAAGAAGGGGGAAATGTTGCACAAATTGTCTGTATATATTGAAAATAGTGACGTATTATTTCAAAATTCTATTGTAATTTATTTTTATCCTATTTTATTTAGTAATTAATAGCGATTATACAAGTTAGAAAAAAGGTGGCAACACCTAAAGTAATCGAGAAGTTTCGAGATATTTCTTTTCCGATGAATTGGCTGGAAATTTCGAGAATGTCTCACGCGCTTGTATATAAAAGACTGGAGAACGGGAAAGTTTTCAGATTGACTTTGGACTTCGATGAAAGCTTATCGCTTTGTTTACCTATTGGAGTGAGCTTGTATAATCGCTGTATTCGAAGTTTTTTTTTTTGCTAAAGCTTGTGTTGAAGCTTGTGAGCGATTACACTGTTGCCTGTGGATAAATTTTGTGAGTTTTCTGGAGAGAGAATAAATATTTTTATACTGTAAAAACAGTGCCATCATTGCCTCAGCGGAAAAATTCATAACAATAGTAAAAATGGTTTAAACAAGTTTTTCAATGATTAAATTCTTGTATTTCATTCATTTTAAAATTGATCGTTTCATGTAACGCAAGTCACCAGAAATGTGTTTATTTTCATATGATGCTTAAAAAAAGGCCCCCCCCCCCCCCAAATAAAAACCCAGATATTTGTTAATACAAATTTTTCTTACTTTTAGATATGTACTTAACAGAAATCTATACTTTTAATTCGTATATATTTCTTACAATTAATTATGACGTAAATTACCAAAAGGGTAGAACTTGAGGTATCGATGGAGAATTTTCCATAGAATACTAATAAACTTTCCATAAGAATAAAATATTTATTTACTCATGGTTTCAAAACTGCTCAAAGTAAAAATGTATAATTTGAATGCATATTTTTTTTTGTTTTCAGGTACTCCCTCAGGTTCAATTTTAATTGCAATGTTATGACGACCAAACAATCTCTCTAATCAAGCCTAATTTTATCGATTAAGAAATTTTTAATATTATATTAATTATCAATATTTATTTTTACATTTTGATATTAATATGTTATTGGAGGGTAGATCTAAAAAGAAGTGTACGAGTGCTATTACTAAAACAAATTGTTAATAAAGCTGAGCATTTTGTGCTGGCAGCTCAAAATCGAACATCAAGATTTATAACTAAAAAAATATAGATCACTGCTGGAGGAAAAAATTCCAAGTTAAAACTGGCAAACCTTTTTTTCATAGCTAACACAATGCAGAATATTAGAATCTCCATTTAAAAGTTTTGTTACTGAAAAGCTTCACTATGGCAGAATATTAAAATATCTGTTTAAAAATTTTGCAACGGAAAAGCCATTGAATTTCTTCTAAAGCTTTGTGAGAATAAAATATAGAAACTTGAAAGTGAATGATTGGTATTATGGGCCATTCACTGTATCCAAGTATAATAACTGTCACGAAAGGTGATAACTTTAAAGTTAGTGTGGTGGTGACAACTTTAAAGTTAGTGTGGTGGTGACAACTTTAAAGTTAGTGTGGTGGTGACAACTCTAAAGTTAGTGTGGTGGTTTCAGCATTTTATTACAAATATCAAAATTGAAATTTAATTCAAACTGGAAATAACCCAATCGTGCAGATGAATTTTTTTTATAAAAAGAAAGATTTGATTCATAAAATCGAACAATAAGTAGAAGTGGGCATTACAAATTAGAAGAATAAAACCTACTACTTGAAGAATGAACATTCCTTTTTTTTATTTATCTTTTTTAATTATAATATTTTTAAATTTTGATGATTGTAAAATAATGTAAATTATATACACAACATTATAGTATTTTTTAAAACCTCTTTATAACTTAAGGCATAAGTTAGTTAATTAAAAATAAAGCAATTGGTTTATCATTTCTGAAACGTGCAAATGTGTAACGTAAGTTACTCTCAATTAAATTGGTATATATAAAAAAAAATGTTTCATGCAGATAATTTTAACTTGCATAATTGCAATTCTTAAATATTAGGGAAGAAAATGTATACAACTTTAAAACACCAGAATGTTAAACGAACAGAATTTTATCTAAAACTAAATCAACTTTTTACTCTATTTTCTTTTGGCGTAACGTAAGTTACTGCACTTAAATTTTTTTTATAAATTTTAAAAATATCATTTATATACTATCATTTGCATTAAAATTTAGGTTTTTATTAGTTGATTTAATAAATCAAATCAGTATTTTATTTTGAATTACTTTTTGATATTATATTTATACAAACAGTTAATTGAAAGTGTGCAAATGTAAAGTAAGCTACCATGGAATGGCTCAATAATGGAAGTGAAATAAAGTGTGTACAAGTAAAGTAGGCAAAGTCGTTTAACAGCAATGCCTTGAAAACTATGCGGAAACAATTTTTTTTTTTTAAACGGGAGATATTGACGATATTTACGTTGTTGTGCTGTTCCTTTTTGGCGAGTGTTACACCGATATAATAACCACTATTTCGAAGGTTTGCTCCTCAATAATTGTCACCATTGCCGAGATTTACGTGGTTGTGATAGTCAATTTTGTAGAGTGTTACGTCGATAGTGTAAGGGCATCTTAAGGGCAAATTTCCAGATTTCTAACGACATATTAAGCGCCAACGCCGATATTTACGTTGGTATAATGGTCGATTTGCGGATGGTTACTTTGATGTAATTGCCAAGATTTGCGTCGGTAAGGTGATAGATATTAGCGTTGGAGTAGTGGTAATTTTCATTTAAGTTTAAGCCGTTTTAGTAGCAGCTATCAGCAAGAATTGCGATGCCGTTTTAGTGTCATTTGCATAGGCTTATGCTGATGTGACAGCCACTATGTCCGTGATTAGTGTGAAGATCACTTTCGCCGTTTGGTTTGAATTTATACAAAATGATTAGAATTTTAATTTAAGATACAATAATTTTAAATATTTCCGTTTTAATATTTAATTTATTTTGCTAAATTTGTATGTTTAAGTAAAACAGGAATTTTCGATAAAATTGACAAATAAGGTGCTTACATATTTTATGCAAACTTAAAAAAAAAATTATAATTAAGCTGCAGATTATTTTCAAATATCCAAATTAGTGTCGCAGACTGGCAGAAAAGTTTCTGCTACTGTGCATTCCAACAATTAACAACTGGAAGTAATCCTAAATTAAAATGAATAGTATGATTGATTGTCTTGTATTTTTCACAGTTGCTGTCATGTCTGCTTTGGAATGTTGATACACAGGAAACAGAACACAAGTCTTCTGTCATGATAGGCTGACATGTAGAATCCTGTTTGCCACTCAGGAAAAAGTAAAGGGATGGTAGAATTCACAAGAAAAAAATAAGTTTTGTGCTGTGTAGTATAAATTAAAAATTATTCGATAAATTAGGAATCTAGTGAATAATTTTTAATTTATACTACACAGCACTAAACTTCTTTTTTGCAACAATGAAAAGTTGATGACAAGGCTAAAACATTGCGAATTCAACATGACAGCTGATTTGGAATTCACAAGATGGTAACTAATTCAAAATGGCAGGTAATACTAAAAGATGACAAAAAATAAGAAATGTGCAAATAAATAATCGATAAGCAATTAAGAAAATTAAAAATTTCAAGCTTAGATTGCAAATAATTTTTTTAAAAGAAGAAACAGAATGCAGTACATTGAACAATTAAAAATAAAAGTTTAATCTAAAGATATAAAGCTGTGAGTCACGATAAGGAATGAATAAGGTATGTTATGAGAAATTTAAAGTAAATACTAAACAATACAAAGAAATGCATTGAAGCATGACGTATTGTTGTGAGAATCTAGTTTTAAAGTTATAAAAAACAAAAAGAAGTCCTAAGGAATCACAATAGAAAACGTGGTGTCGCAAACTTCCTTCTTGCAATCCAGAGCGAGCAAGACAGCGATTTTTAATTTTAGAATCATAAAATAAATACAATTACTTTTAAAAATTTTCAATGTGTATTGAAACTGATTTATAAATCTTCATTTTGAAAAGAAATTATATGGATTAGTTACTGAAGTAACTTGGATGGAACTTTTTACAATCCTATAATTCGGCAATATAAAACAATTTTTTTTTTAAATTTAAAGGAGAAAAAATGTGGAATGATTAGAGCTTTACCGTTTATAATGTTCTACTAGCAATTTTTCTTGAAAATCAAATGGAATTCATAAGTTTGCGAAGGCAATACAACCTGCGAACATCAAGGACTGCGGACTGTAAAAGAAAGAATCAAAACACTGTTTTTAAGTTGCCAGACTTCAAAATATTTATTCTAAAAAATTTAATATAGAATTGTAGTAGAATTTTTTTTAACCTTCATCTAAACGTAAGTTATTTTAGCTGATCAATATTTAGTACATTTTAATGTTTAAAAAATAGTTAAATGCTATCGAATCGGTATGGCAACAATTGAACTTATCACCAGACACCACACCAGACGAAATGAAAGTAACTTTCTGTTTTGTGGCACTGCAATGGAGGAACAACGTTATTACATCATAAATAGTAGCGATAAAAGTATTAATAACTTTTGCATATTGATACATAATTTTTCATTAATCAATTTAATTTTGATTGCTCGTTTGAATTAAATATTTTGAACTGA
Organism: Linyphia triangularis; assembly: GCA_963978545.1. Classification (NCBI taxonomy): domain Eukaryota; kingdom Metazoa; phylum Arthropoda; class Arachnida; order Araneae; family Linyphiidae; genus Linyphia; species Linyphia triangularis. Next base: position 50,919,001 of record OZ021729.1, on the reverse strand, counting down.
AGCAGAAAATGCCTGTCGCAAAAGGCGCCGACAAATTAAACGCCATTGAACTTGCCCAAAAATTGGTGATTTTTTTTAAATATTCCCATTCACCAAGTATACATTCTCTTAATCTCATTGATGTCCGAGAGAAAACAGTGTCTCACAACATTCTCGAGGAATCCAAGCGGAATCTTCAAAATATCGTTTGCGAGTTATACAAACGGAGCAGAGAAATGAAAATTGAAGGTCTGCAATCGCCACCTTTTGTTCCGATAAAAGTTTGCAAGCACTGTCAGAAAACTTTTGTTATACGTATAAACCAATTCCGTTACGTACCTCCCGGTTTCTCGCAGTACAGAAGGGATATTGTGGGTAAAAGATTTTCTGATCATCCATCCATCAATCATCTTCATATTATCGACTACTCACGAAAGGCATATGACTTCGTGCCTCATACACTGATTAAAAAATATGAACATCTCATATATCCTATCCTTTTTTCTCTCTTTGAAAGTCAAATAACAAATTCCCATTCAAGACAGCTGCCCTTTGTTCTTCCCAAACTTGTCAGTGCTCTGAAACTGTTAAATCTCGAATCCGGTACAACCACATGCTTCAAGTTCTATTCTCGAGTAGTCGACAGGATACGAGACAAGCACTACGACGAACCTCTGCTGCTTTTGCAAGTATGGAAATCCCTGCTCATCTCTGACCATCTAATTGTACGTGCGTTTGAGAAGTTGACTGATCATTTTCCGAATATTAGTAAAGAGAAGCTCCGGTGGGTACTTGTGATGGCTAGCTACCTCAGGTTTGATTTGTATGGTGCATGGGTACGAGGAAATAAGCTGAGAAACTTCTCCAATTGCCCAGTTACGTCAGCGATGTTGATGGGAGACTATGAGCAAATGAAACTTCTGCTAGATTATGGATTTCTTCAAAATTCTCAGCCTTTAACCAGATATAATGTCTATTTAAGGCATTTGTAAGTATGTTTTACATAATTACTATTGATCTTTGTTTATATTGAATTATAGATCAATGTTTATAATGCAGTAAGTGTTAAGATTTTTTCTTTTTTTTATCTGTAATTATTAAAGAAGTAGGATATCTCATCTTTTGTATAAAGTACGTTGCAGCCAAACAAAGGAGATTTTGTCTCTTTTCAAAAGGGACTGAACACTTTGCGAAATGAATGATGTTAGACCAAGTCTAAAGGTATTCTTCCGTTAAACGGGTACCAGTTGGTGTCAAGCCTAAATATTAACTCAGTTAATGATGCATTTATCGTCAAACTTTAATATTTTACAGTTTATAAATGATTGGAAGGTTTATAAACTGCAAGACATTAAGGCTTGATAATAAATGCATCATTGAAAGTTGAATTATAAATAATTTGAAGGTTGTTAGTCTGAATTAATTGCCGCTGTAATTTGGCAGTTTTTATCTGGTACCCGGCTAATGGAAGAGTACCAGCCTGTAATATAAAATTATTTCTATGAAACAGTTTTTCTTAAGGATAACTAGAGTTAGATCAACCAAATGTACTTTGGTTACTTACCCATCATTCATGAAATGCCAAGATAAAACTCGTATTATAAAGGTTTTTATAAACTATTGAACCTCTTTTTTAACCAACTTCAGCTAAGCATATTGTAATGTAATTAAATTTTGTGCTCATTTTCCTAACATATAAAATGTAGTATTATGTATATTGCAGGTTGTAATTTTTCTTGCATTATATTATACATTTCTAAGGATTTATTTTCTTATGTTTTCTAAATCCCTCTTTACTTAGTGTCTTTTGTGTTATAAAGTATGTTGCATGATCATTTTTAGAATAATTTCTACCTTATAATTTTGTATTGCTCACAAATAGTATTCCTAAAAGAAATTGGTTTTCAAGGCTTTTTTTGCCAATTCTTTCATACACTATTTCCAAATATTTATAATGTGTCTTCCAGTTTATATGCTCATACATTTTATTTAGTTGACATTCTTCAACTGTCATTCATAATCTCAGGGTTAATTAAGTGGCAGTACCCACATATAAGCCAGATTCTCCATTTTTAACAAAAATTTAGATTTTTTTTTTTTATCCTGATTGTTTTACATTTAATATTGCTTGTTTAATTTGCAGTTTGTCCAGCTAAGAGTTTGCTCAAATTAGGAAGTTTGGATGAAGCTCGGCCTAAAAACTGCAAAAATATTAATAACTGTATTTTTAAAATGATAGATGTTTAGATTTCTTTTGATCTAGGTACCACTGTCCATGTTTGTTCAGAAAAATCTGTTCAATCCTTGATTCCAGAGAAAGGCAAGTCACTGAAATTTGATCCTTTGTTGGCCTAGCACCCCAAAAGGAAAGCTTGCAATGGTAATGCCTCGACGAGCACTTTCTTGGATTTTGTCACTGCTTAAGAGTATCTTGCTTCTAATGCAAGCATTGAGTCATTTTCTCTTTGAAAAAAGAGAAATATATTGGATTCCCTATAACATATCTGTTTCAGTGTTAAACCTTTCATGATAATGTAGTCCCAGGGTCATTCCGTGTCAAATCAACACACTTTTTGCAAAAATTTTGCCTCGCCATCTCAGATTTTGATGAAATTTGGTAGAAAGGTTACATATATGTAGACTTAAAAAAATGCCAAATTTTATTAAAATATATTGACTTGTTTTGAAAATACTGCTATTTAAAAATTGAAAATTTAGCCAAAAATCACAAATTGACATATTATCAAATTGTTATAGCTAGTTTTCTATTTAAGATAGAGAGGTGGTTTAGGTGTCAATGTTTAGCATTTTGTATGACCTTCAATATAATATGTAACATAGGTGTGATTTAAATATTTAAAAAAAAATAATTAAATTTTAAAATTTCAATTTTGAATTTAAAAAAAAGTGCATCTTTAAAAAATTTCAAAAAATTCTAAAATTTAGTTTATATTAATGTTTAACGATCCACAAAGTTTCAGAGTGGGATGCTAATGGGTTCACAGATTAAAAAATATTAATGTGCACTTCGTTAAATTTCTGGCTTATGAATTAAAGGGACAAATGGTCATAACTAGTTTTCTAATAAATCTAGAGAGATGGTTTAGGTGCCAATTTTTATCATTTTTTGTGGCCTTTAAAATAATATGCAACACAATTGTGGTTTCAATTCTTAAAAAAAAACATTTAATTAAAAAAATTTTAAAAACATTCTAAAAAATAGTTTATACTTAAGATTATGATCTACAAAATGCCAGAGTGGGAAGGTGATCATGGATCATTAAATGCATCCTTTGAAGGTATCCCACCTTACATGAAAACTCAAAGTTGAAAAACAGAATACTACAGTTCATTCAGTATTTATATTCATCTACTTACTTCTTTACTTTCAACATTCAATATTTCTATTTAGTAAAAAAAATGGAATTTTAGTTCTGATTTTAACTTTTATTTATGAGACCACATGGTTGAGAATGAGGGAGCAGTGTTGTTGTTTTTAGCAAAATTCTTTTTCTACAGATCTTTAATTTTGTGTGTGGGGGGGGGGGGGGAATGCTCTTTCAGGGATTCTTTCATTCTCTATGGGATTGCAATGCTGTAAACACATTTTCAGTTGGCTGAGCAGTTAAGTCTTATTCCCAACTTGGATTACTACTGGATATCCAATACTGTTTTTATTGTTTGTGAAGTTAAAAACCTGTTAGAAAAGGATGAACAAGTAATAGTAAAACATGGCGCAGAGTAAAGAATTCACGAGATTGCAGTGTTTCAATCCTTTTAAGAAAATTAATCATACTATTAGAGACAAAAAAAGTTAAGAAATGTTACTGATTGGATGTGTATTTTGTTTTCTAAAATGCCAAAGACAGCAAAATTTTTTGATATTTGTAGAAAAGAAATTAGTGAATTAAGAAATCAAAATACTGCTTCTAGCTCTACTCATCAACACCAGGAATCAAGTTCAGAATCGGATCAAGATCCCAATTTTACTGCATCACCAGAAGTGATTAAGACATTAAACACTTCACTGCAAGAGCTAGGTGAATCTCCAGTAGATAGGAAAAAATCAAATTGAAACTTTATGCCAGCAGAAAGCAAAATAAATTGATTTGGCAGTAAAAAGAAAACTTTTAGTGTCGGATGAAGATTCTTCTGAAAATGGGGAAGATCTGGAGGATTCAGTTTTAAAGAATCTTAAAATCAATTTTTTAAAAGTTACAAGCAGAAACAAGAAGATAATGATTTTATCTTGCCTACCTGAAAACTGGAGAATAAGAAAAATAATGCAAGAGTTTAAAGCTCCAAACTACATGGTACGACAATAAAAAAACTACTTAAAGAAAAAGGAATTTTGGAAAGTCCCAACCCTAAACCAGGTAAAAGCCTTTCTAAAGAAATGGTTGAAAATATTCACAAGTTTTACAAAAGTGATGAAGTCAGTAGAGCTATGCCAGGTGTTAAAGACTGTATAACAGTTATTGAACCAAATGGAAACAAATTAAAAATTTCTAAAAGACTAATCTTATGCAACTTTTAAGAGGCATATTTATTATTCAAGGACAAATTTCCAAATATAAAAATAGGATTTTCAAAATTTGCTGAGCTTTGACCAAAGTACTGTATGTTTTAGCAGGTTCAAGTGGAACACACACAGTATGTGTTTGCACAACGCATCAAAATGTTAAACTGATGATTGAAAATGCCAGATTAGGGATTCTAACAAATGAACTAAAAACCTGCAAAGATTGCATATCCAAAATGATGTGTAATCCATCATCATTTGAGTGCAATGTGGGTAATTGCATATCTTGTCCTGGTGATGCTGAAATACGAATAATTCTTGAAACATCTTTTGAAGAAAATCTGATAGAAAAAATTACATTTAGGTAATGGATTTCCGTAGATAGATGTAATTTAGAGACTTTGCAAAAATCATCAATTGATTTTATTGATTTATTTTGTAACAAATTGACACTCCTAATTAGACATATGACTTGAAGACATGATTGCAAAACAACAGGCATCTTACATGAATCATGTTAAAGAAAATTTAAGAGAATTCGAATTTGCAGTGACTCTTGACTTCTCAGAAAATTATACTATGGTTGTGTAAGATGAGGCTCAAAGTTATCACTGGGCTAGTGGACAAGCCACAATACACCCCTTTGTAATTTATTATAAAGGAGGAAAAAATTTGCAGCACTTAAGCTACGTTTTGATTTCCTATTGCCTTCAACACAACACTGTTGCTGTTTACACATTTCAAAGAAAACTTATTTCTTTCCTGACGGAAAATTTTTGAAAAATTTCTGGAAAGATATTATACTTCTCTGATGGGTGTGCTGCCCAGTATAAAAAAAAATAAAAAAATTCACTATCTTGTGCTGTCACAAGCAAGACTTTGGCATTGATGCAGAATGGCATTTTTCGTCAACAGCACATGGAAAAGGGCCATGTGATGGAGTTAGCGGGTCTATAAAGAGATTGGCAGCAAGAGCTAGTTTACAACGTCCCTATGAAAAGCAAATATTGACCCCTCGCTAACTTTATGAATGGGCTGAAGAAAATATTTCTGCCATTTACTTCACTTTTTCGTCACAAGAAGATTATGTTAAGTCAGAATTATTCTTAAGCAATCATTTTGCTCAGACAATTACCATCCAAGGGACTCAACAATACCATGCTTTTATACCTATTGATGGCAGCACATCCAAAATTACCCGTCAAAACATTTTCTGATGCTATAAAGTCATCAGAAGTAACTGTTTCACGATTAGCAGATCAATTAAAATTAGAAGACTTGAATGGTTATGTCACTGCAGTGTATGACAGAAAATGGTGGATAGCATATGTGCTTGAAAAAAACGAACAACTTGATGAAGTGAAACTAACTTTCCTTCATCCAGCAGGACCATCCAATTCATTTTTTTATCCAAAGGAGCTAGATGTGTTATGGCTGCCTCTCACACAAGTATTGTATAAAGTATATCCAGTGACACCAACTGGAAGACTATATATTTTATCTGAAAGTGACACTTCAAAAATTAATGAGGCTTTCATTAATTATTGAACAATATGATATCAAGTAAGTAAAAGCTATTGTATTTTTATTACCATATTAATGTTAATACCTACAAAATCATTCCACTCTGAAACTTTGTTAATCATTAAATATTAGTATAAACTAATTATTAGAATGTTTTTAAAAAAAAAGCACTTTTTTTAAATTTAAATTTGAAATTAATTTTTTTAAAAATAAATAAATCACAATTGTGTTACACATAATTTTAAAGGCCATAATTTTTTTTAGAAATTGACACCTGAACCATCTCTATAGCTTTGTTAGATAACCAGTTACGACAATGTGTCCTTCCTATTTGTTAACCTAAATTTTAACGAAGTGCCCATTAATTTTTTTTATCTATGAACCCATGAACATCCCACTCTGAAACTTTGTTGATCATTAAACATTAATATAAACTAAATTTTAGAATTTTTTGAAAATATTTGAAGACTCACTTTTTTAAAAATTTAAAATTGAAATTTTGAATTTTAAATTAAAAAAAAAAAAGGTTGTTTAATCACAACTGTGTTACATATCATTTTAAAGGCCATACAAATTGCTAAATATTGGCATCTGAACCACCTCTCTAGCTTAAATAGAAAACCAGTTATGACAATTTGAAAACATGTCAATTTGTAATTTTTGCCTAAATTTAAAATTTTTAAATAGCCGTATTTTCAAAACGAGTCGATATATTTAAAAAAAAATTTGCATTTTTCTTAGTCTGTATGTATGTAACCTCTACGCCAAATTTCATCAAAATCTGAGATGGTAAGGTAAAATAGGTGTGTTGATTTGATGTGGAATGACCCCCATTGAAATAAATGAGCAACAGTTCAAATTTTTTTGTTGTTGTGTGTGTGAAAGTAGTATTTCGCATTTGACGGATAAAGTTAAACGATCATAAACCAATTCCAATTATTTTCCGTATTTTGTATATAATTTCAAACAGGTTAATTTCATTATATATTTAATATGTAGAGACTTTTTTTTATTAAAGAGCAGCTTTTCAATGTTGACTACAAAAGTGAATCAAATGTAGTCATTCTCAATCGCCACATTTTATAGTCAAACTGATGAAACGTTTCATAACAAATATTCATGCTTTATAAAAACAAACCCTGCATATGAAATATTTCATCAGTTTAACTCCAATGTACAGTCAAACCCTGTTAACACGAAATCGCTTAATATGAAATCCTGTTCAACTTAAAGTAAAAGCAGTTCTCCATACTTAAAAACTTAACATTAATTTATTTGTTTAACCTGAAATTCGGTTAACGCAAACAATTTCGGCGGCCCCATTGACTTCATGTTAGCAGGGTTTGACCAGTGGCGGCTGGTGCAGGGGGCCAGGGGGGGCCTAGGCCCCCTCACTCTTTGGGACCCTGGTCCCACTTATATATACTTGATAATGTTGTTTTGGAATTTCTGTAAAATATTTTTAAAATGCGAGACGAAAGAAAGCAGTTATTAACCTCACAATATTAACTATTGTGCTTGGAGCAATAGCTCTCTTGCCACAAACTCGTGAAAATGTCAATCAACCACAACCATTTTAATTTTTTTTTTTTTTTTTTTGGTGTGGGGGGTATGCTCTTTCTTCTATATGATTATCAATTTACTGCAATTCTATAAGGAATGGTCCACTCTGTGTGTTGGGCAAAAATAGTCGAGCTCGAGCTTGAACTGTCAAAAGAAGTGTTGGGATTTTCTACAGAGCAAGTACGAGGAAATGACGGTGAATTAAATTGGGAGAGCCAGAGAAAATAGACACTGAATATTAGCTATCTTTAACTCATTCAGTTGCCTGAAATATCCATTTATAAGGGCAACAAATAAACGAATTTTTTCAGGTACGTTCCACAAGTGACAAAATGGCTCTCACTGAACAGTATATAAACAACCAAAATATTTAAAAAGTGAAAATATAAGATTGAAAATATTTTTCTGTTGAGTAATGAAATTTTGAACTGAAATATTAATGAATCAATGTGCATTCATTTTATCTTTAAATGAATAATTTAAAATTCCTACTTTTTCTGAAAATCTCACCACTTTTCTTCTTTTCATTTTTAAATTTTCGAAATCCATGAGCCATAAAGTTCAAAAGCCATGGGACATGGGGTTAATTTTCATAAGCCATTGGCTCATACGAAATGCTAAATTTGTTATAATCATTCATTTTTAAAAACATATATTTTATTAAAATTTATTTGGATAATTTGTATAGCTGCTATTATAGCTTTGTTTTATGTGCATTTGAATAACATTTAATTGCTTGAAAATCATGTATTTTGAAATCTCACTCCCCCCACCCCCTCCCCTCAAAAAACCATGCCATTGTTAATATGGGCCCCCTCACTTTTACTACTCACGAGCCGCCACTGGGTTTGACTATAGTAAAACTGAAAATTGTCTTTAAGTTAATTTTCTTAAACTTACATTTTAACCTTTTTTTATGTCTGTCAGTAAAACTTTATCCACTACAATGGATCTTAGTACCACATAATCAGGCTCTGTAGCATAGGCGTAACAAGGTGGAGTGGAGAGGGGTGGGGGTGAACCCCCTAGTGGGTTTAGAAAAATTAAGTAAATTTACTTTGTTTTTTCCTCAACCAACTCTTTGTTGATTATTACTCAAAGTATCCATTAAATTTCCCTACTAGTAATTGATCAGGTTTTACTAAGGTTATCAAAAGCTGTACCAAAGTGAAAGACGTTCATACATCTAATGTACCATTGAACGTCTTGCAAACTGTATACTGTTTGCAGACAACTATGCACGCTACACAGGCTGGAGAAATTGTCGACCGTTGATGTGCGACCATAGGCATAACAGGGAGGGGGGGGGGAGTTACGGGGTTCAATTTCCCCCATTAGGTTGAGAAAAAAGGAAGCAAATTGACTGCATTTTTCCCCAACCAACTCTTTGTCGATTATAACTCAAATTATTCATTAAATATCATTGTTGAGATTATTCACTGATCAGTGTTTTACTAAGGTAATCAAAAGCTATACGAAACTGCAAGACTGTACATGGATTTTTCAACAGAAGAGCAAACTTGCCATATTATGTACCATTTGATGATAACTACGCGCTGCATCTGTCCGAAGCTGGAGAAATGGACTCTCCATTGCAGGAAATATAAATTCTGAGTGAACATAGTGCTGTACAGAAAACAAAACACTAAACAATAACAATTTAAACTAGGGTAGTGGAACAGTGCACAATTTTCAATTACACTATAATACTGGTCAATACATTTAAATTTGATGTGGTATAGTGTTATTACTATTTTCATTTATTTGAAAAAATGGCAAGTTTCGAGATATTTTTGGCGATAATTCTTATATGGGCAAAAAAACAACAACAAAAACAATTATTTCCAAAATGGCGAATGTGACAATATACTTTTCGATAATTCTTACAATATCCTTTCTTGTTAGTGAAATGGAAGAGAGGAGAAAAACGGTCGTTGATGAGCGATCCTCAAGGAAAGAGAACTCTATGTTGAAGACACTCGTTTTTCATCTTTTTACGCTTTTATAGCATTTTTACAGGAATTTCAAAGGTGGGGATGTGTAGAACATCTTAAGAAGCATTATAGAGATTTTGATCAGTATTGTTAGAGCCGCTTTTTAGTAATTGCTAAAAAACATGATTTTTTTCATGTTTTGCGCATTTGCAATATTGACAAAAACCTTAATGACAGGTTCCATGGCCCTCACTAACCTGTACTTCAAATTTAAACATAGTGGGCCAAATCATTCGGGAGTTATGCTGACCACAAACACTCAGACACAGGAACAGACAGTTTTCTATACCACTTTTTTTCAGTTAGGATGGTCCAAAGCGTGGAGAAATGCAAAATATTCTAAACTTTTTTTTTTGAACGAAAACAATGCTTTCATTATCCTGTGTTAACATATGGGTCATTGAAAGTAAAATGAGAGCAGGTAGCAAATGCAAAACTCAAAGTGATACATTGTTTTTATTTTACAAAAAAGGAAAAGATGAAAAATATGGGAAATTACTGTTCAAGTTGAGAAAGAATCCCCTGATAGCGTAGTTGATGAAGGAGAAAAGAATTTTATCCTCAGATTTACAGACATGGACAATGTTGGTATCATTATGTATATAAAAAAAGATAATGCAATAAAATCATGAAGAGACGCATCTATTTAGACAAAAATATATTTAAAATGTTCATGAAAGTTTCTTTAATGCTTATTTTTGGCAGTGCATGTTTGAAATATTTCGTGGGGATCCTGCCACTGATCCTATCTTGTTTGCTGCGCCTAGAAAAGTTTCTCCAAAAATATTACATTCATGTATTTTACAATTATATAAGATTCTTCCAATTTTCATGTGTCTAAAAACTTTTTCCTGCACCTTTTTTTTTCCCCCCAAAGAAAAAGAAAATTCTTAAAAAAAATTTCCCTCATTCCATAGATTTGAAAACTTTTTCAATAAGATTTTTTTGTTGTTTTTTTTGCTCTCTTCTTCCCCTCTCCCTTTTTTTCATTGGTGTAGCGAGTCCATATTTTTCGAAACTACCCCCCCCCCTCATCAACTCTGTGTCTGCTAGTACAATCTTTAAGGGGAAGTTCTCCGAGCCCTATTTTTAGTGATCTTCAACTGTTTGATTTGTCTTTATTTTATAACCTACCCCCCCTCCTTCCCTATAATTTTAATGCTTAACAGCTACTCATTAAGCATGTCATTGTCTCTGATGTTTGACATTTCAATAATTAAGTTATTCATTTTTTAGGAATCGTTTTAACAGACAAGGCATTGAATTCTTGACCTTGGGACTGAAATTTGCAATCCGTGAAGTACTTATGTTCCTGATCATAAGGAAATGCAAAAGCGGCAATCCAGCAATTGCGTCTATGATGGACAAATGCTTCTTCCTTCTCTGGTCTTCCATTTCACATCCTGTGATCACCAAGCAGCAACTACTGGATGAGAACACTGTCATATACATGGAAGTTCCAGAAACTCAGGAGAATCTGGATATGAGGAGAACGATGGAAGAGCTCATTGAAGGATATGATAAGATGGGATTGGATGTTGGGAAGGAAGCAACACCTCGTTACCTGCACCATCTTTGTAGGTGTAGCATTAGGCGTTACTTAACAACCGCTGGTAATTTGCCTCATGGTGTGACCCAGCTGCCAATTTGTAAGACGCTGCAGGAATATCTGCTGGTACCAGAGGAACATGTATTTGGACCGAGGGTAATTTGAAATCAAATTATTAATGTAGCATTTTCTTAAATCATCTGCTTGAAGGTTGTTAACTAAGCACCAATTTGTAGTTGTTATAGAAACTTTACTTTGTTCCTAAGCATTAATCTAAATAGCTTTTCATCACTGACTAAGACAGTATTTAATTTAATTAGAATTTTAACCCTTTTCTTAATAATGATTAATTTCTTTAATTCTTTCGTAGAAAAAAATTACTGAATTATTGACTTATGAATTCAGATTATCATGCAATGGAATTTTAAGAAATAGGTGAAACAAAACAATCATGTATATGAAATTGATACATGCTGGTTGCGTCACTTTTATATGGATAATCGATGCAAGTAAAACAAGCCAGTGTGTTTAGAGCTATAAATGGTGCTTATTTAGCTATTTCTTCAAGCACGATGTCTATAACAGATGATATGTGCCAAATGTGTGATATGGGCTATTGTAGGAATGGGAAAAGTTTCACTTTAAGCTATATTAATAATAATAAGTATATATAATATATACTTATTATTATATATATACATATAAATAATAAGTATTATTTATGTATAAATAATACAGTTATTAAAGCATGCAGTGTAATGGCTGATTGTATAAAAAACTCCTTTGATCATTTGTTGCAAAATATCATTATATGTGATGTATATCCTACCGTTTAAAACATATAGATGCTTTCTTCCTATAATACTCAAATATTGAGATTTAATTATTAACTTGTAACATTCATGATGTTTCTTTTTGCATTGCTGAATAATATTTAGAACGTCTCAATCTTCATGTACAAAATCACTAATAGCTTATTCAAATTGTGTAATTATTCCTTAAAATGCTGATAAATATGAAAACTTATGAATTTTATCCAGTTTCTACCAATTGATTTACCTTTAAAAGACAAGTGTCTTATTGTCTCTATAAAAAAAAAAAAAAAATATCACAAAAATAACTAAACATTTTTTTAAAAATTCAAACCTATACAAAAGATTTCAAGGTTACAATTTACATAGTAGATTTTCAAACTTTACACGATTGCTGTTTTTTAAACTTCACTCAAAACCATTCTAAAATTCCATACTATAAATGCTTGTTAATTGTTTTTCAACAAGTGCCACGTTTTCATATGCTGGCAATTATTTTAACTGAAGTTTTTTTATTTTGTCAGACATTTTCTCATTTTCATTAGAACGGTGTACTAAAATTTATGAATTGAATATGCTTATAAGAACATGCACTTGACGGCTCTAAATAGGCCAAATATATTAGGTATAAATAATTTTAACGACCCTGTACCTAATTTTTTCCACAAAACATATCTACCTTGGATCTCAATGTAACCAAATATAGAATTCCTTATTTCCTCTTGATGAATTGTCAACATTTTTACTTGCTTGTGACTTGCATTTTTTTATATTGAGGTGCAATTTTAATTGTGTGTAGAATTTGTATTAAATTCTAACTCAACTTTTGCGTTATTTGAAATAGCAAAATCATTGTATTATTCTATGTTACCTGTTATTAAATATAAAGTTTTTTGCTGTTTAAAATATACAATTGTTAAAAATGTGTTAGTTTTAAGTGATCAATACGTTATTGAAGCTAGTTCCTTTGAATGATTTGTTGTTATCAAATAAAAATATTTTGCTGATTTATTTTATCTCTGTCATAAATTTTCTAATTCATGTACAAGTAGTAACTAAACATAATTAGAACTTTATATAATATTTATAGTCTTCTATAGTATAAGCATAAACTTTCAAATAAGTAAGCATCATAAAAAGCACCCCAATAAATTGTTCAACTATAATTTTTTTTTGAAAAACCTAAATGTTACTCATCAATCGGATGTGAATCATTGTATTATTCTATCTGGGTTACTTTGCACCTAATAAATTGAAGTGTGATTATTGTGTTAACACTTTTTTCTAGCAGTACTTGGCCATGTTTCATGAGTTTTTGCAATAAACCCAGTTCAATTTATAGAGTGCCAAGTCGTTCAATTTATCGGGTGCAAAGTTGTAATTCAATTTATAGGGTGCAAAATAATCCACAAAAATGAAATGTGTCTGCTTTACAGAATATCCCAAGTCCACCGACTAGCTTTTCTCCGTCCATAATCCTAATTTCTCAAATAACAACTAATAAAATACCTTCAGTCTCTCTGGCTGTATTCCTGGCTTTTCAAAGTTATTAAACTAATGGGAGGAGGAACCGGCAGGGCCAGAGCTGGTTAATAATTTGGTTCATATATATGCATTTGTTTTAATTCTGGAAATGCCTGGTTGTTGAAAGGTACTTCGAAACTTTTCTTTGTAGCTTTGCTATGGAGTAGCTTTAAACAAACTACATCGCATTGCATAATGATAGAACCACCATGCATTTTCAACTTGGCATTTTAATAATCGAAAAAAATAATTGAAATGAACATTTTTATTAAAAACATACAAAATATGAATGCAAATAACAAAATAAATACAATACATATTTATCTTTTCATGTAAAGAAATAAAATGTATAAATGTTATGTTGCAAAATAGTAGCACCAGTCACAATCAGTACCTTGTGAATTAACTCTTTTGTGCTATAACTTCAAAAATTTGATTAGGCATGCTATAGACTAGACGATTGAGTACATCAGAGTTTATATTATCCCATTCTATTAAAAATGGAATCTTTCAATTCTTGAACAGTTGCATATTGCCTTCTGTTAGCATATACGGCTCTGCTTAGGATACTCCAGGCGTTTTCTATGGGGTTCAAATCAGGAGAACAAACTGGCCAGTTGATTACCTGTTATCGAGGAACCATTCCCAAGACGAATTTGCAACTACATGAATACTTGCGTTGTCTTATCGGAATTTTTAAAATGGCCCCTAATTTTTTCTCCAAACGGCAGCAAATTGTCTTCCAATATGTCTTGGTAATTTTCCACTTTCATTCGACCAATGGGAAACGCAAGTTTTGACCGTCCTGCATTTCCAAAACCAACCCAAACCATTAGAGATCCTCCCCCACACTATCTCTTAGAGAAAGTACTTTTTTCCTATCGGAAATCCCTCCAACAGTACGCACATTCGTTAGGACCATCTAGATTGAATTTTTTTCATCACTGAATACTACTTGAAGCCACTGTTCTTTCTAAGTCGTATGTTCTTGAATTTCCTCCTAACTTGCCTTGATTTTCTCCACCAAACAGAGATAGTTTCCGTGATAAGTGTACGCTAGTGTTTTCTTGTTAATTCTTAAGTTAATACCAAAACTTATAATCGAACCATTTTGAAACATGGAGCCTGATCGTTATAAGATATACCAATCGCCTTAATTTTGCACTTTGCTCTCTCGTCACATTTGGCAATTATTTACACCCAATTCGTTGCATGTCTATTGAATATAATACACTCATGTCCATAAATTAAGGATAATTCAGTTTTTCCCTAATAACTTCTCAGTGGAGAAGCATAGACATTTGAAATCCACTTCAAAGAGACATCTTTATGCAACATAATGATAATTAAAATAACTCAGTCGCAAATTGAAATGCAAAGTGTACAGCGGGGGCATATGCAAAAGAATGGAGTACCATTAGTGTGCAGTTGTACAGATGCATTTACTTTAAAAATCGCGCAAGTCATGGGGTTGACTTTTAGTGTGAGATATAATCTCCCCTGTCATCAGTGTTTACTTGGCACTGTATTCTCATACTTAACATGAGTTTTTTGATGAATTATAGTGACTAAATGGTTCGTAACATGTTTTGAACAGTTTGCAGATCATAGAAAGTTCCCAATACATTAAATCTGTACACAATGCATATCGTAGAAGCGTCCCACACATGCTTGCTGAAATTTAGATTAGAGGAGTAATCTGGCTTACTTATAGTCGCAATATTGATATTTTTTAATAGTTTATACAAGGCAAAAGTGGAATAAAATTTACCATAAGTATCAATAAACATGGTATAAAAACCGACATTTCACCATTAATGACTTGTCTAGATCAAGTTAAACTAATTTCAGTGAAAGAGTCGAATTTAATTATCTTTTGAGCTCTTGGGGAACTTATTAAACCAATTTAACATATGGCACCCAAAGACCAAATCTTTTAAACATCAGATACTGTTTACAGAAAATAATTTTTTCAGTCTTATGAGTGATATTGGACATCAGATGATCTGGTAGATACGGTGGGAACATGATATTTCATGGTAAATGCCAATTCAAGTTAACGATTTGGTGGGAAAAGAGTTTTGGTCTTTAGGTTCAATATGTTGAAATTGTTTAATAAGCTTCCCAACAGCGGAAAACATAATTAAATTCCACTTTTTTACTGTAAATGCGTTACCTTGATCTAGACAAGTCTTTAATTGTGAAATATCAGTTTTTAAATCGTGCTTAATGAAGATTATGGAAAATTTAATCCCACTTTTGCTTTGGACAAACGATTACAAAATATTAATATCACCCCTATAAGTAAACCAGATCACTCCTCTAATCCAAATTTCATCAAGCATGTTTGGGACGCTTCTACGATATGCATTGTGTAAAAATTTAATGCATTGGGAACTTTCCCTCACTTGCAAACATTTCAAAAGGAGGGACGAGCAATTTAGCCGCTAGAATTCATCAAGTAACTCATGTTAAGTATGATAATACTGTGCCAAGTAAATATTGATGACATAGAAGATCATATCTCACATTAAAAGTCAACTCCATGTGTTGAGTGATTTTTGATGTAAATGCATCGGTACAACTGCACACTTATGGTACTCCATTCTTTTGCATATGCCCCGCTGTACACTTCGCATTTCATTCTGCGACCGAGTTGTTTTAATTATCGTTTTGTTGTATAAAGATGTGTCTTTGAAGTAAATTTCAAGTGTCTATGCTACTCCACTGAGAAGTTATTAGGGAAAAACTGAATTATCCTTAATTTATGGACATGAGTGTATTATTTTAAAAATATCAAGAATTTTGGTATTTGCAAATTAATGTTCTAAAATGGCAAAATGATTGGTGATTAGCTTCTTTTTCATACATTTCATTTACGGAAACAGATTTTGAATTCCCAATTTTATCCTCAAAGATTTTTAAATTGTAATTGATTTTGTACCCATTACATTAGGCGCATTATATAAAATTAAAGGACTTTGATTGAATGGACCAAAAATTTTTTCTCCTGTTGTAAAAAAGTAATCTTATCATTAGAAAGATGTTTACTAATTATTAATAGGGAATGTTGTGACCCACTTCCGTTGGTCTTGGTACAATTCTCATTTAATTCTTATATTGATAAAATTTGCATCAGCTAGCAATTTAAGAACGATACAGCAACGACCCCTTATTTTTGTAGCCTACAACTCAATTATAGTCAGCGACAATAATGACTTGCTTTCCGTAATTAGAAAGTGCATCGAAATTGCTTTGTCACCAGTCACCAATCACAAATATCCGAAATTTCTGATGTCACCACGACCATACTGAGGATGTGTTGAAAATTCCAATATATTTTTACAAATGTATTGGGAATGGTCACGAGTTTGAATTGACTGTGATGATGGCAGTAGAAAAACCTCTTCAAGTAATATCTTGCGTAAGGTTTATTGTGCCTTTTTGAATCTTACCAAAAAAATTTTCTTGCAGAAAATTGAATATATGAATTACACTAACTAGTGCTGCAGATACAATGAAATGGCCAAACTTTCTTTAGTTTCAACATTCAGTTTCATTTATACTTTCTATTAGAATGACCGATATTCAATATTGGGGGGGGGGGGGGGGAAATTATTACTTTGGGAATATTAATTTTTTTTTTTGATTTTTCGTTTGATCACGACGTTTTGATGGTACACGAGTTAAAGAAAATTGATTTTCGAAAAACGGTCTAGTCAGGTTCCTGTAAACAGCATCTCTGCAGGACGACTTTAAATTTTGATTTAAAGATCATAATTTACCAATTTATAAGACTTTCATTCATTTCTCTCACAGGAATGCTCATCAATAATTCTGTACAAGTTTAACTGTTTTGATCTCCCTTAAGATAAGCAAATTATGCTGTTCTCTATTAATTAAAAAAAAATTACTTAAGTTGGAGCTTTTCTCGCGCCGCAGATTTATACCGAAAACGCCAATATATATATCTTTAATTAATATCGATTGAACAATATACAACATTTCTTAAAATTGAAAAAAATATTGAAATTCTTTTTATCTTAATGAAATTACAGTTGGTATTTGATCATTTTAATACAAATAATTCAAAAATAATTTTTATTATGGAAGTAAATCTTTTATTCCGACGTAATAATGTAACTTGACCTAAATTTTAATAAAGATATTTAAACCATACCCCCAAATCCCTCCGTTTTAGTCAATATCAGTTTTGTGATACGATGACGACAAATCTTTTATGATAGTCGCGTAAAAAAGTACATAAATGAAACGTGGTTTTAAAAAATGCTTTATATTGTAAAATCGATGATAATTAAAGATGCATATATTGGCGTATTCGTTATAAATCTGCGGCTAGAGAAAAGTTTCAACATAAGTCACACAATTTTCATTTTCTTCTTGAAATATGACCATTAAAAATATTTCTTTCTAGCTAAGAAGTGTACAAAGGTAAAATTGCCCAAAGAATTCTTAAAATATGTTTTCTTCTTTCTTTTTTCTATTTAAAGCTGGATTGGTAGTTTCAAGTGCCATTAAAGTCGAAATATTTCCTATTCCCTCGTAACGAATTGGGCTTTCTATGGCTTTGAAAAGCCCATTCTGTGGCATTTGTACTACTGATATTCTTTGATGGGAACGACCCAACTGGGTGATAGTGTGAGCTACTTTTTGGGTACGTTGGTAACGCAAAGACATGAGAGTGAAATATTTCAAACTGTGGTATTTCGAATGTCATTCACTTTTTGTTGTTTTGTTGTTGTTGCAGCGATAAGACTTTCAGTTAGCTAACCCTGATTCAATGGCACTTTAGAGTTGTACTCAGTCCTATTTTCTTCTATCGCTGAAAGATAATTTTCGGATCTTGGCGCCTAAAAACATATATTTGCTTGAAATTACCAAAATCTTGTACTGCCATGCAATTATTTTGAAGAAAATTCTTACTATTAGTAAGAATTTTCTTCAAGATAATTGCATGGCAGTACAATATTTTGGAACTAGATCCACTATTTCTGAAAGATTAGTAACTAAACTTTCAGAAATTTTGGATGTTAAATCCTATTTTTTTTCTTTCTTTTTTTTTTCTCTCTTTCTTCATTTGAAGAGCAAAAGTATTAACCCAAGAAAAGTTTTTAATATAAATCTTGTATAAGCATGGACAATTTTTATATGCAGCTGCAGCTTATCTAAGCGATTTCGAGCTCAAATCGACATTTAATAGTGTATGACCGTTACGAAGATACCCATAGATTCCTCTGCGCCATGAACTTTTTTTTTTTTTTTTTTGCACCGAAGTTGATAGATATGAATAATCATTGATAACGAGTCTATCTGCCAGGTTTCGGGTTGATTGGATAACGAAAAGTAGGTTAATTTGTATATCAAAGCGTTAATAGAAATGTGTGTAAAAGCAGTCTTTCAGTGACAGTCCCCAAAATCTGATAAATTGCATTTTTACTGACAACTTGTTATCTCTCAAATTTTAGTTCGATTGGGCAGCAGCAAGTAGGTTATTTTTAGCCCTCCGCAGATTTGCAAGTAAACAAAAGAAAACAAACCCTAGTAAACATAAAGAATTTTAAGCTAAATAGTGATGTAGTGGTCTTTAAAATTTTCCTTTACATTTCTTCTTCCTTTATTAATTCTTAATAGCTACATCACGGCATTGGCCTATGTTGCAATGTTTACAATTCTTTCTGTCAAACAATTGCTCTCATGACATTATATTTGCCGTAAAAATATTGCTTAAGATAAGTGTAACTTTCGTGGAATAAAATATTCCAATACAGACTCATTCGAATTTTGTTTTCTAACTGTAAATATTTCGAAAAAAAAATAACTCACATAAATTGCCCGATTTATCATCTTTCCAACGGGAATAAATCCAGATCTTCCCCATCATTGATGTCTGAATTTGAGTGGGAAATCCTATCAGTATAGCTCAAATTGTCCCATTAAAAACACTCTATTAATTCCAACCGCCTACCTCAAACAGCAATAAAGATCTTTTACATATTTTGTGCGCTACGAAAAGATCAATACAGCTGTTTCCAGAGCTGTAGTGGTCACGTCGCGATATCATTCAAGTGCCACCCGTTTTTACGACGACGAAAACTTTTTTTATTTATTTGTTTTGCTTTCATCACTGTCGATGTGGCCGATATATACCCTTTTCTCCCTTCTCTGTAAGTCGTAAATTTGAAAAATAAAATGGAACGATATTCTTGACTTACTTTGAGGGACGCAGCGACATCTTATGGCGGGTGATATAAGCGGGGTATCTTTTTATGGCATATGAGTCAACTTTTTATTGTTGCCCTTTTTTTTTTTTTTTTGTCACCGCTTTTTTTCCTCTGACGCACTCGTTAATGGTCTCTGGATCTTGAGGGGAGAGTGGTCGACAACTGTTTGCAAAAGATAATGGTACTTGAAAAGTAAATGCTTTTCTAGGTCAATTTGTCGCATATTCTTTGTTTATTTGACATTCACATAACTTCTGAAATAGCAATAAGAAGTTGTTTACAAAAGTATTCAATGTGCTGAACTAATTATACGAATGAAAATTGAACTCTTTTAAACAAAACAAGAACTAGAAGAAAACTATCAAAACACCAATAGACACATCGAGGCCCCCCCCCCCCCCTCCTCCTCTTTGTTCTACTTTGAAAATCACATTGTAGATGCTATGGTGATTAACTAATTGGGAAGGTTAAGGGTTACTTGACCTATGAAATTCACATTAAGTACTAAACGAAACACTTAAGAAAATGGATACAATCTGATTTCTGAACTTGGACATTACGTTTTAATTTGTAGCTGTGGTGTGGCCCGCGTTGCGAAGACCCGTCAGTGTGTATAAATCCTAGCTTTTAACACTTCGTGAATTAGGCTTGCTTCGTTTGCTAGAAGATTTAATGCTACATAAGCTCACTTCGCTCGTTAAAAGGTTCTATGAAAACTCTGGCTCACTTCGCTCTTTGGTTGGTTGGTTGTTTTCAGATTATCTGGCGCCGTCAGCAACACGATGGCTATAATGCGCCGAAACTTTCGTCATTTTACAAGCCAGCATACATTTACAAACATCCATGCCTTACACGGGGCGCGAACCCGCAACCTCGCGGTCTAGAAGCTAGCACGCTAACCACTATACCGTTTGGTCAGCCACTTCGCTCTTTAAAAGTTTCACTCTGCTGGGTAAGCCCCCCATTAATATGACCCCCCCCCCCCTTCTCACATCAAAAAAAAAAAAAGCAAAAAAAAAAAAAAAATTCCTTGTTATTACAATAATACATTCCCTTCTGAAAAATATTTTTTAACCTTTTCTTTTCTAATCAATCATGCAAAACACAAAACCTACGATCATGCAAAACCTTAAAATATTCCGAAGAATAAAAAAACAAATATAGTATCCCGGATAAGAATAGAGGGGGGGGGGGGGGAAGGGAAAAGAAAAGAAAAGGGGAAAAAAAAAGAAAAAATATGGCACTCACTAAAAAAAACTTTGCCTAGGTATAAAAACCAATAGGAATAAGCTAAGTTAAAAATTAAAAAAAAAAAAAAAAAAATAGCCAAAATTGTAGTGGTGTCACCTGATGGAAATTTTGGAAACTGATGGATATGTGTGTGATTTTTCCTGAAAAAAAAAAAAAAAAAAAACTTATAGAAATTAAAAAAAATATAGCCGTGATAGTAAAATTAGGGGACAAAAACTACTTATGTTTAAACTTCCAAAGTTCTCTAAGTATTAGAAGTTACTTTCTATAGTGTTTCTATAGTTTCTATTAATGTTTTATTAGTACAGATGGAGAATTTCTTCTATTCTTTCAATCAAGCCGGTAGCCAGGATTTTTCTTCGGGGGGGGGGGGGGTCATGGCCGAAGATTTGATTACATACATATAACAAGTTACAAAAAAAAAAAAAAAAGAAGGGCAAGTGGTAAAACAAGATTTTACACCATTTCGAGGGGGGGGGGGGGGGTCCCCCTGTCTACGGTCTTGATTTCACTTTCTGAAGGTGTTAAAAACGCCACTCGCCCCCTTCCACCTTCAGGAATCAGAATTCGTATCGGGTGAAAGGGTTGATGATGTATGGGTGAAATTGAAGTCTCTGTGTAACAAACGCGTGTTCACTCCAGTAATAGTCAAACCTAGTTCATACAAATTGCAATAGTTTATATATCTTAACAAAAGAGGTATTCT
Organism: Linyphia triangularis; assembly: GCA_963978545.1. Classification (NCBI taxonomy): domain Eukaryota; kingdom Metazoa; phylum Arthropoda; class Arachnida; order Araneae; family Linyphiidae; genus Linyphia; species Linyphia triangularis. The sequence goes on along the minus strand of OZ021729.1, from coordinate 50,897,335 downwards.
TTTTGGAGCCAAAACGTGAAGTTCAATATTGCGGATTGTTTATTGAAGAAAAAAAAAAATCTGCCTTGAATCTTCTCTTGACTCAGTCCATTTCATAGATATTGCACGATTTTTTTTTTTTTTTATGCACGCATTCATATGATGACTGATTTTAAAAGTGAATTTTCTTCTATCCTTTTTATTACTTGTATGCATTGCGAATTGCGAAGTTCAAGCTTGCGGATTGTTTATTAAAGAAAAAAAAAAAAAAATTCTTGAAACTTTTCTTGACTCAGTACATTTCATAGATATTTCACGATTTGTTTATGCACGATATTATTATTCACCCAAAATATTATACAATGATATCAATTGTTTGATGCACCTGATTTGTTAAGAACATTTGTCTTTGTGGTGTCTCCCCCATAGACGAGAAGACACTAGCGGAAAACTAGATTAGAATTGAACTTGGGAGGACACACATATCTCAAAGTGGAGTCGAGTGCTTAACTAATTGAACTTTGAATAATTATAAATATATTGATGCTTGTAAGTGAAATTGTATCTGTCTGTGCTTTTTCTTAAATAAATATTTAGTAGCATTTTTACGATCACTATTTTATAACTTTTAACTGAGATCTGGACATCAATTACATACATCAATTACAGACTATTTGTGGGAAAATAATTAATTAATGCTTTTGAACTTAATTATCAATAACTTTTTTTTTTGTATTAAAATATATGTAATGTATTCGCATTGGAATTGTCAATGTAGCTACTAGATTGATCTCGCAAGTTCTCCAGTTAGCGGGAATCACTTGGAATATGGTAGAACGTCACTCAAACATATATAAGCTACGTAATCCGTTTTGACTCCGCCTTTTAGAATATCAAATCTTGACTCTATTGATTGCGTCACCCCTTCGCTCCGAGCCACTCTGACAATAAATTTCTACATTTGTTTAATCTCGGCTGCTTTTTTATATCCTAAAAGTGTCATCACTATTTTACACACACACACACACACACACACACACACACACACACACACACACACACACACACACACACACACACACACACACACACACACACACACACACACACACACACACACACACACACACACACACACACACACACACACACACACACACACACACACACACACACACACACACACACACACACACACAACAAAGATGACACTATGAAGTGCAATAGAATGGTTTAAATTTCATTTATTATGTGTGACACAATATTTGCTTACTTGGGATGTACTCATATAAGTTAAAAGCTGACCCGAAATACGACAAAAATACCAGGGATTCCTTTTGAATGTTGTTTTAAACAAAGCCATCAGAAGATTACTTTTTAACGAGGGAATTAAACCTTTCAAGCCAGCTATCATTAAAGTGCTCCTCTCAATCATTGTTCGTTTCCTTCCTTCAGACAACTAATTGCAACTCATCATCACGTATTTGCTGCTCAAGGATCTGGCACCAGCTTCGAAGAAAAACAAATTCTTCCAAGCGCCATCTATTGGGAAGAAGGAAGATCAGTATCAATTATTTGTTGCCATCCATCCAAATAGAAAACTTCGCTTTTATTTATTCCATGACTTACCGAAGAATATCAATGAAGAAATGAAGCCACTGTCTTTGGAAACGAAAATGAGAACGTGTGCAGCGATTCGAAAAGAACTGTATTATCTCTTGGTTTCCAACTAAGTCAAATTATTTCAGTGAATCGTTTTGAAAGATGTCGGAAAGGAATTCTCTTTATTATTTCTTTGTAATGAAGAGTTTCAAATGAAGAGATTTAAAAGTAGTGGACATTGATTAAATGCACCCATCGATTTTAGTTGCGATGTGAAATTGCAAGAGGGTTTTGAATCCCAGTGGTGTGTAAAATAATAAAGAATGTAAGGAATATATCCGTTTGGGATACACACTGGCAGCGATGGGTGTGAAAGAGAAAGGGGAACGATTATTTTCTCAATTTTTGAAATATTGGTTATATTAACTGTAAAATCGTATTTAATTTTCAGTATTCGGTGATTGCTTCCTCATATGGTCCTAAATCACAGACGCAGTAGGGATACACTAGATATCAAGGTGGAAATACTTTCATCATAAAACAAAATCGATATCTTTAAATGATGTTTACTGTATAATATTGAGTTTTAATTATTTAAAGATAATTTGATGTCCAATGTCACTCAGAGACGAAAAAAATCTCTCCATTAATAAATAATTCCTGGTGATAAAAAAGTTTTATTCTCTGGAGAGAGAGAGAGATGTACAACTTTAGATCACTTAATTCAGCTATCCTTATTCCTACAAAGTCATTTATTGCAAAATATTTTGTTATAACACAAAACTGCATATTTTGTGTAGTATTTAAGTATATTAAAATTAATGGTACACTACCAAAAGACCGTGGTTTTCTTTAACCATTTTCACACTCCCAATATGGTTAAAAAAAAACCATGTTATTGTACTTAGATAGGATATCTGATTGGGCTATTAACTGGGGAATGTCATTAAATATTAGCAAATGTTAGGTTTTACACATGGGAACCAAAATCAAAATGAGTCTTACAATTTACAAGGTATTATAATAAATGATATCAACGTTGTCAGTGATCTGGGGGTGTTAATTAGTAAAGATTTTAAGATGGGGCAACAATGTAGGGCGGCTAGTGACAAGGCAAATAGGATGTTAGGTTATATAATAAAAAAGTGTTTCATCTAGATCTAGTGATATCACACTACCATTGTATAGATGTTTGGTTAGGCCTCATCTTGAGTATGTAGTACAGTTTTGGTCACCTGATTTAAAATAGGACATTGATTTACTAGAGAAAAAGTTCAACACAGAGAAACAAAAATATAATTCAGGGTACTTCGGACATGGCATATGAGGATAGATTGAAAAAATTAAACATGTATACACTGCAGGAAAGAAGGGCAAGAGGGGAATTGATCCAGTTATTTAAATTTATTGCACATGGCGAAATTAGGGGTTTAGAATTTGTCACTGACAATAGGACGCGAGGAAATGGGTGCAAATTGTTCGAATCTCAAGTTAATAGGGAAGGGCGGAAACACTATTTTTACAAGAGGATTATCAATGATTGAAATGATTTGCCAGCAAATATTTTTAATTCAGAGAGCGTAAAGAGTTTTAAGAAACAGTTAGATATGCATTGGGGGATCATCAATGGGCAATAATTGGATTACACTGGCTAGGTAAGTAACTTATATTTTGTACTTTGTATATATTTAATTTAGGTTATTTTGTTACTATATTTGGTTACTTATGTTTGCGTACTGTTGATTTTTATAAAATTTGTCAACTTGCATTATGTATTGCATTTTTCCAGTATGATTGTCAAACGCTGTGTCAATTTTGTATATTGTATTGTATTATGTATATTGTATTGTATAATACTGTAACTATTGTATATTGTGTGTATGATTCTGTAACTATTCTATATTGTATGTATGATCCTGTAACTATCGTATGCAAATTATTTTCTATTTCTATATACGTGTATATATATATATATTTACTCGACCAACCCTGTTTGGCCTTGAGCCTGTTGTTGGTCTTAAAATTTGTATTTGTATTTGTTATGGGGGGTAAGAAACATCCCACATTTGGCCTCACCGGTATTTTAAATGATTAAAAGCAGGACACCACTCATGTGCGTATTCCATTTCTCTCATGTGCGAGACATCCGCTTAACTAAATTTCCTCGAATATGTATGGAACGCTTTTGGTTGACGCCTTATATGGTACGGCTTTATGCGTTCTATTCATCAATTAAAACAATATTTAAAGAGAGAACGGACAATGTTGCTATCAGAACCTTTTAAGGAAACTGATGTTAAGTTTGTGAGAGCAGAATGCAAGGTAAACACTGTCGTAAATGAATAAAATTGAGATCACTACGTCTATCAAACAGTTTTTAACTTTTAGCAAGAATGTATCTGAATTGTGATTTAATGGTACTCCATTATTTTAAATATAGCCTCACTGTACACTTTGCATTAATTTGCGAGATTATAGTTTTGCATTTATCCTTCCGATACATAAAGAGGACTCTTTTATATGAATTTCATGTATTTCAGCCAAAAGAAAGTTAAAAAGCTACTGCAAAAAACTGGTAATTTTGCAGACCAATTATTTATATTCTTTTGTATCAACTGTAGTAGACCTCTTAATCTCGAAACTACTCCCTGCGTGTTAGTTGTGGTAGAGTTGTGGTGTAGCAAATACGCTTTTGTACACTAGTCAAAGAACTCGAGGACTGAGACGATGACACCCATTTCCAGTCACAACAGATTGAGACACTTCAACCGATATGAGACCACTGTTGCACACACTACAAAGTGGAGGAGAGCTGATGGAAAAGAATATGAAGTATATTCCTCCAGACGACTGCATCATGTCAAGAGTCCTGGTTCTTAAACGTTTCCAGAGTTTCGAGTAACTTCATCACGGTCACTTCGGAATCGAAAACACAGTTAAATACACGAGACATAGAAAACACAGTTAAGAATTGTGTCCACTGCGCTCTAATTAAAACAGATCCCCAGAACTTTCATAATTGGGAATATCCCAGCACATGTTTCTTTTGTGGACGCCCTCCAAATATCTGGACCTGATGAAGACTACCTCCTCATTCAAGACCATCAAGTGCTTGAGGAATTACTTGCGAGGTTTCCTCTGATGCTACTCAGAGATACCGACTGCATCCCATCACGAGTTCTAGACGTAGATGAGAAGCAACACAAATACAATAGCCCTATTCAAACCATCCAGTGATTACCAAGCTGAGTGTTAAGTGTTCACCCTCAATTTCTGCGAGCCCTGAATGAGTATATCGTATATGACCGTGACCTGACAGGCAAAAAGTAGTTTCATAACATAATATAGAAAGGCTATAAATATTGCAACTCACCGCAGCAACTTCGAGATAACGTAACAACAAAATATAACAATATCAATCTTAACAATTTTTAAGTTGCGAGTAAATTTCTAATTTTCAAGTTTTAGGCATAAAAAAAATTATTGTTACTAGTCATTAATTTTTTTTGCTTATTATAATGATAATGTAGATGAGAATGGAATATATAGTATGCGTACGTATAATATATATTGTACTGTAAACTCCTTATATTAATCATGCTTTATAAGATACGATTACTTTAATTTGTAATACCAGTTGTACTTATCATAATATATTAAAAACTCATACTCTGTAATTTATAATTGGTAGAAGTGTCTTCTTTGAGACACTGTTTTGTTGAAAACACTTGAAAGATTAGAATTCGTCATTTCCCTTTGCATATTTTGAGCCTATTTAATTATTGGATAATAATAAAGTCTTAAACTCCAGCATAGTATAAAGTCATTGTGTTTCCAACCGATGTACTCACACGGATTTTTTTCTAAATGGACTGTCATTCCATATTTATTATTTTTTTTTCTTCATCATTTCCACGAACATATGTGTAGAATCAAAAGTTTCCTCATACTAATCTAATGGAAGAATTCTAGAAAATTAGAAATAAATACTAGTAATAAATTATGAAATCCCATTTTATGAAGACAAAATCCTTGTCTACGTCGACTTATTGACAAGAAGGTGAAAATACGAATTGCTGTATAGTGTTATTATCCTAGTTTCAGAAGTTCTTATTTAAATAAAAAAAATTAACTTTTAAATCTATCAAGTTACATTTGAATAATTTCTTATTTAACATATTCCTAAAAGTAAATATACTTTCAATTTTAACAATGAAACATCAATTATATCATGTAAACATATCTTAATGCAAGGCTTTGAAATCTACTGAAGCGATTTACTCCTAAAGTAAAAATCAGCTCTCAATATTTGCATATTTGAAGTTTTCCTAATTCAATATTTTGAAGTCCTTCTCTTGAAGGCAACCATCAAGATGCTTCAATAAAATAACTTAAAAGAAAACATATCGAATGTATTATTCAAGAAAATGTTAAATTAATTTGTTCATCTTATTTATTCGGAATGTAAGTGGAATAGGGGAATTTCAATTGAGAAACGTAATCGAAATTAGATTTCGTTTCATCGAGATTTGAAAAGATTTGGCATGTTTTGTGATATTTGGAATTGAATTCAGTTTTAAGCACTAACATTCCGCGAAAGTTATTGTTTTTTCATGCCTTTAAATTATTTCAGATTGTCATTTTAGAGCTACATTTGAAAAACTTAAACTAAAATATGCTGATATATGATGATGATTATGCTCAAAACTTGGCATACCTTTATTTATATAGAGTCGTAATTATTCACAATCCGAAATAAGACCCTAGTTCAACTCATTCGAAGGTGATTTTGAACAGTTTTTTTGGCCTTTTTCCATCCGGCAGAACATTATATTCATAATCTGCGAGTATTTCTCTGCATTTTATAAAAGTTTCAAAAGGATGTTCGACAAGGTATTTAAACTTGCAGTCTTCTCTCAGTCAATAGTTATCTATTATAGTAATAATAGGCATAACATAAGTTTTAATAATGATTGGCACAAATCAAAAGCATATCTAGTATCCCCGTAACATGCCATCCATGGCCTTTCTTTGTTCATTAAAACAATAATATCTTACTGACACCTGACTGCACTGCCGATGTTACACAAAGCATACATATTTATACATTTTACAACTACAACAAGAATACATGAAACTAATTAGTGTAACCATTTCATTATGTTGAATAGCAAGCAAAAAAAAAAAAAAAAAAGTACATCTTTTCTATTTTAGCAGAAATCTGAATTGCTGGAATAACCATACTTAAATTTGGCAATTATTCTGCGTAACCATCTGCGCCTTTATTTTTTATTACAATATTAATTCCCTGTTATACAAACATATTTCCAATTAGGGATTTTATGCACAGTTTTTGCTAAAAACAGGGATGATGTTATTGAGATTTATGGTTTTATTTATTGATACACCTACTGAATAAACAAAAGAAAATGGTGAAATAACCATTTCATTTGTAAGAAAAAGTAATAATTTTGAAGCATCGCTTTTTATAGTGCACGTTTTTCTAGAATTTTTTTTTTTGCTGTCCGCAATTTTAAGCTTTTCTATTTAAAAATCCTTAGCCTTGGCACATTTTATTTCTGAGCATACTTTTATCTAGCCTAGGCAATTACGGAAATTCAAAAATGTAAGTAAAGTTTTTTCGTTTTGCTAACATTCAGGTAAGCTTAGTTTAAATTACAAGTTTTTAAAAACTTGTTTTGGCAAACTGAAAATTGTGTTTGCACTGACATTTCAATGTTTTTCCTGTTTATCTGCAAAATAAACAAATATAAGAATTGTTCGAAGTTCTACTATAACTCAAGGGCAGAGGTGGAGCCAGAGGGGGGGGGGGCTGGGGGAGGGGCTGGAGCCCCCCCCCCCCCATCGGGCATAATCGTGTTGTTCGTCGGGGGATGACGACAATTTTTTTTTTTTTTGCTCTTTTGTCGAAATTTACACTAAAACCGTCTCTCTCATTTTCTTACTAGTTTGGTATTTGCTTAAATTTGGATGCTTTTTAACTGCTCGGATCACAAGTCTAAACTCAGGAATCACATACAAAATTTAACAGGCCTCGTAAGTTTTAACTCCTGTCGATAAAGGACTATTCGTTTACAAATCATAAATAAAATGGCACTTGACTCCCAACTTTAACGTAGCTTCCTTTAAAGATGAATAGAATAAAGATGAAGTATAAAATGTTTGAGTAAGTAAGGATATAATTGGAATTTAGAGAGGATTTTTTTGTATGCAGTAAAATTTTATATTTTCTTAATTTCGATTGCTGACCATTGATCAGTCAGATCTCAAATCAAGACCTCTATGTAATAGAGCTATATCGTGGCATTACTCATAGAATAAGTATTAGTACTTATTTTAAATAAAATATAAAAAGGTGATTCAATAATGAAAATATCTTAATCTTAGAATTCTGCAAAATCAGAAACATGAGCTGCGACTTAGAACCTACCACTCATTTCAAGAGCAAAATCGTAATTTTCCCCGACGGGATAAACTATTTTTCACACAGTTGTCGAGGAAATTAAGAATTTCGTAGGAAAACTGAATAAATATTTTTTTAAGGAAACATTTCGATACGATTTCACAAAAATTACGCACTTGAAACCGTAATTCATTTCTTGACGAAGTTTGTAATTTCCCCGACAGGGTTTCACGTGTTTCAACACGTGGTATGTTATCTTCCATAGTTACTCTCTTAAAACAGTTTATTCCGTAGGAAAAATTGTGAACTGTGTCGGAAAACTAAATAACTCCTAATTGTGTGTCTGGAAACAATTCAACAAAATTTCAAAAAAATTACTTTCAAATTGAAAACAAAACTTGTATCCCGATGCAATTTGTTTCACCCCGATAGGTTTCAACACGTGATATATATGTTATCTTCTACAGTTACTCTGTTAAAACAGTTTATTCCGTAGGAAAAATTGAGAACTATGTCGGAAAACTAAATAACTCATCATTGTGTGTCCAGAAAATATTCGATAAAATTTCACAAAATTACTTTCAAATAGAAAACACAACTTGTGTCTCGATGGAATTTTTAATTTCCCTGACAGGATAAACTGTTTCAACACGTGATATATTAATCTTACAGAGTATACTCTCTTATAGCTGTCATCCCTTTGGGGCAATGGCGGATTCAGCCAGGGGGCGCGAGGGGCGCGCGCCCCCTCCTCAGATTATTACTATTTTTTATTTTATTTTCTTAGAATTTACACACAAAAAATTTAAATTTGTTTTTTTTTAATAAGTTCACTTAACGAGTATATTTCGACATTCGTCTAATTTCCGAAAGAAGCCCCCCCCCCCCCCCCTAAAACAAAGACCTTATTTTTGGTTCAAGGTTCTTTTTATAGCCCTCTCCCTTCCCATTCAAACGGACGTTAGAAGACTGTACAAGTATTCAAACCTCCACCCCCTTGACTTTGAAGACATCTCCACAATACTTTACCATAGGAGTTGGAGTTGAGTTAGGTAAAAACTCTTTTACAAAATAATAATTGTTTACTTTTATTTTGTAACAATAAGGAGCCGAAACCAAAGCTATAGAGAACTTCTACCTATTAAAAAAATATTAGACTTTGACATATTTAAGCTAAATAATAAAGCAAGATTCGGCTCTTCTAATACACTAACATTTACATCGTGTAGTTTTTTTCTTTAACTACTCTATTATAATTATCCATAGATGTATAAGTATAAGAAAACTAAGTATAGTTTGCTAAATCAAAAAAAGAAAGACTGGAATTTGTTTTGTGCTAATTATTCAATGTTTAAAATGTATTTTTATTATATTGCCTTCTTAAAAATAATACTTATAATTATTAGTAAAACGTTCTCTTTGAAACACAATTTTTTCCCTGATTATTTTAGATTACTTGTGTAGCAATGGATTATCCAGTAAAACAAGGTATTTTTACTTACTAAGCTCACTGCATAAATATGTTAAATTTTGATGTACAATTACTGATTTCCCAGTTTGATGTAAGTATAGTATAGGATTTATTCTTAGTCAGTTAGTCACAAAAAATAGTAGCAAGTTCCCACTTTCATTGGAATTTCTTCAGTATAATCTATACCTCTGGGGATGTAGCTTAGAAAAATGTTTAAAATGCACAATACATTTTGAATACAATTTGTTTTTAAAATAAAACAGATAATGAAAAAACAAAAGGGTAGTGTTAATGCGCTAAGATACCTGACCGCTACCACGCTAACCTTACGCTAAAATAGCAAGTCAGAAATGTGACGAAAGAGGTTGGGGGTCAATCAATGGCTATGGATTAACTTAAAGTATATTTCTTGAACACTGCCTAGCTTTGCTTTTTTTTTTTTTTTTAATATTCAATTCTGTCATGGCTAAGGCACAATCTTGCGCCCCCCCCCCCCTCAGGAAAATCCTAGATCCGCCACTGCTTTGGGGAAATAAAAAATTTCGTCGGAAAATGATAAAGTATTTAAAAAAATACGTTTACAAAAAACGCTGCGCTTTATGTAAGGAACGGCCGCCAGAATTTTATGAACTTAATAATTTTTTGGACATAAGTAGTTACAAATATAAAGTAAGTTATAAATTATATATATAAAATACAAGAATTAATAACTAACACGATAAAACAAGGTTTGCAAAAGTCGCAACACAATTCTCAGAAATAAACAACTGCAAATGCTTATTCTATATGGTTTTATGACTCCCCAATCATTTAGTATTCATGTCCTGTATTTGAGTTGTGCATTTCCTAATTGTTTCAGTAGTTTATAATCAATTTTAAAAATTCACAACTTTAGGAAGCTAAGTGTTGTATTCAATGATAGTATGAGTGGTTGTGAGAAGCGGCGAGTATCTGCTGACTTTTTCAGACCGCCATGAAATGACACTTCAGATAATTTGCTATAAGCAATCGCTGCCGGTTCACTTCCATTTCTTTGAAAGTGAGGGTGAGGGTCATAGAATAGGAAATATGCCCTTTGGCTGTTTAGCGAGAAGCTGACCATTTAAAAATCGTAAGGATATAGAGATGCCAATTGATGCTGTATACTGATAAGGCTTTTTTTTTTACTTTGTGTGTTTGTCCGGCCGGAGACAAATGGCAAGGGGTCTGGCTACAACTGAGATGCAAGCGATTCCAGCATTCCAAGAAAAGAGCTTGAAGGAGCAAATGAGACATGGAGACGCAGGGGATGGGACAGTCGTTTTCTTCAGGTTTTTTTCGGGAATTATCGATAGCATTATTTTGTTTTCTTATCGATACTGGGCACGTGCGTCTCTTTGAATTGAATCAGTAACACAGTTTTTGTAGTTGAAACGTTTACTTATTCTAAGTACTACTTTTTTGTTGTTGCTACTTTGCATTTATAATAAACGATGTCCTTAAAGCGGACAAAATGCTTAAGTTACAAAGTTGATAGTTGTTTTTATTTCGAACTTTTTGACAACGATTAAGTTAAAAAACAAAAACACAGATTTGAAGGTCTTTGATTACGTTAAAGAATATCTCCAGAATCATACTGCAGCAAGGGAATGTGATTTTTTTTTATCTGGAATGATTCGCAAGGTTTTTGCCTAGCAATAAATTATTTTAATATCAAAATCTTCCGTGAAAAATTATATAGTCACAAAACAAAAAGTGTCCGTATTCGATTTTTTTTTTTATTTATTTAGAATTAAATTGAGATTTTCTAATTAAGTAATATTGGGTATAAAACGAAATAGCTGAAAACAAAGTTTCTGTCCTAATTCGATATTTTCATTGCAATCATAAATGTACAATAAGCTCTTTCGGAACAAAAATAAACCGGTGCTATTTTCAAGGGTCATTATATCGACTATTATTATTACTTGTAATATAAAACATAAAAATGTGTTTGATGGCTGAAGAACTAATCTTATCTCCTTACAACTGAGGATGTGTTTCTCATTTAAAAAAAAGTGGTTTTCAACTTGTATGATTACTTATTCTTAATAATTAGTTAAAAATTTCAAATTTTAGATATTTATTTTATACTTACATGAAAATTTATGCAATGATTTCAGTGTTATTTAAGAAAAAAAAAAATTGTTTAGAACTTTCAATTGTCTTACTGTTTTTGAAACTGTCCAAAATCAATAACCAAAACCAATGCATAGAATTACTTTTTTAGCAGTTCATCAGAGTAAGATATTTTATTCTATTGATGAGATAATATAAGTACCGCAGCAGCTCAAAATGTCTGGACTTTTTGTGATTTTTTTAACTTCGATTTTCAAACCATGCGCAAGGGCAAATGAACTATTAGTCAGAAGCAGAGGTCGTAGCCTTTAAATCGGTCTATTATTTATCATCAATTTTTGTGTTGTATAAAGCAGGGGCGTAGCCAAACTTTTTTTTCGTTAGGGGATATGGAATTTATAACTCATCAAGACATAGCAATATTTGTGTTATTAATGCCAAATATATTTAATTACAGGTATTTTTTCTATGTATGTATGTTATCCCCAGTGATGTAGAGGGCGCTGCTTATGTAATCCCCTAGCGGCGACTTCGTCGCCAGAGAGAGAGAGTATGATTGAAGGAGTGGAGGTGAACGGACGTGGAAGTAGCCTCTCCTAGTTTAGGTTTAAGAACCTATTTCTATCTTTTGCACGAATAAACCTGCTGTACATTTAATTGGCCTCTTTCACTTTTACCCCTTCATCATACAACATGGGGGCTCGCCGTGCTTTTTACCCGCGAGAATACGATGAAAAAAATATTTAAAAAACTGCACTTCCACGCATCCAGAGGTCAAACCAAAATCCTCTTCACGAAAAAAAAAACTTTACTTCCACGCATACAGAGGTCAAACCAAAATCCTCTTCACGAAATAAAAACTGCACTTCTACGCATCCAGAGGTCAAACCAAAATCCTCTTCACGAATTACCGCAGCAGTCAGCGACCACCAGTGGAATCTACGAATAAAAGGAAAACTCATCAACCAGCGTCGTCATTATACAACTGCATAACACTCGCTTCGCCGAACAAGTCCCACTTCAGCCGTCAAGCAGAAGTTCAACGAAGCTAGCATCGTTATTCCACATAGCCAGCAAGAATACAGAATCCTGAGCCAACTCGAACCTGCAACCACAACACTGTCGCTTCGCCGAACAAGTCCCACTTCAGCCGTCAAGCAGAAGTTCTACGAAGTCAGCAAAGTTATTCCACATCGACCAACTACTACGAACCAGAAACCAGAAGCAACGAGTACTCTTCGAAAGAGCAACAACATAAAACGGATACAGCTCCAAAAGCGAAGTAAAATCAAGAAACGCAGGTAGGATCCATCTTATTATTAATTATGTTTAAAAATATCAAAAAGCAAGATCTCGTATTTGTCGCCGCTGAGTTAGATATCGTTGTACCGGATGGTGCCACAATTCTAAAATTAAAAGACTTAATCGAAAAAAGTGAAGTTTTCGTTAAAGATCCAGATTTCGTTCAAGATTTAATAACAACAGTTGTAGCTGATAGAAAAACCCAAGAGGAGGATAGAAAAACCCAAGAGGCTAATGAAAAACTAAAGCAAATTGAAGATGATAAGAATGAAAAGCAAAAAGAAATCGAAAAAATTAAGTTTGAAAATCAAAAAGAAATCGAAAAAATTAAACTTGCACAGTTAGATGCTAAAATAAAACTAGCTCATTTAAAGAACAAAATCCAAATTCCAGTAACTGCAGAACCCTCTGATATTATTTGTGCTAACTCAATAACACCAACTAATGTAAACGAAAGCATAAAAACGCTAGACCCACTTCCAATTGAAAACCAATTCGAAATCCACACGGAAAAAAAATGCTATGTTGCTTTAAAAAAGGAGGAATATATCACTTTTCCTGCAGGAAGAAATAACGAAATTTTAAATACTTCGCAAATCCTTCCGATTCCTGAAACGCAAAATGACACGTGTCAAGGTCATACAAAGGATAACTCAATTGAAAAAATAAGTTCTTCGTTGATGGAGGCGGGGCTTAATGTCCCCATGAGAAAAGATGAACGATCATTGGAAGATCCCGATGAAGTGTGTGTAGTAACAGAAGACTTAGAAAAAAGCCAACCAGCAGAAGCACATGGTCCAGAATGTAAACAAATTGAAACACGTGGAGCATGGAAACAAACAGAAGAGAATTTTTTTTCTGTTTACAATTGGGGATAGCGTGAGTTTAAGCGAAGCGGATTTCTTGCACATTAACGACGATAATTTACGGAATACTGTTATGAATAAGGTCAAGATTTACAAACCAAAGAAAATGGAAAGTACAAATTTTCAAATGAAGCTTTTCCTACCAGTTGAAACTCCAATCTTCAAGCCAAAATACATCGATGGAATAATTTCCGAAAGTACTTATGACTTATGCAACTCACCGTCTGCTATTCAAAGATTTATGCAGATTGTTTTTCGTGAACTTTTAGTAGCTAAAATATTAATCTTTATGATGAAGTGCTGGGAAGATACTTAAGTTTCTTCAATTTTCTTTTACAAGAACTTTTTACAGAAGAGACTTTTTTTTTCTTTTTATGAACTTTTGAATGAAGAGACTTTTTTTTTCTTTTTAAGAACTTTTGAAAGAAGAGATTTTTTTTCCATCATACAAACTTTTTAAAGAAGATATTTTTTTTTCTTTTTATGAACTTTTGAAGAGGAGACTTTTTTTTTCTCCCTTTCTACAAACTTTTCATGGTGCAAGAACTTTTTCCACAGACTTTAAATTTTTAAGAACTACACGTTGTGATTTTCAAGACATTAATGTTGTTTAAATTTAATTATTGTGCTGTATTTTTCAATATCTTTATTTACAGGTTTAGTATATATCAATGAGTCGGTGGTCCTCCTCAATCAGGATGGCGGAGTGTTATCCCCAGTGATGTAGAGGGCGCTGCTTATGTAATCCCCTAGCGGCGACTTCGTCGCCAGAGAGAGAGTATGATTGAAGGAGTGGAGGTGAACGGACGTGGAAGTAGCCTCTCCTAGTTTAGGTTTAAGAACCTATTTCTATCTTTTGCACGAATAAACCTGCTGTCCATTTAATTGGCCTCTTTCACTTTTACCCCTTCATCATACAACATGTATAGAAAAATTAAAAACATTTTAAATAAATTTACCATGTTACAAAAAAAAAGCCTTTGGTTTTTGCTTTCTAATTACAAACTGACAAATTTCAGGAAGGGATATATCCCGATATCCCTCCCCTGGCTACGCGCCTGATATAAAGGGAAGAAGAGGAATTGCATAACAGAGTTATTAACCAACGCCTTCTTACAGTTTTCTTTTTTTTAAAATTAATTTAAAAATATTTTTTAATTTTTATTTTATTCTGTTCAATAATATTGCGTATTTAATTAAAATACCCATTTTCTTTGATATTTGGTCACGGACTCAATGGTATGCTCGAAAATGTGAATTTGGTGGACATTTGTCCCTCACGCGACTAACCGCGTGAAAAAGGTCGCTTGACTAACCAAGGGTAAAATGAGAACTACAGCCTTCTTTTATTTATTTTTTTGTAGAAAAAAATTATTTTTCTATCTTTGGTAAGATTACTGTGTTTATTTATTTTAGTAGGAAAAATTATGGAACAATTTTTACAAAAATGTGGCTGAAACTACTGTTCCCTAAAAGCAAACATCTACACATTTTTGATAACAATAATACATCTTTATTTGTCAGCATAAATTTGTTTCATATTACACTAACTAAATACCCGTGCTTCGCCATGAAATTTTACCATGTGCAATATTTTAACCAGCTGTGAGGCCACGCGTTGCGGAAATCCGTCATTGGTGTATAGGCCCCAACTTTTGGCGCTTCGCTCGCAGGAAGGTTCTTCACAACGCCAAATCGAGCACGCTTCGCTCACTGAAAACTACTTATGTTGAAAATTTCAGAGCTGATGTAGCCCTATTAGTAGTGGTTTTGTATTATGTTTATTAATTAAAAAAATTAATTAAAAAAGAACTAAATAAAAATTTAATATTCTGTTTTTAAGTCCAATTAAAAGGCTAAAACTACTTTTGTTGAAATTTTTGGAGCTGTAGCCCTACTAGTAGTCGTTTTGTACAATGTTTATTAATTAATTAAAAAAATTAATTAAAAAAGAACAAACTAAAAGTTTAAAATTCTGTTTTTCAAAAGTCCAATTAGGAGGCCAAAACTATTTATGTTGAAAATTTCAGAACTGTAGCCCTATTAGAAGTTGTTTTGTAGAAAAAAAATGTTAATTAATTAAGAAAATTAATTATAAAATAACTAATTGAAACTTTAACATTCTGTTTTTCAAAAGTTCAATTAGAAGGCTAAAACTACCTGTATTGAAAATTTCAGAGCTTTATCTCTATTTGAAGTCATTTTGTTAAAAATAAAGTAATTTAAAAAGAACTAATTAAAATTTTAACATTCTGTTTGAAATACATATAATTAGAAAGCCAAAAATTTTTATGTTGAAAATTTCAGAGCTTTACTCCAATTTTAAGTAGGTTTCTATTGATCCACAGACAGATAGACAAACACACAACTTGTTTTATTATTATAGACTGTCGTGTTACTAAAGTCGTAATATATTATAATTACGCTGCAAAATTGGCTTTGATCTATGATTTTCTAGTTTTAGTTTGCTTAAAAATATTTTAGTTTAAAAAAAAATTCCTTAGCCCCCCCCCCCCCGTCGGGGATGGATAGCCCCCTCGTCGAGCAATTCCTAGCGCCACCACTGCTCAAGGGCATCATAAAACAAAATCATTGAAATTAAAATGTATGAAATTCTGCAAAAGTAGAAACTGCTCTTATTATTCTTGGCCAATAATTACTTTTATCAAATGAATTTTTGTTAGGAACTTGTGAAGGTTTAAAAATCTTTTGAGTAGTTTCCGATTCGATTAGTAACATAATATAGTGTGTTAAAATATATTTTGTTATTGGGATAACATCTTTAATTACTGAGATAATATTTACCAGGATTTACTTTCAATTGCCCGTATGTAAACTTATGCTAATGAAAGTATTGTTTTCGCTCAAAAACGATTTCGATTTTTGTTTTGTTTTACATTTCTTCATGTTTTGGAACATCCTGTCTTCAAAGTGTCTGTCTGTGCGTCTATGTGTATGCGGTCAGCATAAATCTCGAGCGAATTGACCTACGATGTTCAAATTTGGTGTGCATCCCCACCTCCGAAATTACCGTAAAAATGCTATAAAGTTGTAAAAAGTTGAAAAATGAACGTCTTCAACACAGTGTTCTTTTCCTTTGAGCATCGCTTACCAGAGAGCGTTTTTCTCGTCACCTCTGTTTCACTTACAAGAAAGGATGTTGTAAGAATTATAGAAAAGTCCGTATATAGCCAAATTCGCCTTTCTGGCAATGTATTTTTTTTTTTCCCTTTAATAATTATCGCAAAAAACGTCGCCTAATTGACCATTTTTTCGAATAAATTAAAATATGAAAATGATAATATTACTTTTCCACGTCATATTTAAATAAAGTGACCAGTATTATAGTGTAATTGAAAAATTTGCGATGTTCCACGCCCCTAGTTTTAACAGGTATCTTGATCAATCCAGATTGCAAGGAACTCATTTTCATTCCGATGGTTTTTCATTAAAGTGATGACAAAATACATGAGATCTACTAAATCAAATTGAACCTGTTTTTTTTTTTCATTAGGTATCTTAATTAAATCAGGTTATCAGGAACGCAATTTTTCCGTTCAATGAGGCTGTTCACATTTATATTATTAGGTGCTTACCAAATAAGGCTTTCGTCAATCATTTTTGTTATTTCTCAAAGCTATTTAAACGTCCCTTTTAGAATTAAATACTTTTTTTAATATGTTACAATTATATCTCCAAGTAACATATATACACTAGGCAACGCCGGGCAATGCAGGTAGCTTTTGAAATAGGCACTGTATTTATAATAGTATTAAATGTTATTTTGAATTTTTTTTTACTGCGGGGTTAATGCATTTCACAATACTAAACTAGAATTATGGGACGTTACACTAGTTTCAATCATACGATCATACTGGTCACTCCATTTAAACATAACATGGATTGGTGTAAATTATCATTTTCATATTTTCATTAATTAAAAAAAATGCTAATTTGACGATAGTTACTACATTAAAAAAACATCAGCAAATTGACGAAACTGACGATAGTTTTGGCAATAATCGTTACATTATTCCTTTTGGTATAAGTGAAATGGAACAGAAACAGTCGTTGATGGGGTAAAGCTCAAGGAAAGATATCTTAGTGTCAAAGACGCTCGTTTTCCGCTGCAAATTGGCATGGAAAGGTAAATAGTGAGAAATTCAAGTAAGACCTGTCAATCAACCGACCCCTCGTTTGCAAAAAATATTATTAGAGTAAATGTTTTCTATTTTTCAAATCCTTTATATTAACTTCGATTTTGTGTGTGGTTGGGTATGTCGATGGCGGGCAAATCTGCAGAGGCCTAATTAACCCCCTTGCCTTCATCCAATCTGGTTGAAACTTGACAGATAGATCGATGACAATGGATTCTATCAAATTTTGGTGGCTGTCACTGTCACTAAAGGGTCGCTTTATCAATCGCGTTGAAAGAGCTTTTAACAGATCATTAAACAAAGTCTTTCCTGTTGCCAAAACTGTTTTAATAAATAAATAAATAAATAAATAAATAGTTTTCATTAGAATAAATAAAAGATATTCGAATATAAGTGCATAAATTTCCATTCAGTTTTAATAAATACATTTTGAAACGTAGTTTGCCACATATTTTGCTGATAGATATGTTTTTAATATTTAAAATTGGATGCAAACACCAACCACACGCTGACATTAGAAACACGGCTCCTTGATAATGAAAATAAAAATTGGTAATGCTTATAAAGGATTTATATTAAAAACTTTGTTTTGATGGGTTATATTATTCATTGTTATTATCCTCATGCTAAGTATAAATCAAAGAAAAAAACACGTGCAAAGCTTTGGTTACCCGCATAAGCTTTTGCTTACGTTTTACCATTTGGCTGACTCATCATCTGGTAGAAGCCTTCCGAAGTTTTTGTAAGAAAGTCTGTAAATAAAGAACTAGATTACCATTTATTTATTATTAGTTTCGTCAAATTTACAGAGCTTTTATATAAAATAGAAACATTGGACTTTTTCACAATAGTCGGTATGTTTTTTTTTTTTTTTTTTTTTTTTTTTTTTTTTTTTAACTCTTCTTCTAAAATTGACATACATTATTTATTTCATATATTTTATTTATAGTATGCATAACTTCCATACTAACTGAGAAAAAAATTAAATCCATAAAAATGGGGCTTTTAAACAGTAAATCAAATAGTGTTACGCAAATAATCTTCTTATAGTTGCTGTAGAAAAATATTGAATAAAGTATGTTACTATAAAAATACAGCACTAAATCTAGTGAAATATTATTCTAGGTATCCTTGTTACAGATTTTATCTTTAGAAAAATAATTATCTTAATTTTTTTATTTTAAATTTCAACTTCTCATTTTGTCCAGTTTAAAAAAATCCGCTAATATACCAGTGGCCAGTATCCTGAAGTTGAAGATCGTAGATCAATCAAATCAGTTGTTAGGCTACCACACACAGAAATTTTTTCTAGGCACTTTTCTTGACCACTTTTGGGAAAAATGCAAAAAAAAAAAAAAAAAGTTTTTACCCCGACCTAATGCTATAATTTCATTGCACTATATCAACATATATGGTAATTGAAAGAAAGAAGTGTTTTACAGCTTTCTTTCCAAACTTCCAATAAAAGCAATTTTTTGCTGAACAGCAGATGTTCCTGAAAATATTATTATTATTATTATTTTTTTTTTTTTTTTTTTTTTTTTTTAATACAGTGCAGTCACAGATGGGTGCCGTGCGGGTCAAGGCAGACACTTGCAGTCTCCTTGTGTTTGAAAATTAAAATTAAACTGGGGAAAAAAACTATAATATGAGTTTTAAATTTATTCATTTAAACAGAAAATGAAAGCGTCCCTATTATTAATTAGTATTCCAAAAGGAAATCCTATTATCATTTTTGAAAAGTCACGATTCGAACAAAATCTTTAGCTGCCTTGCACTCCAAAGCAAATAATTCTAGCGCCCATGTAGTCACATTTGTTTCAAAACTAAGACATACACATTTACAGAAATAAGCTTTTTCAGAGCCAAATTTATGCGCATCGAACATGACTCCCATATACATCAACTGAACTATCAAATTACGAAAGAAAGCTGTTGTTCTTTAGAAGAAGTATTAATTAACAAATTGCGTTCAAAGTCTTCCGATTAGAACATGTTAGCGACATTAAAGAATTGTTTGCAGCCACACTTTCTTGGCTGGTTCATTAATTTCCTCACGTCACAATATTTTCTCGCTCGCATTCTTTCTAAATTCTCAAAAACGCTGAATTACTATTACCATAATTAGGATCTGAATTTCTTTTGCAACTTTTACACGGCAGAAATCCATAAAAATGCAAATGAAGAGCGTGATTGAAAACCTAAATCTCGAACTTTCGAACATAAAAGTTTTCTCTTGCCTAACGGTGCCCGTAATCCCCTCATCCGAAAGAGCAGAATTTATTGATGTGAATGGCAGCAAGAGAACTTGAAAGCTTCGGTTATAAATTTTAATTTCGGTGGCTTTGCTCGCATTTTATTCTTTTAACTTTCACCAACATGGAATGATTTAGATTTGTTGTCAGTCCAAGAATGTGTTAATTCGCAACTAATGAAGCATTTGAAGCTTGCGATTTGAGGTAATGATTATGAATATGTGTCTCTTTTGACGTTATGTTTATGTGATACATGCATTTTATTTTAATTTATTTCTTGCTGAATTATAGTGAAAAATTGAAACTACTCACTTCTTCAAACTGTGATGATCGGGTTGAAGAATTTGTAGTTGAAGGTTGTAGTGTTTTAACACTTTGACTGCCATGGAATTTTGGCACGATTGCTGTCTAACGAGCCTGCAGTGGACATGACGTCATGATGAACAGACATTATGCGACGTCGTAATAACTATAACTTCTACTACGGTGCGGTTGGATTAATACTACTTCGGATTCGAACAATCCATCTTTTTTACTTGCTTCTTTTTATTAGCGTGCTAATGAATCCTCGCTGTGTTACTGCTTACAAGTAACGTAAAATGCCTGTAAAGTTTTTCCTTAAATAATAGACTTCATTAAGTAACGTGCAACACGTATTGCTTATTTAATATTTATAATTTCATACACTAACTAGCCTCACGACACTGGTGACCTGGAATGACTGATTAACGCAGCAGCAAATAATTACAGGTGAGACATGTTTCTTCTCTATCCCGCATGGCTAGGATGTATTTTGTTCCAAATGGGGTTCTTGTGTCCTGTAATTTGTTTTTAAAAGAATGTTTATTGTGAACGTTTTTCTAGTTTCGTTTTGGCAAGTGAAAGTTTAATGTGTTATACTAATTTCGTTTTTGAAAATATTCGGAAAACTAACAACGATGAATAACGGTGATGCAGGATTGAATAATCAGAATGGCGATGAGGTTAGTCAGAACCAGCAGATTTCAAGGGTGGCAGCTAAACTCCCACCGTTATGGAAGGGTAAAATTAAAATATGGTTCATTCAAGTAGAAAGCAATTTTCAGTTGGCGGGAATCGTGTGTGATTTAACAAAATACAATCATGTAGTCGCGGCAATAGATCCGGATACGTTATCCACAGTCAGTGACATATTACTATCACCTCCTAATGAAAACAAATATGAAACTTTGAAACAACGCTTAATACAGGAATTTTCGCAATCGGAAACGCAAAAAATCCGGCAGTTAGTATCGGAATTGCAATTAGGTGATGAAAAACCGTCACATCTGTTTTTAAAAAAATACGGGAGTTAGCAGGAACTGCTTTTTCTGATGATTTTCTAAAAACTCTTTTTCTACAGAGACTTCCCTCAGAAATGCAGACTATTTTGTCAATCAGCACTGAAAGTGTAGATAACTTGGCCAAAATGGCCGACAAAATTGCCGAGGTGCGGATTGATAACCCAGGCAATGCTGTTATGGCTATGAACCAACACACAAGTAGAAATTCCCCCGGTGGAGAAATCAGTGCCCTCCGACTAGAAATCGCGGAATTGGCCAAGCAAGTCGAACGTCTCTCTCGTCCAAGAGATAAAAATTATCGAGGAAGATATTGTAATAGATCCCAAAGTCGTAATAGGAGACAAAACTCGCAATCGAGGGAAAGACAAAACTCGCAATCGAGGGAAAGACAAAACTCGCAATCGAGGGAAAGACAAAATTTCGAGGGTAAATGCTACTATCATTTTAAATTTGGTGACAGTTCCTTTAAATGCAAACCGCCATGCAACTTCGATAGCTCTGATCAGCAAAATTCTGCGGTACAGGGAAACTAGATTCGGCTGCCGCTAAGCAAAGAATTCAAGCGACGGAATCGGTAGCCACAACATCTTGTCGCTTACACATTTTCGACAAACGCACGCATTTGAAATTTTTAATTGATTCTGGTTCAGACATTTTATGTATACCGGCACCAAACAATGCAAGTAAACTAAAGCCAGAGCCGTTACAACTATTTGCTGCTAATGACACCAAAATTTTTACTTATGGTTCAAAACGACTTAAAATAGACTTAGGGCTAAAACATTGTTTTGAATGGACATTTTTAATTGCATCAGTTCCCACACCAATCCTCGGGGCTGATTTTTTGAAAAATTTTGGGCTTCTGGTAGATTTAAAAAACAAGAAACTGGTAGACACGACAACAAAGTTAACTCAATCTGGTATAAAAACAGAAAACAACAACGTGTCTTCTGTAAAGTTAGTATCAGGAATGTCAGATTATCACGCTATTTTGTCCGAGTTTCCTGGTATTCTTGAGGTTTCACCAAAACTAAAACAAGTTAAGCATACTACAGTTCACTACATCGAGACCAAAGGTCCACCAATTCACAGTAGTCCGCGCAGACTAAATCCAAAGATGTACGAGGCGGTAAAGCAAGAATTTCAATACATGGTCAATCAGGGCATTTGTCGACCGTCGAAATCTTCATGGGCATCTCCTCTTCATGTTGTGCCAAAGGGTACAGATGATATCAGACCTGTTGGTGACTATCGTCGGCTCAATGCTTGTACAGTGCCAGACAGGTACCCCATCCCTCATATTCAGGATTTTTCAAATGCTCTTAGTGGAAAAAGAAATATTCTCTAAGATTGATTTAGTTCGTGCATACTTTAACATACCTGTTCATCCGGAACATCCCTAAAACTGCAGTATGTACACCATTCGGTTTATTCGAATTTCCATTTTTAAATTTTGGATTGTGTGGGGCCGCCCAAACTTTTCAAAGGTTTATGAATGAGGTGCTAGGCAATTTCAATTTTTGTTTTGTGTACTTGGATGATATTTTGATTTTTAGCGACAATGTAATTGAACACAGGAAACATATCGGCATGGTCTGTAGAAAACTAAGCGAGTACGGTTTAACCCTCAATGCTTCAAAATGTGTTTTTGGAATTAAAGAGATTTCTTTTTTGGGTCATTTAATTACAGAAGATGGCACTCAGCCGCTGCCAGACAAGGTGGAACCAATCTTAAAATACCCTTTGCCAAAAACAGTTAAGGAACTCAGACGATTTCTTGGCTTACTAAACTTTTTCCGCAGGTTTTTGCCTCGAGCAGCATATTTCCAAATGAGTTAAATAACTTTCTTAAAGGTTCAAAAAAGAATGATAACTCGCCCCTCAATTGGACTACGTCGGCTGAAGCACAATTTAAAAATTGCAAAAAACTTATGTCCGAAGCAACGCTTTTAGCTCATCCACAAACGGATGCAAAACTCATTGTGCAGGTAGACGCCTCGGATTTCGCGATAGGCGGGGCACTTTTCCAAATTGTTGAGGAAGAATCACAACCACTAGTATTCTTTTCACGCAAACTCTCGCCTGCCGAATGTAAATACAGTACGTACGATCGCGAGCTACTAGCAGCTTACGCCACAATTAAACATTTTCGATATATGTTAGAGACAAGGGAATTCGCTGTTTACACGGAACATAAGCCATTGACTTTTGCGTTTCAACAACGGCCAGAGAAGGCATCACCTAGACAGTTTCGACAGCTGGATTTTATTTCCCAGTT
This sequence comes from Linyphia triangularis, assembly GCA_963978545.1. Classification (NCBI taxonomy): domain Eukaryota; kingdom Metazoa; phylum Arthropoda; class Arachnida; order Araneae; family Linyphiidae; genus Linyphia; species Linyphia triangularis. Next base: position 50,873,582 of record OZ021729.1, on the reverse strand, counting down.
TACAGCTACCATTTTGCATATAAAAGGGACGGACAATATAATGGCAGACGCTCTGTCGCGAATAGCCACGATCAATATGCCTTCACCAATCGATTATGGCGAAATCGCAAAAAGTCAGGAAAACGATATTGAGTTGCTTAAGCTTTTGAAGGATTTTAAAAACGGTTTGGAACTAAAAAAAATAACTTTACCTGGAACTGATATCCCACTCTTTTGCGATATTTCCACCGGAAATGTGCGCCCTTATATACCGGAAAAATTCCGTAAGGTGATTTTCGATTCAATTCACAAATTATCACACCCAGGAATAAAAGCAACATCAAAATTGGTACGTTCTCGTTTCACTTGGCCTTCAATTAATTCCGATTGCAATCAATGGGCAAGAACATGCATAGCTTGCCAAAAATGTAAGGTCACGAAACACACCAGAACCCCGTTGGGCAAATTCCCTGTCCAGGCGGATAGATTTGGCCATGTCCACTTGGATTTGGTTGGGCCCTTGCCCCCATCAAATGGAAAATCTTATTGCTTGACCATGATCGACAGATTTACACGCTGGCCGGAAGCTGTCCCTGTAGCTGACATCACAGCAGAGACTGTCGCTATTGCTTTTTTCAGCACATGGATATCCAGATTCGGAGTACTTTCTCGCATAACCACTGATCAGGTCCGGCAGTTCGAAAGTCGACTTTTCCAGAGCCTCACCAACCTACTTGGTATCCAGCTAATACGGTCTTCACCATACCACCCTCAAGCTAACGGACTCATCGAGCAGTTGCACCGACCCCTGAAGGCAGCCATAAAAGCCTACGATACTCCTAACTGGTCATCGGCATTGCCAACCATACTCCTGAAATTCCGGACAGCGCTGAAGGATGACTTACAAGCATCAACAGCAGAGATGGTCTACGGAACGACGCTGCGCCTGCCGGGAGAGTTCTTCGACCCAACACCAACAGAAACTGACCCCAAACAGGTAATGGAGGATCTAAGGAACCATTTTGCACAGATCAGACCGGTGCCAACATCAAGCCATGGAAGGAGATCAGTCTTCGTCCATCCACACTTGAAAGACTGCACACACGTCTTCGTTCGCCAGGACTTTGTCCGAGGACCTCTGCAGGCCCCCTACAATGGACCGTACAAAGTCCTGCAAAGGTCGAATAAGACGTTTGACATCAACATCAAGGGTAGCAGGCGAACCATATCTTAGACAGGCTGAAACCAGCGTTTTTTTCACAAGAGTCTGACGCGGTGAACCCTGCAACAACCAGTGCTCCAGCCATGCTCAATGCGCCAGCAACACTCAGTGCTCCGGCCACGGTCAATGCGCCAGCAACGCCCAGTGCTCCAGCCACGGCCAATGCACCAGCAACGCACAATACTTCAGCTTCAAGTGATCTAGAAAGCTCCAGGGTCCTATTGAGCAAGCCTGTGACAACTCGATCAGGTAGACGAGTGCACTTCCCAAGACATCTCGTGTCATACGTTTGACACTGGGGAGGGAGTGTGCAGTGGACATGACGTCATGATGAACAGACATTATGCGAAGTCGTAATAATAACTTATACTACGGTGCGGTGGGATTAATACTACTTTGGATTCGAACAATCCACCTTTTTTACTTGCTTCTTTTTATTAGCGTGCTAATGAATCCTCGCTGTGTTACTGCTTAACGTAAAATGCCTGTAAAGTTTTTCCTTAAATAATAGACTTCATTAAGTAACGTGCAACATGTATTGCTTATTTAATATTTATAATTTCATACACTAACTAGCCTCACGACAAGCCAATTTGATTTAACCTTTAACTGCTGTATGCGGTCTGACAGACCACGAGTAATTTTTTTGAGGAATGCTTCCACCCACTAAAATATTTCAACTTATATTAATTTTTTCGATACTTTGTTTCCTTAATTTTAAATTAATGTTCACTAATTTCTTTAGCGCAGTATGAACCACGTGTTGCCCTTGTGCCAAAATTATCAAACCATCCAACCACAGCACTCGTCGACGCGTCGATTGTAAAAGAGATTTAAACCAGTGGTGTGAGTTGAATGCATCTCATACGGCAGTCAACGTGTTAACGACAGGAGTATTTCCATCTTTTACTGAATCTTCTGCAACAATAAATACGAAAATAGGTAGAAATAAAGTAAGTTAGATTTGTGACTGAAATCTTCAAAATCACCAGTCATCTAATCAATTCCTTAAAAACAACACTAATTGACATTTGAGGCGTTGTAGATACGAAGGGCGTACCCAACAAAAGGTGGTTCTCCGAAGAAAGCGTGCCGACCAAACTGTATAGTGGTTAATGTGCTAGCTTCTAGACCACGAGGTTGAGGGTTCGTGTCCCTTGTTAGACATGGGTGTTTGTAAATGTATGTTGGCTTGTCTAATGACGAATGTTTCGGCGCATTATAGCCATCGTGTTGCTGACGGCGCCAGATAATCTGAAAACAACCAACCGAAAAAAGCGTTTTTCCATAAGACAATAAAGTTTTCCATAAGGCAGTTTCTATTCAGATTTATATCATTCTCTGCGGATTTTAAGAGAGAAAGAAGGGGGAATTTAACCTGAAAAATATACCTATAGAGTCTGTGAAGGATCTAGATTCGGATAGTGAATTTTTTTACCCAATGTTGAGTATTGCCCATAGTATCCGCAACGCCTCAATTGTTCTCGTAACAAAAGAAAACGGTTTGAAATAGAAGTTTATCTATACTAATGAAAGAAAGAATTACTAGTACGTGTGTCTGTGGTTCTATGAACTTCAATTACGCGGATATCTCTATAATTTTAAACATAAGTAGTATATAACCTATAATTTTGCTTCTCGGATCCAGAGTGCTAAGATTTTGATTAGTTATTTTTTAATTAAATATTCAAGCGTTAACGCTTACCGTTAACAAACATGCGGTAAAAATAACCTTTCCAGCCAGATGGCAGTACGCTACACTTTTGGGTGCGATGCATTTGTAACATATTCCTTTTTGTTTCTCGATGAGGAGGAGTTGCATTATCATGGAAACGGTTCCAAATTCAAAATTTTAAGAAATAGAATTTTTAATCATGGTTTACGTAACAATGAACCTTTTAACGAGAGAAACGTTAAAAGCTACACACATTGCGTGGCCTCGCTTTGCGGAGATATGTCAGTTGGTATTTAATAAAATGATGACTGCAAGAACTTTTTTAAAATACCACTATTTTCGACTTAAATAGAAATTATCCTTCGAATAGAGTTTCATAGAATGGATAAAAACCTTTTTTACAGAGAATGAGAGAATACTTGGAAAAGAGGAGAAGGAAATGGCTAATTTATTTCGGCTGGAGTGCCTCTCTAACTTTTTCGTTCTTGGTTCTTGGAAGGTCATTAAAATGTTCCACTGAGACGAAATAACAGGAATGACGAATGAGGTTCTATTGCAAACCATTCGCATGAAATGATTAGAATATCTTCTGCTTCACCTAAAAAAAAAGGGGTAGGGTTGAGGTTTCAATCGTGTTGATTGAAGAGACCCTGAAGTTATTGAACCATAAAAAGGGGGCGGCCAGTTAATTTGGAAAATCTTGATATTCGAAGCCACTTAAAAGTTTTTATGTTGAGAAGATGCAGTAATGGAGAGAATTTTATAAAAGATTTTTTCATATGCATTCATTCATTTTTCATGTGTTTGAATTATGTAATGTTTTATCCGTTTATTTTCTTATCGCAGAAGGTTTTTTTGCTGCAATTTATTGGCATTAAACACCTTGGCGAAGAATTTTTCAGTTTACATTAAACTGTTGCCAACACTGTTTTATTTTCGAAATTTTTTCTACTCAGACATAATTAAAGCATAGACGCCAATACGGCAATTTTTTTGTGTGCAATTACGTTCTTTATGTAATTAAAATGTAGTAAAAGTGTACTCTGTAGAATCCGCATCCAATAATCTACCACACATTTTATTCAAATCAGTTCAGTAGATCTTGAGTTATAACCGTTCATACATACAGACTGACGTTCTATTTTATATATATGTAGAAATAGTATCTTACTTGTAAATTAAAATAAAATAAATTTCTTAATCGTAAATACATTCTCCAGTATCACAAATACGCTGGCAAATATCGCTTAACACTGGCCAATCCCGATGAGGACATTTGTAGACTGGCCGTTGCTACGGATCTTGGACAATCTCGCTCAACGCTGGGTAAAATGTACTGGAAGTTTTGAAATGTTGATGCAGAGTTTTAAAATTGAAATATATTTTTATAAGAAAGGGCTGAGGGGTAAAAAATATCTTTTGTGATGGTTTTAACATTAAAAAAAAAAATCGCTTATTTTGGAACGATGATCGAGTTTCGGCATGGATTGGACAGTCTTCCCAGAGCCCCTGTTTCCTATATTAGACAGCCGACCAAACGGTATAGTGGTTAGCGTGCTGGCTTCTAGACCGCGAGGTTGCGGGTTCGAGTCCCGTGTTGGCATGGATGTTTGTAAATGTATGTTGGTTTGTTAAATGACGAAATGTTTCGGCGCATTATAGCCCTCGTGTTGCTGACGGCGCCAGATAATCTGAATACAACCAACCTATATTAGACAATACCATTGTGCTACCTAGGTTTGTTAAGAATATTGATAGTATCGCTGATTATTTTAAAAGGATGCTAGTATTTTAATGTTTGACAGGTTTGGCTTTCCAAGACACGTGTGACATCTGAGTATATATTAAAGTAGTGGAACTTGCAAACAATTAAAGGTGTTCTAAAGAATTGAACGAGAAACAAGATGGTTGCCACAGTAGCGGACATGTCAATGCTCCCACTCTGACCATGTGCAGAAGTAAAGTAACATCTGCGTATAATAATAGATTTTTAGTGTTATTCTACTTTTCACATTCCATTTCAAATTAGGTTTTTGACTTATGCTTTCTAGATTCTTCTATAATAGTAAATTAATATGATTTTTAGAAGTAAATTTTGAAGCTTGATGTTGTCTTGGGGGTTGAAAGAGTCTTTTTGATAAGTCGATCATTTTTAAAGTGCAATTTGCATTTTAAATCAAATAGGGATAAATATCAGTTCTGATTCACAATAAAATGGTCATGATATAATTTGCAATAATATTAATCCGCAATAATATGAATATGCAATAACCAATCTTCAATAAATGCAATAGCCATAGAAACGATCGTATCATGCAATAACCCAAATATGAGTGAAATCTGGTTTAGAAGATAACGCTTCAACAATTCAAATAAATTTATTTAAAACACCAAATAGATATTACACCAATTAGAATATTGATTTTTGAATAGTTAAACTGACTTAGTATTAAAATACAATTATAATTAAAATTTCAGTTGTAACATTTAACACAAGCAAACAAGCTATTTTCAAGATGGATTCTAGTAAATGCATAGACTTATTATTATCAATAGACTGCGCGTTCCCACTTCAATCATACAACGAGAATGAAACCAAAATGAATAACAAAATTCGTCTATCAGTCACGTGGTTTTTAATTTGGCTACGTCTTAAAATTAATCCTTTATCTAATAATCTTATTATCCTTTATCGCCTGAGTGAGGAGAAACCCGCCAAATCTGCAACCCTTCTCCCAAAAAGTCCCTACTCATGTGATTCATTTTGGTTTCATTCTCGTTGTATAATTGAAGTGGGAATGCGCAGTCTATTGATAATAATAAGTCTATGAGTAAATGCAAACAATGATCAATTTGCATAGAATGATATAAAAACGTTGATATTTTTATTACATTTTATTATATGAGAACTTACACTTTCATTGTTTATCAATATTGTTTCCAAAACTTATTGAAAAAAGAGTTATAGAAAATATTTCAATTCTTTTTATGTATTTCGATATTTTTTCAGATGGGTCATTGTTTCGAAACAGGCAACTTTTCAATAATAAAATATTTTTTAAAAAGTATGCAATAATTGTATGTTATATATTTCTTTTTATTATTTAGTCTTTATACAATGAGAAAAAATACCAGCGGCACAAACATATTTGTTAATAGTGAGTAGGAAAAAATATTTTAAGAAATCCCTATGCAAAGACAATGCTGCTCATAATACGAACATTTTATAAATGAGGTGATTTAAAAAAAAATGCTAATTAAAATACCAACAAAAATAAATTTTTAAATTCAATTAGAATAGTAGGGAGATACAGCTAAACTTATATTGATTTTAGTGATATTTTGAACAAATAACAAGTATCATTATCCTTTTTTGCTGTTATTATGTTATTTATTTGCCAGAACAATGATGGCTAGGACAATGAAAAAACTTGCATAATTAGAAACTTACATAATTAAAAGCTGGCACATTCTATCTAAATTTTTTTTAAGTAAATGTATATATTTTCGAAAAGTTAACGTTATTATGTATTCTATATTATATTACATATAAACAATTTCTACTGGCCTAAGTGTTTTCTGTGGATGCCAGGAAAAAGATTCTCGTTAAATATAACTCTGATGATAAAGAGTTTTACAATTCCTCAAAAAAGAAAATGGAGCCAGTTCAGAATAATTATTCGTACAGCTTACTAAAAAAATAAAAGTTCTTAGAATTGGCACAAAAAATAGAACGCTGCTACCATTGGTAGTTAAAATATTTAGTGCAATCCAATATGCCAGGACAATAATGCTTTTTTTAGTTTTTTTTTAAATTATTGTTGCACAAATTGTCTGTATATATTGTAAATAGTGACGTATTATTTCAAAATTCTATTGTAATTTATTTTTATCTTATTTTATTTATTAATTAATAGCGATTATACAAGTTAGAAAAAGGTGGCAACACCTAAAGCAATCGAGAAGTTTCGAGATATTTCTTTTCCGATGAATTGGCTGGAAATTTCGAGAATGTCTCACGCGCTTGTATATAAAAGACTGGAGAACGGGAAAGTTTTCAGATTGACTTCGGACTTCGTTGAAAGCTGATCGCTTTGTTTACCTATTGGAGTGAGCTTGTATAATCGCTGAATTCGAAGTTATTTTTGTTGAAGCTTGTGTTGAAGCTTGAGAGTAATTAAACTGTTGCCTGTGAATAAATTTTGTGAGTTTTCTGAAGAGAGAATAAATATTTTTAAACAGTGAAAACTGTGCCATCATTGCCTCAGTGGAAAAATTCATAACAGTGGTGTCAGAAGTGGGGTCTCGTAATTTTGAATGCCGACAACTAGAGGAATGATGGAAGACCAAATGAAACAATTAATGGAAATGATTGCTGGAATAAAAGCCGGACAAGAATCAACCGCCGCTACAATCGCCGCTGATCAAGCCCTTCAAGAAACGACAAATGCCGAACTCGCCGCTACAATCGCCGCTGGTCAAGCCCGTCAAGAAACGACAAATGCCGAACTCGCCGCTACAATCGCCGCTGGTCAAGCCCGCCAAGAAACGACTAACGCCGAACTCGCCGCCGAACTCGCCGCCGCAATCGCCACCAGCCAAGAAGCAACATCATCGGAGATTAAAGCTTTAGCCGCCAAGTGTGAAACAACATCTGCAGCTGTGAATGAAATCAAAGAAGAAATGAAGATAGAGCTAGCCTCAATGGTGGAATCAACCATAATAGAAACTACCTCAAATGTTCTGCAATCCGTGAAAGAAGAAGTGTTCAATGCAGTAAGAAAGGAAGTTGATGAAAAGTTTGAGGAGTTTAATGGAAAAGTGAACAACTTAGGAGACAAAGTTTCCACCTTGAAGGACGAGCAGGAAAAGTTTCATGACGCTGTAGAAGAAAGACTACGGAAAATGGAAGCTCGCGAAGCTGTGACCTTTGCAACTCCTAATTGGGATAATGTTTCCACTCCCTTCATTGCGCCACGTTCCAACATCAAAGTGGCAACTTTTGATGGGAAGTCGTCTTGGCGCGTTTATCAAACGCAGTTTGAAATGATTGCTTCTGCAAATGGATGGGACGATACTTCGAAAGCATTCCATCTCGCGGCATCTCTTCGAGGTGAAGCTGCTGACATTTTACAGACGCTACCTGAAGAGAAGCGGGGAGAATTCGTGGCGCTGGCAAGTGCGTTGGAGTTAAGGTTTGGGGAGCAGCATCTAAAGGATTACAACAGACTGCAATTGAAAGTGAGACAGCAGAAGGCCAAAGAAACTCTTCAAGAATTGGCGTCGGATATGGAAAGACTGTCGCTCCTCGCTTTCCCAGACTGTCCCCCGGATGTACGAGACGATCTTTCTCTGCAGTATTTCATCGACGCTATTCAAGATCCCGATGTGCAGCAGGCGGTAAGGTTATCCCAAAACAAAAACCTGAAGTCGGCCCTCGTGTACGCCATGAGAGTAGAAGCCGCGCAGCTAGCTTCTGGAAAAGACCGACGATATGTGCGTGGTGCATTAGCCGAGGATTCTTCTGACTTTGTCACCAGTAAGCTTCGAGAACTGGAAAGCAAAATTGATAGAATGATGAGAAGCTATCCCGGAGCCAGGGATCGAAGGACCAGAGTCATTTGCTGGCACTGCAAACGGGAAGGGCATCTACGACGCAACTGCCTTGATTTGAAAAAGAAAAAGGATAACACTACCACGGAATCTCAACAACTGAATCTAAGAAGATGCCATCTCGCAGGCAGGAGCTGCAATGTAGAACAGGTGAAGCCCCGACCAGTCGTTTCCACGTTTCATCCCGACAAGGAGGAAACCAGGGTTTATTCGTGAAGGGGGAGATCAACGGAACTCCATGTCGTCTAATCGTCGATTCGGGAGCGAATGTAACGATCGTAAGGACGGACGTGGCTCGTCGCCTGAACAGCCGACTCCTCTACACAGCGCCCTCTGTTTCTCTACAAACTGTGTCTGGTGGTAATATCTCTGTGCATGGGAAATTGCAAGTGGACATTGCCCTTGGATTTAACACCTACAAGCACACCGTTTATGTTGCCGAAATTGTAGATCCATGCATTCTCGGACTAGACTTTTTGAAGAAAAATGGAATTACGCTGAATTTTGAGAAAAGCAAGCTGCAAACATGGAGAGGCGAAGTTCCTTTGCACGATCTAGACATGAAAGAGCTGTGCGTATATCGGATTATGACTCATGAAGACAATGTCATAGAGAATGCTGAAGAGTCCATATCTATGAAAAGTACCTCACCAGCCTCGGAAAGAGAACCGAAGAAAGTGACGTTGATGAAACCCTCCCAAGAAGTGGTTCATGTGGAAATGGACAAAGTTAGGGAAGAGGGAATTGACATCCGTACTCCTGTTACAAGCATCGAACGGAGGTCCCGGGATCTATCAGCTGCACCCGCGGATGATTCGGACGCAATCTCAAAATCATATAACCAGCAAGATGGGGATCAGAAACTTTCACCGCTTCTGTAGGCATACGGGAGTGCAACTCACGAGACCACCGGATTTTCTCCATCTCTAACGATGTTTGGAAGAGACCTTACACTCCCCAGCAACCTCCTCTTTGGACAACCACCGGACACTCCTTCCTCGCCTGTCCAGTATCTAGATGATCTGCAGGCACGTTTGGAAGCCGTTCATCGGTTCGCCAGAGAGAGAAACAACATCATGACGGAGCGCATGAAGATCCGGTACTATGCCAAGGCCATGGACCGTTCATTCCAGGAAGGTGACAAGGTGTGGTTATGGAATCCTAAACGTCGGAAAGGACTCTCCCCTAAGCTCCAGACGAACTGGGAAGGGCCGTATGTGGTCCTTAAGAAGAACAACGACGTCGGGGTAAGGATTCAACGGACACCCTCCTGTAAACCTAGAGTTGTACATAACAATAGACTAGCTCCATATTATAGTAGAAGTGATTGAATTGCCTTTCCTCTTAAGGACTTCACTGCCCGGGACGTGCAGTCTTTAAGAAGGGGGAAATGTTGCACAAATTGTCTGTATATATTGTAAATAGTGACGTATTATTTCAAAATTCTATTGTAATTTATTTTTATCTTATTTTATTTATTAATTAATAGCGATTATACAAGTTAGAAAAAGGTGGCAACACCTAAAGCAATCGAGAAGTTTCGAGATATTTCTTTTCCGATGAATTGGCTGGAAATTTCGAGAATGTCTCACGCGCTTGTATATAAAAGACTGGAGAACGGGAAAGTTTTCAGATTGACTTCGGACTTCGTTGAAAGCTGATCGCTTTGTTTACCTATTGGAGTGAGCTTGTATAATCGCTGAATTCGAAGTTATTTTTGTTGAAGCTTGTGTTGAAGCTTGAGAGTAATTAAACTGTTGCCTGTGAATAAATTTTGTGAGTTTTCTGAAGAGAGAATAAATATTTTTAAACAGTGAAAACTGTGCCATCATTGCCTCAGTGGAAAAATAATGAAATTATATTAAATTATTTTCCCATTGTATAAAACACTTTATTATAAATGCATTAAATTAATTGTTGTTGAAAAATTAGTTTTTTTATTATTTCTTTAACATTTGTAGTAGTATAGATGGTTCTAGTGACAAGCCAGGATAATGACTTTTGGACATTTGATATGTTTTTAAATATATTTATATATATAAATTTTTTTTATATGTAATTGATGAGAAGGCTAGCCTGAAATATGGGAAAGTTATTAAAAGGCTATTATTTGTTTTCGCATTTGTTTTTAAATTGGTATAATGTTGTGACATGTATTTTTCCTGTTTCGGGAGAATTATCCAGTAGGCCTGGGTGATGTTAACATTTCTGCATCGCTATATATCGGGAAGAAAACATCACGATGTCACGATACATCACGATGTTAACTATATTTTTTTTAACAAAATACTATAAAACAACGTTTTCATAACACGCTATGTAGACGAAAGTTATGCTTGCTTAGCTTTGTAAAATTTTATTAAATTCATGTATAGAAGTTTATTTTAAATAACATGAGCAGCGACCAAATTACTTTCAGGGGATACTTAAAGCACCCAAGGGGGTGTAAGCCGGTAATTTTTTATTTTTTTGGTTTAATCCGGATTTTTTAATTTCTCTATCTTAATGAAATTTTATTTTGTTATTTTTCAGGGGAAAAGGGAGAGGGGGGGGGGGGAGGGAGGGAGGACAAGTGCACTTCCTGGCGGTGCACATGTTACTTTAGTTATTGGATATTCTTAATTATTAAATTAAAAACATACTTTATGGGGCCGTTCAAGTATTACGTAAGCACCTAGGGGGGGGGGAGGGGGTATGAGTGATGCTTACGTAAGCATTTAATAATCCCTTTATTTCTAAAAAAAACCTGTGATATGAACTGGTATTCGAAGCACGTGCAAGAGAGTCAATACTTTCTACAAATTGTAAAATGCGAAGAAAAGCAGTGTTGCTCGCCTGCTCGTAGTGGATTATTTCGCATTTTAAAAGAATGCTTTATACCTCCACCTATCAAAATGGCCCAAACACCACACGATTTAATAACAAGTGAGGAAGGGGAATTCCTGGAATTAAGTCTCCGGCTAAGCTTGAACCTGCATGTCCCCATGGGGGGGATTTTTAAAAATGCCATATGACTATTTTTGTCCGTCCATCAAATCACAATTGTCTGCAAGGACTTGTGGGAAATGTGGTTTGTACCACGCTTCACTAAAATATACAATTCGTCATAAGAAAATTGTTCATGGCGAAAATAGCCAGAGAGCCTGCCTAGTTCGGCCTATGAGAATTGCTGCTCGTCGAGCAAATGAACTGATGTGCGTCATCAATTATGTAGAAGGCATGGAAGATACCGAGTGGATAAGCGAAGAGGAAGTTTGCCCAGATTCCTTGTGCGAAACAAGTGATGAAGCAATAACATCAGATGTCAGAAACCCTATAATATCAGACATTAAAAACTGGCTAGAGCAACCCTGGATAACATCTGACTAGATAGACTTAATTGATTATGAAAATTACATTTATGTGCCATTAAAATTGTGATAAACTTAATATTTAAAAAAAATTAAAAATATATATTTGTTACCCTTTTAAAGCGAGTTAAAATTCATTATTTGCATTGAATCCTAACTTTTTTTTAGATTATTAACGTTACAAAAAAAAAATAAAAAAAAAAATAAAAAAAATATAGGAGCAGTAGGGGGGGGGGGGGGGGTTACCGCAGGCTTACGCAATTATAGAGGGGTAGTATGCGATTTGCTTAATTTTGCTGACAAGGGGGAGGGAGGGGGTCAAAAATTACCAAAAACATGCTTACGTAATATTTGAACGACCCCTATAATGAATATTTTATTACTTACTATATACAATATAACTATTAAACAATAAAAATAAAATTAATGCATAACGTTTGAAATTCTAATAATCTTTATTTTATGTCAAAAAAATATGTATTTCAGCATTTTTAAGAAGCAATGGTGGATTGAGTAATTAATCTTATGGAAATAAACTTTATTCAAATTGAACAAACTGAAAAAAAAATTATAAAACATTTATTTACTTACGAATCAGAAGAGAAAATCCTTCAACGTAAATGGAAAAAAAAAATCATTTATAAGTGTTTCAGCAATTAAACTGGAGAAACAGCTGTGATCATTCCATGCGCTGGCTCATATTGACTTCGGCAGATATAACAAACCATCATAGTAATAAATAACCTGATTATTTTAACTAGGTAGGAACTAGACTGAAATTACCGCGCTAGAATACCACAATCCCCTTGAGTTAGTAAATAAAGCCAAGCTCTCAAGGTTACAAGGTTCTCAAGGTTGTTAGATAAAAAAAAAAAAATCCTGAAGTAATCCTGTTGTAAAAGATTTAAAAATACAAAAATGTTATATTTTATTTCTTCCAAGTTCGAGAAAAAACGAAAAAAAAAAAAAAAAAAAAAAAAAAATGAAACGTAAATTTTACGCCAATGGTAGCAATGGTCATAGAAGGAAAGTTACGTAGAGGAAGCAGAATTCAAAATCAGCTGTTGTTACGATTAGCAAGAATATTAAAATTATTTCTTTAAATTTAGAATATTAAAAAATAATAATAATAATAATTATTATTATTATTATAACTTTCTTGTAAACTTATTGTAGGCAATTAGGCATTGATGTAAATTATTTTTTCATCTATCTAAATTATATCTATTTCAATTATTTCAACTAAAAAATATCGGAATTAAAAGGAGGAGAATTGAAGTGTTGTAAGTTTTTTTGATTTAAATCTAAGATATTTTAATGTAACAAAGTAACTTTTCTGAGTCATTTGCGTGACGAATTTTTGTATCTGTAAGTATCGGAATATAAGAGGGTAGGGGTAAATTTTGATGTCTTGTTGATAAAACTTAAAACTCATTCTATACTGCTTTGAAATCTTCTTATGTGTAGCTTTCACAAGGTACCAAGCTCTAAGTTCTTATTATTATTTTGCGTATTTGAAACGATGAAAACACGAGATTTTTGGGACAGATGTAGTAGTAATACAGGACACTAGAAGTTGTAAGAAGTCTAGAGTGTTAGTGAGGCAATGAGTGAGTCAGTCAGTGATCAAGGTAACTGTTATAATGATTCGCTTTTTTTTTTCTCTTTTTTTTTTTTTTTTTTTTTTTTTTTTCATTTGTCGATTAGAAAAATCGGCAAAATCAAAAACACGGTTGCTAAAATAAAATAAAAATATGAATAATAACAAGAAATGTAAGAAAAATATAATAATAAAATGAAGTTAAAATATAAATAATAATAAAATGAAGTTAAAATATAAATAATAATAAAATGAAGTTAAAATATAAATAATAATAAAATGAAGTTAAAATATAAATAATAATACAATGAAGTTAAAATATAAATAATAATATAATGAAGTTAAAATATAAGTAATAATACAATGAAGTTAAAATATAAGTAATAATACAATGAAGTTAAAATATAAATAATAATAAAATGAAGTCAAAATAAATGTAAATGAAGAAAAAAATAAATTAATTGAAAAAAATGCTAGATACCGCATTTGCTCGGGAAAAAAAACCGCGAAATAAAATCGCTCCAAAGAAATATCTTATACTACATCAGTACCAGATTTTCTAATTTATCTATGTTTTGGTATATGCACTAAACCGATATTCTAAGAAGTATGATGAAGAAGTAGAAATTTAGAACTGCATATTAAAAGCAAAATATGTGTCTTTATCTGACTTTGTTCTTGGATTTTTCAAAAATTAGATTAAATAAAAACAGTCTCATTACCCTTTAGGTCACTTTCCTATACTAAGAAATCTACACAAATTAAAAAGTTATTCACTTTAAAACAAAAGTTAACTCAAAAGAAATCAAACATTAAACATCATTCAATGATAGGAGACATATATATGTCTAAATCGTGGTTTATTCTTTCACAGACACAGAAGAAATTGATGCAACGGGGATCATCATTTATCTTAAGGAAACTGTTCAATTTTATTTGTTTTTTGTCGTAGTAAAGAACGATGAGATTTTAAAAGATAAAAGGAATACTTTGATAAATATCAAGGAAATAACTCACGAGATTATTTCTTTTGACTTTTTTTTTATCTGTAGAGGAAAATGCTTTGTTACTAAATAACTTAAATTCAACATATACTATTGTATCTAACTACTATACTAATAAAACAAAGAGTTTGTATGTCTGCCTCTGGTTCTAGATAAAATGATTTCCAATATGAGGAGAACTCTAAAATTTTAAACATATGTAATTTTTTATTCTAATTTTAATTATCACAGCCAGAAACTTAAAGTATTTATTAGTTCTTCAATTAATTTTTAAAATTTATTATTTCGTAAGAAAAACAACATTCATATTCCCAAAATCTAGATCTAACTTAAAAACCTGTTAGTAAAAATTAAAGATAAAAATAAATTACAATCCAAAGTGGCGACCACTTTAAAATTCAAATTATACAAACAAATTGTTGATAATGATTGTCAACTAATTTTCAAATACAGAAATCAAACACTAATATAAAATGTTAACATAAAACATGGCTACTTGCTTAGACTCATTTTTTAAAAAAAAAAGATGGGAAATGCAATTTAATCTTTGATTTTCAAATTGTGCATATTGATGTCTAGAAAAACAATAATACGATACTAAATCAAACTGCAAAACAGCTAACTTCTTTGAATAGCCGAGATGAACGTAATAGCGTATGATGGTCATACAAACTTTGATAGTCACAAATCACCCAAAAACGGTGTCTGCTCCAAAATTTATTTTAAAAGTGTTACATAATTGCATCAATTTCCAATGTTTACGATTGTATTAATAACGACATTCTAATACACAAAGCACATAATTAAGAGATACCAACAAATTGCCCTTACATATTAAGTAACATTTTCATTAAATTTATAACTCAACGGAATGCGATATTCAATTTCATTGTCTGCATATTGCGCAATAAACATATAGAATACCCATAGGGATTTTTTTTTTACAAATTTATAAAAAATCTTAGTGTAATTGTGTATTAAAGCTATTTCACTTCGAAAATTAATACAATAGGTAAAAGTTAACAAAACTTTTAATCCAATATAATGAAACAAGGAGGAACAAATAAATGTATGTTGTATGAAAAGATAAATAACTGCTAGGAATATTACCAGCGAACGAACATTAACAACAAAGCCATTTACGTAGTACTTAGTAGGGATGGGAAATAAAAGAACAGTCTGCTATTTTGAGCCTGTTCCTTAAAAAGAGCGGGAACATCCTGTTCTTTGATCACACCAAAACCCTGTTCCTTAACATTCTTATCTTAGGCGAAATCCTTCCCGCTCCGATCCTATGCGTCACACCTCTGACGTCACACTTGAGGAAGAAGGTTTCGTTTTCCCCTCTCCCACCTCACACACATTCCTTATCCATGATCTCTCTCCTAACAGCAGGGCTGCGTTGCGCAGGCGCAGAGTAGATGAACAGCATCGATATGGAGTACTATCGATGAGCAGGTTTGTTTCAAAGAGCCAGTTCTTTTCAACCAGCTCTGTTCAGAACAGTTGAGCTGAGTTGCTCTTTCCGAACGGCTCAGTTTGAACTGCTCCGTAAAGAGCTAGTTCATTTGAACTATTCCCGTTCACTTGTTCTCTGCTCATTCCCGCTCTGTGTCGGAACGGGAGCTTCTACAGAACTGGTTCCGTGTTTCTCGGATATGCTGTTGATTTCATTATTAGGACTGTGTTGAAATGCTCGCGGGGAGGAGGGGGGGGGGGTGAGATCTTTTCAATTAATTTCAGCAGATATTAATGCTTATATGTTTTATTATTATTATTATTATTTTGAGTATAAAAAAATAATAATAAGGAAATTATTTTATTTCTCTTTCTATATTCAAACTATCAATGCATTGGAATGAAACCGTGTTTTCTTTTATTATAATGTGTTACAAGTGTGTTTTTAAATTAAGTAAACTTAATTTTTTTTTAATTTGGAAAAAGGAAACATAATTTATGGTAACAAAACGTTGTGGAATTATTATTTTTATTATTATTTTTTTTTTTAATGTATTAGGTCTATGTTACATTGGTCCGGTAAATCCCATCCAGCAAATAAAAAAAAACATTTAGTTTTTTTTTTCTTTTTTAATTTTACCTTGATTTTAAATTGAAATTATTATAATTTTTTTCACTATATTTGTGTGTAACAAATAAAAGCTGGTTTTGAAAGAATTAAAAAAATAAATTTGCGGAGTTTATAATAAATTTGTTAAGAACATGTTCTTTCACAGAATTCTCGCCATGTGAGGAATTGTAAACAGTTTTACTTTCTTTACTTACACAATATACACAATGCATAATAGGAATACATAATTGAAAATATCGAATTCTACAAATTCGGTATTTTCTATTATGAATTCATGCATTAGTGGTTTTTTGTATTGTGTATTTTATAAATTCAGTATTTTATTTTGTCTAGAATAACCCTACTGGATCTTAAGCCTCTTCTTGGTCTTCCTATTTGTATTAATTAAGAAAGAAGAGAAATGTCGTTTTTTGTTTAATGCTATTCCAAAGGTTGCTTGTCATATTTTTAAGGTGCTAGGTTCGAATCCTTAGCAGGCTGAGTTGTTCGTTGACATTTCTAAATCCACTGTAATGAAGGTTGTATTTTTTATATAATGTGAAATAAAACTAGTGTGTTCCATATATTGTAAATCTATTGTGAAATATTATTTTGGTAAAAGGAACTGGGCTATCTCTAACATTTTTGTTTCAAATTAATCTCTTCTACACTACATTATCACCGTGAGAATCTTTCACAAATTACTCATCCTCTATCGCCCCATCGGGCCAATGTAATTTCTACTATCCAGAAACGAGTAGACACGACAGTGATAGTAACAAATTATCTCTCACTAGTTTTTAAGTTTTTTTTTTTCTACCTCAGTTTAATAAGTGTTCTATAGAAAGATGGTTGTAATACTATAAGAATTTTGTTTTCAGAAACGTGTATGTTCAAAAATAATTTAAATTTTTGAGTTAATTATTTAAAGTTGTAACTTTCTAGAAATTAAAAAAAAAACAAAAAACTAAAACGTTGTTCAAATGGCGCCGATTAAATACTTGTTTTTAGCATAGTTTACCATTAAAATGAAAACTAGGGGTATGGAACATCGCACAGCTTTCGATTACATACTGACGTGGAATTGTGTCATTTACAGTTTTTATATATTATCCTTTATTATAAGTGAAACAGAGGGGAGAAGAAAAAACGATCGTTGATGAGGTATACTCAAGGAAAGAGAACTTTTGTTGAAGGCATTCGTTTTTCAACTTTTTACGCCTTTTAATATTTTTATGGGAATTTCGAAGGTGGGTATATCTAGAACACCTTAAGAGGCATTTCCACAGTGATTTTAATGAAAATCGTTAGAGCCGTTTTTTTAAGCAATAATTGAAAAACATGATTTTTTCAATGGCAGTTACCTTGTGCGCATGCGTGATTTTGACGAAAACCTAAATGGTACCCATGGTCACCACATACCCGCATACTCAATTTGAACATCGTAGGTCAACTTTTTCGGGAGTTATGCTGACCACAGACAGATATTTTTTCTATACCACTTTTTTGAAAGCTGGATGTTTCAAAACGCGGAGAAGTGCAAAAACAAAATCGATTTTTAATGACCGAATGCTATACTTTCATTACCCTATGTATACAAATGGGTAATTCAAACGTTTATCCAGGGGAAGGGATACGGGATATATCCCTTCCCGAAATTTTTAGGTTTGCCATTAAAACACAAAAATCAATTGATATTTTGTTTAAAATATTAAATTTATTTAAAACTAGCTGAATACCCGTGCTTCGCTACGAAATTTTAACATGTGCAATATTTCAGCTAGCTGTGAGGCCTCGCTTTGCGAAAATCTGTCATTCGTGTATAGGACACAGATTTTGGCGCTTCACTCGTAGAAAGGTTCATCGCTACGCAAAATCGAGCTCGCTTCGTTCGCTGAATAGTTCACTGACGCATAAACACGGGCTTACTTCACTCGTTGAAAGGTTCATTGCTATGCAAGCATAGGCTCGCTTCTCTCGCTGAAAGATTCATTGATGCGTAAGCATATGCTCACTTCACTCACTAAAATCTAATTGCTACGTAAAACCTTAATATTGGAAGCCTCTCTCCCTTGTAGAGAAAAAAAAAATCCCCTTTAAAACAATAAAACAACACCCCTTTAAGATTATTTTAACATGTGTTTGTGGAAAGGAAAATTAGAGGCCAAAACTACTTATGTTGAAACTTTCAGAGCTCTATGCCTATTCGAAGTCGCTTTTTGTGAAAAAATTGATTAAAAAACAAATTAAAATTTTAATATTCTTTTTGTCAGTCCAATTAGAAAGCCAAAACTACTTGCGTTGAAAATTTCAGAAATGTAGCCCTGTTTGAAAACGTTTTGTAAAATATATATTAATTAAAAAAATTAATTAAAAAGAAACTGAATAAAAATTTAAAATTCTGTTTTTCAAAAATCCAATAGAAGGCCACAACTATTTATATTGAAAATTTAAAAGCTGTAGTCCTATTTGAAATCATTTCGTAATATATATATTAATTAATTAAACAAATTAATTAATAACGAACTAAATAAAAATTTAAAATTCTGTTTTTCTGAAATCCAATTAGAAGGTCAAAACTACTTATGTTGAAAATTTTAGAGCTGTAGCCCTTTTAGAAATCATTTTGTAAAATATTAATTAATTAATTAAAAAGAAACTAAATAAAAATTTAAAATTCTGTTTTTCAAAAGTCCAATTAGAAGGCAAAAAACTACTTATGTTGAAAATATCAGAGCTGTATCTCTATTTGAAATCACTTTGTAAAAAAAAAAGATCAATTAAAAAAGAATTAATTAAAATTGTAACATTCTCTTTGACAAATATGTACAATTAGAAGGCCAAAACTTTTTATGCTGAAAATTTCAAAGCTATACTCCTATTTTAAGTAGGTTTCTATATATAAACAGACAGACAGACACACAGCTTATTTTATTATTATAGTTTTTTTTTTAATGTCTAAGGATACAAAAAAATAGATATTATCTTGATTACTAAATACATGCGGCATTGATAAAGAAGATTGTATGATTTATTGACATGATTTCATATCTTCTCCCGAATTTTTTTTTTTTTTGGCTACGCCCTTGGGGTAAATGAAAGTAAAAAAATAAAAATAATAATTTCTTGTGTGTCGGAAAAAAATTATACAAAATTCACCATCGTTTATGATTTTGTATACCTCCATTAATTTCTAATTTAGAGTTCTAATTCATTTATTCATTCCTTTTAATAAATTATATACCAAAATGCAACAATATTTATTTGTATTTTTCCATTGAGGTTTTGAACTTTCTGTGAGTCCCATTGTTTTGGAAACTTTAGATATTAAAAACTCCATTCCTTTAAAATTCCTACATTATAAATGCAAATATTCAAACTAAAAACACAATCATATTTTCGAAAATATAAAAAAGTCTAATTTGTATGTGTTATTCTGACGCGGTCATTGGAAAACCACACAAAAACGTAGTAACTTTTCCTCTCATTCTTTAAAACGCCACGTTAACAGAGCAGTGAAGTGGAGGGGAAAGATTCGTCCTTGACCCTAGTGGCCTATCCCAGAGACCTACCGAAGATAGCACTTCTTCCCAAGGGCTATGATTTCGGCAATTGGAAAAAAAGAACTAGTTCTTCAAAAGAACGGGTTAATGAGTAGCTCATTTTAAAAGAACGGGAGCAGAGAACACCTGTTCAGTAAAAAGAACGTAAATATCACATCTCTAGTACTTAGGAAAACCTTTCTCTAGAAGGGAATTCGCCATTGAAGTTACCATCTGCAGAGCAGACGATAAATGACCACGAAAATTTGAGGTTTGTGCAACATCGAATATGTTAATTTTCTTGCTTTTCCTTACGAGTTTATCCATAAATCTTTGCTTTTAAGCTAGAAAAGCTTTTGGATTATTCATAATTTTATATTCTGTTATAAAACAAAGCAAATGCCTGACTTTATGTGACCAATCATTTTACATTAAACGTAATTTATATACGACTAGGAAAATAGTCTGCTAAGAAATATTTCACTAAATTTTTTGCTTCGAATACATAAAACATCAAGTAAAGTATAATTCAAAGGCAATATATAAGAAAATTACATGTCCCGGCATGGGATATTTGCTTGATTTTGCTGGCCAAAATTATTTCTTGTATTTCATGAAAGTAAAATAGGATTTTTTTCTAATATAAAATATTTTTCGGTGTTTAAAGGTAAATTTTAGCTTTTAAAATCATAACATGTTTTTTGTTACTTAACACGAGGCATTTAATTTTTACTGAATTTCATTTACTGTTAAGTACAATATAAAAAATGTGTATTCGCTCAAGAAAAATGTGATTTAAATCTACATCTATAAAACTAAGTTGTCTGTACGTCTGAACCTTATACAAGTCCACAGTTTTGCACTAGAGGTACGAAATTTTGTACATAGAAGCTTTAGTACATGGAGATTGTAGAGAACAACTTTTAAATTCGATTAAAAGTTGCTTTCATTAAAATTTATTGACATGAAAAAAAAATCGTGGAGTGGCAACAATATTTTTTCATTACATCAGAATAAAACCAAAGCTTATTTTAAAAGGTCCCCCATAATTTTCTGATTATTTTTATGTATTACCTACAATCGTCTGTTCTAAAAGCGGTTAAAATATTATTATAATATTCCATGTATTTACTGTAAATTGGCGTTTTTAGCATAATTTTGCGCAGTTAGCACAATTCTACCTAATAATCTGAGTGTAAACATGACGGCTAAAATTATTGAAATTCACCGAAAACTTTCAAATTATCGCGACCTTAGTTAATTTTTATTTTTATTTCCAGGTAAATATTTATTCGTTTTCTTTACCCAAAATATCAAAATTCCCTTTTTTTTTCTTTTTTTTTTTTTAAATTTTTTATTTACTGTTTTTGTACTGTGTGTCCAAGTTCCATATTATGTAATCTAAATTTAAATACATTTTTGTATTATAAATGTCTTAAGATTTACACCAGACTATATCTTACAATTTACAACAGAAACTTAGTATTTCATTTGCTATTTCATTTCTTTGGTGGTTTATTTTGGACGTAATTATTAAATTGGTAAGGGACCGGTTCTTTTTTATTTACTACTTTTTGGTAGTAAATAGTAGGACTACTTTTACAATACAATTTTTAATATACAATTTTTTTGGGGGGGTTCAGATGCTCTATAAGACATTTCTTTGGCGAGATTTTGTTTGGTGCTTTTTTACAGATAAGTGCGGTTTCTCACAACGGTTTCTATTTTCAGTTATATTTTATTTTTACTATTATTTATAATTTAACTCAAGTTGGTACTAATCCGTTAGCCGGGTACGAGATAAAAATCGCCAAAAAGAAGGCCTAAATAATCCAAACGAACAACTTTAAAATAATTTATAATTTCTATACGGTACTATGGTTTCTATTGTCGATACATTTAAGCGCCATTTATATGGGTAAACATTTGAGCTTGACTCCAACTGGTAACGACCTAACAGAAGAGTACCCTTAAAATTTATATTTTAATTTTATTTTATTATTATTTATGTTTTAGTTTTTTTTTAGTTACCATGTTTTTGAATTTTGCGATTTTTCCTATCGTTAAATTAAAAAAAATCGCCAAATGCCTTTTACTACAACTGTTCAACTTTTTCTAAAATGTAAACTTCTAAGTCTTTCAACGGGTCCCAGCAGAGCAGGGCCACACAGCTAGTCGAAAATAAAGCTAAATGTTATAATGTATAATCAAACTTATTGTTAAAATTAACTTTAAAAATAGTTTTTAAAAATCTTATATGTTTAGTTTGTTTGATTACATATTGTTGCGTTGGATGGATTCGAAAGATTTGAAGCCAAAGCAGATCAAAACTTGCGGAAATTTATTCCAATATAACTCTTCACAGATTCCTTTACAACTCCAGAACTTCTCTTTCTAGTAGACACAATACAGCTCTTTTCACAACAATAGAGCACAAAACAGCAGTTAAAAACTTGACAACACAACTGTTAAAATCACTGCAAAAGACAATGCAATACAGTTCGCTTTAGAACTCTCTGAATGCTCACTGAGACTCAGTATCTGAATTCAGTAATTCCAGTCAACTCACTAGTCAACTAACCCAGTCAGCAACTGACTCAACTAACAACTAACTCCATCACCCGCTCTCTTGAGCTTTTATAGGGGAGGCGAACATACGTGAATCTTCTAGAGGTAGATATTTGGAGAACTTTCCAGATCGTATTCGAAAAGTCCTATACATGTATATGGGGACCGAAAATTTCGCCAAATGGTCGCCAAGTTTGGCGACATTTAGCGATTTCTCGCCAAATTTGGTGACAAAAATTAGTCAACAAAAACGTCGCCAACTTGGCTCTATCTCGCCAATTTGGCGAGATTGCCATTACTATAATGTTAAATGCCCTGCTCCTTGTAAAACTCGCTTCCCAGCGTTACCTCTGTAAAACTCGTTATCAAGCAGAGACACACATTGCGGGGAAGCAAACTAACGACGAACTATTGCACTGCCTTATGCGAAATGTACATAAATTTTACTATTTACAAAATTAACACTACGAAATATTTACAAATATACAAAAATTCGTAACAATATGCTTTTTAAAAATGTAACAAAACTTCTTCGACGCCTTCATATCATGAAACAAAATAGTATTTTGAAATGCTGCTACTACTAACAAATATTTTTGTTAAATACATATTCGTAAAAAATTTAACACCTAAACAAGCATTTAAACATATTTGAAAAATAATAGTAAAAAATTATAATATAATGATCAATGCGAAGTGTCAAAATGAGTAATTTTATTTACTGGAATTGATAAACAAAATGCAATCCTGTGAAATTTTCCGACACTAATCATAATGAAAAATAAGTTAAATATTAGGGATGCATTTTGATTACATAAACAAAATTCATTAAGATTTTGTCCCTTCTCGAATGTTGAAACAACATACTAGACATAATTAAAAAAAAACAAAAACCTCTTATGACAGTACTCATGAACAGAGAGCCATTGCTGTATTAAATTTAAACAAATAACTATGAAACATTCATTGTATAAAACTTCACTTAACTATTTGAGAAGAATCTATGTGAATCCACCATCCATTGAATCCATGTAATAAAATGTGAAGTTAAAATGTGAAAATGTATGTTTTGTGATGATTTTGATGTGTTTATTTCTTAAAAAAATCGCGTATTTTGGAACTATGCTCGAAATTCGGCATGGACTGGTCAATCTTCCCAGATCCCTTACTTCCGACTTTGGCCAGTACCGCTGTGTTACCTGGGAAATTGAATATAATTTTATAGACCTTCAAACTTACACGCTACATATATCTGTAGCATTCTGTACACTTAATTGTATTATCCTAATGAATTGCAAATTGAATTCCGGCCATTATTTGCGGTACTTCCTTAAGAATTGTGGGCATGGGAACTCGTTTAGACGATACCTTTCTTTTGACATATTGCATGTGTTTATAGGATTTGTAGTTTTGACCGTGAATGTTAACCTCTGACGGGCAGAATCAAATTATAAGCTTATTCTACATTAGTGCAGAGTATATGCTAAAACGAGTAAATGGATTTTGTCTTTTTTAAGCTAGGTGGGTAATTGATAAAATTGATAAAA